>JAEOAD010000054.1:6427500-7065000 GCA_036365145.1 Orientallactaga sibirica | reverse complement strand
TGTGTTTCTTTTTAAAAATTTTTTAAATTAATTAATTTCTTTATTTGACAGAGAGAGAGAGAGAGAGAGAATGGGTGCACCAGGGCCTCTAGCCATTGCAAATGAACTCCAGATGCATGCACCACCTTGTTCATCTGGTTAACATGGGTCCTGGGGAATCGAACCTGTGTCCTTGGGCTTTGCAGGCAAACGCCTTAACCACTAAGCCATCCCTCCAGAGGCTGTGTTTCTATCGCATAGTCTTCAAATACACTCAGGTGGGTCCCTGCTTTCCATATATATTTTCCATCTTACGTAGATCCAATAGCTTCCTGGATTACTTCTAACTATTGCCAGAGTCTCAATGCTTCAATTTAATAATGATATTAATACCCAAATATTATTTATTTATTAGCAAGCAGAGAGAGAGAGAGAGAGAGAGAGAGAGAGAGAGAATGAATGGGCATGACAGGGCCTTCAGCCACTGCAATGAACTCCAGACGCATGCACCACTTAGAGCATATGGCTCTGGTCTTTGGCTCTGCAGGTAAGCCATCTCTCCAGCCCCCTAATGTCCAAACATTAAAGTTCTAGTCCAATTAAATGCAAAACGTCAGTTTCACGTCCAGATCAACGTTCCAGGATTTATATAAATGTAAAGCAACTCACACTAACGTTCCCATTAGCTATGGTAGACCATAGAGTGCACTTCCCCTGTGGTGGGGACTGTTATCAGTTCTTGTGTGAGAACTTTGTTTTTGTTCTTTGTTTTCCGAGGTAGGGTCTCTCTCTAGCTCAGGCTGACCTGGGATTCACTATGTAGTCTCAGGGTGGCCTCGAACTCATGGCGATCCTCCTACCTCTGCCTCCCGAGTGCTGGGATTAAAGGCGTGCGCCACCACGCCCGGCTTTTTTGTGGGAACTTGCACAGTCCATGTCTCCTCACTCTGCTCTGATCACTTTGTCCTTCTTTTCATTGTCTGGGCTGATGTGTCTCTACACCATCATTTCTTCTCCCCGGAACCCTCTCTCCACTAGCCCCCTTTCTGGACATATTTATTTATTTATTTATTTATTTATTTATTTATTTATTTATTTATTTTTGGAGAGAGACACAGAGAGAGACAGACAGAGAGGGAGAGGAAGACAGAGATGGGTGCGCCAGCAGTCTCTCAGCTGCTGCGAACGAAATCCAGATGCG
The DNA here is from genome assembly GCA_036365145.1 of Orientallactaga sibirica. NCBI lineage: Eukaryota > Metazoa > Chordata > Mammalia > Rodentia > Dipodidae > Orientallactaga > Orientallactaga sibirica. Next base: position 7,063,820 of record JAEOAD010000054.1, on the reverse strand, counting down.
TGCGCCCCCTTGTGGTCAAGTGCGGCATTGCGCCCTTGTGTCACTTTGCATCTGGCTAAACGTGGGACCTGGAGATTGGAACTGGCGTTCTTAGGCTTAGGAGGCAGGTGCCTTAACCGCTAAGCTATCTATCCAGCCCTCTAAACATATTTTAAACCTCAGCTCAACATCAACTTTTTTTTTAAATTATTGTTTTTTATTGACTTTTATACTTACATACAAAAAACCCCACCTGATATTTCCCTCCCCTTCCCCATTCCACTTTAGAACTCCAGTCTCCACCATATCCCCTCCCTCTCTCCATTAGTCTCTCTTTTAATTTGATGACATCATCTTTTTCTTCTATTTTGGGGGTCTTGCAGAGTATTGCTAGGCACTGCAAGGTCATGGATATCGAGGCCAATTTCTGTCTGGGCAGTTGCATTGTAAGAGGTCATACACTTCCTTTGGCTCTTCCATTCTATCCGCCCCCTCTTCTGCAATGGTCCCTGAGCCTTGGAGGGTGTGACAGAGGTGTTTCAGTGCTGGGTACTCCTCCATCCCTTCTTCTCAGCACTATGTTGCCTTTTGGGTCATCCCAGTGGCCATCGCCATCTGAAAAGAGAAGCTTCTCTAACCAGAAGTGAGAGTAGCGTTAATATGTGAATATGAACATTAAGTGTAGTGCTTTCAGGGCAGCTTGGTGGGAATAATATATACATTTAGTCAGACAAGAGCAGGCTTATACCCCTAAGGCTCATGACCTCACCTACCATAGACTTTTACTTAGGTTTTTCAGTACCAGGTATGTATTCCCTCCTGTAGAGAGGGCCTTCAGTCCAATTATGGAGCAGTTGGTTACCCCATGAGCAGACATGCCACTATTGCACCCGGTCAGTCATTGGGAGAACCCTAACCTAGCTTCTTAACCTTGAGCAGGCCCTGGTTGTTGACCCTCACAGTCTCCAGGGAGGGCACTAATTGTGTCAATACTTACTTAACATGTGCCTTCCCCACCTGAGAGTGAGCCCCAAAAGGGTGTGCTAAGTAGATATTTGTAGAAAGACTGGAAAAAGGACTTTCTCCAATAAGCCCATGAGCTCTGCATACCAAATGGATGGTTGACGCTCAATAATTACGTACACAGGAAAACCTCCCAGAAGGTCTCAAAAGGAGCAGTGATCAACAACGAGAGATCCTACCTCAAAATGAGGCCCACTCAAAAGTTGTCCTCTGACCTCCACACATGCCCTGCAGCAGTCACACAGCTGTACGCACACACACCACACACACACGCAGTCATGCGTGTGCACGCGCACACATGTACATACATGCTAAAAATAATTTTAGGAAGCATTTCTAGAACTGACATGAAATTGAAGGTGAGAGCCTTGTCTCTTTTATTAAAAAAATTTTGTTTATTTTTATTTATTTGAGAGCGAAAGAGAAAGAGGCAGAGAGAGAAAGAGAGAGAGAGAGAGAGAGAGAGAGACAGAGGGTGCACCAGGGCTTCCAGCCACTGCAAATGAACTCCAGACACATGTGCCACCTTGTGCATCTGGCTTACGAGGGTCCTGGGGAATGGAGCCTCGAACTGGGGTCCTTGGGCTTCACAGGCAAGCGCTTAACCACTAAGCCATCTCTCCAGCCCAGATCCTTGTCTCCTGATCACTGATTTTATTACATGATTTAGTACATAGTAGGAGTATAGAGTAGTACATAAATCATAAATATTCAACAAATGCCTGTTGCCTAAATGTTTGGAACAACCCTGTTAGACTTAAACACACACACACACACACACACACACACACACACACTGGAGATTTGGCTGGGACATAGCCTTTGTTGAGCCGGCCACGCTGAGGTCCCTGTCTCTAGTCAGCTAACTTGATATGCCATAGTGTAGGAGAAGCACGGCTGTAGGTAGAGAGTGCGGATAATGCAACCATGTGTCTGAAGTATGACAATCCCTGATCATTTGTCCCTTTGTTCCCATGGGTACACTGGTGCCTCCATCAGCCCAACCAATCCAACCCTTGGATTCTCAAACAGGGTCACCACGTGTGCCTTCAACCTGACTGGTATGAAGACTTGTTTTATTAGTCACAATTAGTTGCAGGTGCACAGGCTGAGGGCACAACTACCCCGTGTCTGGAATCACCTCCTCGCATAGGCAATTAAACACTTGCACACTCAGAATTAGGTTCAAGTGGCTAATTGCACCCGGAAGTAGGTAATTGCAGGTGCAATTAGCTGCCAGTGCAATTTTTCACCGGAGACTAATTGCTCCCAAGCTAAGAAGATGGGGGATTGGAAATTCAGCACTGAATGAATGTGTGGTTATTGCAACCACCTGTGATTTTAATAGTCTTCCTCCCCTTCCCCCGACCTCGGGGCCGATGGCCTCCCTTTGGTCCTTTTGCTTACTCCTTCTGTGTACGGTTCAGTAGCACTCTCTTCTTGCCTTTGCTCCGAACTTCTTTCCTTCCTTCTAGAACGCCTGGCTGTTTAAAGGACACGTGTTCCTGCATTGCTTGATGGTACCTTAAAACCCTTCCAAATCCAAGGGAGAAATGGGAAATGACTTAACAGCTTGGTGGGTGAGTGGTGACTTATAAAGAGGTCTTGGTGGCAGTGCCTTAAGAAGGATCATGGGACCATGACAATGAGCAGCTCTTCCACCACTCCAGACGAGCAGGACTTGAACGACTCCATCAAACCCTCCGGAAATCTGCCCTCACTTGCCCCTGTGTCAGCGGGAGTCTGGTGGTGAACGTTGCTCGTCAACTTCACTGCAGATCTACAGTCACCTAAGAGAGAAATCTCTGGGCATGTCTAGATTTGATTAATGAAGAGGGACAGACCCACGTAACTGTGGGTGGCACCACTGCGTAGGCTGATCCTGGACTGAGGGAATGGGACAAAGCAAGTTATGCATATGTTTTCATTTCCTCTGCTTCCTGAGTGCATATGCAGGGTGACCAGCTGCCTCAAGCCCCTGCCAGCATGCCTTCCCCACTGGAATGGATTCTACCCCTAACTGTGAGACAAGCAAAATCCTTCCTTAAGATGCTTTTTTCCTTTATTTAAAAAATATGTATTTTAAATTAATTTATTCATAATTCATTTGACTTACTTTTTAAAACTTGGGTGTATGTGTGTGTGTAGAGGTCAGAGGAGAACTTTCAGGTTGAACCTTGCTTTCCACTCTATTTGAGGTAAGGTCTCTCAGTCCCTGCTTCATTTGAGAGCTTCTGGGAAATTCTTGTGGAAATACAGAAGCCCAGCACAGCTTCTGGCCTTTATGTGGGGTCTGGGGATTTACACTCAGGTACTCAGAGTTGTGGGCCAAGTGCTGTATCCACTGAGCCATCTCCCCAGCTCTTAAATTGCTTTTATCTGCAGCAATGTATAAAATAACAAATATGGAATCATATAACCATTAAACAAATATCTGTATATTTAGTGATTATAAAAGTAAAGCAAATAAAAATACAGTGAATATTTATTAAAACCGAATACAGTAAAACTAATCAAGAAAACCCAAACAGTTAATAGTACCTCATAAAGCCTTTTGATCATATAAACATTATTTAGATAAGGGGTTGGTCACAATTGTTATTTTACCAGAGAGAATTTAATAAAGGGAATTAATTAAGCTGGTATTAGCAGACCAAAAGGCTAAAGACGGAAGCCTGAGGTATCCAAGAGACAGTGAAGGACACACCTAGCACCCCAAGGGGCTGAGGAGGCAAAGGCAAGAAGTGGGGGTGATCAGTTCTAGCTGCTCAGATGAGGGTCCCACAGAACCAGAACAGAGAGACATCTGGGGAGGTACTTGAGCAGCTTAGAGGAGGGGATGTCGCAGAGCTGGGACTCAGAACTCTGGGGAAGGGGGCGCTGTCTGAATTGGGAGAAGAGATGTGGCAGAGCTGGGCTCAGCTGGAGCTGCATGGTGGCAGGCATACTTAGAGGAAGAAATAGTGGCCTGGAGCTTGGGCCTGGTGTCTCTGTGTTGGATCAAAGCAGGACAGAGCATGTTCTGATAGGAAAAGGGGAGGTGGCAGTTACAGGAAAATAAGACACTAAGTCAATTGGAGCAGGCGTGCCCTTCTATGGCCTGTGTGTCATTCCCGTTCGCTGTATATCCAGCACTTTCCTCTGCATGATAAAAATCAAGAAAATCACGTGACAGAGGAAGAAAGACAGATACAGAGAGAAAACAACAGAGACAGAAACAGAGTGACAGAATTAAAAAAAAAAAAATCAGTCCGTGTAGATGCAAGCCAACGGTGCTCTGAGGATGGGCTTGGTAGCTGTGGGGCTGGCCCTGATTTCATTTCCTTGTGATTTCATTTCCTGGTGGTTAACCTGGCTAATCTGAGATCCTTTCTCTTCTCCTGCTGGGAGAGGCCAGGGGAGGCCTGACGCTGACCCCCACACTTGACTTCCACACAGTGCTGACTCCTCCACTTTCCTGCTTAGTCATTCAGAGGTGGGACAGGCTCTCACTTGCTAAACTGGTGGCAGTCTCTGTTGATTGCCAATCTGACGGGGGTGGGGGGTAGAGGCGGGGTGAGGGGCAGTCAACCCTTTTGAAGTCCCTCTGGCTATTGAATCTGCTATTGTCTGCACTCCTCAATGTGCATGCGCTGGTGACAAAGGCCGGGTGAGGAAGGGGAGTGATGACAACCGGAGAGGAAGGGAGGAGGGCTGGAAGGCTTTTGACTTGGCCTGGGCATCTGGCGACCCTTTGTTGCCCCCTGCCCGCCAGACAGACAGATCTTCCTGCTCCGGCTGTGGGCTGTGAAGGTCACTCGTGCTCGCTGCCCACAGGAAGGTGGTGTTTACTTGGCCTCAGAGCCAGGTTCCTTAATGGACTGCTTTAGCTGACCATTTGTGCTGGGCAAGAGGATCAAGTGTCCTTTGTCATCCTGCGTCGCATCTTAGGTCTCTGGAGAGGGGACAGAAATACATGAGGAAAAGTTGGATCACCTGCCACTGGTTTGGACTGTAAAAAACGTTCTTCGTCTTTTCCTCAGGAACATAAATAAAAGCATACGATAGTAAAAACTGGATATAGGGACGAGGAAACAACAGCTTAAAAAACAAATCTGACTTGGGCTTGAGAGATGGCTTAGTGCTTAAGGCGCTTGCCTGCAAAGCCTAAGGACCCATGTTCGACTCTCCAGATCCCACGTAAGGCAGATGCACAAAGGTGAGGAAAGCCCAAGGTCGCACATTCCTGCTTGGTGGCTCAAGCATCTGGAGTTCAATTTCAGTGGCTGAGGCCCTGGCGTGCCAATTCTCACTCTCTCTCTCTCTAAAAAAAATAAAAATTAGGGGCTGGAGAAACGGTTTAGCTGTTAAGGTGTTTGCCTGCGAAGCTAAAGGATCCCGGTTCGATTCTCCAGGACCCACATAAGCCAGATGCACGAGGGGCACATGTATCTAGAGTTTGTTTGTGGTGGCTAGGGGCCCTGGCATGCCCATTCTCTCTCTCTCTGTCTCTGCTTGCAAATAAATAAATAAATAAATAATTTAAAAAAAGTTAAAAACATTAAAAAAAAATCTGACTAAGGGCCTGGAGAGATGGCTATCAATTGCAGAAGAAGCTTTTCATAGATCCAAGCAGAGAGAAAACCACCAAACAGCCAGAAAATACCAAAAGCAGCAAACACCAACCTCCAGAGCTCAAAACTGCTCCTCTCCACACCTTTGGGCTGGAATTCAGATCCACCTCTAAACACACCTTAAGGCTAGACTTTAAGATCCACCCCCAGTGACATGACCCCTGCAGCAGGGATCTGCCTGCTAGGGGCTCAGGTAAGAAGTATAATAAAAAATGCCTGTAAAGCCAAAGGACCCAGGTTCAATTCTCCAGGACCCACATAAGCCAGATGTACAAGGGGGCACATGCATCTGGAAAAGCTTCTTCTGCAATTGATAGAACTGTAAGGCTGAGATAAACCCTTCCTTCCCATTGTAATTGTAAGCCTGGGTCTGCAAGCCTGAAATATACCCTTTCCTCCCATCAATTGTCTGGTTGGATGTTTGTCCCACCAACGTGGAGCTGACTACAACAGAAGGACACAGGACATCAATCCAGCCTCTGCTCTTAAAAAAGCTTGGACAGGAAGGGCTGGAGAGATGGCTTAGGGGTTAAGGCGCCTACCTCCTAAGCCTAAGAACGCTGGTTCCAATCTCCAGCAGTTCCAATCTCCAGGTCCCACGTTTAGCCAGATGCAAAGTGACGCAAGGGTGCAATGCCACACTTGACCACAAGGGGGCACACGCATCTGGATTTCGTTCACAGCAGCTGAGACACTGCTGGCGCACCCATCTCTCTCTCTCTGTGTGTGTGTGTGTCTCAAAAATAATAAAAAAAAAATAAAAAACTAAAAAGTTTTTTAAAAAAAGCTTGGACATGTGTCTGTGTGGCTGGCACTGGGTGTGTGTGGGGGGTGGGGTGGGAGGAGATGAGACCCTCTGATTAGGGCAGGGATTTAGCCCTGCCTCAAACAGGGTGCTGTGCCTTGCAGACTCCTGGTCTGCCTCCCAGCAAATGGAAGTGTCTCAAGCAGAGGTGAGAGTGCTATTTATTTATTTATTATTTATTTATTTATTTATTTATTTATGGTTTTTCAAGGTAGAGGCTCGCTCTAGCCCAGGCTGACCTGGACCTCACCATGTAGTTTCAGGCTGGCCTCAAACTCACAGCGATCTTCCTACTTCAGACTCCCCAGTGCTGGGATTAAAGATGTGCGTGCAATTTTGGCATTGGTAGAGTTAACCCTTATGGAGTCAATTATCTGTGTCAATTATCATGACAGGAAGTGACTGGGTGTTTTTTGTTTTTTTTTCAAGGTAGGGACTTGCTCTAGCCCAGGCTGACTTGGAATTCACTATGTAGTCTCATGACTTGAACTCGTGACACTCCTCCTACCTCTGCTTCCCGAGTGCTGGGATTAAAGGCGTGCACCACCACCATGCCTGGCTGCGAAGTGACTTTTAAAAAAATTTTTTAATTATTATTTTATTTATTTTTGGAGAGAGATACAGAGAGAGACAGACAGAGAGGGAGAGGGAGACAGATAGAGATGGGCGCGCCAGCAGTCTCTCAGCTGCTGTGAACGAAATCCAGATGCGTGCGCCCCCTTGTGGTCAAGTGCAGCATTGCGCCCTTGCGTCACTTTGCATCTGGCTAAACGTGGGACCTGGAGATTGGAACCACTGGAGATTGGAACTGGGTTCTTAGGCTTAGCAGGCAGTCGCCTTAACCGCTAAGCCATCTCTCCAGCCCCGAAGTGACTTTTAATAGTGTTCAAGCACACCACATTTGCATCCCACAGCATGGGTGAGTCATCTCACTACTCAGAACGGGGCACCAGGGCTTCCACAGTTTCGGGCTCTCAATTTCTCATCACCTGGGGTGTGGTCGAGGGCATCTTCATACTTCAGCAGCATTCGAGAATCTTGACGGACTCAAGGGACTCAGAGAACACACTGTGTGTACCACAGGTGCCTGGTGACAAACACCTGGGTCAGCCCCCTGCCCAGGGATCTTCTAGAACTCTCCGTGTGGGGCATTTGGGTACTTTCTGCCCCTGCCCCACAAGTTTGCCTAGGGTCTGTGGCACTAGGGGCTAGGGAGTGGGAGCAATCTTCTCTGGTGCTCGTGGTGCATGGCTACTTGTGCACAGGAGGCCCTGGCGTGCCAATTCTCTTCCTCTCTCGCTTTCTCTCATAAAACTAAATAAATAAATAAAAATAAAACCAATAATAAAACTGACTGTAAGTCAGTCTGCTTTTTTAGTATTCCCCAGGCCAGCAATTCTAAACTATGTCAGTGATAAAATAATCCTCTCCCTAAATCTTTTGTTGGTCCATATTGTAAACAACTGTTGGGGTGACTGTCAAATACCAATTACATATGTGTTCCTATGTACATGTATATATCAAATTAGCATATTTCATTTTATTTCTTCATATATATATATATATATATATATATATATATATATATATATATATATATTTTTTTTTTTTGATTTTCTGAGGTAGGATCTCACTCTAGCTCAGGCTAACCTGGCATTCACTATGTGGTCTCAGGGTGGCCTTGAACTCATGGTGATCCTCCTACCTCTGCCTCCCAAGTGCTGGGATTAAAGGTATGTGCCACCATGCCCAACTTCTTTGTTTTTAATTATTAAATTATTATATTTATTGAGGGAAGTACAGAGCCAAGGAAAGGCACCCATGTGTCTAGAGATCCCATGTGGAGGGCCTGGAAAAAAAAAGCCTAGAAAGAAAAGAGAAAGGAAAGTTCAAGGAGCTCCTGCTATATGGGGAGCTGGAGGGGATAAAGAACCCATGCGGAGAATAAAGGCTAGGGGGCCCTCCCGTTGGCCAGCCCAGGCCCAGGCCCAGCGGGGGGTGGGTGTGGGGAACGACTCACCCACAGGGGAAGTTCCTAAGTCATCAGAGAGAGCTAGCTATTGTATTGTATGTAAAAGTTAGTTAGGAGAATTTCCACTGAGGAAAAGAACAGCTCAAACTGGTCCAGGCTGACTTCCGGCTCAGTTTGTGGCACCAGCTGAATTGTACCAGGTTTGCCTATATTTAGACACTCAATAAACAATGATGGCACCAAAATGGCAGAGGCAAAACACTTAAAATTCTGTAAGTACAAATGTTAGCTCATACGTAAGATAATTGATTGAATTTGAATGTTATCTTTTAAAATTGAAATGTGTTCTTCTAAAACTAACGAGTGAATCCTGAGAAGAATAATTAGTCATTATTACAGAATCACCGCTGAAAATAATCTTGTCACATAAAAGAGAGTGTTCAAAAAAAACGATCAATTTAGGGTGTTCCGTACGCGAGACTGGCCATCGCCTGTGCTCATTCAGATGCCAGAAATCGTCGCAGCTTGTGGAAATGGGGGGTGGTGGTGGAGAATCAGGTTTAATGGGCCTACTGATATTTTGTATTTTTTGCGGGGGGGGTGGGTTTCAAGGTAGGGTCTCTCTCTAGCCTAGGCTGACCTGGAACACACTGTAGTCTCAGGGTGGCCTCGAACTCATGGTGATCCTCTTACCTCTGCCTCCCGAGTGCTGGGATTAAAGGTGTGCGCCACCACACCCCGCTGGCCTACCGCTACCGGTATTGTGGAAAGGCTAGATACTGGGCTGGCTGCAGTTAGACTTTCAGAAACCACTCCAGGTCTTAGAATGACTATCTCAGCAGGGACTTGGGACACTGTTACCGCCTGACCACTGCCGAGCACTGCCCTGTTATGACCTGGGCCAGTAGACTCACGCCCTGCCTCTCTCCCCTCCCTACCTGAGTCCTACAGCAAGGACTCGCATAAGTGCATTTGGCTGGTGTGACTCTAGCTAGACTAACAAGTCACCTCTCTCTGAAGGAGACCCTACTGTGATCAGCCTCTTCCAGCCAGCACACTGAAGTTTCTGCAGTTGAGAGCCCATTGTCAAATGCTAATCGATGTGATATTGTCAAGCAAAATGACCTGTGGGCTTGGGAGGTTGGTGCTAGGAAGAGGCCAAAATGTGCATCTTACTCTTGATTTCCCCTGGGGACGTTCCCTCCGTTGTGTTGTTGTGTTCTGGTCCTTGTACCATCCAGCTCTAGTCACCAGGGCTGGACGGGCCCCCTTTTTTTTCTTTTCTTTCTTCTTTCCTCTCTTTGTCGCATGTACACACAAATTGCTGTTTTGTTTTTTTATCGATCAACAACAAGTCTCTGGGTTTTGAGCTCTGAGTATACACGTCTGTACGAAAACCCCAGCCAATTAGGAGGAAAGGGGTTGGATTTAAAGTTCTGCTTGGCGCTTAAGCAATTTCATGCACAGGGGCCTTAAGACACCAAAGTTCAGCAGAGTCTGACTCAAAATGACATGAACAATCCAGTTGGTAAACAGAGATTTTTTTTCCGTTTTGCCCATAATCTCAGGATATTATGAAGCCTTTAGCCTTAAGAAAATTTCAGTGGGGATTTTTCTTGAACACCAAGCTTATCTTTGGCTTGGTTTAAATGTATAGTAGGACTGAGCAAGCCGGGGTTCAAAACAAAGGTTCTGAATTTCAACATAAGGTCTGTCTGCCCTCTCTCTTTCGCCCTGTCCATGTATGATCTGGAAACTTCTCTGGGTATATTGTCATAGCTATTTGGGGGGAGGGCGGGCTTGGATCACAGTATAATATTTAGTAGAGTAGCCATCGATCTCCATATCTGGACTTCATTCAGTTGTTCCCAGAGCTCGCTTTCAATTTCCTTGCTGCGTACTTCAGTGAACTGCAAACAAACAGATCATTTTCGTGATGGTGATAAGGCGGTAATAGACTTGACTTCATTGCCTGTGCCCTTCAGATACGCTTCCTACAAAACTCCTCAGCAGAACAAATATAGTTACTGAATTTGGTTACTGGGACACAATGAAATAATAGCTAAATAACGCAGTTACATGGCTATAATATAGTTAAATCATGCAGCAAGTTGCACACAATAGCAAATGCGGTTAGGCAGAGAGAATGAAATTAAGGGTTAGAGGTAGAAGAGGGGACTCATCTGTAGATGTGATTTGAAATGAAAAGCAGACACCCTCGAAAGGACACACAACGATGTCAGCGGAAGGTTCCCGTGGAACATGCTCCCTCTTGCCAATGATGGCACAACTGGGTAAGGACGGAGGAACGGGCATGTTCAACTGGCTATCTTTTCCTCTTCTACTGCGAGCATTCTGAGGTACTCCCTCGCCGTCTCCTGGCCTTTATAATTGGTAAGTAGCTGCTCTTCCAATTTTCTTGTGCTTTGCCCCATAAAGCACGGTCAGATCAATTGTCCTTTAACACCAGTCCGATTCTGTCAGCTTTGCAGAACTTCTTATTAATTGTTGAGGTTCTGAGCCTGGCATCCAAGGGTTTTATTTATTTATTTATTTATTTATTTTGTCAGACTCTTTATCCTAGCCCTGTGACTCCACATCTGAACCACCTGGGAACTTGTTAAGAGATGCAGAATGTCCCGGGGACCCCACCTGGGCCCTGCTAGAGTAGAAATCTGTATTGTGAAGATGGAGAGATTGCTAAGTGGTTAAGGCACTTGCTTGCAATGTCTGATGGCCCAGGTTTGATTCCCCAGGACCCACGTAAAACAGCCAGATGCACAGAGCGGCGCATGTATCTGGAGTTTGTTTGCAGCAGCTAGAGGCCCTGGTGTGCCCAAACTTTGTCTGTCTCTCTCCTTTCCCCTCTTCTCTCTGTTGGGAAATAAATGAATAAATAGTTTGCACAAGAAAGCTGTATATTGTAACAGGATTCTCCGATGATTCACAGGCACAAAAAAGTTTGAGAAGGACTGCTCTGGTCAAACAGAAACACAGACTTCCGACTTTCTCTTCTTAGCGCTTGCAAATACTGTTCCCTCCATTTCTTCCACATCTGCTTATCCATTCAAGGGATCCTTGTACGATCACCTCAGCTGTCACCTCTGGCATGAAAATGTTCCCATTTATCTAATGGACCAGGGACACCAACTTTTTAGATGTCCGCAAGCCATATTTATTACCTATTTATTTATAAGGACGGAAAGAGAGAGACAGAGGAAGAGAGATTAAGAATTAAGGGCCTCTAGCCACTGCAAACGAACTCCAGACACATGAGCCATCACGTGCATCTGGCTTCTGTGGGCACTGGAGAATCGAACCTGGGTCCTTATGCTTCACAGGAACCCACTAAACCATCTCTCCAGTCCCATGAGCCCCCTTTAAGCTGAACCGCCCTTGGTGTAGGGACAGCTTTATTTGTACCCTTTAGTCTAGATCTCTTGGCCATAGAGGATTGGTCCGTGGTTGGGAAATCAGCACTAGAGCAGTGTATTTGGTGGCTGGCCAATTAATTACTTCTCTCTAGAGTTTGTAAATTCAGATGGGGCAGTGAGCAGTGAAGGCTAAAACTGAACCAGAGGAGACAGTCAAAGTCATTGGGAGGTCATGTGAAAACTACCGTAATGAGGAAACCAAGAGAAAGCCAAGCTGGTGACAACAGGGGGACAGTAAACATGCCGAGGTGGTGAGCATGCTGCCTGAGAACATTGCTGAGAATCATAGCACTCCAGACCTGCGCAAGCTCTTGATTTCTTTCTACTGCCAGATTCTATGTGCTTATGATGATGTTTCCTTTCTAAATTTCTAAATCAAATTTCTAAATAAATGTCTAAATTAAAAAGTACTTTATTTATTTACTTGTGAGAGAAAGAAACAGACAAAGAGAGAGAATGGATGTGCCAAGGCCTCTAGCCACTGCAAACAGATGCATGTGACACCTTGTGCAGCTGGTTTTCCGTGGGTACTGGGGAATCAACCCCTGGGCTGTCAGGCATAGCAAACAAGTGCCTTTACCAACCGAGCCATCTCTCCATCCCTATAATAACATTTTCTAACGCCCTTGACTTTTGAAAACTCAAATAAGTCTCCATATCTTGACACCAAAATAGTCTACTTTGGAGCCCGCCCCCCCCCCCATAGAGCTTGCTCTATCTTTTAGCCTCCTCTGTGAGAATGCATCTTTTCCTTATTGACTGCTTCTCGGCCTTATACAATAACACCCGTGATGTTAGTAAAGTGTAATAAGGTGGTATCCTTGTTTTTGAATATCTTAGCACAGTGCATGCTTAAAAATAATAGTAGGGGCTGGAGAGATTGCTCAGTGGTTAAGGTGCTTGCCTGCAAAACTCATTGACTATGGTTTGATTCCGCAGTACCCATGTAGGCCAGATGTACAACGTGGCACATGCATCTGGAGTTCATTTGCAGTGGCTAGAGGCCCTGGTACACCCATTCTCTCTCCCTTTTTTTCTCTTTCTCTGTATATGAGTGTGTATGTCTGCTTGCAAATAAAAAATAAAATATTTAAAAAACTAGACATTTAAAAAATAATAGTAAGACTGACGCAAATTGAATTCCAAGGAAACAAGGTGAAGAGATCTTGGAAGGAAGTCTGTGACAGTAACAAAGGCAACTGAGCTGTAGAGTGGCCAGAATTTAGTTGAAGTCTCTGGTGCATTGTACTGACCAAGCCAAAGAGCCATAAGCCAGACTGAATTTTTACTTTTTTAATACACACTATTCAGTGTCATAGCAAAATTTTTAATGAGCATCTCTCAGGAACCTGATCTCGGCTGACACTAAAATAACTTTAAAAAATATTTTATTTAGAAGCCTGACGTGGTGGCGCATGTCTTTAATCCCAGCACTCGGGAGGCAGAGGTAGGAAGATCGCCATGAGTTTGAGGCCACCCTGAGAATACAGAGTGAATTCCAGGTCAGCCTGGGCCAGAGTGAGACCCTACCTCCAAAATGCAAAAAAAAAAAAAAAAATTATTTATTTACTTGCAAGCAGAGAGAGAGAGAGAGAGAGAGAGAGAGAGAGAATGGGCATGCCAGGGCCTCTTGCCATTGCAAATGAACTGCAGATACATGTGCCACCTTGTGCATCTGGCTGGGGAATCAAACCTGGGTTGTTCGGCTTTACAGGCACATGCCTTAACCACTGAGCCATCTCTCCAGCCCTTATAAAATAACTTTATTTAGTGAGTACATTGTCCCAAACACCTTTCCAGGTGCTCAGAAATCCTCCCTCATAACCTTTAATCCACTCCAGCCTTTTTCTACATGTTAGAGGACAAATTGTGTTCACAGAATGACGAGTCTCTGCAGATTGTGTCACGGCTGCGGATTTTTGGAGGGTTACCCTTTCCCGAGGGTCAGTGGGGGTCAATGCATGTGTGGATGTGGGTATGGGCAAGTGAGCTATGCACACATAGAGAAGTGGGTTTGCTTATGCATGCTTCTCTTTCAGTACAAGACAGAAAAATGAATCTGATCATTGTCATTACGGTTGTTTTGGGAGGAAAGCAGACAAGCACAGGGAGATTTCTTTCCCCTCTCTCAACTCCCTCTTGGAAAACATCCCCCTCAAGATCCGGAGGTTTTATTTGCTTTTTAAGCTGGAAGCTTCTTCTTTAATGGGTTTGTGACTCACAGGAGCCTGGATGATGGTTGCTTTTTCTGTGTATAGAACTATAATCCTTCTCAATTATCAAAGACATAAATTACTATTATTTCCTTACCAGATCGAACATCTCGCTTAAATATGTGAAAGAAAAATTGTTGGTTGTCTAGTGAATTTTCCTCTTGGAAAAAAAAAAAAAAAAACCTTGCCTATTCTTAATCTACAAGTTCAATGAAAGTTCAAAAGTTTACCAGTGCAAACTCTGTATTCTAATAATCCATCAGCTGGCTTCTACCTCTACATCAGAAACCTCTAGGGTTGAGACGTTATTGTCTCCTCTCCCATGTAAAAGTAATCAAACAGCACATTTCCTGCACGCATCACACATACCTGTTGATCATAATCAGAGCACAGATGGGATGAGAGAGCTTGGCTGACATACAGTCCCTGATGTCAATCACATGAACAAATTGATTCTGACTGCTCAGTCACGTTTCCCCTACCCAAGCAGAATGCCATTCGGTGCTGCTGTTTGCAGAATTTTGAACAGACAGCATTTTCTTAAAAAACATTTTTATTTAAACCAGGTTTGGTGGTACGTGCCTTTAATCCCAGCACTTGGGAGGTAGAGGTAGGAGGGATCGCCATGAGTTCAAGGCCACCCTGACACTACATAGTGAATTCCAGGTCAGCCTGAGCTAGAGTGAAACCCTACCTTGAACAAAAATACACACACACACACACACACACACACACACACACACACACAGAAAGACAGAATGGGCACTCCAGGATCTCTAGCAGCTGCAAACAAACTCCGGATGCATGCGCCACTTGGTGCATCTGGCTTTATATGGGTGCTGGGGAATTGAACCGGGGTCATCAGGCTTTGCAGGCAAGTGCCTTAACCACTAAGCCATCTCTCCAGCCCACCAGATAGCATTTCTGAAGGAATGTCATAGCCCAAAGTTGCTATAAAGGTTAACTTGACTATTGAGAAAATGGTGATTTTTTTTTTTTAAATGTAATTTACATTTAACCGTAAGCAAGTCCACTTCTTTCTGTGGTGTTGAAAGAGCCCTCATCAATTTAGAATTAATCCTGATTTATGTGTGTTAATTGGGGAAAAGGAAAATCCGTATTCACATTTTTCTATGACAGCATGACGTCCCATTAATACTTTTCTTTTTCCAAGTGGGATTTGTTTTCTGATTCGTTTTTGGTTTAATAATTTTCATTGAAATGACTAAAGCTCTTACACTTATGCCATCAATCTTTCCCTGGTGACATGCGTATGGAGCTACATGCTGGAGAATAATGAGGGGGAAGAGGCTCAACCCCAGTAAATACTATTGTAAGCACTAAAATCCTCTGTGAGAGCCAGATAAGAAAGGGTTTTCTTTGATATTCTCCATTGCTTACTGCTTCACCCATGATCAAGGCAAACAGGACAAGCTCAATGAGCCGAATGCCATCAGGGAAGGGGTCTGGAATGTGAAGGTTTAGCCTGGGGACCAAGCTGTTCTGCTCTTCTTATCAGAGTTTCCAGGGCCAGGTTGTCATCTTTTTCCATGTGGTCTTTTTGTTTTGTTTGTTTGTTTTTGAGGTAGGGTTTCCTTCTAGTCCAGGCTGACCTGAATTCACTATGTAGTCTCAGGGTGGCCTCGAACTCACAGCGATCCTCCTACCTCTGCCTCCCGAGTGCTGGGATTAAAGGCGTGCGCCACCATGCCCAGCTCTATGTGGTCTTTTCTTCTTATAACTTAGCCATCCTATCCCTTTGCATCATATTGCTCCTTGCTTATACTTCCTCGCTGATGGCAGGAGGAGCCAGGTTACTTTAAAAGTAACGTTTTAGGTAACCTAAAAAGAAAATCTGGGGCTGAAGAGATGGCTCAGCAGTTAATGGCACTTGCTTGCAAAGCCTGGTGGCCCAGGTTTGATTCCCAAGTACCCACATAAAGCCAGATGCACCAAGTGGCATATGCATCTGGAATTCATCTGCAGTAGCAAGAGGTCATGGAGCCCTCTTTCTTTCTTTCATTCATTCATCCTCTCTCTCCTTGCAAATAAATACATAAAATCTTTAAAGAAAAAATCCAAGCTACCCTGCGGTCATTACTGACTGATTTGAGAATGGACATTTGACTCTAGGGAAACCAGTTCAGAGGTGGGTCTCATCTCACTCGATGCCTCCTCTCTAGAATTCAAGCCAAGAGACACTGTCTGCCTGGCATAAAAAGTCTATCAGTCATGTAGGAATCAGGCTACCGCAGGCCTGGGGCTGCCATTTTCAGACATGTATTCGTTGATGAGTCAGAAGAGAAAACTCATCTACGAAGAAGGACGGGAGATGAAAGTCAGTGAACTGACAGGAGACCTTAGGCTTCTCTCAGGACCAAGGGTTAACCCTGCCTCAGCTCTATAGGGTTAGGCTTATCAGACTTCCTGGGACCCAGCAGCTCCCCTACTGCTCAAGATACTCTTTTTTAAAATATATATTTTATTTGTATTTATTTATTTGTCAGAGAGAAAGGGCGGGGGGAGAGAGAGTGAATGGGTGTGACAGGGCCTCCAGCCACTGCAAATGAACTCCAGACACATGTGCCACCTTGTGCATCTGGCTAACGTGGGTCCTGGGGAATCGAACTGGGGTCCCTTGGCTTTGCAGGCAAATGCCTTAATCGCTAAGCCAGCTCTCCAGCCCTTCAGATGCTCTTGCCTCTTATGGTCCTTGTCTTTCAAGACTGGCTTGAGTGAGTTTCTCTTCTTCAAAACCACTGGTGCCTTGCCTGGAAAAAAGTTTCCTGTAGGGAGATCACAGTGGGAATGTGGTCTCACTGGTCTGTGTAGTCCGACACCTGGGAGCCCTGGAGGATCACAGTTTTTTGTTTCTCATAGTTAAAATCAGTTCCACAAGACCCCACCCTGACTCTCAAAAGCTTCTATTCTCAGCTTCCACCTCTTGCTGCGATTGCCCATCCTCTTTGGTGCACTGACAAAACCAGTTCTACTTTCCTCATTGCTGCCTGTGGTAGTTTCAGGTGGGCTGTACTTGAAGATGGGCTGACCTCGGTGATCTGCTGCTGTAATGTTATTAAGATACTTTCAATGCAATGTTTGGCTCTTCCAAGGATAGGTCAGAGGAGGCCTTGCAACTTCTACCTGTGACCCTGGGAATATTCTCTTGGAACCCTAAGCGACCTGGTAAGAAATTGGACTATTGTGAAGCTACCATGCTGTTAGGAGCCAAAGATGTGATGGAGTAGATCAGAGAGAGAGAAAGAGGGAGTGCAAAAAGAGGAGAAGGAAGAGAGGAGATGGGAAGTGTAGCAATCACCTTCTCATGGCTGGGATAACACGCCGACCAGGAGCAGCTTGTGAAAGGAAAGGGTTTAGTTCTAGCTTACTGTTCTGAGGGGAAGTTTCATCAGGGCGGGAAAAGCGTGGCAGAACAAACAGCCAGGTTTCACATCTTGTCACACCAGCTGGGAGGAGGCAGCAAGAGTTAGTTTGCTAGCAATGGCGATCAGGGCTAGACTATATAATCCTGAGGTCGGCTCCATAGTCAAACACCTCCTCCAGCAAGGCTCTGTTAGCTAGGGATTAAGTATGAGGCTTGATCACGAACATGCAATGCTGCAGGGAACATTTTACATTCAAATTACCACGCGATACAGGAGGGAAGGGGATAAGGAGATAGAGAGTGTATGGAGGGAGGGAAGAAAAGAGAGAGACAGAGAGAGAGAAAGAAAGTACCGGCTCTAAATATCAGATTCATCAATGAAGAGGCCATCTTCAGGCCCAGTGCATAATTTGTACTTGTAGACCCAAGACAAATCACCTGGCTAAGTCCCTCCAGAATTACTGAGGAAGAAAAACTGTGAGCAAAATAGAAGGACAGACCCTATTCTTTACTTCTTTTTTTTTTTTAAAAATATTATTTTATTATTTTATTTATTTTATATTTTATTTTATTTTATTTTATTATTTTATTTTATTTTATTTATTTTATTTTATTTTACTTTATTTTATTTTATTTTATTTTATTTTATTTTATTTTATTTTATTTTATTTTATTTTATTTTATTTTATTTTATTTTATTTTTGAGTATCTTGGCAGAGCCCTGGAAAGATGGGATTCAACATGGGTCCAGGCTCCAAAGTGCTCTTGTCTTGAGGCCACATTGGCCTCATTACTTGTGATAGTTTGAATGGATGGTTTCCCCCATTGACTCATGTGTTAAAATTGAATTTGTAACTTGAATCTCCAGCCACCTGGCTAGAGGAGGTGTCACTGGGAGCAGATCTAAATTCCAGCCCAAAGGGGTAGAGAGAATAGGTTTGAGATCTTGGTGTCTGGCTTGCTGCTTATTTTCTGGTGTTTGCTGGCTGCTGGTGGCATTTCTTTCTGCTTGGATTTATGAATGGGAACCAGCATTTCCCACCAGGGATGGAACTTCCCCTGGATCTGTAAGCTTGAAATAAATCCCTCCCTCCCATAAAACTGTGTTTGGTTGAATGCTCATGGCAGCAATGTGAAGCTGTCTACTGCAGTACTTTAAAACAAAATTTATCCTGGCATTGGATGAAGGGTTGTTTTCAATTATACATCTCTGATTAGTTACTTTAGATTTTGAAGCACTTTCTTCTGAGATTGGGTGCATGTGTAGGTTTTATGTCTTTAAGGTAACTGGGAAAAATGATCTCAAGGAGCATAAGAAGGAACTTAATATAGCACCCGCGGTGGTTCACGACTGTCACCCTAGAACTGCAGAGGCCAAGCAGGAGGCTTACAAATTCAAGACACCAGCTTGGGCTACCTAGGGAGGTCAAGGTCAAGGTCAACTTGGGCTACTTGGCAAGATCTTGTATCAAAATCAAAAACAAAGGAGCCCAAGCCATAGACCAGAGAAAAAGATCTTTGATATAGTTCCTCACGGACAGAACTTAACATATATGTTTGTTTGTCAATCCATGTTTTTGCATCATTTACGGGAGGCCAGAGGCAAAATGTGCATTTGTGGTTCAGACTAAGCTGTGCTGCGTGTCTTCTTAATCCATATCACCTCTTTCTGGAGCCTGTTTTGTTCGGATTTCTCCCATCCCACCGAAATGAACTTTCCTATGTTGCTACTGGGACTCTCTCTCTTTTCTCTCTCTCCTCTTTCAGTCCCTCTTTCTCCATTTCCACATACCCTTTGACTGACTCTCCTTTTATATACAATATTCTTCTTTGCGGTGTTCAGAAAACTCATTAGTGTTCAACCTCCTCAATTAGGCAGAATAAACATGTATGACTCCAAGTTGCCCTGCATCACAATAGAGACAGACAAGAGTTCAAGCACAAATGTTGGCCCATTGTCCAAGGATTAGGCCACGAAGCTTGCTTCCCTTCCATCAAATTCAGGTCACGTTTTCCTGTTCTTTTCTATGCAAGTAATTAAACTCTTATCTTCAATTTTCAAAGGACCTCTGCTTCCTCTTTTGCATATATCCATTTCCTCTTCTATTTATACACATTTATCTATTATTGTATCTGCACCATTTATTGCTTATCTATTGTTGTGTGTGCGCCATTTATTTGTGGGGTTATCTGCTGTTAGATCTTCCATTTATATTGAATCTAACTATCACAAAATCAGCAACATGAATAGCTGGGGAATCAAACTGAGATGCAGAGATTTTTTTTTTAATTTTATTTGCTGGGCATGATGGCACATGCCTTTAATCCCAGCACTTGGGAGGCAGAGGTAGGAGGACTGCCATGAGTTTGAGGCCACCCTGAGACTACATAGTGAATTCCAGGTCAGCCTGAGCTAGAGTGAGACCCTACCTCGAAAAACGAAAAAACAAAAATCTTTTAAAAAATTTTTATTTATTTGTTTTCAAGTAGAGAGAGATAGAGATGGACAGAGAGAGTGGGCACGCCAGGGCTTCCAGCCACTGCAAATAGACTCCAGATCATGCACTGCTTTGTGTTATCTGGGTTTACGAGGGTGCTGGGGAATCAAACTCAGGTTGTTAAGCTTTGCAGGCAAGTGCCTTAACTGCTTAGCCATCTCTCCAGCCCCCAGAGATTTTTTTTTATAATAGTTCAAAACAGAAAGGACACATTTTGAAAATGGTTCAGCTTCTCAAACAGTTCTTAAAAAAAAAAACTGTGAAGTTACTGTACTTCTCCCTAGAAATTGCAACTATATAAATTCTAACTATTCTGAGTGCTCAGGCGCACAAGAACGCAGGGAACACTCACCACATTCTATTCATGCACATAGGTCGTGACTAAGATAAAATGATTTTAGAGAAGCGTCGATGTGGGTGTCCTTCGAGTGGGAGGGATCTCATGTTCCAGTCTCCCCTGCTGAACACCTAGAATATGATAGACTTTGTGAAGTTTGTGCTTCACTCTTTTCGGAGGGGGGTGTGTTGAAGGTCACGGTGTGATAAATCTCTGACTTCACAGAGTGAAGGCACAGGAGCAAAACAAGCCCAAGTGAAAAGTTCAAGTGCATGAGAGGTATTCCTCCAAGTCAACGGCGGTTGAAGGTTATGAAAGAGAAGCTTTTACAGAAGTGTCGGCTGGCGGTCCACATTCCAAAGAAGAATCCGCATGCGTGAGCTCCTTTCTTGTTGTCAGTTATAAAGGCACGCCCACGCCTCCATGCACAACTCAGAGCTTATCTAGACCCACAATGCAATCTGCTGGTAAGTGTTTTACTCTTCTTCATCACCAGAATGCCAATTTGTGACATCATCTTCAGTTCCTTAGCAACGAGCTGTCATGTCACCCTTGTGGAATTCTGGTCAGCTGAAAGGAGAGGGAACGTTGAATTGTGATGGAGAAAATCCTTATTTTAATCACAAATGCGTGTAAGAACGAGAAAGGTGATATGAAAAGGCAGGTCAGGGAAGCTGCCTTTGAACAAGTGGTTTTGATTAAGGTTTATGTGGGCACAGAAGTCCCTTCTAAGTTCTTTTTTATTGAATAATTTCCCCTTGATCCTTGAGTAACTAAAAGGAATAAAAAAACACAGTACTTGACATTAACCTGGGACTTGGGGCCCTGTGGTACGATTCCTTTGCTTGCCTGCTGTATGAGGAACTCCACCAGATGAGAGCCTTGCCCAGCACAGTGTGGATTTACCCGTCCAGCTTTCTTTCCCCAACTGTGTCTTCCGTGCTGCCCCTGGGGCGGGATGTGGGGAGGGACCGGGCCACAGATGCGTCATTCCGCAGGGGTGCTGGTGGCTGGCTCCGGAGCGTGGAGAGCTGGCCTGGTGGACATGTGAGATGTTGATGATCCAATAACTCTGGTTCGGAGAAAGGGCAGCGCTTGTCAAATACTTGGGAAGGTGAGAATTCCACCTCATCTTCTGCCCTTGCTCGATCTGTTAAGAATAATGCAATGGGGGGGGGGAGAAAAAAAAGAATAATGAAATAATATATATATTTTAAATCTTTGACTTTGTGGACAAAACCAAATGACTGAGCTGAGAGCATTGTTCAGTGTTAGGGAGCCATGTTCATCAGGTCACACACACACACTCACACACTCTCTCACATACACACACACACACACACACACACACACACACCCACCATTGAAATGGGAACAAAATGAAAAGGGAAAATGCAGGATTGTTTTTAAGAGAACACAAGAAGAGATCCAAGGAAGCAGAGATCAAACAACTCTGAGCCTGTTTGTGGCTTTTTTTTTTTTTTTAAGTCATACCAGTGCAATTTCCTCCACTTCCCAGTTTCTGTATTTAAAATGCCTGATCAGTCATTTAGTTCCGATGAAGACGTGATGTTTGAAGGCCACTTTGTAATGGTTTACCCTGGTTCAGATTATTTGCAATCCAGGGGGAAAATGTGCATTCTGTGTGAAAGCAAATAAAAAACACGTCTGAACACAAATCAAAAGAAGGATCACCACACCCGTGCTTTGTACTCATTCCCGGGGCCCCAAGGCCCTCCTCGAGTCTGTGTTGGCACTTTCTCTTTAGCGGCTTTCGGTCGGGACTGGGTGGGAGAAGCAGCAAAATCCACCACAACCCTGGGCAGAGAAGGAGGGCGGTGGAAATGGATGGGCTGAAAGGATTCGACATCTTTCAAGGGTTTGGCACTACAAGCTTCATTGTGGGGAAGCTGAGCCGTCTCAGGGCTCCCATGGAAGTCTTGGCTGGGCATTTGTTAGGAAGGGCTGGCCATGAGCAGCAGAGGCAGCCCTGCTCCCATCTAGATCTCTAGCAAGCTCCCGTTCCGTGGGTAATGAAAAATGTCATTTACGCAAAGTGGAGAGGGAAGGGGAAGCATTGTTTCTGTAGCACATGATGCGTTGCCCTGCTCAGGAGACAACATTTCATACAGAATTATCTATCTAACTTACTGCGCATGGCAGGTGGAAAAGTTGCGATGTGTCTTTTAAAAGGGCTGTCTCAACAGGGCCAAACCCATCCCCGCCCCCACTCCCACCAACAGAAGAAGAGCTTGTGTTTATAAGCAAATCCACTGCATCCCTTAATGATGACCTAGAATAAACACCTGACATTCAGTAGCTTTCAAGTCCTCCTGTGTTTAGGCATGAATTGTTCATTTCTATGCCTTTTGTATCCGGCCCGAAGGAAAGACAGATGATACGAGGGATGATTTCCATTATCAATGGAGTCAGAGGTTATGCCTGTGTTTATCTGATCCTCTTTCATTGTGTTACAAACAGTGAGATAACCCAATACACAATGACCATTCAGTTTGAGCCACCCACCCCGCTCATCTCCCCATTGACTTTAATTTAGGAATATATTGTAAAAGGCAGGCTCTGGGTAGCAGGAAAAGGCCTGTTTGGTTCAGGCAGGCTTGTGAGGTGTGGGGGTCGTGGGAGGGCTTTGGGGACGGCATTCTGATGTCATATCTGGCTTCTTCTCCACTTAACGCTCCAGGAGCCTACAAGGCTATTTGCAACTGGGCCTTTCCTATCGAGTTGCTCCAGGAGAATCATGACGACACTTTATCAGGGTGCCTGGTTTAGGTTGACTTTGAATTCTTCACAGAGCACTGGAAGGATACTTGGAACAAATTAACCCCTATGAGCAGACAACATGGGAGTGTATGCACAAGCCCAAGAATAAGTGAGCTTGCTTCTCCTTTCAGAAAATCCAGGCACCTCAATGAACTACAAAAGAGGGGCTGGAAAGATGGTTCAGTTGTTAAGGTGCTTGCCTGCAAAGCCTAACAACAGCCCAGGTTCGATTCCCCAGTACCCATGAAAAGCCAGATGCAAAAAGTGGCGTATGCATCTGGAGTGGGCTTGCAGCAGCTGGAGGCCCTGGTGCACCCATTCTCTCTCTCTCTCTCTGTTCTCTCTCTCTACTTGCAAATAAACAAAACAAAATTTAAACAGAAACAAGAAGAATAAGAGAAGAAACTAAATGTTGGTTCTTTCTAAAAATCATTAAAACCATCTTGCCTCTAGCAAGGTTGTGGAGAGAAGAGAGGGAGGCAGAGAGGTTGGGAAGGAGAAAGAGGAGGAGAGATGGACAGCACCTATTCTGTTAACAAGAAACGAAAGAGAAGCATTGCTATGGATTTCAGTGATGTCGTCGGGGGATGCTATGACTGATTCGACACATGGAAACCCCACCATCTAGGTTGCTAATTCCTTCAAAAAGCCCAAACTAACCCCAATTCACCAAGATGCAATAAATAACTGGAATAATTCCAGGACTACTAAACTGAATTTTTAGCTAAACTTCCCTGGGTAGGTGGGGGTGGAGGGAACATTTCCAGAAGAAATTCAATAGGCTTTCTCTAATGTCTTCCAAAAGAGGGAAGATGATGAAACACTTCTTGGCCCATCTTATGAGGCCAGCATTAAGTTGGTATCAATTTCATTCATTTTTACTCTTACTTATATTTTCTGCTTACTTTGCTCTTCTCTACTGAGTTTTTTTTTTTTAAAGGTGGAAACTTAGATTTCTTCCTTCTTCTTTTTTTAGAAATTAGTTAATGCTTCCTGGAAATATTTCACGCTATCAACTTCCCTCTAAACACTGCTCTACCTAAATATGGATCTGTTAAAAATATTTTATGTATTTGCAAGCAGAGAGAGAGAGAGAGAGAGAGAGGGAGAGAGCGAGAGAATGGGCACATCAGGGCCTCCAGCCACTGTAAACGAACTCTAAAAGCATGTGCCACTTTGTGCATCTGGCCTTAGGTGGCTACTGGGGAATCAAACCTGGTTGTAAGGCTTTGCAGGCAAATGTCTTAACTGCTGAGCCATCTCTTCAGCCCTAAATACAGATCCTACAAGATGCATACCAAGTAAAAAGAGACGACAGAGTAATATTAATATTAAAATGACCCAAGTACAAAGATAAGGGAAACCAGATTACAGATCAATGTCATCCATTAATACATAAAGAACCCCACCTCAACAAAGTATTAGCAAATAAAATTCCAGCAGGATCTAAAAATGAATTCATTATATTAGCGATCTTGAAATCCCAAATCCCAGATTTGTTTAATGTGCTGCCGTAACGGAAAGAAGGCTGTACTTATTCAAAGGGAACATACTTATCTATGAAGAAAATCCCAAAGCATTTACAACAGAACCCCCCCCCAATTTACAACATAACCCCCCCCAATCTAATTAATGAGTTTAACAGGGTTTCAAGATATAAGGTAAATACAAAAAAGGTTAATTTTATCCTACATATAACTAATTTACAATCAATCCACTCCCCCATCCAAATTTGTAAAAAGCACCATCAAATTCCTGGGATGTGATATTATGGGCTAAACCAAACACATATGAGGCCGGGCGTGGTGGCACACGCCTTTCATCCCAGCAGTCGGGAGGCAGAGGTAGGAGGATCGCCATGAGTTCGAGGCCACCCTGAGAATACATAGTGAATTCCAGGTCAGCCTGGGCTGGAGTGAGTCCCTACCTCAAAAAAACAAAACAAAACAAAAAACAACCTGGAAATACACTAACTAATTAGTAGGATTCACTAATCTCACATCTGTGAATCTATTCAAAGCAATTGAAATTGGAACCTTGACGAGATGTTTGTGTCTCTGTGTTCACTGCTGCATTATTTGTAAGAGCCGTGGTTTGGAAATAATCTTGATGTCCCTTGATGGAATAATCAAGGGGAAATATGACAGATAGATACCACGGTGTACTATTCAGCCTCAAAAAGAGAAAACATTCGGACTGGGGAGTTGGCTCAGTCAGTAAATGCTTGTAGAACCCACAAGCAGGGGAGGTAGGTTGGCACGTGCCTATAAATCCGTGCTGGAGAGGCAGGAGAATCCTAAGGGCTTGTTAAATATCTAGTCTATGTGAACCAGTTAGGTTTGGGTTCAGTGAACGACCTTGTCTGGGGGCTGGAGAGATGCCTTAGTGGTTAAGCGCTTGCCTGTGAAGCCTATGGACCCCGGTTCAAGGCTCCATTCCCCAGGATCCATGTAAACCAGACGCACAAGGTGGCTCATATGCCTGGAGTTCATTTGCAGTGGCTGGCAGCCCTGGTGCGCCCATTCTCTCTCTCTCTTAGCCTCTTTCTCTGTCTGTTGCTCTTAAATAAATAAATAAATAAATAAATAAATAAATAAATAAGACCTTATCTGACAAAATAGGGAGATGGGCTGGAGAGATGGCTTTAATGATTAAGGCACTTGCCTGTGAAATCTAAGGACCCAGGTTCGATTCCCCAGGACCTACGTAAGCCAGATGCACAAGGTGGCGCATGTGTCTGGAGTTCGTTTACAGTGGCTGGAAGCCCTAGTTTGCCAACTCTCTCTCTCTCTCTCTCTGCCTCTTTTTCTCCCTCTTAAATATATAATAAATAAACAAATAAATAAGTTGGAGAGATGGCTTAGCGGTTAAGGTGCTTGCCTGTGAAGCCTAAGGACTCAAGTTTGATTTCCCAGAACCCACATAAGGCAGATGTACAAGGTAGCACATGTATTGGAGTTTGTTTGCAATGGCTAGAGGCCCTGGCATGCCCATTCTCTTTCTCTAAAATAAGTAAATAAAAAAATAAACAGTGTTTTAAAAATGAAAATCAAATACCACAATTGGATATCCTTACGCATTATCGTTAGAATGGTGTCCATAGAACAAAAATGTTGACAATACAAAGTGGTGGCAAAAAGGGCAGAACAAAGAGAACATTCACACTGCTGGTGGGAATGCAAAATGGAAGAGGCCCTTTGGAAACGTCTGGCAGTTTCCTATGATGTGAAACCCATGAGCAGACAACCCAGCAAAAGCACTCCTGGGTATCCATTCGAGAGAAACAAAAATGTATGTTCTTACAGAAGCCTGTGCGTGAAATATTTCTAGCAGCTTCACTTCATAATTGTCTGCACCTGGCAGCAATCCAAGTGTCCTTCCATAGATGAATGGGTAAACAAAACTGTGGCACATTCACTGGGATATTTACTAGTAGCAACAAGCAACAATTTGGATGGATCTCCAACGCATGTGAGAAGCATCCTGAGTGAAAGAACCACTCTCAAAAGATTGTATGTAGCCGGGCGTAGTGGCGCACGCCTTTAATCCCAGCACTCGGGAGGCAGAGGTAGGAGGATCGCTGTGAGTTCAAGGCCACCCTGAGACTACAGAGTGAATTCCAGGTCAGCCTGAGCTAAAGTGAGACCCTACCTCGAAAAATCTAAAAAAAAAAAAAAAAAAAAAAGAAAAGAAAAGAAAAGATTGTATGTGATTCTGGTATGGAGAGATGGCTTATCAGTTAAGTCATTTGTCTGCAAAGTCTAAGGACCCAGATTCAATTTCCCAGGACCCACGAAAAGCCAGAAGCACAAGGCAGCCCATGCATCTGGAGTTCGTTTGCAGTCTTCTCTCTCATTTGCTCTATCTGCCTCTTCTCTCTCACTCAAATAAATAAAAATCAATATTTAAAAACAAGATTATATGTGATTCGATTTATATGGATGTCTTGAAAGACAAAAGGGTAGTCGCTGAGAACAGATCACAGAGGCATCCTGAGAGAGTTCTCAGCTAATAGAACCGTTCTGAATCTGGACTGTGGTCACGAGTCCACTGCCCGATATGCCAGTAACATTCAGAGGTCGGTCCATCCATGTGGACACACAGCCAATTTTCGGTACAGACTGATTAAAGAAGAAATCATGGGCGCATAATGTCATCACTATTTTCCTTGGGGGCCAAGGCCTTCCTTTCTTCCCTAGCTCCCAGGGCTGCCCCTGACCCCCTCCCACGTCTCCCCATCGTCAGGCTGTCTCGTGTCACCTAACCCTTCCTGGGCTGTGACATTGCTTCTTCACTAAGAGCAGCTTGTGGAAACGCCCTGGGTTTTCCTCCAGTGCCCTCAACGCATAAACCGTAGAGCTAGAAGCAGAATCCACTGCCAGTTTAGCTTCCAAAATAGGTCCTGAGTCTATTCAAGCCCAGGCCAAGGCCGTCTTTGGCCTCAGCTATTATCACAACCCCCTCTTGGCCTCCGTACTTCTAATTCTCCATTTCTGTCTGTTCTCCACACTGCAATCAGAGCAGAGCCAGTAAAACAAATAGCATGCCATTTCTCCATGAGCAGCCCTCCCAAATCTTGCCAGTGCATTTAGAATATAAACCAAGCGCTGGCTCTGGCCTCCTGGGGCCTCTGGTCTGGCTCTGTCTGCTTCCCCCTGGACTGCTCCTTGCCCACGCCTTCCGCCCATACTGTGTTCCAGCCACTCTTTCCGGGATATGTCATGCTTAGCCCCACCTCAGGGCTATTTTCTCTGCCAGGAACTGGTTTCTTTTAGCAACCTGCATGGTTTATGGCCTCAGATCTTCGGAACCTCAGCCCTAGTGTACTCATCTGACGAAATTCTCTGACGTCTCCAGCTTTCTGGTCTCTCTGTTGCCCATTGAGCTGGTTGGTTTTCTCTGCATTTCAGCACCTTGTACGAGGCTTGGATACAGACACTGGCTTTGCCATCATCACACAGAAACTCAAATTATTTAATGTTATCTGTAGGAGCTCTGGGGTCCGAATCCCTATCCTTCTCTGACATCATACTGTCCACTCCTGTGGAGAAAGCTCACCTGACTGCCTCACCCTGACTGGCTGCCCTGCAGTTGACTGCCTTGTGTTCCTGTAATATCCTTGGCATGTTTGCACCCCAGAGCCTCTGCATGCTGTCCATGACATATAGATTCGGTATACTTTCTCAAGTGTTTTTAAAAATATTGTTTACTTATTTGAGAGCGAGAAAGAGGCCAAAAGAGAGAGAGAGAGAGAGAGCAAGAGAGAGTGAGCGAGAGAGGGAGGGCGCACCAGGGCCTCCAGGCGCTGCAAACAAACTCCAAATGCATGCGCCAACTTGTGCATCTGGCTTACGTGGGTCCTGGGGAGTAGAACCAGGATCCTTTGGCTTTGGGGGCAAATGCCTTAGCCGCTAAGGCATCCCTCCAGCCCCCCCCCTTTTCTTAAAGGTAGGGTCTCGCTCTAGTTCAGGCTGACCTGGAATTCACTATGTAGTCTCAGGCTGGCCTCAAACTCACAGTGATCCTCCTCCCTCTGCCTCCTGAGTGCTAGGATTAAAGACGTGTGCCACCACGCCCAGAAGAGAGAGAGAGAAAATGGGCATGCCAGTGCCTCCAGCTGCTTCAGACCAACTCCAGGCACATGTGCTACTTTGTACATCTGGTTTTACACAGGTACTGGGGAATTGAATTCTAGTCGTTAGGTTTTGCAGGCAAGTGCCCTAACCTCTGAGTCTTCTCTCCAGTCTTTGATGTTGTTTAATCAGACCCCTTCCTTGGCTACTGTCTATAAAATACCAAGTCCTTTCTCACTGTGTATTCCCTTTGTCTGTTGTATTTTCTGTGGCACTTATGTCACCTATTTTTCTCTCTCTCTATATATATATATACACATATATACATATATATGTATGTGTACGTATGTGCATATGCACACATATGCATATATGTGTGGTTTTATGTATGTATATTATTTCTCCTTATTCTCTGTGTGCATGTGCATGCACACATGTGTTTGCTATGTGTCACCTCTACTCTGTCACCAGGCTGACAGCTGTGAGAACAAGGACTTTGTATGGCCCACCACCATCACCTCAGTCTCGCCCTGCTGATGTCAGCTTGAGAATGATTGGGTGCAGGGAGGCGCTGGGAACGAAGGGAGCTCTGGGGGGTCCCTGTAGTTCATCTGTTGTTCCTCCTCAGCCTTCATGATTCATGAGCAAAGCTTCTGGGGAGTGATCAGCACCCAGAACGTGGTGGGTGCCCCAAGCTGAGTTGGGATGAATAGAAAAAATGAATCAAATAGGAAGAGCTCTGCAGGATTTAGAAAGGGTTTGCAGAGGTTTGGGCCCTATGAGCATGCGCATGGAGAAGGATACCTGACACCTTTGTCCAGTGTGCGTCCATGTTGTTTCCTTGAGACAAAGCTTCTCTCGGAATCTGGCTGCTGTTCCTTCAGTCAGACTTGCTGACCAGCATGCCCCAGTAATTCTTTTTCTTTTCTCTTTTCTTTTCTTTTCTTTTCTTTTCTTTTCTTTTCTTTTCTTTTCTTTTCTTTCCTTTCCTTTCCTTTCCTTTCCTTTCCTTCCCTTCCCTTTCCTTTTTTTTTTGAGGCAAGCCCTACAGGCTAGCTTTTAATTTTAATGCAAGAGTGAGAGAGAATTGGCACACCAGGGCCTCCAGCCATTGTAATCAAACTCCAGATGCGTGTGCCATCTTGTGTGCTTGTGCAACCTTGTGCGTTTGTGTCACCTTGTCCGTCTGGTTTATGTGGGACCTGGAGAGGCGAACCTGGGTCCTTAGGCTTTGTAGACAAGTGCCTTAACCACTAAGCCATCTATACAGCCCCCCCCCCACTAATTCTTATGTCTCCACAAGCCCCTCTTCTCTCCAGGGCTGGGTTAAAGGCATGCATGGCCACACCCAGCATTAAAAAAAAATACCTTATTTATTTGAGACACAAAGAGACAGAGAGAGTGAGTAAGGGCTCACCAGAGCCTCCTGCTATTGTAAAAGACCTCCAGATGCATACGCCACCTTGTGCATATGGCTTTATGTGAGTACTAGGGCATTTGACCTAGGCTGTCAGGGTTTGTGAGCAAGCGACTTTAACCACTGGACCATCTCTCCAGCCCACACCCAGCTTTAAAAAAAAGTTTTAAATTTATTTATTTTAGAGAGGGAGAAAGAAACAGAGAGAAAGACAGAGCGGTAGATAGAGAATGAGTGTGCCAGGGCCTCCAGCCACTGCAAATGAAGTCCAGACATGTGCATCACCTTGTACATCTGGTTTGCCTGGGTCTTGGGGAATCAAACCTAGGTCCTATAGCTTTGCAGGCAAACGCCTTAATCCCTAAGCCATCTCTCTTGTCTCAACCCAACTCAATCTTTTACATGGGTGATAAGGTGGCCTCAGGCCTCCCTAGATGCTCTTGCTTATGCGGTAAGTTCTTGTTACTTTCCAGAAAGGATTTTAAGAGGAGCTTTCTATAGCCCACATGTGTACGCAGACTCTTTAGAGGCTATTTTTGACATTTAGATTCCTCCTTGCCTAGCTAAAAAAGGAAAGAAGAAAGAAAAGACAGAAAATTCAATGGGTGTCTCGATTATGCTTAGGGTCACAATGCACTTTTGCTAGGTCCCTCCCCCTCCCCCTCCCCCAGTCTCCCCCTCCATTTACTCTACCTTACCCATGAGCTTTTCTTTCAGTCCCCTCCCAGCGGCCCCGCATAGTCCCTCCCTGCCTGAAGCGTCTACCTTAGGGCTTCCCCAGATAGTGGTTGAAGCCTATTCTGCTCACTGGCTTACCTAGAGCCTTGCCTTGTCAAGGAACGCCTCCCTCATGCTCACACCCTGTGATGCTTCTCCCCGTCACACAGCACATGACAGTGGTGACCTGGCACACGTGATAGGTAGTCCTGATGACTGAGAGATGTTGAAGAGATTAATAAAGCATACTTCTGGGTGTGCCTACAAGGGCATATGCAGCATAACGGCCACGGAGAGGGAAGGACCCACCCTAAATGTAGATGGCACCATACCATAAGCTAGAGCATGGATGAAATAAAAGTGGAGAAAGAGGGCTCGAGAGATGGCTCAGCGGTTAAGGCACCTGCCTGCAAAGCCTAACGACCCTGCGTTGGATTCCCCAGGACCCATATAAAGCCAGATGCACAAAGTGGTGCATACATCCAGAGTTTGTCTACAGTGGCTAGAGAACTTGGCATGCCATTCTCATGCTGTTATCTCTCTCTCTCTCTCCTGTCTCTTTGCTTGTAGATAAAAAAATAAAAATAAAAATCTTTTTTTTTTAAGAATGGGAAAAAGAGAAAGCTAGCTAAACTCTCCTTCCTGAATGAGTGCATCGGTGGAGGCCTGCAGATAGAAGCTTCTTTCGCCTTTCAACGCAGACTCACTCCAGTGACTTTCCCAGGGAGCTTCCAGGCCTAAGCCTCAGCCTGGGATGGCATTATAAGTCCACCTTGTCCCCAGGCTTCTTGGATGGAAGGGTCTTCCATTCTTGGTTTCTCCAGCCTGCACACAGGTACTGACTTCCAATCATGCAAACCAATCCAATAAATTCCCTATTATAACTGATATATATGTATATATAAAATATGTATGTATACACACACACACACACACACACACACACACATATATATATATAATCTATTAGTTCCAGTCTCTGAGAAAAGCCTGACTACCAGAGGATGTGTTTATTTCCTTGGACATTTACTTGCGTCTCCCATGCGGACAAAACTATGGTCACTTTTGTTCCTCATTCAGTTTCCTGGGACTCAGTAAGGTCTGGCATACCAGGAATACCCGGAATTGGCTCTTCATGAATATCTGTTGAGTAGAAACGTTCTGTCGCGACACAGAAGCCGCTCACTTTACTGCAGAGCCCCAATTTCAAGATAAAGCGGTGGAAAGCGCTGCTGAAACAAAACTGAAAGTTACACACGAGCCCCCATCTTCTCGCTCAAACGACGTCGTGGTTCAGAAGAGTGGACCTGGGACCAGTTTTAGGGGCAGAGAAGATGAGCTTGCAAGGGCTGAGAGCCTTCGTTCCTTGGATTTGAGCAGGCATTCTCCTTGTTAACACCACAACGGGATCAACCCTTCCACCCACGACATCATGTGGAATTTTCTTTACGATGTTCTCAAAGGATGAGGGCAAGCAGGCCAGTGAAATCAGCTTAAAAATCAGGCAGCCGTGGTATCTTCAGCTGTGTCATGATGTGAGTCGCTTGAACCAAGGTCAAGGTCAAGGTTGCATTTCCTGTTGGTAATGGTGGTGGGGGGGTGTGAGGCCATTTCCGGTAGGGAGAAGACACCTGCCAGATGATATTTAGCAAGCTGCCTTTGATCCAGCGCTTGGGCCCTGTTTTCTAGTAGTCAGAGCTCCTGTCTCCTTTCTTACCTGACTTTCACTGGAGAGATTGAGTTGGTGGGTCACTCCTGCTACACGCTGGGACCATATTGGGGGGGGGGATTTAAAAACACTGTCTTCTTGACCTTGCCTCACATCAGTTTTATCAGAATCTCCCAAGTAGGGTAAGTGCAGCCAGAGCTAGCAACACGATGAGGTATGTCAGTGCCGTGTGCTGATTTCATTTTCCCTACTATTTGTTCTGGTTCTCAGACAGACTGAAGGAGAATGGTGTGTGGGACAGGCAGACTTCTAGCATGGTCACCAATGTCCTTGTGTGAACCCTGCCTCTCGAGTGCGGCCTAGACTTGAACTTGCGTCCGTTTAACCATCTAGAGCAAGGAAGCCAGTTGAAAAACCCCCTGTGGTAGTTTGAATATATGGCCCCCAATATATTCAATGTTTTATTACTTTATAGTTTGCATCTGTAATCACCTTCCTAGAGGCAATGTCACTGGGGGCTGGTCTTAAGGTGTTGATGGTGGGTTTGAGATTCCATTGTAAAGATATGCAAAGAGTGCCTAGCAGTAGTTCCTGAAGTGTGCTGTGTGACTCTTTTGGCTGTAGTTTTGCTCTGTGTGCTGTGGTGGCTGGTTGGCTTTTTCTCTCTCTGCTTGGTCTTGTGAGAGAAGGTCGCTTCTTCTGCCATTATGGAACTTCCCCTGGATCTGTGAGCTTCAATAAATAATATCCCTTCCTCCATAACTGTGCCTGGTCTGGAAGTTCATCTCAGCGAACCTGAAGCTGTCTGCTACACCCCCTGAGCAATCCAAACCCTTACACCACCAATCTGTTTATCAACGGCCTTTGCTATCCCTGGTCTCTTGGCTCCATAATGGCTCCAGCCCTAATCCAGTGGGGAAGATTTAGGGCTTGTCAACATGCCCTTGGTGCTTTCAGCGTCCTGGCTAGAACCTTCCACCAAGGGGTCTGGTTCTGCCTACGCTTCTCTTTTCTCTGGCGACTTAGGCAGCCTTGTGTGACAGGAGCGGCCATTAGAACCTCTTTCTCTCTGAACTGGAGAACATCTTCTTCTCAGAGTGGGGCCAGACACAACAAACAACGCTCCTCACAGTGAGGCCATGGAAGCTGTTTCCCTTTCTCATTATCGCATCCATTACTGAACAGTGAACACAGGCATCGGGATCCGCGTTCACACTGGGGGTCCTGGCTCTGGGAAGGGGTTGCACTGGAAGGGCCAGTTGTCCCCTCTCTGAGAGGCAATATCCAACCCAACCTTCCTAACCACTGGGGCTGCTGGCATTTGAATTGACAAGTCAGGCTCCACTCCCTTAAGTATTTCTCTGGCATTGGAGGAGCTGCCAAGGATTCTGTCCCGTGCTCCTGCTTTCTCCCTGCTCCTAGAGGGCCCACAGCCCTTCAGCTGGTTTGACTCTCCGCTTAGATGGCTGTAGTGATTGCAGATCCAACTGGGCACCGCGCTGCGTCTCATTTGTGTCTTGGCAAGGTTACCGTGTTATTAACTTAACTCTGCTGCTGCTACTCAATAAGTGGGAGCTGATTGAAATAACCACAGGAGTTTCTGGAGTCCCCTAATTTTAGCACAGAGTTAAAGCTTACTCCCACAGTTGGAAGTTAAAATAGGCTGCCAACCCACAGAAATGCCCACCCACCACACCTAATTGTCACCCCACTGACGCCTGTCATGGAAGGAAACATGAAAGCTGAAGAAAACATTCTTAGAAGCAAGATTCACCTCAGGTCATTTTGGTCAGGCACAATCTCTTAAAGACTCTTAGCCCGAGGCACTTTGTGTGACTACCTTAGCAATATATACATGCAATTTCCTGATACGTTTAAACAGGCAGTTCAAGTAGAGAGCTACTGCGGAGAGCGACAGCTGAGAACAGAAACTTCTGTTTTGGGGGGCGGTTAGGGGTGTGCCTCTTCAATGACTCATTCCTCAAGTCCAGATGTGGGGAGGGCAGTGACCCTGAGAAGTCTAGGTAATTTGGTAAGCAGAAAACAGATACTTAATCCATAGCAATCGGCCACAATCCAAACGCCACAATTTGGAGAGAAATTTAGTCAATGGTTTCTTATGCAACTCTCTCTTCAAACCTCTAAAACATCCAAATTTTAGGGTTTCTTACTATTGGAGACCATGTATTACTAGAATTTTTTTTTTTTTTCGGTTTTTCGAGGTAAGGTCTCACTCTAGCCTAGACTGACCTGGAAGTCACTATGTATTCTCTCAGGGTTGCCTCTTATTCACGGCGATCCTACCTCTGCCTCCCGAGTGCTGGGATTAAAGACGTGAGCCACCAAGCCTGGCTGTTAGAAATGTTTTGAGTGTGTTCAAAGAGAGCATGTTTCTCACAGTGTACTGTGGTTTAATCTTGCTTTTCACTGTGAATTCTGGGTATTCTCGTGTTCACTGTAAGACATAATGTAGCTGTAACATCTTAACACTCAGTTTACCCATGGTCAAGAACAAAGTAGGGGAACAAAATGGGGTGAATCATTAGCGGAAGAGGAAATGTTTTATTCACTAGGTGTGTCCTGAGGGTAGTCCCTAGAGCTTTATCAGCCCTCCTTGTTAGAGATCTCCCACTTCCACCCTCCCCACCCCCACAGCCAGCATCATTTCCCAGGCCTCATGGTTTTCTAGCTCTTTTTCTTTCCTTCCTTCCTTCCTTCCTTCCTTCTTCCTTCCTTCCTTCCTTCCTTCCTTCCTTCCTTCCTTCTTTCTTTTTCTTTTTCTTTTTCTTTTTGGTTTTTCGAGGTAGGGTCTCACTCTAGCCCAGGCTGACTTGGAATTCACTATATGTAGTCTCAGGGTGGCCTTGAACTCTTGGCGATCCTCTTACCTCTGTGCTTCCTGAGAGCTGGGATTAAAGGTGTGCGCCACCACGCCCAACTTATCCCCATATTGCTTTCCTGCCCCTGTGTTGAGTGATTTTTCTAGGGCTTATAGGATGAGGTTCCAATTTTTTTTTTAAAGGAGTGCGCCTCTGTTTTTAATTTTATTTATTTATTTACTTGAGAGAGAGAGAGTAAGCGAGCGAGTAAGAGAGAGAAAGAAAGAGAGAATGGGCACTCCAGGACCTCCAGCCACTGCAAATGAACTCCAGACACATGCGCCACCTCGTGCATCTGGCTTACGTGAGTCTTGGGGAATCAAACCAAGGTCCTTTGGCTTTGCAGGCAAGCGCCTTAACCGCTAAGCCATCTCTCCAGACTCCTAATGTGGTCTCCTGAGGTGTCATTGCTCCCTGTGAAAACTCCTTTAAGTCAGACTCTCCACCTCCTTCACACACCTGCCCAGACTTACCTTCTCGCCTCTGAAAACTTGTATTCCACAGATGCTATGCCCTTCCTCCTCTCCTCCTCCTCTCCACCACCAGAGTCCCAGCGCCCTAGTGAGTGTGGAGCTGTCTCGAGTCTTTCCCCAACATAGATAATTTTCCCCACCTTCGTGTTTCTACCAAGTTTTTTTTTTTTTTTTGGTACAATTATGCTCGTACTTCATTTTTCTCCAACATGATTCTTTGAGTATCTTACTTCTTGTGACTATTTGCTAATTGCTTATCTTTTTTAAAGTCAATTTCCAACATCTGGCCTAGGTAGGATAGGATTCCAAGTAGGTTAATAGGTTCAAGAGAGGACAAGAGAAATGAATAGAGAAATGAGCGATTTTGCCTAGAACCAAGTTAACTGTCTTCTTCTCTCTTCTCTTCTCTTCTCTTCTCTTCTCTTCTCTTCTCTTCTCTTCTCTTCTCTTCTCTTTCCCTTCCCTTCCCTTCCCTTCCCTTCCCTTCCCTTTTCTTTCTTTCTTTCTTTCTTTCTCTCTCTCTCTCTCTCTCTCTCTCTTTCTTTCTTTCTTTCTTTCTTTCTTTCTTTCTTTCTTTCTTTCTTTCTTTCTTTGCAGTGTGTGTCTGTAGCCCAGGCTGACCCGAATTCACTACATAGTCTCAGGTAAGCCTTGAACTCACAGTGATCCCCTGACCTCACAGTTATCTCAGCCTCCCAAGTGCTGGGATTAAAGTGTGTGCCACCACGCCTGGACTATTCTCTTAAATCTACCTGAGTCTTGTCTTGTTTGCTATGTGACACAGGTCTATACCTGTGGTTAGGCCCACCTGCTCGGCAGTGACGCTTCTTGCCTTCTAGGAAGCCATCTTGGAAAGAATGAAAATTGGGCTGGATCTTTTCTTTTCTTTTCTTTCTTTTTTTCTAAAGCTGTAAGGATAGCTAGCCCATGACCTGACTTATTCACACATTTACTGAAACAGACCAAGCTCAGAACTTAACGATGAAAATGAAAATTAATCAGGGACTCCCATGGGCCTCGCACACGGCAGTTTTGAATCTGTTTTTTTTTTTTTTCCGTGTCAGTATCATAATTGTTTTTCTTACTCATTTTCTTTGGTTGAATACACAATTGTAAAAAAAAAAAAAAGAATGGGGTAATGGCGGTGATAGAAATGAATAAACCTATGGAAATAATGGCACGTGTGCAGAGATATAAATAGGAAGGGAGGAAGGAAGGAAACAAAAGCAATTTCGGTATCTGTCTTCAAGGCCAGCACACCTTTCCTTGCCAGCACCCGTGGATCAGCTTTTCTCACTGGGTAGCAGGTGCTTCCTTGCCTGCTGCAGAAAACAACCCCTGGGCCCCTGTGCTGGGAAGGCGAACTGCATCTGGCATAGAAACGTCATGCATGCCCTGCTTCTCCTTTTATTTTTCACAGAAGAGATAAAAATGATCAAGTAGCTGAGGAAGGAGTCCAAGAGGAGGCTCAATGCCCTTTCTTTCTCTCTGTCTGTCTTTCTCCTTCCTCCCTTCCTCCCTTCCTCCCTCCCTTCCTCCCTTCCTCCCTTCCTTCCTTCCTTCCTTCCTTCCTTCCTTCCTTCCTCCCTCCCTCCCTCCCTTCCCTCCCTCTTTCTTTCTTTCCTTCCTTCCTTCCCTCCCTCCCTCCCTCCCTCCCTCCCTCCCTCTTTCTTTCTTTCTTTCTTTCTTTCTTTCTTTCTTTCTTTCTTTCTTTCTTTTCTTTTTCTTTCAATTATTTATTTATTTGCAAGCAGAGAGAGCCAGAGAGAAGAGAGACAAACAGAGAGAATGGATATGCCAGGGCCTCCATCCCCTGCCAATGGACCCCAGATGCGTGCGCCACCCTGTGCATCTGGCTTTACGTGGCTCCTGGGAATGGCACGCGAGTCATTAGGCTTTACAGACAAGCCAGCACCTTAGCTGCTGAGCAATCTCTCCAGCCCCCTTTTTTTTTCTTTTTTTAGAAATATTTTTATTGATTATTTATTGAGAGAGAGAGAGAGAGATACAGAGAAAACAGCATGGTCTCCTGCCACTGCAAATGAGCTCCAGACACATGTCACTTTGTGTATTTAGCTTTACATGGGTAACCAAGGAACAAACCTGGGTAGTCAGTCATTGCAACCAAGTGCCTTTAACTTCTGAGCTATCTCTCCAGCCTGCTGTGCCTTTCCTTAATTCATGGGGATTTAATATTTTTTAATTTTAATTTTATCAACTTCTTTATTTGAAAGCGAGGCAGAGAGAGAGAGAGAGAGAGAATGGGTGTGCCAGGGTCTTTAGCCACTTCAATGAATTCCAGACATGTGCCACCTTGTGCATCTGGCTTACGTGGATACTGGGGAATCAAACTTGGGTCCTAAGACTTTGCAGGCAAGCGCCTTAACCGCTAAGCCATCTTCTCCAGCCCAGTTCATGGGAATTTAAAGTAAAAGCCCTTCTTGACATTTTAAAGTAGGGTTATGTCCCCTTCATTGAATTGTCGTGGAAAAACTGAACTGCAATAGGAAATAAACAACTACATTAGAACACCATGCCCCAGATCATCATTTTCATTGGTGGAGGACAACGCTTACACACATAGAAATCTCTCTTCTTTTTGCGTTAGTTAACAATAGCACTAAAACAATTCAAGTCAGATTTTGTTTTCTTTCTTTTTCTTTCTTTCTTTTTTTTTTTTTTTTGGTTTTTCAAACTCATGGCAATTCTTCTACCTCTGCCTCCGAAGTGCCGAAGTGCTGGGATGAAAGGCGTTTACCACCACGCCAAGCAGTTTTTTTTTTTTTTTTTTTTTTTTTTTTTTTTTTTTTAACATGCACCTGGGCCTTTCATGAAGAATTGAAAACACTGTAAGGCTCTGGCTCCAGGAAATAGTCCTGTCATGTTAATGGTGTTGCCTTATGAACGGAGGAGAAGAATCCGTGAACTCACTCATGGAAGGTGAATCAAGAAGGCATCTAAAACGGAGTGCCATCTGAGTGATGCAGTGCTTTCCATGTGAGATGTCAACGAAGCTCCTATACTTGACATGAAAGTTCTCATTAAAAAAAAAAAAAAAAGCCGGGCATAGTGGCTCACCCAGTACTTGGGAGGCAGA
This sequence comes from Orientallactaga sibirica, assembly GCA_036365145.1. Lineage (NCBI taxonomy): Eukaryota > Metazoa > Chordata > Mammalia > Rodentia > Dipodidae > Orientallactaga > Orientallactaga sibirica. The sequence goes on along the minus strand of JAEOAD010000054.1, from coordinate 7,024,955 downwards.
GGTAGGAGGATCACTGTGAATTTGAGACCACCCTGGGACTATGAAAACTCCTTTAAGTCAGACTCTCCACCTCCTTCACACACCTGCCCAGACTTACCTTCTCGCCTCTGAAAACTTGTATTCCACAGATGCTATGCCCTTCCTCCTCCTCTCCTCCTCCTCCTCCTCTCCACCACCAGAGTCCCAGCGCCCTAGTGAGTGTGGAGCTGTCTCGAGTCTTTCCCCAACATAGATAATTTTCCCCACCTTCGAGTTTCTACCAAGTTTTTTTTTTTTTTTTTTTTGTACAATTTTGCTGGTACTTCATTTTTCTCCAACACGATTCTTTGGGTATCTTACTTCTTGTGACTATTTGCTAATTGCTTATCTTTTTTAAAGTCAATTTCCAACATCTGGCCTAGGTAGGATAGGATTCCAAGTAGGTTAATAGGTTCAAGAGAGGACAAGAGAAATGAATAGAGAAATGAGCGATTTTGCCTAGAACCAAGTTAACTGTCTTCTTCTCTTCTCTTCTCTTCTCTTCTCTTCTCTTCTCTTCTCTTCTCTTCTCTTCTCTTCTCTTCTCTTCCCTTCCCTTCCCTTCCCTTCCCTTCCCTTCCCTTCCTCTTTCTTTCTTTCTTTCTTTCTTTCTTTCTTTCTTTCTTTCTTTCTCTCTTTCTTTCTTTCTTTCTTTCTTTCTTTCTTTCTTTCTTTCTTTCTTTCTTTCTTTCTTTCTGTAGTGTGTCTGTAGCCCAGGCTGACCCGGAATTCACTACATAGTCTCAGGTAAGCCTTGAACTCACAGTGATCCCCTGACCTCACAGTTATCTCAGCCTCCCAAGTGCTGGGATTAAAGGTGTGTGCCACCACGCCTGGACTATTCTCTTAAATCTACCTGAGTCTTGTCTTGTTTGCTATGTGACACAGGTCTATACCTGTGGTTAGGCCCACCTGCTCGGCAGTGACGCTTCTTGCCTTCTAGGAAGCCATCTTGGAAAGAATGAAAATTGGGCTGGATCTTTTCTTTTCTTTTCTTTCTTTTTTTTCTAAAGCTGTAAGGATAGCTAGCCCATGACCTGACTTATTCACACATTTACTGAAACAGACCAAGCTCAGAACTTAACGATGAAAATGAAAATTAATCAGGGACTCCCATGGGCCTCGCACACGGCAGTTTTGAATCTGTTTTTTTTTTTTTTTCCGTGTCAGTATCATAATTGTTTTTCTTACTCATTTTCTTTGGTTGAATACACAATTGTAAAAAAAAAAAAAAAAGAATGCGGTAATGGCGGTGATAGAAATGAATAAATCTATGGAAATAATGGAACATGTACAGAGATATAAATAGGAAGGGAGGAAGGAAGGAAACAAAAGCAATTTCGGTATCTGTCTTCAAGGCCAGCACACCTTTCCTTGCCAGCACCCGTGGATCAGCTTTTCTCACTGGGTAGCAGGTGCTTCCTTGCCTGCTGCAGAAAACAACCCCTGGGCCCCTGTGCTGGGAAGGCGAACTGCATCTGGCATAGAAACGTCATGCATGCCCTGCTTCTCCTTTTATTCTTCACAGAAGAGATAAAAATGATCAAGTAGCTGAGGAAGGAGTCCAAGAGGAGGCTCAATGCCCTTTCTTTCTCTCTGTCTGTCTTTCTCCTTCCTCCCTTCCTCCCTTCCTCCCTCCCTTCCTTCCTTCCTTCCTTCCTTCCTTCCTTCCTTCCTTCCTTCCTTCCTTCCTTCCTTCCTTCCTTCCTCCCTTCCTCCCTCCCTTCCCTCCCTCTTTCTTTCTTTCCTTCCTTCCTCTTTCTTTCTTTCTTTCTTTCTTTCTTTCTTTCTTTCTTTCTTTCTTTCTTTCTTTCTTTCAATTATTTATTTATTTGCAAGCAGAGAGAGCCAGAGAGAAGAGAGACAAACAGAGAGAATGGATATGCCAGGGCCTCCATCCCCTGCCAATGGACCCCAGATGCGTGCGCCACCCTGTGCATCTGGCTTTACGTGGCTCCTGGGGAATGGCACGCGAGTCATTAGGCTTTACAGACAAGCCAGCACCTTAGCTGCTGAGCAATCTCTCCAGCCCCCCCCTTTTTTTCTTTTTTAGAAATATTTTTATTGATTATTTATTGAGAGAGAGAGAGATATAGAGAAAACAGCATGGTCTCCTGCCACTGCAAATGAGCTACAGACACATGTCACTTTGTGTATTTAGCTTTACATGGGTAACCAAGGAACAAACCTGGGTAGTCAGTCATTGCAACCAAGTGCCTTTAACTTCTGAGCTATCTCTCCAGCCTGCTGTGCCTTTCCTTAATTCATGGGGATTTAATATTTTTTAATTTTAATTTTATCAACTTCTTTATTTGAAAGCGAGGCAGAGAGAGAGAGAGAGAATGGGTGTGCCAGGGTCTTTAGCCACTTCAATGAATTCCAGACATGTGCCACCTTGTGCATCTGGCTTACGTGGATACTGGGGAATCAAACTTGGGTCCTAAGACTTTGCAGGCAAGCGCCTTAACCGCTAAGCCATCTTCTCCAGCCCAGTTCATGGGAATTTAAAGTAAAAGCCCTTCTTGACATTTTAAAGTAGGGTTATGTCCCCTTCATTGTCGTGGAAAAACTGAACTGCAATAGGAAATAAACAACTACATTAGAACACCATGCCCCAGATCATCATTTTCATTGGTGGAGGACAACGCTTTCACACATAGAAATCTCTCTTCTTTTTGCGTTAGTTAACAATAGCACTAAAACAATTCAAGTCAGATTTTGTTTTCTTTCTTTTTCTTTCTTTTTTTTTTTTTTTTTTTGGTTTTTCAAACTCATGGCAATTCTTCTACCTCTGCCTCTGAAGTGCCGAAGTGCTGGGATGAAAGGCGTTTACCACCACGCCAAGCAGTTTTTTTTTTTTTTTAACATGCACCTGGGCCTTTCATGAAGAATTGAAAACACTGTAAGGCTCTGGCTCCAGGAAATAGTCCTGTCATGTTAATGGTGTTGCCTTATGAGCGGAGAAGAATCCGTGAACTCACTCATGGAAGGTGAATCAAGAAGGCATCTAAAACGGAGTGCCATCTGAGTGATGCAGTGCTTTCCATGTGAGATGTCAACGAAGCTCCTATACTTGACATGAAAGTTCTCATTAAAAAAATAAATAAAAGCTGGGCATAGTGGCTCACCCAGTACTTGGAGGCAGAGGTAGGAGGATCACTGTGAATTTGAGACCACCCTGGGACTACACAGTGAATTCCAGGTCAGCCTGAGCTAGAATGAAACCCTACCTTCAAAAACAAAAACAAACAAACAAAAAAAACCTATTGCTCATTTAAAAAAAATTTTATTTTTATTTTTGTTTATTTATTTGAGAGAGAGAGGGAGAGAGAGAATGGGCGCACCACTTTGTACATCTGGCTTACGTGGGTACTGAGGAATTGAGCCTCGAACCAGGGTCTTTAAGCTTCAAAGGCAAGCGCTTAACCGCTAAGCCATCTCTCCAGCCCCTCAATTTTTTTTTTTTTTAATCAAGCAACGTTATCTAAAGTGCTCTGCAAAGGAGACAATGAGGAAAGGAACAGAAAGTAGTCATTATGACGAATCAGTTCCAGGAGCAAGAGTAGCCATCAGCAGCGAGGGGCTTCCCAGCCACACAGACCTTTCAAGGGCCTCACATTCCTTCAATGTTCGCCATTGTCCCCCAGAAGGGACCCAAAAGAGTTAGCATGCAGCTGGCTTTTTACCATTGTACAGGAAGGCTTTTCTAATGCACACTTTTTTTTTTGTTGTGCCAAAGAAAAATAAATATATAAAAGTCTCCAAGTAAGACATCCATTCCTTACGTCAATACAGCGAGCCTTGAGGATGTATGTGTCACGTCTGCAGGGAGGAGTTGTGAAAGATTCTGAACATATTCTAATAACTTCCTTCCACACTCTGCTGTTTGTAAAAAAGAAAAGAAAAAACCTTGCATATACCTGATCTCAGCTGAGCCCCACAACTTCCTGGGAGGCAGGAGAGATCTCTTGAAAGGGGGGACCCTATAGCTGCTGTTGCATATGTGTGGTTTTGCCTTCAGGAAGACTGTTGACAGTGATGTGGTTTCAAGTACTTTATATTGTGTAAAGACGTTAGTTGAGGGCTGGAGAGATGGCTCAGCAGTTAAAGGCTCTTGCTTGCAAAGCCTGCCGGTCTGGGTTCAATTCCCTAGTACCCATGGAAAGCCAGGTGCACAATGTAATACATGAGGCTGGAGTTTGTTTGCAGTTTCAAAAGGCCTTGGCATGCCCACTCTCCATTAAATACATTTAAAAAAACAAAGACAAAGATGTGAATTGAGGCGATCTTTAGAACAAGGGAAAATATGAACTACTGCAGGGACTAGAGAGATCTCTCAGTAGTTAAGGCCCTTGCTTGCACAGCCTAAAGACCTGGGTTCAGTTTCCCAGGACCCACGTTAAGCCAGATGCACAAAGTGGCTCATGCATCTTGAGTCCATTTGCCATGGCTAGAGGTCCTGGTGTGCCCATTCTCTCAGTCTGTGTCTCTTCTCTCTGTCTCTCTCTGCTTGTAAATAAATAATTTTTAAAAAATATTTATTTATTTTAGAGAGAGAAATACAGAAATAGGCAGGTAGAGAGAGAAAGAATGGGCGCGCCAGGGCCTCCAGTCACTGCAAACAAACTCCAGATGCATGCGCCCCCTTGTGCATCTGGCTTACGTGGGTCCTGGAGAATTGAGCTTTGAACCAGGGTCCTTAGGCTTCACAGGCAAGCGTTTAACCACTAAGCCATCTCTCCAGCCCTAAATAATTTTTTTTTTTTTTTTTTTTTTTTTTACAAAAGAACAACTGTGAATGGTCTTTAACAGAGGCCTAGCTGGACAAGAGGGCAGATCTAGCTAGAATACTACACTTGCAGGTATTAGAAATAAGTCCATTGATGTTGAAAAATATTTACTGATGAGGAACATTGTTTTATATATATATATATATATATATATATATATATATATATATATATATATATATTTAAGCTAATAAACAATAAGAAATGCACATGGTCTAACAGTGGTCATCTTTTTGTGCTAACAAAATATGTGATTCTCATTCTTTCATGCTCATTGCTCACTGCTAATTTCATTGTCACTAAACATCAAAACTGTGTTGACCAGCCATGTATTTTATTTATTTATTTGAAAGACACAGAGAGAGAGAGAGAGAGAGAGAGAGAGAGAGAGAGCAGATAAAGAGCAAAAGAGAATGGGCACTCTAGGGCCTCCAGCCACTGTAAGCGAACTCCCGATGCATGTACCACCTTGTGCATCTGGCTTTATGTGGGTATTGGGGAATTTGACTCGGGTCCTTAGCCTTCAAAGGCAAGCACTTTAACTGCTGAGTCATCTCTCCAGCCCCTATTCAGCCATTTTTTAATCAGATTAACTTTTGTAATGACAGCAGAAAAGCCACAGCTCTATTTGGGCCTCAGGGGTGAAGGATCCTCATGTATGTATATATGTAGAAATAGCAGTCTCAATCATTCATATGGCACAAGTGAAGTGTATGGATTAAGCCATATCTTGGGATGTGATGTAGGACCACAAGATCAGAGCAAAGATGAGGTCTTTCCCAAGAGAAGAGGACCGGGGTTCAGTTAAGGGTATATTTGAGTAGCTGTGTTCCCCTGCTAGAACCTCCAGATAAGTTCTGAAGCACTGGCTTCTATCCTGGCCTGGTGTCACACACAGTCCCAACTACTCAGGAGACCGAGGCAGGGGGATTTTTAAGTTTAAAACCTGCTATGCACAGGGGAGATGGCTCACCAGTTAAAGAAGGCACTTTCTTGCAGAGCCTGCAGGCCTGGGTTGGCTTCCACAGTACCGATGTAAAGTCAGATGCACAAGGTGGCGCATGCATGTGGAGTTCGCTTACTGTGACAAGAGCTCCTGGTGTTCTCATGCTCTCTCTCCCTCTTGCTCTCTGTCTCTCATAAACAAACTTTTTTTTTAAAAAAAGTTCAAAAAAAGCCGGGCGTGGTGGTGCACGCCTTTAATCCCAGCACTCGGGATGCCGAGGTAGGAGGATCACCGAGAGTTCGAGGCCACCCTGAGACTACATAGTGAATTCCAGGTCAGCCTGGACCAGAGTGAGACCCTACCTTGCAAAACCAAAAAAAAAAAAAAAAAGTTCAAAAAGTCTGCTATGGAGTGAGTTCAAGACCAGCTGAAGCAAGTGAGTGAGTCTTTGTCTCAAAATAAAAAGTAAACTATAGAGCTGGCCTTGGTTGCCCACCAGAACTAGATAATAAAACTTTAGGGCTGGAGAGATGGCTTAATGGTTAGGGCGCTTGCCTGCCAAGCCTCAGGACCCATGTTTGACTCTCCAGATCCCACGTTAGCCAGATGTACAAAGGTGAGGCAAGCACAAAGTCACACATGCCCACTAGGTGGCACAAGCATCTGGAGTTCGATTGCAGTGGCTGAGGCCCTGGCGCGCCAATTCTCTGTCTCTCTCTTTCCTCTCTCTCAAATTAAAAAAAAAAAAAATCTTGATTTCTGAAGATATAAATGCACTGGTTGGAGAATACATAAATAAAACTAGAAATGACTTAGCTGGAAGCATCTTCCCTGCTGGCTAACCGACATAGTCCTGGAAAGATCCATGTAAGCTGATGTGGGAGAAAAGTCATTGACACGACAGTGGATCTGTGGTAGTTTAAATATATGTCCCCCAATATATTCAGTGTTTTATTAGTTATAGTTTGCATCTGCAATCACCTTACTAGAGGCAATGTCACTGGGGGCCGGTCTTAAGGTGTGGTGGTGGGTTTGAGATTCCATTGTAAAGATATGCAAAGTGTACCTAGCGGGAGTTCCTGAAATGTGCTATGGCTTTTGGCTGTAGTTTTGCTCTGTGTGCTGTGTGCCTGGTTGGATTTTTTCTCTCTCTTGCCTGGTCCTGTGAGAGCAGGCCAGCTTCTCCTGCCCTTATGGAACTTCCCCTGGATCTGTAAGCGTCAATAAATAATATCCCTTCCTCCATGACTGTGCGTGGTCTGGAAGTTCATCTCAGCAAACCGGAAGCTATCTGCTACAGGATCCTTCACACTATATAATCAACAAGCCTCGAAAATGTGCCCATTGGTACCAGAGGGTTATGGGGGTAACCAACTGCTCTCTGATTGGATGGACTTGAAGCCTGCTCCATAGGAGGCAATTCATACCTGGTACTAGAAACCTGGCCAAATGTCTGTGACTGGCAAGACCATACGTGCTAGGGAGGAGAATGCACTACTGCTGTTTGGCTAAATGGATACGCTACGACCATGTAATTGCTCTCTAAATATTTACGTCAATGTCCATAGATTACTGTTGCTCTCCCTTGTAGTCAGAAAAACTTCCTTTGCAGCTGGGAGTGACTTAACAGGGAAACACCAAACTCATCTAAGTGCTCAGAACAAGTGACTCTGGAATGGTCGATGCTAAATGAGGCGTCAATATCACACCCTCCGAGGCGCAGGGAACATTGCGGAAGAGGGGACGTGAAAGATGTGAGAGCCAGATGGGGCGGGCTGGTTTGGAATGCTGTCTCTGGGACATGATCCAGCTACTGCATTCATGACCCCGCAGCAATTACTGTTAGTGGTGAGACCTGCACGATATGGGGCCCACCCGCATTCCACGAGTGTTGGTGGAGAAGGGGGTGAAAAGACATCTAAAATGTCGGGGTGGGGGCAAGAGAAGGTGACAAGAGGGGGTACTGATGAAAATACATTATACGTGAATGAAAATTGTCATTAAAAAGGCGTTTTTTTTTTTTTTTTTTTCTAAAGAAGAAAACAGGGTGTAGGTATAGGAGGTAGCTCAGTGCTAGAATGTATGAGACTTTACTTCAATTTCAGTCACCAGAATAGCAAAAAAACAAACAAAAAGTAAACAACAGCTTTTATAGTTCTATGAGAAGGAATAGGGAGTCAAACGCGGGCATGAGATGCCTAGACATCAGGGACAATGGGAACCCATGACTCACTCTAGGGCAAGAGGAGAAAATAGAGATGCCAGCCCCAGGAGACTGGGGAGCATTTCACATGGACACCTGGGTAGGGAATGGTTAGACAGCAGTTAAGCAGGAAATCGGGACCTGGTCTCCCTCCTTGGCTTTATCATTTCCTGCCGGTGTTTCCCGTTGTCCCTCAAGGTCAGGGACAGAGAAGGACAGAGCATGGGTCTGGCTGAGCAGCAAAGAAGGGGAACAGAACACTGGGTCCGTTTCTCAGAGAAAAGAGGTGCTTCACAGGAAACAGAAACAGAGAGGAAAAAACCTCGGGAGCAACACCAGCTGAGTGATTTGATCTTCCTGCCTGTTCTCAGAGCTTCGGACGGCTGGAGATGGGCTCCCAGCTCTCCTGGCCCAAACTCAGATCAGGCTTTCATCCTGGAGTTTTAAAATTTTATTTTATTTTTTTTTAGAGCTAGCGAGAGTGAGAGCGAGAACAAGCGCACGTGAGAGAGACAGTTTGTGTGCCAGGGCCTCAGCCACTGAAATCCAATTCCAGACTCTTACGCCACCTAGTGGGCATGTGCGTCCTTGTGCTTGCCTCACCTTTGTGCGTCTGGCTAACTTGGGATCTGGAGAGAGATCGAACATGGGTCCTTCAGCTGGAATACCTTCCCCCAGCTCAGAGGATGATCTGTAAAAATACCACCTATCCTTCAAACCTTGCCTCTTCCAGGGCTGCTTCCTGCTGTCTCCAGCCAGGTGCATTCATCCGGACACAGGAGCAGATGTACAGAAATTTCTCTGCCTCATATTTCTGGACACAAGACAGGATGGAGACCAATGTGGTCGGCCTTGCAGGGCAGTGGTGGCAGGAGGGGGCTCAGATTAGCCCAGCAAATTATCTGTTTCCAAATTGAGGGCTGTGGAGCATCATGGGGAAAACCGTGGTCCTGCTTAGTTTCTCTTGGTTGGTGGGGGGATGGCCCAGGCTCCCTCCCTCTTGGAAGACAAGCATATCACCATAATAACTAGTTTGGGTCAGGATACAGAAGTAACCAATCACAGGTGACAATTATTATTATTATTTTGATTTTTCAAGGTAGCATCACGTTCTCGCCCAGGCTGACCTGGAATTCACTATGTAGTCTCAGGGTGGCCTCGAACTCACGGTGATCCTCCTACTTCTTCCTCCCAAGTGCTGGGATTAAAGACATGCACCACCACCCCCCAGCACAAATCAGGAATTCTTTAAGCCTGGGCTATAGAAACATCCCTTGAGCCCTTAATTTCATTGCTTGGAAACTGGCTTCCCTGTATCTCTTTCTTGGCTTCCTCTTAGCAAGAGAGGCTTTCTAACTAGATTTTTTTTGGTCAGCCTTGTCTTTCATTTTAGAATGAAATATGATCAATTACCACAAACAAGAGAACATGCTGAAAACTGTGTCACTGGTGAGTCAAAAGGCCCCGGTGTAATGTCCGTGGCTTGTTGAAAACACAACAATCAAATGATCATTCAACAAATCTCTTTTTATTTATTTGCTCGCTAGCTCTCTTCCTCTCTCAGTATTCAATAATTTTCAGCGGCTAGAGGTCCTGGTGTGCCCATTCTCTCTCTCTTCTATCTCTCTCTGCTTGCAAATAAATAAAAATAAAAGTTTTTTTTTTTTTTTTAAAAAAGAAATAATAAAAATGCAACAGCCTTCCCTTCAATTGTGCAGATGCCAGTCAAAGGAGACTGCCTGGTGCATGTATAAGATGGGAGCCCCAGAAAACATCAAGCACTGTGAGGAGTGTGTGATTTCAGCTTGCCCAATGTTAGCAAGTGCTTCATTTTATCACTTATCTTCATAACGTTGTGTTTGGGGAAGGGTCATTTAAGGGCCTAGCTTCTTAAATTGAGTCCTGAAAAGTTTTGGCAACAATGAAAAGGTTTCTGAAAGTGTAATTACTCAGGTAGGTAGGTGTCTTTTCTTTCAGCCAGGAGAGGGTCCCAAAGAGGGAACAAAAGGGTGTTCCACAGCCTGGCTGCTCCAGCAGGCCAGTGTTTGTCATGAGATCCAGCCAATCAGCTCTCTCTCAGGCTCACCTGACCCTGAGGGCAAGGCCCACCACAACAAGATTATAAAAAATCTTCATCAGACGGGTTTGGCCTTTTTTTTTGGGGGGGGGGGGTTGATGTCCCCATAAACTATGTGCTCTGAAGGCTAGGTTCCCAGCTGATGGAGATTTGTGAATTAACACCTCCTGGAGGCAGTGTATTGTTGGGGGTGGGCTTATGGGTGTTATAGCCAGTGTCCCCTTGCCAGTGTTTGGCACACTCTCCTGTTGCTATTGTCCACCTGATGTTAGCCAGGGTGTGATGTCCACCCTCTGCTCATGCTATCGTTTTCCCCTGTCATCACAGAGCTTCCCCTCAAGTCTGTAAGCCAAAATAAACCCTTTTTTTCCCAAAAGCTGCTTTTGGTCGGGTGATTTCTGCCAGCAATGTGAACCTGACTGCAAGCCGGGGTGGGGGAGCACTGTTCAATTTTCCTGAACCTCCAGATCCCTGCACTGGTAAGATCCCTCGCTTCTCTGGCTGAGAAGGGTGGGGATCCTCTACTCTGTCCTGCCTTCCGCATGGCACGAGCTCTCTGCACTTTTTTCACTATTCTTCTCTTAATCTAATAAAATCTCTCTCAACCTTACCCTCTGGTCTACGGATTTTAATTCTTTTACTTTTTTTTTAGTATTTATTTATTTAGAGAGAATGGGCTGCCAAGGCCTCTAGCCACTGCAAATGTATTCCAGACGCATGGGCCACCTTGTGCATCTGGCTTACATGGATAGTGGGGAATCGAACCTGGGTCCTTAGGCTTCGCAGGCAAGCACCTTAACCACTAAGCCATCTCTACAGCCCTGGATTCTTTAAATTTATAAGACAAGGATTCAGGGATAGGATACCCTAAATTTGTTGGTGTGTTGGCATATTGGTATATTGGCAAGGACCCCCCAAATGCCCATTACATAATAACCAAAAATTAATTCAAAATCAAATGCATAAAGAATCTGAGGTGTTTCTAGCAGTACCCACCTATGTGGCATTGTGTGACTTCATTACAGCCTCAGTTCTGAGCACGTTTCATGCACCCTTATGCCACGCAATGCCAGTGAATGCTGCCTGAATCACCTTGACTCAAGTTAAAGACTATTTTGTGTTATGAATTCCAGTGGTTTTTACTTTCTGCTTGAAGAGAAATGTAATTGTTTAGTTATGGAAAACAAAGACTTTTAATATTTTCCTATTGTCATTTCTCAGCATGTAAGTAAGTTCCAAAGTGGTACATCTTTGGATTGCAGTATGGTAGAATGTTTGAATTTAAAAATTACTGTTTGAGTTGCTGATTGAGTTTCATTAAAAAAAATGTTAAATGAATTTTGACTTAGGATTAGGACAGAGTTTCCAACAGTTTCTGAAATAGCTTGACTCTCCTCCTGCCATTCTGTTCTCTGCATTTATGAAAAGTGGTCTCCCAGCATCGACACTAACAAAATCAAAATATTGGTCAACACTGAAAAAAAATGTCAAAGATGTTCTGTGTCCTGCAGTATCAAATATTTGACCAAGATTTAATACTTTACATAAAAATAAACAAGAAGATCCATCTCATTTGCATGCAAATTGCTTTTTTGTCTCTAATAAATGGCAAAATTATATGTAGACCGAAGAACTGTTTTAATAAATTTCTTTATGATTGATTATTAGTGAGTGTTTGATATTCTTTGGGGGGGGGGGAGTTTCGAGGTAGGGTCTCGCCCTAGCCCAGGCTGACCTAGAATTCACTATGTAGTCTCAAGGTGGCCTCAAACTCATGGCGATCCTCCTACCTCTTCCTCCCGAGTGCCAGGATTAAAGATGTGCACCACCAAGCGCAGTGAATGTTTGATTTTTAGGCCTATTTTATCTACTAGTATACCCAGGGTCACATAAAACTTTTTCTGGTGAAAAAGGGGCAGCGGGTGGAAAAAGTGTAAGAAATTCTGATTTAAGCAATGATTGTCATTCTTCGCTTGAATCTAGCTGGACCAGAGTCCCCAGCATGTGGCCAGAGCCTGGCCTAGTGAGACTGGGAAGCGATGTAGATGCAAGTCTGAGTTCAGTTTCCTCATCTGTCAAATGGAAGGTTTGGCCATTTCCAAAGTTCCTTGCAACTTAAAAATATGTGTTTTTTTTCCAGGCCTGTGAAGCCAAAGGACACAGCTTCAATTCCCCAGTACCCACGTAAGCCAGATGTACAAGGTGGTGCATGCGTCTGGAGTTCATTTGCAGAGGCTAGAGGTCCTGGCGCACCCATTCTCTCTCTATCTGCCTCTTTAGCTCTCTCTTAAATAAATAAATTAAATATTTTGAAAATATGTGGTTTTCTCAACACATTATGTACATGTGTGAAATTGTCAAATAAAAATATTTAAAAATGCATTGTCGACCTAATAATATATGCTGAGCTATGTTCTCAGTCTTAACTTTATCAAAGCACATGCTCTTAGCATCGAGTCAAATATGGACCATGGAGAGCTGAGCAGCAGAGATGGCAGTGAGGGTGGATACTGGTCTTCTATTGGCTCATAAGGTGGTTTCCTGGTTGGCTTTTTTGAGTGGAAGTGTCTCTAGGGGTGCATGATGTGGTGAGCTGATAAGTTAGAACTAAGTCCCCCTTCCTCTGGACAGACCCATTCTTAGTGGACGAAGTTCCCTCCATTCCTCAGCAAGGCCCCCTGTGCAGGACACCACCTGCACAGTCCGCTCCAGGCCAGCGTGATGTGCGTCATAGCCGTAAATAAAATCCTGCTGTAGCCTGCACGGTATTTGCGCAGGAACTTGCCTATTCTATGCCCGCGCCTGCGTGAGTAGAGATTGCTTGACCTACAACACATTGACCTCTCACCTTATAGAAAAAGCGTGTTTTGTGAACAGGTGTAGGTGGGATAGCATCTTAGCCTCAGTTCTCTCTAAAAGCAAAGTTTGAGAAAGGAGTATAAATAACGGGAAATGATTTGGGAAATACAGGCACGAGGAATGGGAATGTGAGAGATGTTAGAGAAGGAGGAAAACACAACCCAACATACTTTATTTTTTAAAATTTTTATTGATTTGTAAGCAGAGAGAGATAGAAGAGAGATGAGAAAGAGAGAGAGAGAAAAAAACATGGGCTTGCCAGGGTCTCCAGCCACTCCAAATGGACTCCAGATGCATGCGCCACTTTGTGCCTCTGGCTTCCCGCGGGTACTGGGGAATCAACTCAGGTACTTGGGCATTGCAGGAAAGCACCTTAACTGCTAAGCTGTCTTTCCAGCTCCAAGATCCTTTATTAAGCTGGTCCCAACTGTGGTTAAATGAAGCTCCATACTGCTTGGCCCATTTCAGAACTGTGGAGGTTCCTTCAAGATTATGATCCCCAGATAATATGGAGAAACACAGCCTGTCATCTGGGTTCTAACTCCTGCCACTAACTGGTTAAAGATTGTCCTCCGACATCCTGTGAAACGATGTCAGAATGGTTAAGTTGATTGCAGTATTGGCAGAGGCTTTGGGGCAAGAAGGACAAACCCATCTCCAAATGAGTGCTGATTCTGGAAAGGATGAGTCATGGGTCCTTCTGGGACAGAGGGTTTTCAAGGTAAAAAAAAAAAAAAACCTACCAGCAAAGTGGTTGGCTGGCTTTCTTAAGGGATGTATGCCATGTGGAGGGCCCCATGTTGGTAGCTCCAGTGAGTCAGACAGTCAGTCACTACAACAAATTCTCTACAAAGAGAATGAATAAACCCTTAAATCACTGGGAGGAGCGGCCTTCACTGTGTTTCAGAATGGGCCTGACATCTGGTGGAAACGTATTTGTTATTATTATTATTGTTCATCTATTCACATCTTTCCCTCGCAGCCATTCTAGCTACGGCCAAGTTTCTTTCCTTCTCAATAGGTTAAGGCCTTAGGGGTGAATTGAACTGGAAAAGAACACACAGGAATCGGAGGACAAGGTGACTTAGTTATGCCCATCAGATCTCTCTTAGCACATCTCCATTGCATGAAGGGTTATTGCTCTGCTGCCCCAACATTCTATGTCTGATAATATCCAGCTTCAAATGGGAAGGTCTGGCCAACAGACCTTAATGTTGCAATGTCAGAAGATCCGTCTCTCTCTCAGGGCTTGGGAAGGAGCTGGTTTTCAGATGGCACTGAATTTTCTGTTGCAGAAGACAGTCCTAACTCCAGCACCATGGGCTCTTGGCTACAACTCTCCTGAAGGAGCTCCCCTGAGGTTCCACACACATGACATCTTTATGTGCAGCACAGAGCACCACGAATCACATAGCCTGAGTGGTGGGCTATTTTGGTGCCACAGCTCAGATCTACTACACATCTACTCAGATACTCTCAGGACATCTTCGAAGAGCGGTGTATGTTACCTTGAATTTCTAAAGGGTTTTCATGTTTCTTTTTTTTTTTTTTTAAGATTTATTTTTATTTATTTATTTATTAAAGAGAGAGAGAATGGGCACTCCAGGGCCTCTGGCCACTGCAAACGAACTCCAGATACATGCGCCACCTTGTGCATCTGGCTTACATGGGACCTGAAGAATTGAACCTGGATCCTTAGGCTTCACAGGCAAACACCTTAACTGCTAAGCCATCTCTCCAGCCCTGGTTTTAAAGCATCTAAAAATTCCTTGACTGTCCCTTCATCAGCAACAGGGCTCTCTCCAAATCCTGTCCTTTGGAAAAGTGGCCACAGTTTTTCTTTTTTTCTTTTTCTTTTCCTTTCCCTTTTTCTTTCTCTCTTTCTCTCTTTTTTCTCTCTTTTCTCTCTTTTTTTCTCTCGTTCTCTCTTTCTTTCTCTCTTTCCCTTCATTTCTTCCTTCCTTCCTTCCTTCCTTCCTTCCTTCTTTCCTCCCTCCTTCCCTCCCTCCCTCCTTTCTTTCTTTCTCTCTCTTTCTTTCTTTCTTTCTTTCTTTCTTTCTTTCTTTCTTTCTTTCTTTCTTTCTCCTTCCTTCCTTCCTTTCTCTTTCTTTCTCTCTTTCTTTCTTTCTTTCTTTCTTTCTTTCTTTCTTTCTTTCTTTCTTTCTTTCTTTCTTCTTTCTGCTTCAGGGTAACTGAGTATGACTTCTGAGGACAGCTTATAAAAAGACCACACATTTTCTTTGTTCATTGTGACACTTGTTCTTTCAAATACCCTGAAGTAAAGAGTCTAAACAACATGGAGAGGCCACTTGCTGGTGATGTGATCAGTTGCTTTAATCCATGTAGTTCAGGCACTAGCAACTTTTCTAACAGTGGTACATACTAGCTTTGATTTCTAAAGGTTTTTAGGATTTGTGTGTGTGTGCACATGTGTTTGTGTGTGTGCGTGCTTGCATGTCAAGGCCAGCAGATGGCCTCAGGTGTTCTTCCTCATGAAAACTGTCCAGCTCTTTGGAGACAAGTTCTTTCATTGGCCTGGAGCCCACTAAGAATGCTGGACTGGCTGGCCAGGGGGTCCCGGGGATCTGCCTGTCTCCACCTCTCCAGCAGTAGGGTTAGAGGTGTGTGCCGTCACGTCCGGCATTTTGACATGAATACTGGGAACTGAACTCAGGTCCTCATTCTTGGAGGTATGCTCTTTGTCACCTGAGCTATCTCCCCAACCCTGGTGATTTTTTAAAAGTTTTATTTATTTATTTATTTGAGAGAGTCAGAGAGAAAGAGAGAGAGAGAAGAGAACGGGCGCACCAGGGCCTCCAGCCACTGTGAACAAACCCCACATGCATGCACCACCTTGAGCATCTGGCTTACATGGGTCTTTGGCTTTGCAGGCAAATGCTTTAACCGCTAAGCCATCCCTCCATCCTAGCCCTAGTGATTTTTAAAACAGCCAAAAAACCCCATTTTTTTGGTAACACTCCTTTCATCAAAAGAAAGGCTCCATGTCTTAGTCTCTGGCTTTTTTTTTTTTTTTTTTTTTTTTTTTGTTTTTGCGAGGTAGGGTCTCATTCTGGTCCAGGCTGACCTGGAATTAACTATGTAGTCTCAGGGTGGCCTTGAACTCTCAGTGATCCTCCTACCTCTGCCTCCCGAGTGCTGGGATTAAAGGCATGCGCCACCACGCCCGGCTTGGCTTTATTTTTTATTGCAACTTTTGGTGACTCCAAAAGAGTCCAGCACAGTTTGAGCCAATCTCAGCCATTTGAGTTGTCTCAACTTATAGACGTTAATAAGCCTTTCTCAACTGGAATTCTTTTTGTTTGTTTTTTGAGGTAGGGTCTCGTTTTAGCCCAGGCTGACCTGGAACTCACTATGTCGTCTCAGGGTGGCCTTGAACTCGCTACCATCCTCCTACCTCTGCTTCCCGAGTGCTGGGATTAAAGGTGTGCGCCACCACTGGAGTTCTTTATCTGAGCCACAGAAGGCAGAAGATGGTTTAAATGACCGTTTTCTCAAGTCTCCAAAATCTGGCTCATTACTAATAACCCCTAGAAACACAGCAGAGACACGCAGACATTCCATTAAGAGGAATGCCTTGGGGCAGACGACATGGCTTGCATCGTGGACATCCTGTTTAGAAAAGCTGACAGAAATCAAGGGTTCTATCCCAATAAATTCTACCCATATTCTTCCCTTATAGAATCATTGCGTATAATAACTTCGTGGTGGTTTACATCACTGGATTTTGGGTGATTTTCATCAAAGAACTTGGGTAAAGTATAATATATAACATTTTCTTCTTTTATATACATATATATGTATATATGTAATTTATTTATTTATTTGCAAGCAGAGAGAGGGAGAGAGAAAGAGAGAACATGCCAGGGCCTCTAGCCTCTGCAAATGAACTCCAGATACACGCGTCACCTTGTGCATCTGGCTCTATGTGGGTCCTGGGGAATCGAACCTGGGTTGTTAGGCTTTGCAGGCAAGTGCCTTATCTGCTGAGCCATCTCTGCAGCCTCATAATTTTGTTCTCTGAACTTGACATGGCATGCCCTGGATCACAAACTCCTGAAAGGGTCCGCTGAGCTGCGTTGCAGAATCTTTGTGGAGTTTCATTCTCACTTTTTTTTTTTTTTTTTTGGTTTTGCAAGGTAGGGTCTCACTCTGGTCCAGGCTGACCTGGAATTAACTATGTAGACTCAGGGTGGCCTCGAACTCTTGGTGATCCTCCTACCTCTGCCTCCTGCATGATGGGATTAAAGGAGTGCGCCACCACGCCCGGCTCTCATTCTCACCTTTTGACGTATAAGTCGCCACATCTACTGAGTGTGTTCATCTCACACAATGGGATCCTAACAATATCCCAACGTAGTTCATATGTCTGCGGAATGCTGAAGCAATTAAGATCCCCCGAAGACTGTTTTCTGACATTGCACGAGAGACTTTGCATAGCCTTCGGCAAGACTGTCCCTGGGAACTGATGTCCTTTCCACTAAAAAAGAACCTGCTTTGGATCCTGTTTCTTGATGGGGGTTGAAAAGAACGTGTTCACCAGGTCAGTGGTAACATTCTGAGTGTCAGAGGTTGTGCTGGCCTCTGTCAGTAAAGATATCACATCTAGCTTAGCCCTGAGAATGGGGCTACCACTTTCGTAAGTCTTTAGTTCTCTACCACCTACCATGACCTACCTGTCAGTTAATTTTTTTGTTTTGTTTTTGTTTTTTTGCGAGGTAGGGTTTCACTCTGGTCCAGGCTGACCTGGAATTCACTATGTAGTCTCAGGGTGGCCTCGAACTCTTGACAATCCTCCTACCTCTGCCTCCCAAGTGCTGGGATTAAAGGCGTGCGCCACCACGCCCGGCAGTTAATTTTTTTGAGAGAGAGAGAGAAAGACAGACAGAGAGAGAGAGAGAGAGAGAAGAGGCAGAGAGAGAATGGGCATGCCCGCTAGGGCCTTTCATCCACTGTGAAGGGATTCCAGATGGGTGCGCCCCCTTCTGTGCATGTTGCACACTTGCGTTACTTTGCATCTGGCTAAACGTGGGACCTGGAGATTTGAAACAAGCGTTCTTAGGCTTCTCAGGCAGGCACCTTAACTGCTAAGCCACCTCTGTAGCCCTGTCAGTTAATTTTGGCAGGGACTGTATGTGAATATGGTAGAGGGATGCGCAGGAGAGCATCCTTCCCCCACGCTGCAAGACGTGGCATCAATTCTCTTTATAAATATGGCGTCGGCTCAGCTAGACTCTCTTGGTTGATGGGGTTGGGGTGAGATAGTCTCATAAACTCCTGTTTGGCCCTTCCCTGATGGCTTAATAAGTCAGGGAGCCAATAGGAGGTTGATAGTACTTACTCTGTTTGTCTATCAAAATCATGTACTTGGGGAAAAAAGAGTCTGGATTTTACTTGAAGATGTGTGGGCCACTTCTTCTTCTTTTTTTTTTTTTTCAGTACTACACATCAGAAACACTGTCCTGCTTTCTGTCCATCTACATCACTATGGAGACGACCGTGGTCTTTTGGTCACTGCCACAAATTTCTGAGGAATAAAAGCATCACCTAATGCTTTTCTCTACTCCAGTCACCACATAAACATTGCTCCGGTTTCTTTCTTTCTTTCTTTTTTAAAAGATTTTATTTATTTATTTATTTATTTATTTAATTATTTATTTATTTATCAGAGATGGGGGCAGAGAGAGAGAGAGAGGAAGAGAGAATGGGCACACCAGGGCCTCCAGTCATTGCAAATGAACTCCAGATGCATGCGCCCCCATGCGTATCTGGCTTACGTGGGACCTGGAGAATCGAACTGGGGTCCTTAGGCTTCACAGGCCTTATGCCTTAACTGCTAAGCCATCTCTCCAGCCCTGTTCTGGTTTCTTAACTGCATCTGGTTTTATAATGAGGTGCTAAGGGTCCAGGAAAATCCTTGCACCCCAAACCCTAGGTTCACTCCTATTTATTTATTTATTTGAGAGAGAGAGAGAGAGAGAGAGAGAGAAAGAGAGATACATAAATAGGCAGGTTGGCCGGGCGTGGTGGCGCACGCCTTTAATCCCAGCACTTGGGAGGCAGAGGTAGGAGGATCACCGTGAGTTCAAGGCCACCCTGAGACTATGTAGCTAATTCCAGGTCAGCCTGGACCAGAGTGAGACCCTACCTTGAAAAAATGAAAAAAAAAAATAGGCAGGTAGAGAGAGAATGGGCATGCCAGGGCCTCCAGCCACTGCAAACAAACTCCAGATGTGTGTGCCCCCTTGTGCATCTGGCCTACGTGGGTCCTGGAGAATCGAGCCTTGAACCAGGTCCTTAAGCTTCACAGGCAAGCGTTTAACTGCTAAGCCATCTCTCCAGCCCTCACCCCTAATTTTAATCAAAGAATTGAATAAAAAAGACTGAGAAATAGAATTATTAAATTATTATATTTATTGAGGGAAGTACAGGGCCAAGGAAAGAGATCCCACGTGGAGGGCCTGAGGAAACGTGTGGAAAGAAAAGAGAGTAGAAAGTTCAAGGAGCTCCTGCCGTGTGGGAGCTGGAGGGGATAAAGGAGCCCTTGTGGAGAGTAAGGGGTAGGGTCCCTGGACCAGCCCACGCCCAGCCGAGGGAAAAACTCAGCCACAGCTGGAAGTTCCCAAGTGGTCAGAGAGCCTGCCTTCTCCTTGCAAAGGTATTTATGACCTTATGGGGATGGGCTGTGTTCTGGCTCAGGTGAACTAGAAGGACAGCTGGTTGGTTAATGCTAGGGGCTGTGTCAGGAAGAGGTTAGCCCTGGCACCAAGTTCCGGGGGCTGAACTTGACTCACTCCCATGTGTAAATTCTATGAAAGCCCTCCCTCCCAGGAGGGGTCCTGGTTATTTGTGGAAAAAACAGGTCTAGGGAACTAGGCAAGAGATAAGTCAGATCACCTTTGATTTCTAGCAAGTGCAGACTGTCCTGCCCTTTATACCTTCAGGGGTCCAGTCACGCCAACTGTACCCCCATCTCGGTTTCTGTCATTCCAGAATCCTATATACTCACTGATGCTAAGCATCCAGCCCCATAACGGCATATTTTACTCTTAACCCCAGTTTTCAGAAAACCATCGCCAGTGGAATTCTAAAAAAGAAAAGAAAAGAAAAAAAAAATCACCTCGGGCTCTCTTCATCAGCTTATTCCATATTGCTTTATTCAAAGGAATGTCCTTTGGCACATCCGGAGGCACACGGAGTGCTTTGATCTCACTAATAAATCCATCTGAACATCTCATCTCCCTTTGACCCCCTCCTTCATACTTTGCCAAGGTCATTTCAGCAACCTTACCTTATTTATTATAGTCCATCATTGTGTCCTGGCTTCTGGGAGCCATCCCAGCCGCATGCTAGAACCGCATCCAGATGTTTGCCCCAGGTCGTTAAAAGGAAGACAGCGATCCTATCAATCAATTCCCTCCCCTCCCGTCTATCTTTGCATTCCGTCTTTCCTGATCCACCCTCCCGAGGTGTGCTCCCACGCATGGTTTTATGATTTCTGCTAATGTCTACGCAACAAAACTTCAAAGTTAAAGGAGCAGACCTTATGTTTCCTGGGTCTGTGATCTGAGTCTAGTTATGGTAAATATAAGAGGGAAGAGTCAGGTCTTTTTTAATTTTGTTTTGCTTATTTGAGAGAAAGAGAGAGAGAGAGAGAGAGAGAGAGAGAGAGAGTTGGGAAGAATGGACACACAAGAGCTTTAGCCACTACAAACAAATCCCAGACACATGTGCCCCCTTGTGAGTCTGGCTTCACATGGACACTAGGGAATCAAGCCTGCATCCTGGATCCTTTGGCTTTGCAGGCAAGCGCCTTAACCACTAAGCCGTCTTGGGCCAAGATTCAGGTCTTTTGAAGCACCTGCTTCAGGTGAGGTCTTTGCAGTGGTGTGAAGTAAGGGGACTTTGCTGATTATAGACTAGGGAGGTATTATTTATTTATTTTTATTAACTGGAAACTTTGTTGTGTGGACAAATTATATATATATTGGTCCCATTCCCCTCTTCTCTGCCCCCATTCCACTGAGGGCCCTCTCAATGAGGTATTCACCATAGGGTTATGGGTTAAGAATGGAGCAGTCAGTCACTGGGTGGGGACATGCTTCTGAATAGTCCTTCCCACCGTGTGGCTCTTAACAACCTTTCTGCCCCTCTTCCACAGTGTTCCCTGAATCTTAGCAGAGGTGTCAAGGGAGGTATTTTTCTTTTTGAATTCAGAGGGCTCCAAAATCAAGAATTCGTAATTTCCAGGGTTATCAACCCCTATGGTTCCCACAGCAGGTCTTGGGACCCCCATTCACTCCTTATCAGGTATCTCAATGTTGGCAACTAGCTGTTGGGGTTCTTTTTTCAATCCAACCATACCACCCTGAAAACTAAATTAAACCATGCTGCCGCCACAGAATTTAAGGACGCCTTATAACAATGCCAAGCAAACTTGATAAACGGTTGTTTAGTTGCCGAGAGCCAGTCTGACAAATGGTGTTGAGAGACTAATATGGAGAAGATGGTGGGTCAGAGGCTAGGAAGCAATGACAGCCCGAGGAAGAAAAAGCCGCAACAAGGCAGAAGGGACAGCAAGGTCACAAACCAGCCAGTCATTGTCATTTGAACAATGTTCTGGTAACTTCTATTAGCTGAAGTATTCTTGCTTAGTGGAAGACACCCTTCACATCTCATTTGTATCGTTTCAATTTTTGAAAAAGATCTGACTAGAAGGGTTTGCTTTAAATGTTATCTTTTTAGGGTGTATTTAAAGGAAGATACGTCTTCCTTTGCTATCAGTATGTCATCAGTTACATAAAATCCTGGGATGGCTTCTGGTGTTGGCTCTTAGCTATGGATTGGTTCTTTGGCTTCAGTTTGAATTTCCTATGGTGTGATTGGCTGCACCCGTACCCTACCTCTTTGTTCTGTTTTTTTTTTTTTTTTTTTTTAATTCCAGCTCTAATGATTAAAACAAGATTTGAAAATCAGATACTTTTGTCAAGAAGAGTGCTTGCAGATTTGGTCTTAGCTAAAATGGCTCCCAGAGGGCAGGAACATGAATTCCCCCTACGACTTCCTGTGCAATGGCTTTTAATACTCACCAGCAGCCCCGAGCTTCACTGTGTAAGCAGTCTGCTCCGCAAACCTCATATTTTAAATTTTATAGTATATATTAAAAATGTTTAAAAATTTTTTTATTTATGAGAGACACACACACACACAGAGAGAGAGAGAGAGAGAGAGAGAGAGAGAGAGAGAGAGAGAGATAGAAAGGAGAGACAGAGAAAGAATGGGTGCACCGGGGCCTATAGCCACTGCAAATAAACTCCAGATACATGTGCCATCATGTGCATCTGGCTTATGTGGGATCTGGAGGATCGAACCTGGGTCCTTGGGCTCCTCAGGCATGTGCCTTAACCACTAAGCCATCTCTCTAGCCCCTATAGTATAATTTTTAAGTAGCACCAATCCTAAATCATAAAAAGAAAAAAATATAAAACCTCTAAGGGTGCTATATTGCAACCAAAATGAGAAGAGGTTAGCTGGGATAGGGTTTTGAATCCACCATGCAGGAAAAGACTGCTTAGTGTGGCCTGGGCAGGAAAGGTTCAAGTTTATGTCAGTGAGAAAGACTTGGAGGTCCTAGTTGGTCCCAAACTTGACATAAGCTCTGATTGTGGTGCTTCCGCAAAGGATCTAATAGAATTTGTACTGAATTAATTCTAAAAAGGAAGGTCACTAACTACACACCATTGATCCGACTGCATTATGAGCACATATACAGTAGACTCAGCAGTTCCTCAGGGCGCTGTGACACATCAGACACTCAGGACACCAAACTGTTTTGAAATGAAGTAGTGGATCAGGAGAATTCCATTTCATATACATATATAGTATCTGTAGCAGGAGCCATGCTGGGGAAACAGATATGCCTAGGTCAGTTTCATTTTCAGTGCACTCAGGTCAGTGGTACCGACACAGATTGACCAGACCATTTACCATTCAGTATTGGACTATTGATATCATAGCTTCTATGTGCACGTTGCCCAGGATCACAAAAGGGAGTGTGTAGCTCTTCATGAAAGGGTCAGGGACATGTTTTCTCCAGGGAATGATGTACTTGGTTCACATGATAGGGAAAGGGCACTTAGGCACAGGGAATGGCTAGGACAAACACTAGAGGCACGAGAGAGTGGAGTGTATTCAAGCAAGTGGAAGCCAGGGCATGGTGGTGCACGCCTTTAATCCCAGCACTTGGGTGGCAGAGGTAGGAGGATCACCATGAGTTCAAGGTCACCCTGAGACTACATAGTGAATTCCAGGTCAGCCTGAGCTAGAGTAATATCCTACCTGGAAAAGCAAACAAACAAACAGAAAAGAAATAGCAAGTGAGGCTGGAGAGATGACTCAGTGGTTAAGGCACTTGCCTGCAAATCCCAACAAGCTGGGTTCAATTCCCCAGGACCCACATAAAGCTAGGCGCACAGTGGAGCATGCATCTGAAGTTTGTTTGCAGTGGCTGGAGGCCCTGGAGTGCCCATTTTCTCTCTTTCTCTATTTGCAAATAAGTAAATAAAATGTTTTTAAAAAATAAGAAAGAGATAGCAAATGATTTGATGAGGTGGGGATGTAAGGTACAAAGAAGGGAAGGGAGAATAAGAAAGCCAGAAAAGTAAGAGCAAGCTTATGAAAGGATCTTTCTAGAAAGATAAGAACAAGCTTATGAAAGGATCTTTCTAGATCCAGATGAAATTTGGATTTTAGCCCTGTAAGAAATGGCGCTCCAGTAAAGAAGAACTTTGTTAGGAATATGGAAAGAGACTCGGATCAGGACAAGTGTAGAGGCGAGGACGCCAGGGAGGAAATTGTTGCGGTACACATGAGAACTCATGAGAACCCGGGTTTGGGCCGTAGTCACGGGGGAAGTGGAATGGACAGAATGAACGGAGAGGACATTGGGACAACTCACATAGGCGGTCATTCTCTCCAGGCCATAGTGCTTCATGACATCTCACGTAGCCTCCCCGAGCCTTCGTTTCCTCTTTCTCCCAGAACTTTTCACTATCAAGCAGACGCTTGCTCATCTTTAACTAATTTGTCTTGTTTATTTGCCATTTTGCTCTCTAGAATATATAAATGATATGAAGGGTAGAAATTTGGGTCTTTTGGGTTCTCTGCTGTAACCCCACTGCATGACACACAATAAAAATGCCAGTACACTCTCACTGGGAGAAACACCTATTAATTTTGGTGTTTAGATGATTACTGATTAGTCATTATATATTGCCTTGTTATTTTTCAAATGAATTCATCTTGTGTTACTCCAGAGGTTAAAATTCACCTAGAGAAATATTTATTGGTGAAAAACTGTAGATTTTTCCCTTTGAGATCAGGAACAAGTTGAACAAATCAAAGTTGTTCCTTTTTTTCTTTTTTTTTTGGTTTTGGTTTTGGTTTTTTGAGGTAGGATCTTGTTCTAGTCCAGGAATTCACTATGTAGTCTCAGGGTGGCCTTGAACTCACAGCAATCCTCCTACCTCTGCCTCCTGAGTGCTAGGATTAAAGGTGTGCACCACTATGCCTTAGTTGTTCACTAAAAAAAAAGTTATTTTTATTTATTTGCAAGGAGAAAGAGAAAATGAGAATGTGTGAGAATGTGCGTGCCAGGGCCTCTTACCACTACAAACAAAGTCTGGATGTATGCTCTGCTCTGTGAATCTGGCTTTATGTGGGCACAGGGGCCATCAGGCTTGTAAGCAAGTGCCTTTAGCCACGGAGCCATCTCTGTAGCCCCAAGGTTGTTCTTTCTAGTCAGCTTTAAGCTAGAATATTCTAGACAGTGTGCTAAGGCAAGAAGAAGAAACACAAGGTACTCAAAATTGAAAGGAGAAAGAAAAGCTGTATTTGTAGATAATCTATGTAGGAAATCCTACAGTCTACGATAAAACTCTCCAATCAAACCATAAGGCTAACTGAGTTTGGCAATGTTGAAGGATTTAAGGGTCAACATAATTAATTGTATTTCTCTTTAAAAATCTATGTGGGGGGAGCATGTGTGCTACAAAGTGTATTGGGAGGTCAAAGGACAACTTTTGGGGTCTGTGCTCCACCTTCTTTGAGACAGGGTCTCTCTTTTTAAAAAATTTTTATCTTTTTTGGTTTTTCGAGGTAGGGCCTCACTCTAGTCCAGGCTGACCTGGAATTTACTGGTAGTCTCAAGGTGGCAGGGTCTCTTTAAAAAAAAATTATTTGCAAGAAGAGGGAGACAGACAGACAGAATGGGTGCTCCAGATGCAGGTGTCACCCTCTGTATCTGGATTTACTTGGGTCCTGAGAAATTGAACGTGTGTCATTAGGCTTTGCCGGTAAGCGCATTAACCACTGGGCTACCTGTCCAGCCCAAGACAGATTTTCTTGATGCAGCAAATTGCCAGCTTGAAAAGAACATCAGAGTAGCTGGTCCATGAATTTCAGATTCCCCTGGCTCCATCTTCTATTGTTGTAGATGCTTTGGGATCACAGATGCATGTGCCAGTTTGTATCCAACTTTACATGAGTGCTGGGGAATTGAACCCAGGCCAGTAAGCTTTGTAAAGCTGAGCTTTGCAAGTTAGTACCTTTAATTGCTGAGGCATCTTCCTGGCCTAGTCAATTGTACTTCTGCTTACTAGCCACAAAGAATTAGAGATTAAAGTTTAAAGCACAAATAGAGCATGGTGGTTCATGCTTATAAACCAGGAGGTTGAGGCAGGAGAATTGCCATGAGTGTGAGGTCAACCTGGGCTACATATGAGTTCCAAGCTGGCCTGTACTATAGTGTAGAGGCCTGTCTCAAAACAAAACAAAATAAAAAACGCAGAATCATTTACAATAACATCAGAATGTGAAATACTTTAGGGCAAGTCTGATAAGGAAGTATAACATCTGTGCAATGAAAGTTTTTTTTTTTAAACTTTTTAAAATTTTATATTATTTTTTTGGAGAGAGACACAGAGAGAGAGACAGATAGAGAGAGAGAGAGAGGGCAAGACAGAGATGGGCGCGTGAGCAGTGTCTCACCTGCTGCGAACGAAATCCAGATGTGCACACCTCCTTGTGGTCAAGTGCAGCATTGCGCCCTTGCCTCACTTTGCATCTGACTAAACGTGTGACCTGGAGATTGGAACCGCTGGAGATTGGAACCAGTGTTCTTAGGGTTAGGAGGCAGGCGCCTTAACCCCTAAGCCATCTCTCCAGCCCCAATGAAAGTTTTAAGATGTTGTTGACAGAAACTTTATTTTTTTCCTATTTTTCTATTTTATTTTTATTTATGTATTGGAGAAAGAGATAGAGAGAGGCAGATCGAGGGACAGAGGCCTTGCCTATTAACTTCGTTTATGTCATTTGATGTGTTTGCTGCTATGGTCAGATTTCCATCTTTCATCTTACTGTTTACATTCCATTTTCTCATCTTTTTTTTGTTGTTTGTTTCCTATTCCCTTTCTGTCTTCTTTCAGATTTTATGATGCTATTTTATGTTCTTTGAACTTTGCTTAGCTAAAACTTTTTATTTTTTTAAATCTGTAATTCACATATAGCTTAGGAAAGTTAGAATAGATTATATTTATTTCTCCCCTCCGAGAAAGTATGGTTTATTTTTGGTAACTCATTTTACTTTATATATACCCTATAAACTCTAGCCTATTATTATTTTTGTTGAAATAGCCAATTACCTTTAAAAGATATATAAATATTATCAAATAAAACTCCATACAACCATTTGTGTGGTCTTCATTCCTTTGTATAGATACAGATTCCAAATTGTTATTATTTTCTTTCTATCTGAAGAACATCCTTAAGCAATTATTACAGCATGGGTCTGCTGATGACAAATTCTTATTTTATTTTTTTAAATATTTATTTATTTATTTATGAGAGAGAGAGAGAGAGAGAGAGAGAGAGAGAGAGAGAGAGAGAGGAAGAGAATGGGCATGCCAGGGCCTCCAGCCACTGCAAACAAACTCCAGATGCATGTGCCCCCTTGTGAATCCGGCATATGTGGGTTCCAGGGAATAGAACCTGGTCCTTTGGCTTTATAGGCAAACACCTTTACCACTAAGCCATCTCTCCAGCCTAACAAATTCTTATTTTCTATGCCTGACACTCCTCTACTGTCAACATACTGGCACAGTTTTGAGCGAGGAACTGGTACCCATCTGCCTCTTGTCCTGCTGTACAAATCGTGTATGGCTTATTGACATAGATTCTGAGCATTTTGTTGATCGTGCTCCTTGATTTAGCTTTCCTTGTGTTCTTGTGTGTTGGTTTCTCTTCCCTCCTCATTTCCTCATCTAATACCCTCATGGATAACAATTCCATGACTACTGGCCACTTGAGGTTGTCCCTTAGTCATTCTTTTTATTCCCATTTTCTGTCTTTAATTAGGGATAGTGTCTCCTTCTGTGTAATGAAGTTTCTTTTTTTAATTTTTTATATTTATTTATTTATTTATTTTGGTTTTTTGAGATAAGGTTTCACTCATCAGGGGAGCCTCGAACTCATGGCGATCCTCCTACCTCTGCCTCCCCAGTGCTGGGATTAAAGGCGTGCGCCACCACGCGGGGCTGATTTTTTTCATACCATGTCCACTCTGCCACTGTTTACATACAGTACAATTTTTTTATCTTAGAAAATAAGTTTCAGTGACGGGGAGATAGCTTGGTTGGTAAAGGGCTTATTTTGTAAGCATAAGGACCCTGGTATGGATGTAAATGCCAGACAGAGATTTTCACACCTGTAATCCCAGCACCTAGGAAGGCAGAGGCAGGAGGGTCCTTAGCGCTTACTGGTCAGCCACTCAAGACTCCTCAGTGAGAGCTTTGGGCCGATGAGAGACAGTGCTTCAAAGAGAGATGGGTGGTGTGCCTGAAGAATGATGCTGAAGTTCATCCTTTGCTTCCCCATGCACACACACACATGCACCTACATGTGGAGAGATGACTTGGTGGTTAAGGCGCCTGCCTGCCAAGCCTAAGAATGCCCGTTCAATTCTCCAGGTCCAACATTTAGCCAGATGCAAAGTGACGCAAGGGCGCAATGCTGCACTTGCCCTCAAGGGGGCGCATGCATCTGGAGTTTGTTCACAGCGGCTGAGAGGCTGCTGGTGTGCCCATCTCTATCTCTCTGCCTCTTCCTCTCTGTCTCTGTTTCTCTCTCTCTTGCTCTCTGTCTGTATCGCTCTCAAATAATACAAAAAAAAAAACCATAAGTTCATCATAAGTAGTTCAATTTCTGTCTTTACAATATCTTCCTGTGGCTGGAGATATGACTCAGCACTTAAGGCACTTGCCTGCAAAGTCTAACGACTTGAATTTCATTCTCCAGTACCCACGTAAAGCCAGATGCACAAAGTGGTGCATGCAACTGAAGTGGGCATAGCTAGAGGCCCTGGAGTGCCTTTTCTCCCTCTCTCTCTCTCTCTCTCTCTCTCTCTCTCTGTGTGTGTGTGTGTGTGTGTGTGCTTCTCAATTCTGTCTCTCCTTGCTTGCAAATAAAATAAATAAAATATTTTGGAAAAAAAAATCTTCCACCTTCCTTGATGACTGTATACAATAGAATTGCAGCAGTTGAGTGACCTTGTCTGTTAATTCTCACATCTGTATCAGTCCTGGGTTGGTTTTGGTTGATGATTGTGGTAGTTTGAATATATGTCCCCCAATATATTCAGTATTTTATTAGTTATAGTTTGCATCTGCAATCACCTTGCTAGAGGCAATGTCACTGGGGGCTGGTCTTAAGGTGTTAATGGTGGGTTTGAGATTCCATTGTGAAGATATGCAAATGTGCCTAGCAGGAGTTCCTGAAGTGTGCTGTGTGACCTTTTGGCTGTAGTTTTTGCTCTGTGTGCTGTGGTGGCTGGTTGGCTTTGTCTCTCTCTGCTTGGCCTTGTGAAAACAGGCTGCTTCTCCTGCCTTTATGGAACTTCCCCTGGATCTGTAAGCTTCAATAAATAATATCCCTTCCTCCATAACTGTGCCTGGTCTGGAAGTTCATCTCAGCGAACCTGAAGCTGTCTGCTACAATGATAATTCTTCCCATAACTGGTTATATTTTCCTGCCTCCTTGCCTAACTAGTAACTTTTTAAAGAATGTACTGTATTGTAAATTTTACCTTACTGTCTATTTTCACAAAATTTTCTACAAATAGTTTTGAGCTTTGTTCTGGGATACAGTCAAGTTGCTTGTCAACAGTTTGCTCTGTTTGGGTCTTGTTCTTAAGATCTGTTACATGTAACAGAGCTGTGCTTCGTCCAGTGTGAATAATTTTTCATTACTGATGAAAGAGCATTCTGAGAATGTCACTCCATGACCCTAAATAGATAGACAAGGTTTTCTACTCTAGTGGCAATGGCACTGTTTGTGGACCTTGTCCTTTTAATTTTGGGAAGTGGTACTTTCTACATTGGGCAGTTTTCTAACGTGCATTCATTGGCCGGTACTTTGCTGAATATTCTGGGTTCCCTAAGGCTCTCTGGTGGTCCTTCTCTGGATAGCTCCCTCCTCTGTGGTCCTCTGCCCTGCAAGCTCAGTGTCTCACTTGCCAGCAGTATGATTTCCATATTTCTTCAGGGAGTACAGAGTCTATCCTTTTTTTAAAAAAAAATTTTTTTCTTTATTTATTTTAGACAGAAAAAGAGAGAGAGAATGGGCACACCAGGGCCTCCAGCCACTGCAAAACAATGCCAGAGGTATTTGCCTTCCTTGTGCATCTGGTTTATGAGGGTACTGGGGAATCGAACCTGGGTCCTTTCGGCTTGCAGGCAAGTGCCTTAACCACTAAGCTAGTTCTCCAGCCCCAGAGTCTATCTTGATGAGTATTGTTTCAATGGTTTTTTTCATTAAGTCCCTAGTACTCTGTCTGAGCCAGTAGTGGAAATAGCTCTACCTTTAAAAACAATCCAACACTACACTTGGCCTTTCTTTTTTTAAAAATTATTTTATTTATTTATTTGAGAGAGAGAGAGAGAGAGAGAGAGAGAGAGAGATACAGAAATAGGCAGGTAGAGAGGGAGAGAGAATAGGCACGCCAGGGCCTCCAGCCACTGCAGACGAACTCCAGATGTGTGCGCCCCCCTTGTCCATCTGGCATACGTGGGTCCTGGAGAATAGAGCCTTGAACCGGGGTCCTTAGGCTTCACAGGCAAGCGCTTAACCGCTAAGCCATCTCTCCAGCCCACATTTGGCCTTTCGTTTGTAGAGCACATCTCAGGTAGCCATAATATTTGCAAAGGTCTTGAGAGCAGTGACCAAGCTGGTTTTATCTTTGTGACTCCAGGTGACTGACATGTGACTTTGCTAAACATGAGGTACTTGGTAACTGACAGCTCAACTGCAGTAGGACAAGCAGGTGAAATTTTCACAAGCGGATCCTCTTTCTGCCCTACCTACGCAAGAAAGAAATATCCAGGCTGGAGACATGGCTTAGTGATTCAGGCACTTGCCTGCAAAGCCAAAGGAACCAGGTTCTATTCCCCAGTGCCTACGTAAAGCCAGATAGATGCACAAGGTGGTGCACACATCTGGAGTGCGTTTGCAGCATCTGGAGGCCCTAGCACATCCATTCTCTCCCTCTGCTTCTCTCACTCCTCTCTCTCTTTTTCAATCACTCTCTCTCAAATAAATAAACAATATTTTAAATATTTTTTTTAAAAGAAAGAGATATCTAACTGGGGGTTCAAAGAGGGAAACTTTGAAAAAAAAAACACTGAAATTTCTATCATGGGGAGTGAATGAGCAGAGCACGGATGCCTATTTGTAAGGAATCCGCATTTCTTATTGTGGAGAGAGAAATGAAATTTGGTGCCGGTTTTCCTGTATGTAACACCCCTCAATCTTATTCTTTGCCAAATGTGAGATATTGTAGAAATAATGACTAAGGAAGCTCTAGATTATTAATTATGACTGATCCTCTTTATAGGTTCATTATGCAAAGGGTATTTCCTTCAAATCTTTTCTTTGCTTAAAATTTTTTTTGTTTCTTTATTTTATTTATTTATTTGAGAGTGACAGACACAGAGAGAGAACAAGGCACATAGACAGTATACGGGTGTGCCAGGGCCTCCAGCCACTGCAAACAGAACTCCACACACATGCGCTGCCTTATGCATCTGGCTTACGTGGGTCCTGGGGAGTCGAGCCTTGAACGGGGGTCCTTAGGCTTCACTGGCAAGTGCTTAACTGCTAAGCCATCTCTCCAGGCCCCTTCAAATCTTTTCTACAGTTGTACTCCCTGTTATCCACGGAACACTGCATAGCCAGGAAGTCAGGATACTGGTATCCCCTGAGGACAGGCTCTGTGTCACACCATTACAGAATCAAGGCTTTACAAGCACAGTCCTTCTTGAAGGTTAGCACCCTTTCCTACTGGCTCTGCTGCTTCAGGATACCAGTGGAGGTTTCAAAACCCCACTCATCCTTTTTGTGGTGTGGGTTTTAATAAGGCGATGGGAACAAAGAAGAGCAAGTGTGGGACTCAGATAACATGCGCCGTCCTTCCACAACAGAAGGAAGATGACCATCAGGGCCATTCTGCAGCACAGGTGCAACAATGACAAAATGGAGTCGGGGTCCCCAGTGCCCCACTGATCTGAAGAATCCAGGCAATCCTTGAACTTAATCCAGAGAAGCTGGGGTTCAGCTGAGCTATATCGTTTTTCAAAGCAGATAAAATACATCGAGTCACACAACCTCAGTTCAGAGGGCAGATTTTCTTTCTCTCACTCCTCTCTCTCTTTTTCAATCACTCTCTCAAATAAATAAACAATATTTTAAATATTTTTTTAAAAGAAAGAGATATCTAACTGGGGGTTCAAAGAGGGAAACTTTGAAAAAAAAAACACTGAAATTTCTATCATGGGGAGTGAATGAGCAGAGCACGGATGCCTATTTGTAAGGAATCCGCATTTCTTATCGTGGAGAGAGAAATGAAATTTGGTGCCGGTTTTCCTGTATGTAACACCCCTCAATCTTATTCTTTGCCAAATGTGAGATATTATAGAAATAATGACTAAGGAAGCTCTAGATTATTAATTATGACTGATCCTCTTTATAGGTTCATTATGCAAAGGGTATTTCCTTCAAATCTTTTCTTTGCTTAAAATTTTTTTTGTTTCTTTATTTTATTTATTTATTTGAGAGTGACAGACACAGAGAGAGAACAAGGCACATAGACAGTATACGGGTGTGCCAGGGCCTCCAGCCACTGCAAACAGAACTCCACACACATGCGCTGCCTTATGCATCTGGCTTACGTGGGTCCTGGGGAGTCGAGCCTTGAACAGGAGTCCTTAGGCTTCACTGGCAAGTGCTTAACTGCTAAGCCATCTCTCCAGGCCCCTTCAAATCTTTTCTACAGCTGTACTCCCTATTATCCACGGAACACTGCATAGCCAGGAAGTCAGGATACTGGTATCCCCTGAGGACAGGCTCTGTGTCACACCGTTACAGAATCAAGGCTTTACAAGCACAGTCCTTCTTGAAGGTTTGCACCCTTTCCTACTGGCTCTGCTGCTTCAGGATACCAGTGGAGGTTTCAAAACCCCACTCATCCTTTTTGTGGCGTGGGTTTTAATAAGGTGATGGGAACAAAGACAGAAGAGCAAGTGTGGGACTCAGATAACATGCGCCGTCCTTCCACAACAGAAGGAAGATGACCATCAGGGCCATTCTGCAGCACAGGTGCAACAATGACAAAATGGAGTCGGGGTCCCCAGTGCCCCACTGATCTGAAGAATCCAGGCAATCCTTGAACTTAATCCAGAGAAGCTGGGGTTCAGCTGAGCTATATCGTTTTTCAAAGCAGATAAAATACATCGAGTCACACAACCTCAGTTCAGAGGGCAGATTTTCTGGATAAGGGGTTTTTTCACAGGAAGCAGGAGGAACTGACTGAGAGATTAGAGTACAAGGAAGCCAGACATCTGTAACCATACTGTGTCGTTTCAGATGACTGAATGACCCAACCCCAGCCCAGGTAGGGTGTTAATCAGGATATAAAATCTTATGTAGGGCTGGAGAGATGGGTTAATGGTTAAGGCACTTGCCTGCAAAGCCGAAGGACCCAGGTTCGATTCCCCAGGACCCACGTGAACCAGATACACAAGGTGGCACGTGCGTCTAATATTCACTTCTTGCATCTGGAGGCCTTGGCACACTCATTCTCTCTCTCTCTCTCTATGTGCATCTTTCTCTTTCTATTTCTCTTCCAAATAAATAAATAGAAATAAATATTCAAAAAAGAAAATGTTGCATCCAATAAAGTATTTGGGGACTTAAAAAAATTTTGTTTTATTTTTTGGTTTTTCAAGGTAGGGTCTCACTCTAGTCTAGGCTGACCTGGAATTTACTATGTAGTCTCAGGATGGCCTCAAACTCACAGCAATCCTACTACCTGTGCCTCCCGAGTGCTGGGATTAAAGGCATGTGTCACCACGCCCGGCTTTTTTTTTTTTTTTGTGTGTGTGTGTGTGTGACTTTTGAATGAAGAAAAAGGCAGGACTGAATGAAAGCTGTAGAAGTTAAGACAGCTAGAGCAACCTGTTCGTTGTGGGGAGGGGGCCGAAGAATGGTGGGGCTGAAGAACTTCATCTGCTCTCTTGTGCTTGTGCTTGCGTAGAACAATGCGCCTGGGAAGGGAGGCGCAGGGCTAACACAGGTTGGGTCACCCTGCTGAACAGCAGGATGCCACTACCTTCTCCTCACCAGCTCACCAGCTTTGATTGTCCTCCAAAAGTTCCTATGCTAATGGCTTCATTATCAGCCTGTGCCACTTATGGAGGGGTGATGCAAAGCCTCTTAGAGGTGGACCTGGTGGATGAAAGCTCGTTGGGGAGCTCCCTGGAAGGGAATATCAAGATCTAGTTCCTTCATCTATCTCCTAATTGTCCCAAAGGTGGGCCACTCTGCACTGTCACATACTTCCTGTCATGGCCTTACCACAGCCCAAAAGCAATGGGGCCGATGACCATGCATTGAATCCTGTGAAGTCACACACCAAAGTTGATTGTGTCAGGGAGTTTCTCCTGGTGACAGAAAATTGACTTAACATATGATATCCCTCCCTCTTTCATTTCCAAGATCCCAAGCCCCAGACCATCCCACTGGAAAATCTAGAGCATGAGACCTAGGGGAGTAGAGGCAGAACACTGGTGAGTTAGTGCAAAAGAACATGAAGGGCTGGAGAGATGCTTAGCGGTTAAGGTGTTTATCTGCAAAGGCAAAGGATACTGGTTCGATTCTCCAGGACCCAAGTAAGCCAGATGCACAAGGGGGCGCATGCTTCTGGAGTTTGTTTGCAGTGGCTGGAGGCTCTGGTGAGCCCATTCTCTCTCTCTCTCCCCACCTCCTCTTTCTCACTCTCAAATAAATAAATAAATAATATTTTTTTAAAAAAAGATGAAAAAGAAATAAAAAAATACATGGGAAAGAAGGAGACAGTAGAGGGAAAAGGGGTGTGTGCAAACCAGGAAGGGGAGACAGTGAACATGGGCTGAAATCTGATTTTTTTTTATGACCTCTGTATGTGGTATTTCTCCCATGAGCTGAAGGTATTAAGAATATGAGCCAATTTTTATAAGCAAGTATTCCATTTTTATAGCCTTTCCATATTCTGAATAAATCCAGAGAGAGACTCGGTTGCTGCCAATTTCCCTTTAATACCTGTCAAACATTTTCTAATCTCCCACACCCTCTTTTCTTAACAAGGAGTGAACAGGCCTCTGTTGTAGGCTACTGGTTAACTGGAATTCAATCACAGTGTTATGTCTTTGTGGCATTAATTTCTATTGCTGGAATGTGATCAGGCGTTAAACTTAAAGTAGTTGTCATTTTCTTTCGGATGAAATTTGAAAACGGAATTTATTGCATTGAGATTGACCTAAACATCAAGACAATGACAGACAGGATGGTATGGTAGGCATAACGCCCAGGCTGGGAGTCAGCAATGAGCCACAGCATCTTCATGGGGGCCAGGGTCGTATTGACCTCATTTTCATTTATATCCACTAAAGACCTATAAGCTACTAGCTTGGCCTTAATTTGAAATGCTCGAAGCTTTTATCTCTGAAGATACTAAAGTTCTAGTCAAAGGCAAAGAGATGGGATGCGTATGTGAGTCCGAGCTAACTTCACACACCTAGGAACTCAGAAATCTTGAAAAGTTGTGTGAAGATCCTCACCTTTAAAGGGGCTCTTCGACGCCAACCATTGAACTAAACTATTTGCAAGGCAGTTCACAGTTCGAAAATGCTGCCGCCAGCATTCCGGAAATCTGTGGAAGAAAAGCAATGATCTGATCGAGAAGGACAGTCATAGATTATCACAGTAAAATCTCATTTTCTTTATCTCTTCCTTAACTATCTCGTACCTAGCCTGGAATGAATCTACGTGAAATGGAGGTCAGATGCCAAACATAACCATTTCCCTTGTGACCTAAGTCCCACTTCCCAAGAAAGATTTCCTCATCAAAAGTTTTAGCACACTTTTTTTTCTTCAAAGGTCAAAGAATTTGAGGTCTGTTCTAGAAGCAATGGGTGTGGAGGATGTACTATCTGAATTTTGTGGACCTACTGTCTTGCAGAGAAAGACTGCACCTCCCACCCTCGAAGCTTCTCCCACTAGGCCAGCCCAGAGCTGCCTTTTGGTAGAATCCTCCAGAGAGCATCACTCACTTGCATTTCAGATTAGGACTGGAGCTTGAGAGACTGAAAGTCTGGGTTCGAATTGGAACCTCCCCTTCCTTGTGGAGCCTCAGCATTATTTAAAGTTTTACATTAAGGGCTGGAGAGATGGCTTAGCGGTTAAGGTATTTGCCTGTGAAGCCAGGTTTGATTCCTCAGTGCCTACATAAGCCAGATGCACAAGGGGGGGTGCATACACCTGGAATTCATTTGCAGTTGCTGGAAATGGCCCTGGCGTGCCCATTCTGTCTGTGAGTGTCTCTATTTGCCTCTCTATCTCTCAAAGAAAGAAAGAAAAAAATTAAAAATATATTTTAAATTTTCATATTCATTCTAATGCAATGAACGACTCAGTGAGACTCAGGTTCAGTGCCAGGGCAGCTGCTATTAAGCTTCAACCTTTTGGGGAGTTGATAAAGCCCACACCAGACTTGGATGATGGCTCAGTGGGTAAAGTTCTTTACACACAAGGATGAGGGCCTGAGTTCGGATGCCTAGCACCTACCAAAGAGAATTGCTAGGCATGGTGGTCACAGTTTAATCCCAGCACTGGGGAGGCAGAGATAGGAAATCCCTGGTGCTTGCTGGCTGGTCTAGCTGAATTGTAAGAGAAGAGAGAGACAGAGAGAGAGAGAGAGATCCTACCTCAATGAAAAAGGGATTAAGAAATCTCACATAAACCTCTGGCCTCCACTGCCGGCGTACACATATAACATTCATAGACATGTGTCTGTACACCACACATGCATCCACATGCAAAGAAAAGGAAACAAAAAGAGCAATGCATCACATCTCCTTTCCCAAAGCGCATCATATGTTCTCTGGGCTCAGGAAGCACAGGTGGTCTGCCCTTAGCGCATACGCAGTGAGCCTGCTTAGGGTCGGGTGAGCAGAACGGGAGAGGATTTTAGGCATTATTTATTCCTGTACTGGGTGCTTTTATGAAGGACCAACCTGCCAAGCCACGTGCTGTCCCTGATAGTTACCAACATTTTGGAAACAGGACAAGTTCAATATTTTTTGTTGTTTTTATTTTTGTTTTGTTTTTCAAGGTAAGGTTTCACTCATGCCCAGGCTGACCTGGACGCACTCTAGGTGAGTCTCAGGGTGGCCTCGAACTCACAATGATCCTCCTACCTCTGCCTCCCGAGTGCTGGGATTAAAGGTGTGCGCCACCACGCCCGGCTAATATTTGGGTTTTAAAAGACCACGCCCGGCTGTTTTGTAGAAAATAGTTTAGAGGATGATGGGGATTGATGAAGGCAATTATTCAACGTCTCTGTGTAAGGGAGCTCTCCAGGTGGGCGATGGGCATTCAGGAGAACTGTGTTACTTGGAATGTTGCGGGTTGGCCAGATTCCAGGGTTGTTTGGGAGATAGCGTTATTGGGTCTTGGAACTTCGAGGAAGAGTCAAGAGGTGATGATGAAAAACAATGATGGCATTACCTATACTACCAGCTGAAGGCATGTCTGTACCAGGAACTGGGTCCTTTGTATGGGTCTTCAAATGAGGAAACATTACATTTTATTCCTACGTCATTGTTCCGAGCTCAGACGTGACACGGGAACTCACTGTAGCTCCTTTATCAATGGGCAGTACTAGTGTCATTATGATCAAACTGTCAATGATGAATTTTCTTTACTAAGAAGCCCTTGTTTGGGCTGAGAGATGGCTCAGCCTTTAAGGTGCTTGCCTGTGAAGCCTAAGGTCCCAAGTTCTATTCCCCAGCCCCCATGTAAAGCCAGATGCACAAGTGGTGCATGCATCTGGAGTTTGTTTGCAGTGGCAGGAAGCCCTGGCATGCCCATACTCACTCTGTGTGTGTGCGTCTCTCTCTTTCTAGCTCTCAAATAAATAAATAAATAAATAAACACATTTTGAAAAGACGCTTTTGTTTGTGGCATGAGCACAGGAAGAGGATGGGCAGTAGAACGTGGTGAAGGCAATGGTCACTTACTGGACACCAACTTGGATCCCTTCTGCTCTCAACCCCACCACCATTCAATTTGTCTCAGATTGGGGTCTTGGTATTCATGTTTTCATAGCTCTCCAAATAGCCAGAGTTGAGAAGCACCGAGTTAAAAGAAATCTTTGAAATCAGGCAAACCAAGGTAAAAAAAAAAATCATAGTTTGCCCATGACATCATGTCTTGACATCATCTTCTTTGAGCCTCAGATCTTGTATTCATAAGAGAGCAGAATGACATCCCTCTGGTGCAGTATATACTCTGTGGTACCTCTGGGGACATCTCTGCTCATGCCTCACTTGTTGCGTTAGCTGGCCCCTAACATGGGTTTGATAAATGTGACTGTCACGAGTGAAGGGTCAGGAAGCGAAGGAACCTGATAGAGCCACAGGTCAGACCCTAAATTATGCCTAAATTATTCTTGACCTTCCAGCCCAAGGAAGAAACCAAGAGGAGTAGGGGAGCTGGGATCAGAGAGTCCCATTCTGTCTGTTTCTTTCTATTACATACCACATCCGATTGGGCCCATGGCTTGGGGTTCTAGAGAAAGGCTTGTTACAAAGTGATGGTACAGAGAGAGAGAGAGCGCCTTTGTCTGTGTTGCTTTAAACTGTGGGCTGAGCTGCACAGGGAATAACAGGGAGTAGCTAACAGTCAGCGAGGGAGGCTCAGAGCCTCTTAGATAGCTTAGCGTTACTGGCTGACAAGGGTATAAAGTATGGGGATGGAAGGTGGCCCTGGAGCAGAGGGGACAGGCTGCCCATGCTGATGGCCTCATGTTGGGGGGGGGGGAATAGAAAGGCACACATCTAGTATATGGCCAGAGTACTGAACAAAGTGGCACATGCCAAGTGTGACAGTGGCTGGCAGAGAGCAGCTACCGAGCAAAGCATAGAGGTAAATATATTCTATCTTTTTCTTCATTCAGAGCTGCCTCTTGACCCTAAGATAAGGGCAGGAGCCCACCTTTTCCTATAAGATACATCTGTTGGCCTACCTTCCCCTTTCTGGAAATTGCTCTCCCATCCACATGGTTATGGAAACAGTCATGTTCGTACAAAGTCACCTCTGGTGTTTGAAGGATTCAGAAGGGCTATCCATTAGAGAAAAATGGTCCCTTTGGTCTGGGGGGTTGTGACTTCTCTGCTTTTCGTGTGGGTTTGCTTTTTATCAAATTTGCTGCTGGCCAGCTAACGACTACATTCACATACCACATGGGGGCCCAAGGACACCCCAAACCACTGCCTGGGAATGCCAAGTTCTCATAAAGAATTAGAAATAAACACAAGAAGCTTCTTTGCTAAGTAAAAAAAAAAAAAAAACCCCAAAATACATAATTCCTTTTGTACCACCGCACTAGGCATTTTCTTTTTTCTTTTCCTAAATGTACAGTAAATCCCGAGTGGTTCAAGTCATGGTTGTCTCCTTAAACACAACATGAAATTGCTACTAAATTTAAATAAAAAATAAATTCTGTGTTGTGTGTGTTAGGAGAGCCTCCTGCCAAAAACTCTCACACAATTAACACACTAGCAGAATGTGTTGCTAATTTCATGCCACTGGAGTCTTTTCTGCTTCAGAATATAGAAACAAAATCAGGTCAGAGCTCCAATAATAACAAGATTTTATTAAAATATACAACCCTGCGTTTGTAGATACGTTGTAGGCATGGGTGCAGAATAGAATGCCGGTGATGCATTAAATAGCTCACTCCTGCACATAGAATGGGAAGAACTTGTTTCTAGCTTCTCTAGGGAGGGAGGGAGGGAGAAAGAGAAAGAGGGAGGGAGAGAGAAAGAGAGAGATGGGCAGACTAAGAGAATCAGAGACAGAGAGAGACACAGAGACAGACATTCACTTCAGTTGTAGCCGAACTTTTCAGTACTGGAGGAAAAGGCTTCATGGTCAATGTCCATGCACACCCATTTACAAGGGAGAAAGACACCAGGCAAAGAAACCTAACAAATCACAAACAGATTTCTGATTCTGCCAGTTTTCTCTAGAACATGCTTCTCTCTCCTCTTTTAGCCTCCTTACACAGGGCCCCAGTCTTTTCCATAACAACAACAACAACAATAACAAAAAGACAATGATAATGAAAATATTTTGGCAGCATTCAGGACCTTTCACATAGTGACCCTGACCTCCAAATCAATTTTCTTTATTCTGCACCTGACCTTGGCAATCATTCTCCCTGGCGTTCAATATTAGTTACAAAATCTTGAACTCTCACAGACCTTGCCTCCTCACAATAACCCAGGCAGACCACACTGGTGGAGAGACAGAAAAAAGAGAGAGAGAGGGAGAGGGAGAGGCTTCTTGACAAAGAGAAAATAATAAGCAGATAAACAAGCCCAGCGTGTTCTATAGGAGTCTCATTTGTGCCAAATGCCATTAGCGCCATTATTTACGCAGACAACAGCGTGGAGGCTGCCTGGGCTCCCTGCTTGCATTGGGCCCTTTGGATAACACCATGCATCACCGGGCGGCCCAGGCGCTTCACTTAAATAGTGATATGTAAGGGGGGAGAGCTTGTAACATTCCATCCATCACCCGTGGGCTCGCCGGAGTGCAGAGACTGGAAAAATTGTGCACATTTCTCCGTTGCTGCCTGCATTAATACTTGGGAGGGAGTGAAGTGAGAAGAGAAAGTGCCAATTTCAGCACACATGTTTAAAAAGAGAGAGAGAGAGAAAGAGAAACAAAGAATTGAAGAAAAAGCATCTTCCATACGAGGTGTGGGATGGGCTGGGCTGAGGGGGCTGGGGGAAGCCCTTTAAAGGAGAGAACACAGCTTTGCAGGGCCCTGAAACATTTGGTCAGGAGAATAAGGACCCACTGAGACAAGAGTTCAGGGTCAGCATATATTTTGGAGAAGAACTTAGCAGGCAGGGGTTATTTTTCTGCAAATTAGTTTTCTCTGGAGAGGGTAACCATGGGGGAGGAATGGCGGAAAATGAATTGGAGCTCCTTGAATAATGGCATATTGTTAGCCTGGTTGCACTGACCTATGAACTGATGCTTGCAGAAGCCTTAACAAGACCTTCTTTTCAGAGGCTGGGAAGCCTCCCACAGCTGTTGACAAGTGTCCTGAAGGGGCGTGCATGGGGATGGCCGAGTGGCCCCCATGAAACAATGGTCCCCAGAGCATTGGCTGCACTGGTCTTCTGGCCGTTGCAGCCCACCCCAGGCGGGACAGGTGGTCGTGGGGGAGAGTAGAAGAGGCAAGATCTCAACCCTCCAGGCTTCTTGCAAAGAACAGCAGTAAGGGGGTGGAGCAGAAAACACAACGTCCACTGAACTGACAGACCAGACTGCCTTCCCTTGGAATTCTTAAGGAGCAAAGAGCTCAGAGGCACTTGAAGTCCTCCAGCACAAATGAAACGGTTCTAAAGTCGAAAGGAGTGAATTCATCTACAAACGCTATCTTATGCTCTTTGTTCAGTTATCCTGAGTTAGGTCCATACAAGCACTGTATAAGCCAATCCAGCGATTCTCTGAGTACCTCAGACACACAGGGGCTGAAAGCTGAAATTAGTGCACTCCAAGGAGAATCCAGCAGGGTACTTCATAAGAGATAGATCTCCTTGAAGTCTTGTTTGCCTTCCTCCCCTCATTTTATTTATTTATTTGCAAGTAAAGAGAGAGAAAGAGAATGAACATGGGCATGCCAAGGCCTCTAGTCACTGCAGATGAACTCCAGACGCATGTGCCACTTTATGGCTCTGGCATTACGTGGGTACTGGGGGAATTGAACCTGGGTCATCAGGCTCTGAAGGCAAGTGCTGAGCCATCTCTTCAGGCCTTCTTCTCCTTTTAAGAGTATCCCCAACCCATACATGACAGATCACACTTTTGAGCCCTTAAGTACCTCAGTTTTCCAATATCATTCTAAGATGCAGCTCAAGGAACATGGGAACTTCAGGAAACAACCCACCAGTTTAATCTGTAGCTCCAGACCCACTGGGGTGTCCTCTAAGTTGCAAAGTATTACAAGGTAGAATTCTATTGAAAAGTGTTGACAAATAGACTTCCCTGGTTGTAACTCCCTTGTAATGCCAGATCATATTCACTCCGTATTGATGGCTGATAGAACACGGTGTATTTTTCCACACACAGCAGGTGCTTGATAAATACCTGTAAAATTGAAATTTCCTGGTAGAACTCTTCATTCTTCACTTGTCCTCCCTTTACATGGCCTGTGTGTGGTGGTGAGTCCAGGACTGGCCATTTCTGACCACCCACCCTTCGTGGGGGGGGGGCACAGAGAAAGCCAGGGCAACATGTAGGAACTTTCTAACAGCCTAAGCTGTGGGCTCCCCTCTCACCTGACCAGTCAAAGCACGCCAGGATTTGCCTTGTCTGGCACAAAGAAGCATGAAATAATGCCTCTTAAGTAGCAACTTTGGGTGGAAAAGTCCACAAATCTGTATATCTAGGTTTGTGTTACAGGAATTTCATTTCTCCCAAGTCTTTGTGGAATGCTGCTGTTGGAAGGGTGAGCAAGGGGCAGAATGGGGAAGAGAAATTCTTTTGGCTCCATGGTGCCTTCCTCTGCTAGAAGAAGAAGAAGAAGAAGAAGAGGAGGAGGAGGAGGAGGGGGAGGAGGAGGAGGAGGAGGAGGAGGAGGAGAGGAAGAAGAAGAAGAAGGAGGAGGAGGAGGAAGAGGAAGATGAAAAAGAGAGAGAGAGAGGGAGAGAATGAAGACTCAGAGTGGTCCCCACCTAAGAAGCTGTTACATTTGGCCTTGTTCTGGGAGGGAAAAAAGCTCAGAACTGAATGAAGATGGATTGGAAAGTGTCACAGATAACACTACCAGCTACCTTATCAAGAATTCAACCAAACTAGGTAATGCACAAAGCAGCTCACAGCAGTTCAGACCCCACATTTCTTCAGTGCATCCCCCTCCAGTTATTTTCTGGTGTACAGCTTACTCGGCATTTGGTAATGAACCCGTGGTCAGAGTCTGTAGACTCTTTTAAAAAATATTTTATTTATTTATTTGCAAGTACAGAGAGACAGAGAGAAGAGAGACAGAAGAGGGGGGTCACTCATGTGTCATATTGTGCATCTGGATTTATGTGGGTACTGGGGAATCAAACCAGGACGTGTCATTAGGCTTTGCAGGCAAACACCCTAACTGCTAAGCCATCTCTCCAATGCTTTAAAAAAAATATTTAGTTAGTTAGTTTATTTGCAAGTAGAGGAGAGAAAGAGGGGAGGGAAGTTTGTAGACTCCTATTGTTGTTAAGCCATATTGGCTCAGGTTTTTGTTATTGTAAGACGAATTATTAAAATGACCCAGATTTTAGGATCAAGTAAGCAGATATAGGAAATTAGAAGTAGGTTGGGATTTTATACTTTAAAATTTTAAAAATCAGGCAGAAATAGGTACTTTCTTTTTGTTTGCCAGGGAGTCAAGTTGATGGTTCTTAAAATTAAAGTGTAATGTTTTCCATGTGGGGAAAGCCCAAACTTGCAAAAAAAAAAAAAAAAAAGTAGATAAATCAGGGAGTTATTCTTCTTATTTAACTAATTATTATTTCTTTATTTTAAATTTTTTATGTTTTTATTGACAACTTCCTTCATTGTAGACAATATCCCACTGTACTTCCCTCCCTCCCCCCACTTTCCCCTTTGAAACTTCACTCTCCGTCATATCCCCTCCCCCTCTCAATCAGTCTCTCTTTTCGTTTGATGTCATGATCATTTTTCCTCCTATTAGGATGGTCTTATGTAAGTAGTGTCAGGCACTGTGAGGTCATGGATATTCAGGCCATTTTGTGTCTGGAGGAGCATGTTGTAAGAGTCTTAATCTTCCTTTGGCTCTTACATTCTTTCCGCCCCCTCTTCCACAATGGACCCTGAACCTTGGAAGGGGAGTCAGAGATGTTTCAGTGCTGAGCACTCCGCTGTCCCTTCTTCTCAGCACCATGGTGCCTTCTGAGTCATCCCAAAGTCACCACTCCTAGGCATATATCCCAAGGACTGATCTCACTGCCTTAGAGATACTTGCTCAA
This sequence comes from Orientallactaga sibirica, assembly GCA_036365145.1. NCBI lineage: Eukaryota > Metazoa > Chordata > Mammalia > Rodentia > Dipodidae > Orientallactaga > Orientallactaga sibirica. The sequence goes on along the minus strand of JAEOAD010000054.1, from coordinate 6,981,352 downwards.
CCATGTTTATTGCCGCTCTATTCACAATAGCTAGGAAATGGAACCAGCCTAGATGTCCCTCAACTGATGAGTGGATAATGAAGATGTGGCACATTTACACAATGGAGTTCTACTCAGTGGTAAAGAAAAATAAAGTTATGAAATTTGCTGGAAAATGGATGGATCTGGAAAGGATTATTATTATTATTATTATTGAGATGGGGCCTCACTATATTGCCCCTCACTATATTGGCCTTGAACTCCTAGGTTCAAGCAATTCTACCTCAGCCACCAGAGTAGACTGTAAGTTTACACTGATACACCTGCCAATGATTTTTGTTTTGAAGGATTTATTTGTAGGATTCCAGCTTCCTAGATGTGAAAGCATCATTTACTCTCCATGTCCCTCAAAAATCAAATGGTATGGCTGGAGAGATGGCCGAGCAGTTAAGGCATTTGCCAGCAAAGCCAAAGGACCCAAGTTTGATTCCCCAGAACCCACATAAAGCCAGATGCACAAGGGGATGCATGTGTCTGGAGTTTGTTCTGGTGGGCCCATTCTCTTTCTCTCTATCTGCATTTCTCTCTCTCAAATAAATGAATAAATAATTTTTTAAAAAAACTTAAAAAATCAAATAACATATTTCAATGAAAATAAAGCATGGGACACTTAATTATCTTAAGATATCTTTATGAGACTATGGAAGTGTTAACACATCTACTCACTTATGGATCCATCCAAAGACTATGCATCAAACCCTGGTATCTGGAAGGCTTGGTCCTAACCCTGAAGCTGTATTGCATCTCTGAATTCCTCTCTTCTTTTCCATAGATTCCTTTTTCTTTTCTTTCTTTCTTTCTTTCTTTCTTTCTTTCTTTCTTTCTTTCTTTCTTTCTTTCTTTCTTTTTTTAATCCCAAAGATCAAGATGCAAATTAAGGGTCTGATCTGATAATTATATTAGGGTGACAGGTAGAACCTTCAGGAAGAACATTGAAATTATGCTAAATAGTCAAATAAACTAAGACAGAGGTTAAGGAAGTTTTTATTCATGGAGATGGCCTAGATGTTAAAAAAAAAAAAAAAAAAGCCAGGTGTTGTGATGCATGCCTGTAGTCCCCATATACTCTGCAGGCAGGAAGATTGCTTGATCCCAGGGGTTCAAAGCCAGCCTGGACAATCTAGTTCTTGCAATGTGCTCCTTGAATCAATACTTGGTCCCTTGGTCCTGACCTACTGAACCAGAGTCTCTAGGGATGAGATTTAAGAAATTGTGTGTTAACAATACTCCAGGCAATTTTTTATGCATATTAAAGTATGAGAAACACTGGCCTGATGTTAATCAGGCTTTATATGGGCAAGCTCCCCCCCCCAAGAGTCTCTTTCCAAATCCCAATAGCACTGTCAATTATGCTGGAGCACCTACCCAGTGATCTAGCCAGTTTAATCTTCGAGATCACACAACCAAGTCGCTTATGCCAAGTTTCAAGTCAGAGAGAAGAAAGAGAAAAACGAAAAGAAAAAAGAAAAAAAAAAGAAAAGCAAATTCACAGTGATAATCAAAAAAGGGAAAATATTTGGACAGGTGATTTTAGGAACCGGCTGTGGATCATCATGTGCAATAATGAAGTTGAGCAATTAGGTTTGGAAAGCCACAGCACAGAAAATAATTAACCCACAAAGTAATCATCTCGGAAGTCCCAAAGCTCATGATTAAAATAAACCTGAAACAAATGATTGTTTAACTTTTAAGCTGTGCTTGTTTTAGCCACCGTCAACTTTCAGGTGTGAACTCAGGGGAATTCCTCCCGCCTGGCGGAGGCGGGCTGTAGGACAAGAGGGCACGTGACCATTCTTCCACCCCTCTCTCTCCCTGGGGAAGGCTGCTGTGGGTCTATGTCAAAAATATCAGCCCAGTTCTGGCATTCGGTCTGCAGCTGTGGGTGTCAGCCATATTGAGTCCTGTGTAACCTTGGAGGCTGGGATACAGGCCTTCGTTCCTCTGCAGCCCGCTTGCACTTTCTGTGCGGGTTTTTTTTTTTTTGTTATTGCAGAGCATGACGCGCCCCTCCCCCAACTGCCTCTCCCCGGCCACCCCCACCTCCCCGCCCACTCCAAAGAAGTGAATTCATAACTAGAAAACGAGACAGAAATGAGATCTAGAAGGCGGTGGGCTTCTGAATGCCACTGCGAGCAAACAGCAGTAGAGAGAGAAAGGTTCTTTCCATCTTTGTGTGCAGTGCTGTCTGCGCATTGACTTATTTCCTGACACATGAGCCATGGCTTGAAAGGAATTCAGGCCCCAGCAAATTTTGCATTGCGCTTCAATGTGGCCTCTGGGATTGCGTAAGGGCAAATCTATTATACTGTTGCCATGGAGACCCTGGCACAACTGCTGATAAAGAAATGTCTGATGCTTGGTAGGCCTTATAGCATGGTACATACCATTAAAGGATGATGATGATGTGTGTGTGTGTGTTGCATGTGTGTTATCAATGCGTGTGTGATGCATGTGTGAATTTTAAGACAGTAAGTGTGCCTATATGGGTGGTGGGAGGAGATGAATGGAGAACAGGGTGCATGGATGGGGAGGAAGGAAGGAAGAAAGGAAGGAAGGAAGGAAGTTAGGAAGGAAGGAAGGAAGGGAGGGAGGGAGGGAGGCAGGCAACCAGGCTGTCTTGGCATGATTGCGAAGGAATGTTCTGTATTTTTATAAAGGATTTGTAAATACTTTTCTTGCCTCTGAAAATGAATCCTGCCTTCTAAGAATCCAAGTGCTAAACAGATGGGGGCAGCAGAAGATACACAGACTCTTCCCTTTGGTCTAGCAAAATTAGTCTTTAATTCATCTGAAAGAGAATTAAGCTAACACAATAGAAGTGAAAATGTGCTCTTTGCGTCCTGTGATGAATGCTGCTGCCTCCTTCCAGCTGTCTGCCTGAGGATCAATAGTGGGCCTGTAAGGATCAGCAGAGTCTGCTAGGACGGCTAGCAAGATGATGGATTTTAATCATTAGTATGATTTCATAAGCACCAAACAAAGAAAGCACATCTTCCTTTCACACGCACCATCCTGCTGTTGCTTTAGCCAGGCTGAGATTCCCTTCCTTTCTTGAAGGCAAATCTCACCTCCCTCTCCCCACCCCATGCTACATACACATCCACTGGTGTCCCTAAGTGATCAATAAGGGCAACTTGTGCTTTTTGACTGGAGCCCTTTTGCCCATCAAGAGCCAGATTCGGAGGAGGAGGCTGGCCCTGGGAAGCCTGAAGCCAGCCTTCTGGCTGGTGTTGTTTGAGGCAGGCATCTCCGGCGGGCGGAATCACCTACAGTAAGCAAGCAAGCTTCAGGGAGAACAGCTGTAACAATAGGAGGCCGGGCAATCCGCGACAGTTGATAGGATTATTATTATTACAGAGGCGTAAAAGGGGAAAAAAAAAAGTCCTCTGCTTTCTTTTCTGCTGCTTTGCCGACCTCATAAGGCCTCTCTGTGATTTCTGCATAGTTAATTTGTCAGTTTATAAATTACCACATTATGTTAACGCTGAATGCTTCAAAACACAAATATATGCACAGAGGGCTTGAATATTTGAAGTGTTTTAGTACTATGGGGAAATAATTTTGTTGTCAAGCTGTGGCAGATATAGAAGTGCTAGGGGATACATGGCCATTTCATCAGAACTGTGTCAATGATGGCCTGTGAACATCCAAAGGGGAAAATCATCTTTTATCACTATTGTGTATCGTGCCGGTCCAGATGGGGGGATAAAACATGCATGAGTTGCCCGCAGCTCTGAAAATAATTATACTCATTTGCCAGAAATGTAGAAAGTGCATCCAACCAAGTTACCACCCATCATAGTGACACTCCGCTTGCATACTGATGAAGTTGAAAGCCAGAGACAATGGTGCTGGTATCAATAGCAAGGGGGGCGGGGTGGGGGCTGGGCACCACGAGGGCCGTAGGATTAATAGCGCCATCATTTTATATTATGCAGCATTTCATTTATGCTGCATATCAAAAGATTCCTGCCTCTGAGGTTCACCTCACTGTTTATAAGATTACAGTTTGCTTTAAGACACTAAACATTAGCATGGATTTTTTTTTTTTTGCAGGTTCCACAAATGAATGCAAAAATATCTGTGTTTGAGAAAGTGCCTAGAATATAATTATGGGTAAATATATTTGGATGCCATCATAAGTGTTTTATATATATATATATATATATATATATATATATATATATATTTGTTTGTGAGTGTGGGCAGGTATATACATATTCACATGCACATATGTGCTTTTAGAAGAAGGAAATGGGATATGAGGAGATAATATATGCGTGCTAAGCCCTGGTACTACTGTAGAGTCATTAATGAATGTTATTTTTTTAATGTAGAAAGAGAATGAATACGAGTAAGACCCAAGAGAATAATTCTTTATATTACAGTCAGATCAGCCTATATGTACTTGTGTTAATCATAGAAATCAACAATAAAAAACATAGATGTGGTTATTTAATTCTTACTGAGTAAAAGAGAGTGTCTTACAATGTCCCTCTAAAATACTATAAAATATCAAATTATTTTGATACACCTCACATCTTAAAAATACCAAATAATCACTAATGCCATTACCAAAAAATTGACAGATTTCTTTAAACGTTTGAAGACAGCACACACACACGTACAAAGGAAGAACTGCTTTCTCACGGAAACTTGAATTCTTGTAAGTGTTCCACGTTTTGAAAATAACTTCTTCGTAATGTCAGGATGCTTATTTTTAAGCAACGATTTTTTAATTACCCTCTCAAAAAGAAACAGTTCTCTGATCCCCTTGTATGGTCTGTACTCTGGTGATTAGACAAGTGCAGTTTCCCATTTCACTCTGGTGTCATGGGGCAAGAAGAACAATTTCCATCTCATCATGCCAAGAAGATACTAGGCTTCACTCTGCATAAGTCGTCAGTGTCCTAAGAGGAAGGGATTTACAGTGGGAAATTCCAACGACATAACCACAGAATGGGCATTATTTCTGCAGAAGTGGTTCAAAGACAAGGGCAGAATGCAGGATACCCCAGAATGGTTTTATTCGGCAACAAATATAGATTTCACCAACTATCTAGGGCAGACAGGACCAATAAACTCTTTACAGGGCTTCTGGTTTGACTTCTGTTAGGATTGCCTTTGAAAGATGGTGGGGTGTGTGGGGGGGGCGGGGTATTCCACACAGCTTGACAATCTGTGGTTGAGAGAAGGTTAGGTGAGCAAGCTGGGGCAGCAGTAGAGGGCAGGCTGTGCTCTTGGTAAAGTGAGTGCAGAAGAAGAGGCAGAGTTTCAGAACTGTTTTCCTACTGTCCCTCGTTGGCTATGATGAGAAACCATTGGAATCATGCCAGCGACCTCAGGATAGTCCTCAAACAATTGGAATCCAGATCCTCCAGGGAAATCCAGGCAATGTGCTTTTTTTTTTTTTTGGAGAGAGAGACAGACAGAAAGGGAGAGGAAGACAGATGGAGATGGGCGCGCCAGCAGCCTCTCAGCCGCTGCAAAAGAAATCCAGATGTGTGCGCCCCCCTGTGGTCAAGTGTGGCATTGTGCCTTTGCATCTGGCTAAACCTGGGACCTGGAGATTGGAACTGGCGTTCTTAGGCTTAGAAGGCAGGCACCTTAACCGCTAAGCCATCTCTCCAGCCCCAGGCAATGTTCTTTGAGCCAACCACTTCTGATCCAAAAAAAAAAAAAAAAAAAAAAAAGGTCATAAATTTTCTTAAAGATCTGATTGCTGGGTTCACAAACCTGTTGTTGATGAGCATGCTAGAAATTTACACATGGCCTCAGATTTCAAAGGAAAAGCAATGAAAAATAAAACAAAAACAAAAACACAGACAACCAGACAAGTGAGTGTAACACACAGTAGTCACACACGGGGCTTTGTCAAGGAGATAGAAGCAATGGGAAAGAATATTTATAGGGTGTTTTATGACATGATACATACATGAGCTATAATGTTATGTGATGTATATAATTTGTAAAGTAAATTTTATACCTGACCAGAAGCAGTGTATGGAAGGAAAGAGTCTGTTTTGGTTTACAGTTTTGAGGAAGAGTGTCCATCACGGTGGGGTTAGACAGGAGTAAATGACTAGTGTATACTTCACATCAACAGGGAGGAAGTAGAAAAATGCACACAAGCACCTAGCAGGGCTGGACACACCTCCTCCAGCATGGCCCCACTTATTTATAATGGCGGCTTTATTCCTTCCACCCTAGACACTGTGAATGGGAGCACTGACCTGGGAAGAGGTCAGGTATGTTGGTCAGAGAAAAACACAGAGGAGAAGAGACAAGAAAACTCATGAAGCAACAAAACCATTTGACTACTTGTAGATAATCAAGAGAAAGGGGGAAAAAATCTAACACGGAGCTTATGGGTAAGAGAGTCCCTGGAGCCATTCACAATGGGAGTGTTCAAAGACGATGACGGGGGTGAAGATAAAGATGGGATAAGGCGATGAGGCTTAAGCTTTTACTGGGATCCAGGACACTTCCCAAGCAGGCGAATTTTTGAACAAGCTAGACGAGCTCTGTGGAGCTGCTGTGACTCGAAAAGCTCACTGTGGCATATCTGTACGGTCCATGTCGGGATGTGACAATCAATGAAGCAAGCCATGCAGGTTGTATCCAGCTGTCCCATAAGGAGGTGTGTCACTGGGAGACAACTGTGTAAGGCAGCTATCTGGATGGACCACACTGAGGATCTGAGAGGTTGTAGAGAAATGGACAGCATGTCAAAGGTGAGCTCTGCTTCCAGTGTGAGGACATGAAAGCCATATTCAAAATAAAAGCTGAGGCAAAATGGAAAAGGGATTCCCTCTACCCTCTGGCTGAAGTTGTTTCTATGGAGATGCTGGACAGCAGGGCCAAGGGAAGGAGAGAGAAGTCATGTTATTTGTTTTCCTCTGTCCTCTGCCTTGCTGGCCAGTTAAAGAGAAGGGACCAGAAGACATCTTCTTAAGGCCACCATTTCTATTGGGGAGCCCTCTTTGGTGATCTCTTTGGTCTTTACTAAGCTTTCTTTGCTCTTATGCCTTCAGACCTAAACAACTTTCTTTGGGGGCTAATGGGTCTTGGTTCTCCCCAGTATTCACTGTCATCTGTAAAAAGCAGATTCTCTAGCCAAGAGTGAGAACAGCATGGATCAAAGGGGATAAACAGGTATTTAGCAGATGGGCATAACCTCTCTCTGATAGCCAAAGAACAGTGGAAGATTCCTGTAGGATCTTTCAAGCCATAAGATTCTGACTTGGGGCTGGAGAGATGGCTTAACGGTTAAGGTGGTTGCCTGCAAAGCCAAAGGACCTCGGTTCGATTCCCCAGGACCCACGTAAACCAGATGTACAAGGTGGCTCATGCATGTGGAGTTCGTTGGCAGTGGCTGGACATCTTGGTATGCCCATTCTCTCTCTCTCTGCCTCTGCCTCTTTCCCTCTCTCAAATAAATAAAAATAAAATTTTTTTAAAAAAGGTTTAAAAAAGATTCTGACTTGGTTCTCAGTACTAGGCAGGAATTCCTCCCCCTGAGCAGATCTCTCCAATCAGAGAACAGTGGATTACCCCCATAGCCTGTGTGCCACTATTGCAACAGTGGGTACGTCTTGCCTGTGGTTGAGTGCTTTTTCTTTTCACATCAATGAGATGGTAACTGTTCATTCTATGAGCGTGCTCCTCAATCACTTGTTTCAACACAGGCCAGACTAGACTAAGTGCTGTCATTGGCTATGTACTATGAGTCACTCATTTTCTGGGACAGGGTGATGTTTGGTGTATGGTAGTTTGGGCATTGTTCTTGTGTATTTATTTATTTATTTGAGACAGAGAGAGGGAGAGGGAGAATGAGTGCTCCAGGGCCTGTAGCCACTGCAAACGAACTCCAGATGCATGTGCCACCATGTTGTATCTGGCTTTTCGTGGGACCTGGAGATTCAAACCGGGGTTCTTAGGCTTCACAGGCATGTGCCTTAGCCACTAAGCCATCTCTCCAGCCCCGTTCTTGTGTTTTTGACGTATTACAAGAGGTGTTGGTTTTACCTTGCTTCATCATGGTCAGAGTGACTTTATGTGACCTTGAAGTTCTATGAAATTGTCTAGATCCACCAGCAGCACACCAGGGCTTCATTTTTTAGCACTGAATACAGTCTCTCAATGTCAGGGCCAAGTTGGGGATGAGAAGATGTTTTTCTCATTCTGAGCCTCTTTGGTGGAGGTTTAAGTGTGATATGGATTATAATCATCCAGAGTTTTTTTTAAAAAAATATTTAGAATATTATTTATTTGAGAGAGAAAGAGAGAAAGAGGCAGATAGAGAGAGGGAGAGAATGGGCACACCAGGCCCTCCAGCCACTGCTAATGAACTCCAGACAGATGCGCCACCATGTGCATCTGGCTTACGTGGGTCCTGGGGAATTGAACCTGGGTCCTTTGACTTCACAGGCAAGTGCCTTAACTGCTAAGCCATCTCTTCAGCCCCCTCATCCAGAATATTTGAAGATGTAGATCCTAGCATGCTAGAGCTACCAAATCATTCCTGAGGTGAGGGCCCAGGGCTCTGTATTTTCATTTGCCAGGCTCTTGGTTCTGATGCACACCCAGATTTTTAAGGTCACTGAAAATGAAAAGAGATGTTCTCAACCTAGGTTTACAAACCTAGATCTGTGGCAGCCCTTCACACTGAGAGATGCCAAGCACTAAGCTACCAGTTCAAATTTCCACAATGTCAAACCTTTGAACCTGGATGTTATAGAATCTTAGTCAAACCAGCATTTGGGTTGACAAATTTCAGATTTAGGAAAAAAAGAAAGAAAGAAAGAAAGAAAGAAAGAAAGAAAGAAAGAAAGAAAGAAAGAAAGAAAAAGAAAGAAAAAAAAAAGAAAGAGAGAGGAATGGAGGGAGGAATCCAACATGTGAAAGACAGAAGAGAAGTGCTTGACTGGTTCTCTTTTACCATAAATCAATAAGATGTAGACACTAGCAGAGAGAGAGAGAGAGAGAGAGAGAGAGAGAGAGAGAAGAGAGAATCGTTCCATTCCAGATTCAGTGAGTACATTTGTAAGGGTAAACCAAAGACAGAGCTTTTCAAGCATGCATCACTGAAATTTCATTTAACAAGACAAACTTTAGATCAGAAAGGAGATGCTTTAACTGCAGAATGTCTAGCGAAGTCACTGTGGATAGGAAAAAAAAAAAACAAAAACAGGAATTTTCTTCAATGGCAACCTCTCAAGAAAGAATGCAAAGAAGGTAGAACTAAAGAAGTTAATTTATTCTAGAACCACAATTAAGAGAATATTTGGCATTTTCAAGTGTCAGAGGAGCAGCACCAAAAGGTGTAACTAAGACAGACCCTAGTTAATGAACTTGATAATGGACCTGATTTTTGAGGGCCTGGGAGAATCCGCTCTTTATGACAAGAGTGAGACTTGAGGCACCCATTACCTCAACATGTCCAGGGTAGGGTAGGACTTTTCTTTTTTTCCATTGAATTTTTCTTCTCTTCAGACATGAAGGAACTAAATTCCCAGTAATCAAATAACCCCCACCAAAGCTCTCCGAACAAGAATTTCTATGAGTCTCTAAAGCCTGAATAATGCGTTTTGCCTTCCAGTCTATTTTGTCCGCAATCTCCCCAGGCAGAAAGCCTGCATCTATAGCTCATTACCATCATTCTGATGATAATGTTACGTCTCATCAATTACTTGGGAGCAAGGTCAAATTTAGCAGGCAAATCTCCCCTTTAGCAAGGCCATCAAGAGCCTATCTATCAGCACCCCATCTCAAGGCTACCCTCCTCTCTGCATAAAGTCTCAGCGGGCATGTTTCCCTCCCTTCTTTCCCCTCCCTCTCTTTCTTGCCACTCCCTCATCCCATCACAGTATTACCAGTTATAGAAAACTGCCTGATTTAAGCCGTGATTCATTTATTTGATTTCACCTTAAAATTTTTTTTTATTTATTTATCTGAAAGTGACAGACAGAGAGAGAAGGGGGGGGGGGAGAATGGACGCACCAGGGCCTCCAGCCACTGCAAACGAACTCCAGATGCATGTGCCACCTTGTGCATCTGGCTTACCTGGGTACTGGTGAATCGAGCTTTGAACCGGGGTCCTTAGGCTTCACAAGCAAGCACTTAACCACTAAGCCATCTCTCAAGCCCTGATTTCATGTTTATGTGAGGAAATCATGAAGACATAAAGAAAGAGAGACCCTGCATCTGAGAGAGAGAGAAGGTAACCTAAGTTGGTAAATAGATATTGCAAAACTATAGTTCTATGGTTCTTTTGAATCCTAAACCATGAGGAAGACTGTGTTGTATAGATCATGTCGGTGAAATTCATTTTAATTAAATAAAAAAAAAAATCCTAGTCAAGCAAAAACAAAACAGAACTAAACAAAATAAAAGACAGGTCAACTAACATAAAAAATATCTTCTTTATTTTCAGAACTTGGCTCTATTGTAGGGTTATCAGCCAATTCAAATTTCTTTTCAAAATTATTTCCGTTTTAAGGAAAACTCGCCTAGAAAGTCTACCACGGTAAATGGATCTTTGATAATTTGATAAAGGGTTTATATTTCTTTGTAAAATTCAGTCCAATTTCACAAAATCATTTACTGAATTTACTTCCTAGAATCAGCAAGCAAAACTTCAGCTGTTTATGAAACACAGCTGCACTTGGGAAATAAACTCAAGATTAAAAAAAAGATCTATTTATTCATTTCCCTGAGTATATTTATAAGTTAACCAACAATCACTGTCTTAAACTTAATCCTTTTTTTCAGCAGGTAGCAAACCTTTTGAAAAAAAAAATTCACAAAAGATGTAGTATTCTAGAAAGGTTGTTTTGAATTTCTTTATAGATTTTAAGCCTATGCTTAAAGGTACATATGCATTTATGAGTATGCATCTTCCTGGTAAATGTTCTTTTAAATTATTTTGTTTATGAGCTGGGCATGGTGGCGCACGCCTTTAATCCCAGCACTTGGGAGGCAGAGGTAGGAGGATTGCCGTGAGTTCGAGGCCACCCTGAGACTACATAGTTAATTCCAGGTCAGCCTAGGCCAGAGTGAAACCCTACCTCGAAAAACCAAAAAAAAAAAAAAAAAAAAAAAATTTTGTTTGTACATAAAATTTTACTTTCCTTAAAGACTAATTTATTTTGCAAAAAATGACATGATGGTTTTCATTTGGTGAGAATTTGCCCAACAATTTTTCTTGTGTTTTTAATACCTACACCTTTGTGATATTATCTTTTAGATATGTCTTTTTTATACAACTGGATTTGAAAACTCAGTCTGGGGCTGAAGAGGTAGCTTAGTGATTAAGACACTTGCCTGCAAAGCCAAAGGACCCAGGTTCAATTCCCCAGGGCCTCCGTAATCCAGATGCACAAGGTGGCTCATGCGTCTGGAGGTAATTTGCAGTGCCTGGAGGCCCTGGTGTGTCCATTCTCTATCTCTATTTGCCTCTCTCTCTTCAATAAATAAATAAAAATAAAAATATTTAAAGAAAAACTAGTCTAAATATCTCAGACTTTTGGATGTTGCGTTTCATCCATTTATATTTGCTGTGCTTGTATATATTTGCTTTATATCTGCCAAGTCATTTTATGCTTTCTAAAAATATGTATTTATTTATTTGCATGAGTGTGTGCATGCATGCATAGTATGTGTGTATGTTATGTGATGAGTTCACCAGAGATCAGAACAACCAGAGCCCTGGCACTTTTCTTAGATGGTGCACGGTACAAAAGGCAAGGCAGGAGCAGACTGAAGTGGGTACCGCTCAGAGGACCCACCTCCCGCCCACAAGTTCACGATGACTAAAGCACTCATGTTCTCCTGTGCATTGGCTGCTGTATGCTGACATCCGGGTCTCTCTCTGGAAAAGGGTCTCTGGCTGGTCAGAGCCGGAGAAGAATGCATGGCTTCTTCCCACGGGCAATTTGTTCTAATGCCTGGTTGATGTGCAGGAATAAAGGCCTGGCCTAATTCTGTCAATTTGGAACAATTCTTAATGGCCATCTCCAGCCACAGAGATTCCTGGAGGATCCAGTGAACCCTGTGTGGCAGCTATATCACTCTGTCTTCTCTGACTAACCTTCCTACTTCTTGCATGTCGTCAAAGATGTTCCAGAGAGCATGCTCCAGGATGTACATCTGCATGTAAATTACAATGCAGGGTTCCAGAGGATTCTGCTCCAGGCATGGTATGTTCCAGAAGATCCTTCTGATACTGCAGGTTCTTGTGTTACTATTCTCTTGCTTCTTTTCTTTTTAAAATTTGTTTATTTATTTATTTGAGAGAGAGAGAGGCAGATAGAGAAAAAGAGAATGGGTGCACCAAGGCATCTAGCTGCTGTAGACAAACTCCGGATGCATGTGCCACCTTGTGCATCTGGCCACCTCTCCAGGCCCTATTCTATTGTTTTTGTGTCTGTATATCGGATCATAAGGGAACCATCCTATGAATGTTCTGTGTGGCCTGGAATGTGGACATGTCACTTGATGATCCTTTTCTTTTCTTTTCTTTTCTTTTTCTTTTCTTTCTTTCTTTATTTGCAAGCAATAAAGAGAGAGATGGAGAGGAGACAGACAGAGAGAAAATGGGCACTCCAGAGCCTCCAGCCACTGCAAACGAACTCTAGATGCATGTGCTCCTTGTGCATCTGGCTTACATGGGTTCTGGGGAATTGAACCTGGGTCCTTTGGCTTTGCAGGAAAGCGCCTTAACTGCTAAGCCATCTCTCCAGCCCTGATGATCATTTTCTGTTCAGACTCTCAGGTACTCTAGTGACATCACTGTCCCTGGGTCAATTTCCATGTAGGTTTCGTGTCTTGACAGCTCCTAAACCATGACAGAAATATACATGCTAGGGCTGAAGAGATAGCTTAGCGGTTAAGGTGTTTGCCTGCAAAGCCAAAGGATCCTGGTTCAATTCTCCAGGACCCATGTAAGCCAGATGCACAAGGGGGTGCATGCATCTGGAGTTCATTTACAGTGGCTAGAGGCCCTGGCACGTCCATTCTCTCTCTCTCTCTGCCTCTTTCTCTCAAATAAATAAATAAATAAATAAAATATTAAAAAAGAAAGAAATATACATTTTAACTTTGACACAATGTGAAGCAGGAACATGTAATTTTCATTTCTCTGGGAATATTTCCCCCCTTTTTTTTATAGCCTAGAACACCAAATTTCATCATCTCCCTGTTAAGGTGGGTAGATATTTTTTTTCCCTCTCTCTTTCCCTATATCCCTAATTACTGAGGCTGTATACCTTTGAGCATTACAGCTTCATGAAAGGGTATTAGTCTCCTATTGAGTGCCTCATAGGACCTGCGGCCTCATATCTGGCCTGATTGTGTATTAAACCCCCAACTACTAGCTATTACTGAATTTGATAACTACTCATGGGGAAACTTCAGGATCAGAGCCTATGCTTATAGCTCTTAATTTCAGGCACCTTGAGATTTTCATTTATTTCTTGCAAGTTGATATGCATTAATATCAATTTAACACATTGCCAGAATCGAAAATTACCACAAAGTAGCTGAATGTTTCCTGGAGCTAGGTTTTACTGTGAAATGGAAATCACAAGGGCACTAACCTTAGAACAGAAGGAAGGGAGAGGACAGAGCTGGGAAGGTAACAAAAAAAAAAGTCCAGGTATCCATTTTGGCTCCTGATTGGCTAGGTATTCATGAATGACTGCAGACTGGCCTGCGATCCTGGAGGATGTTAGCTGTCTCCCTTGTGGACCTGTGAGCTCCTGAGGGCAGGGTCTGTGTCTCGTTTTCTGTCCTATCAATGCCCAGGATCACACATAGCACGCATTAGGTGTTCAGTAGATACTTGTTGACTAAATGAGTCAATAATAAGGCAGGTCTGTGTCAAATGATGAGATTTAAACAAAAACAGGAAGCAAAAATATTGCATAGTGCCTGGTATGATGGTACACACCTTTACAGTTCATACTCGGGAGGCAGAGGTAGGAGGATCATCATGAGTTTGAGGCCACCCTGAGAGTACATAGTGAATTCCAGGTCAGCCTGGACTAGAGTGAGACCCTACCTTGAAAACCAAATATATATATGTGCATAGCATTAGATCAATACTACTCAAAGGAGAATAATAAAAATAAAAGAAAATAAAAATGTGAACTCCATTTTTACATTCATTAATTCACCCAATTTTTCCAACAAATCTTTATGGTATGTTACTAAATCTGACATTATGCCTAGCCTGAAGAACATGATGGTGAGTTTCACAGATGAAAGAAACATGGCCTCTCCCCATGAAGGGATGTGGAGGAGTTTGAATGAATGAATGAAGTGGTAAACAAAAATTGTAACACAGTGTTGAAAAAAGGACTTGGGGTGGAGCTGGAGAGACGGCTCAGCAGTTAAAGGTACTTGTTTGCAAAGCCTGACAGCCTGGGTTCAATTCCCAAGTATGCATGTAAAGCTAGATGCATGAAGTGGTGCATGCATCTGGAGTTCATTTGCAGGGGCAGGAGACCTTGATGCACCCATTCTCTGTCTTTCTGTATCTCTCTTTCTTCCTCCTTCTTGTAAGCAAATTTGTTTTAAAAAAAAAAAGAAAAGGACAATCTCTGTTTGTACTTTTTGTCCTACTGAAATTAATAATTGCATCCCCAGGCACTCTCGCAAGCACACCCGTTTGGATGGTCATCCTGGCTATGGCTGGGGGGTGCACAATGTTAGGAAAAGGACCAGCGTGGAGAACTACCTACTCATGAAATTCAGGGAAGACTTCCTTGGAAAGGCAAGAGTGTGCAGAAGCATGGAGGAGGGAGCACATAGGCCACGCGATTGTGTTGAAGTGCTGGTGAGAGAACCTGCTGGGCGTACAGAGAAACAAGTTACAAACCAAGCACATTTAAGGAATCAACAGAAGGCCTATTGTGTTAGTGTACCAAGGGTAAAAGGTAGCTTAAAGGGGTAGAAGTCTTGGGTACGTTATGAATTTGGGAATTATCTTCTTCAGCCTTTACTCAAAGATGGAGGCGGGAGGGCTGGAGAAATGGTTTAGCAGCTAAGGCGCTTTCCTGCGAAGCCCAAGGACCCATGTTCTGTTCTCCAGATCCCATGTAAGATAGACGCACGCAGGTGAGGCCAGCGCAAGGTCACACATGCCCACTAGGTGGTGCAAGTGTCTGGAGTTCAATGGCAGTTGGTTGAGGTCCTGGCGCTCCAATTCTGTCTCTCTCTCTCTCTCTTTCTGTTTCTCTTTCTCTCTAAACTAAAATAAAATTTAAAAATATAAAGATGGAGACAGGAGAGGTAGGGAACTTAGCAGTCTGCAAAGATTCCCTGGGGCTGCAGGGTGGAGAACAGATTTCAGGAAGCCCAGGAAGATAGTGAGAAGGTTGGTGTGCTCGTGTAGTTGAGACAATCGTAAGTAAGTTCAAATAGATGAAGGAGAAGAAAAGGCGTGGAACGAGTCTAGAAGGCAGAACTTCAGGATGGATGAGCTACGGAGAGGGAGAAGTCGTATCTAAAGCGAGCTCTGGCTTTTGCGTGGGTTGTGATCCAATTCACAGAGCGAGGGAAGACAGTGAGCCCACGTCGGTATACATCTATGCGTTTATCTCTTTAGGGACTCCCCATTCATTGTGTGGCATCTTGCAAATACAAAGATGTTTACTATGACATAAAATAAAGAGTATGCATAAACATATGAATGATTGTCGATTATCATACTTTCAGTTGCAAGTAATAGAAAAATACAAGTCAAAATGGCTTAAACACTGACAGTATATAAAGTCCTAAGACGGAGAACTATAGCTGGAGTAATTCAGGGTGCCAATGTCACCAAGACTACCAGTTTTTTTTTTTTGTTTGTTTGTTTGTTTTTGTTTTTGTTTTTTGAGACAGAGCATGAAAGAGAGAGAGAGAGAATTGGCGGACCAGGGCCTCAGCCACTGCAATTGCATCCAGACGCTTGCGCCACCTAGTGGGCATGTGCGACCTTGAGCTTGCCTCACCTTGTGCATCTGGCTAATGTGGGATCTGGAGAACTGAACATGGGTCCTTAGCCTTCGCAGGCAAGTGCCTTAACCAGTAAGCCATCTCTCCAGTCCCAATAATTCCAGTTCTTTCAATCTTTCTATTTTCTGTTGCTATTTGGCTGCCTCTTATTTCTTTAAAAAATCATTTATTTATTTGTATGTGTATGTGTGTGTGTGCCAGGGTAACTTGCCTCTGCAAACTAATGCCCATCTGGCTTTATGTTCAGCATCTTTTCTTCACCTTGTATCTGCTATGGGTGCAAGATTATTATCCTGGTTCCAAACACACATGAACATGACAGTGTTCCACAGCTGAACTCTTTGTTCCCACGCATTCCTTGTTTTTTTCAAAGCTAGAAACCTGTCTTAGGAGCCTCCCCATAGATGGCTCCTCAAATCTTAGTACAGAGAACAGGGCCACACGCTTATTACTAAGCAAGGACTGGCAAAAAGAACGGGATTAACATAACTTCTCCAGAGAAGCACAAGGCCAAGTAACAGGAGGATGGCTTACTAAACAAATTTGGGGTTTTGTTTGCAAGGCAAAGGAATAGAATTAATATCACGTAGGCAACCAAAGTGCCTGGCCTGTCTGTGGGGCATGTAGTATTGTCTTGCTAGTAGACAGAAAGGTCAGGAGGTTGGAATGGTCACCTTGGAATCTGGGAAAGAAGAAATATTTACAAGGCTCAGAAAGGTTATCAGGTCTACGGCCATACCACCCTGAACGCACCTGATCTCGTCTGATCTCGGAAGCTAAGCAGGGTGGGGCCTGGTTAGTACTTGGATGGGAGAAAGGTTATTAGGTGTGTGGATAAGATTACGGCAGCACTTACATGAATACCAACATAAATCCATCTTCACATATTGACTCTCTTGATTCAGGCATATATGTAGTTCCCTGAATCCCTCTAAAGTCATATAAATAAATGGCTGAACAATGTTTTGCATAAAATATTAGACATATTTGTTACTTAGCTCTGGCTCAATTCAAGCCTGACCTGTTTCTGTCATTACCGCCGGAATAGTTCTCCAGCTCTTGCCACAGTGTGAGTTGTCAGGATAATAATTTATCTCTCTTGTTGTCAGATTCACAGCCAGTTTGCCTGACTCTAGGGGAATCTAAATGATTCTCACTATTCACGGTGTGCAACTCATATTTTAAATGCATTTAATTCCGGTCACCCTCCTCCCGCCACACCCTGTAGCCAGATTGCAAACTACTACTGCCTCATGCTTTTCCCTGTTCTGGAAATTTCCACCTCCTCCCCCTGTCCCATCTAAAGGTCAGTTTCCCTCTTCTTTCCTCTAAATGCTCACGAAAGTGACTAGCCGTGGTCACTGGCCACATAGTCGGTCTCCCAGATCTCACGGGCCACTGTTCTCCCACGTTTTCACGTTCCTTCCCGTCCTCATGTTTACTGCCAGCCATTCTCAAATCATTCCTGTCTCTCAAAGGCATCTCAGCTTCCCAGGACGGTATATAACCTTTCAGATATTTAAAGGGCCAATTTTCAAGCCTCTTGTTTTAAAAACCAGTCTCCAGATTTGCTTTACAAGGGCAACCAGAAATTATTTTGCACATTTCATAATCCATGCCTTTTTCTTTGATTATCCCCCTTACAATGAATCCTTTTCAAGATTTTTAACTCCAAACATTAAATTAACTCCCACCCCGCTGTATATATCCTCTTCCCCTTCTTCCAAGGAATGTTTGGAAAGGAATCTAATTGTGGGTACATGTGAGGTCGTTCTCAAAAGCATCTTGTGTCAGATAACAAAACACAGTTGTAGTTTAAATAAAAAACACTAGGGGCGATTGCATGATAAGCTGGAGTAGTAATTACTGGCTTTTGTCCTTGTTGGCAGTCAGTGTTTCTTAAGTGCACCATCCCTAAGAAACTACAAGAACAAACACCAACACACAGGGCTGGCAAGACCTCTGGTGACCATAGAGCAGCCCGATGGCACTGCAGAGGCACACAGCCTTCACCCTAGGAGATGTGGGCCTCTATTTTTCCTTCCTTTTTAAAAAAAAATTTTAATTTTGTCTATTTATTTATTTGAGAGAGAAAGAGGTAGAGAAAGAGAGAGAGAGAATGGGCATGCCAGGGCCTCCAGCCACTGTAAACAAACTCTAGAAGCATGCACCCCTTGTGTATCTGGCTTACATGGGTTCTGGAGAGTCAAACCAGGATCCTTTGGCTTTGCAGGCAAATGCCTTAACTGTTAAGCCATCTCTCCAGCCCTTTTATTTTTTTAAAAAATTATTTTATTTATTTATTTGAGAGAGAAAGGAAGGAAAGAGAGAGAGAGAGACACCGTGAGAGAGGAAGCAGCAGATAGAGAATAGGTGCATCAGGGCCCCCAGCCACTGCAAATGAGCTCTAGATGCATGCACCACTTTGTGCATCTGGCTTATGTGGGTACTGCAGAGTTGAACCTGGGTTCTTAGGCTTTACAGGCAAGCACCCTAATCACTAAGAGATCTCTCCAGCCCCTTTTATTTTTTTCAAAATGTCTTTATTTATTTGTGAGCAAAAAGAGATAGATGAGAGACAGAGAGAGAGAATGGGCACACCAGGGTCTCTAGCCACTGCAAACGGACTCCAGATGCATGTGCCACTGTGTGCATCTGACTTTTACGTGGGTGCTGGGGAATAGAACTTGGGTCATTAGGCTTTGGAGGCAAGCACCTTGATACTTGAGTTTGGGTTACCTGTATGCCAACATATCAAGAATTTGGGGTGTTCCTGGATCCTTGTCCTATGAACTCGAAGAATGAAATCCACAGAGGAAAAGATAAGGTTCCGAAATAGTTTATTACTAAAGTTGAAAGCTTTAGGAGGGTGAAGAGAAGGGGGCTTAAGCCTAGGAAACAAGGTGGGGCTCTTATCCAGGGAACCAAGAGGGGGTCGGAGAAGCCCCATGAGAGAAGGCAGAGCTCCTGCCTAGGGAGACAAGAGGCATTGAGAAGCCCACCTCGAGACTCACGTCTGGGGTTTTTAGTGGGGAGTGGCTATGTGTGGACAGCTAGGTTTGTAGGTTTTTACAAGCCTCATGGGTAGGTGGCTGGTTTAGCCAATTTCCTCCTGATGAGTCTGGAGTCAGGAATTTTGGAATTCTCTGGGAAGGGAGTGGAAGGACTCCCTAAGGGGCAGAGATACAATAGGGCAGATCCTTCTGACAGTTTTTTTTTTTGTCTTTATTTTTTTATTGACAACTTCCATAGTTACAGACAATAAACCATGATATTTCCCTCCCCTCCCCCACTTTCCCCTTCACAAACCCACACTCCCTCATATCCCCTCCCCCTCTCCATTAGTCTCTTTTCCTCCTATTATGAGGGTCTTGTGAAGGTAGTACCAGGCACTGCGAGGTCATGGATATAGAGGCTAATTTATGTCTGGACGATTACATTGTAAGCCGTCCTACTCTTCCTTTGGCTCTTACATTCTTTCTGCCACCTCTTCTGCAATGGACCTTGAGCCTTGCAACGTGTGATAGAGATATTTCAGTGCTGAACACTCCTCCACCACTTCTTCTCAGCACTATGATGCCTTTTGTATTTTTATTTTTATTTATTTATTTGACAGAGAGAAGGGGGAGAGAGAATGGACACGCCAGGGCCTCCAGCTGCTGCAAACAAACTCCAGATGAGTGTGCCACCTTGTGCGTCTGGCTTACATGGGTCCTGGGGAATTGAACTTGGGCTTTGCAGACAGGTGCCTTAATCACTAAGCCATCCCTCTAGCCCTATGGGGCCTTTTGAGACATCTCAGTGGTCTCCACCACCTGAAAAGAGAAGCTTCTCTACCCAAAAGTGAGAGTAGCATTAATATACGGGTATGAACGTTAAGTAAAGTGCTTACAGGGCAGTCTGGTGAGCATAATATATGCATTTAGCCACCTTCTGACAATTTTGACTTGTAATAAAGTGTAATAATCTAGATTTTTCCTATAGGCCCAATTCCTGTGCTTAGCCAGGAGAAGGCCATTCACTTTGGGGTCCATCACCCCTAAGCTACCTATCCAACTTCTGTCACCTCTCGACCTCTCAAGCCCTCTTCCTTTCTTTTCCCACTCTCAAAACCATGCACATAACTGCCTGTGAATCACTTGATCAAAATACTTTTACTAAATATCTATGATTTACTGCAGATACTTAGCTAAGATCCACACTTCATTCATATTTCTTAATAGGTGTGACCAGAGTAGTGGAGAACGGAGTAACTCAACCTGCATTCCCGTACTTTGTTCCTGTCACGTTCTCCTCTGCTAAAGACGCCCTGGCTACCTGGATGTTCTGCCCAAAGCGACTGTGGACTGACACCTCTGAAGCGTGAGCCACAATAAATCCATTTTCCCTGAGATAGTTTGTGTCAAGTATTTCACTACAGCAATTGAAAAGAAAAGCACCCAGCCACGCAGCTCATTGGAGAAAATGGTTTATTTGGGCTTACAGATTCAAGGGGAAACTCCACGACGGTAGGGAAACCGTGGCATGAGCAGAGGGTGCACATCACCTCCTAGCCAACAACAGGGGCAATACCAGCAGAAGAGTGTTCCAAACACTGGCAAGGGGAAGCTGGCTATAACACCCATAAGCCTGCCCCCAACAATCCACTTCCAACAAGGTTCCAATTCCCAAACTGCCATCAGCTTGGGATCAAGCATTCAGAACACCTAAGTTTATAGGGGACACTTGAATCAAACCATCACATTCTGCCCTGACCCCCATAAGCTGATAGCCATATGTAATGTAAAATGCAATGCATTCAGCCCATCTTTCAAAGTCCCCATAGGAGCTGGAGCAATGGCTCAGCAGCTAAAGGCATTTGCTTGCAAAGCCTAATGGCCCAGGTTCGATTCCCTGGAACCCACGTAAAGTCAGATGCACAAAGTGGCACATGCATCTGGAGTTTGTTTGCAGTGGCTGGAGCCTTGGCATGCCCATTTCTTCTCTACATCATTCTCTCTCTCTCTCTCTCTCTCTCTCTCTCTCTCTCTGCTTGAAAAGAAATACATATTTTTTAAGTCCCCATAGTTTTTATCAATCCCAATACTATTCAAATATCCTCATAGTCAAAGATCTCTTAACTGAGGCATAAAACAAACAAACAAAAAACTGTAATGGGGGCTGGGGAGATGGCTTAGCGGTTAAAGTGTTTGCTTGCAAAGCCAAAGGACCACGGTTCAATACCCCAGAACCCACGTAAGCCAGATGCACAAGCTGGCCCATGCATCTGGAGTTCATTTGCTGAGGCTGGAGGCCCTGGCATGCCCATTCTCTCTCTCTCTCTCTCTCTCTGTGTGTGTGTGTGTGTGTGTCTGCCTCTTTCCCTCTCTTGCTCTCTAAAATAAATAAATAAAATAAAATAAATACAATAAACCATAATGGCACAGAATAAACATTCACATTGCAAAGTATGTCTTTTCTTTCAGATAGAATTTAATCTATTAGAGACAACCACCCCTGCCATATAAGTAGTTACTTGATAAATATTTTTAGATGAATGAATGAATGACTTAGTAGCACAAGCCAGAAGTTTTGGGTCATTACCCATGGACCTTCCTCCTGCTGCTTGGTCTTGACTGAAATCTCTGAACACACTCAGTCTATTTCCTCCTTCCTAAAATGCAAACGATAGCATCCACTCCCGTTTCCATAAGCGATGGCATTTTGAAAAGGGTAGTAGTGGGACTGGGGAGATGGCTTAGCGGTTAAGGCTCTTGCCTGTGAAGTCTAAGGACCCAGATTCGATTCCCCAGGACCCACATAAGCCAGATGCACAAGGTGGTGTGTGAGCCTAGAATTTGTTTACAGTGGCTGGAGGCTCTGACGTGCCCATTCTCTCTCTCTTTCTCTCTGCCTCTCTCTCAAATAGATAAATAAAAATAATATTAAAAAATAAAAAGGATAGAAAAAGGTAGCACTTACGAAAGTCTTGTCAGGTATAATAAGAGCACAGGCAAGGAGATGTTAAGCAATGGATTCACAAGGGACCGCAGAGATGACTAGGATGTCACAGGATGATTAGTCAACACTCTGACTTCTTCCTCAAGAAATCAAAATATCTACATCAAGCTATCGGCATACAACATCTTTGCCCATTCCAACAGCCGACTTCAGCCGGTAACGGTTCATGGCCTGGAGAAGCCCTGAGCAAGAGAATGACGTGGTCCAAGTTGCAGGGCCCCTTTAGTTACACACTGGAGATGTCAATGCTTAAAGACACGATGTGTTTCTCTTGGACTTCTCAGATCTCCTGGTCCTCTGCTCACCTGGGTGTTTCCATTATTTGTTTTTGTTGCTGTTGTTAGAAGTAATTGCCTAGGTCTGGAGAGATGGCTCAGAGGTTAAGGCGCTTGGTTGCAAAGCCTAAGGTCCAAGGTTCAATTCCCCAGTTCCCACATAAGACCAGGCGCACACGGTGGTGCATGCATCTGGAATTTGTCTGCAGTGGCTGGAGGCCATGGAGCAACTACTCTCTGTTTCTCTATCTGCCTCTTTCTCACTCTCTCTCAAATAAAGAAACAAACTTTAAAAGGAAGTAATTGTCTAGATATATTTGTTTCCTTCAAAACCATTTAAACATCTAACACCAGGTGTAGCATAACGCGACTCTAATCCCAGCACTATGGAGGCAGAGCCAGGAGGATCCTGGCAAGTTTGAAGTCAGCCTTATCTACAGTGTATTCCAGGCTAGCCGTGGCTACATAGCAAGACTCTCTCTCAAAATGAATGAATAAATAAATAAATAAATAAATAAATAAATAAATAAATAAATAAAAAATACAAACAAGCATTGGGGAGAGGGCTCAGTCAATAAAGCTCTTTTCATACAAGTATGAAGAAGACATGAGTTTGGAGCCCTCGTTCCCACGTAAATGCCGATGCCTTTAATCTCAGTTTAGGAGACACGCAGGTCCCTGGGGCAAGCTGACTGGCTAGACAGGCCGAATCAGGGAGCTCTGGATTCTGCGTCAATAAGTCAGTTGAAGAGCAATTGAAAAAAGACACCTGAACTGCATATGTACACACACTCACACACACTCACACACACATGCATACACACATGGATACACATGCACGCGTGCATGCCCACTACACACACACATACATGCAAAATATAAATAAAGCAAAAATGAACCTAAAGTAAAATTTTCTTTCTGGTTCACGGATCCATGACTTTTAACCCATTATTTAACCACCACGAGAGTCAGACTACAGGGCAGTCCCTTTCCGTCCCATGAACCCAACAGCAACCACTGCTACTGTCCCTACCACGACGATTTTGTTTTGTCTTTTTTTTAGAATCATAGTATGAAACCTTGAGAGATCACTTGGCATGTCTTTGAGGTCCACCTAGTCCAATTCTTTTTATAAACGTGTTATTCTGGGGCTGGAGAAGTTGCTAAATGGTTAAGGTGATTGCCTGCAAAGTCTGATGCCCCAGGTTCGATTCCCCAGTGCCTGTGTAAAACCAGATGGACAGAGTGGCGTGTGTGTCTAGAGTTTATTCCCAGGGGCAAGAGGCCCTGTCACGCCTCTCTGTCCCCTCTCTGTACTTAAAAAGAAATAACAAATAAATAAATTGTTAAGTGATATTCTTTTGAAAGGATATACTTCAGGCCATTCTTTTACCTGCCAACTCACGTTTAAAGTGAGATTTCTGTCACATATACTTCACGTACATTTAATTATTTAAGAAGCTGCCTGTGATGGTTCATATTGATTTGTCAACTTGGACTTGACAGGATTTAGAATCCCTTTGGAAAGTAGCCTCCAGGCATGTCTGTGTGGGATTATCTTGATTAGGTTAATGGAGGAGGGAAGACCCACCTTAACTGTGGGCAGCTCCGTTTCATGGTTTCATGGACTGAGGTCTTAAACTATATAAAATGGAAAGAGCTGGCTCACCACCAGCAGCGTGCATCACTCTCTGCTTTCTTGTGGTGCAGATTTCAATCAAACTGAACCCCCGCTCCCCGTGTCTGTGCTGAGCAGTGTTTTGCAAACACCTCAGATTCTAAGCCGAGAAGAGCGTAAACAACCTTGTCTTATTCTTATCATAACACAACACAATTGTGTCACTCAGTCTCATCTTGGGTTGATCAGATATTTTACAAGACCAAGTCATGGGTATAAACACCTTTTAAAAACAGCTTCCTGCTCTACATTTGTACTTCCTTGTCACTGACTGACTGCTAAGGAATATTTGTGCCTCAAATTCATTGTAACCTTAGAAACGCTGTTCAACTGTCCCTTGTATGTATCTATGAAACCTCTGAGCTTTAAGAGCTCAGGACTCAAGCTTTGGAAGGTATTCCCCTGAGCCCATGTCGACATGAATAAATTTTCTGATTCTCCACTCTATTTTTGGTGCCATGAGCATGTGACTCGGTTTCCTGTAACATTCTCTCCATTGGTTCAAGCTCCTACTACCATTATTTATTTATTTTTAATAAATTGATTAATTAATTTGAGAGAGATAGAAAGAAAGAGGCAGATAGAGAAAGAGAATGAACATGCCAGGGCCTCTAGCCACTGCAAACAAACGTCAAATGCATGTGCCACCTTTTGCCTCTGCCTTACCTGGGTCCTGAAGATCGAACCTGGGTCCTTTGGCCCTTAATTCAATTTCTTTAGTAGCTATGAGACTATTTAAATTGTCTGCTTCATCTTGGGTGAGTTTGCTACTTTGAGGTGTTTAGTTATAGTGTCTGTTCCATTCTAGTTGGTGAATTTATCTTCATAAATTTAAAAATATAATTCTCTTGTTATCCTTTTCTTCTGTGGAAGGTCTACCATGATATTTCTTCTTTCGTTTCTGATATTGGTATTTTGTGCAGTCTGTCCTTTTTCTTTTCAGGTAAGATAGATGTTAATGGATTTTATTGATATTACAAAGATCTACCTTTTACTTCTATTGATTTTTCATATTTTCAGTTTTATTGATCTCAGTTTATATCTTTAGTATATTTCTTGTATATGACTGAGTTCATTTTTCTCTTGTTTTCCAATTTATTCAGGTGTTTGATTAGAAATTATTTGTAATCTTTCTTCTTTTCAAACCATTTATTAATAATATTTATTTATTAATAATAATACATTCCTAAATCCAGTCTCATTTCATTAACAATTTTTATTTTAATTTTTTTTACTTATTTGAGAGAGGGAGAAAGAGGCAGATAAAGAGAGAGAATGGGCACACCAAGGTGTCTAGTCACTGCAAATGAACTCCAGACACATGTGCCACCATGTGAATCTGGCTTTATGTGAGTACTGGGGAACTGAACTTATGTCCTTAGGCTTTTCAGGCAAGTGCCTTAACTGCTGAACCATCTCTCCAGCCCCTCATCAACAAATTTTGACATTCTGTATTTTCATTCATATTTAGTTTAAAATATTTTAAAATTTCTCTAAAGAATTGCTCTTTGACCCATAAGCTATTTTGAAATGTGCAGTTTAGTTTGTGAGTGTAGATAGTTTTCTATTGTTTGTTTATTGATTTTGATTCAAATTCAGTTGTAATCAAAGAACACAATTTATATGTCTTAAAGTTTTAACAAAATATTTATTTATTTATTTATTTATTTATTTATTTATTTATTTATTCATTTGACAGGGAAAGACGGAGAGAAAGAGAGAATGGGCACGGTAGGGGCTCTAGCCATTGTAAACAAATTCCAGATGAGTGTGCCCCCTTGTGCATCTGGCTAACGTGGGTCCTGGGGAATCAAACCTGGGTCCTTTGGCTTTGCAGGCAAACACCTTAACCACTAAACCATCCCTCCAGCCCTATGTCTTAATTTTTTTTTTTTTGAGGTAGGGTCTCACTCTAGCCCAGGCTGACCTGGAATTCACTATGTAGTCTCAGGATGGCCTTGAACTCATGGTGATCCTCCTACCTCTGCCTCCTGAGGGCTGGGATTAAAGGTGTGTGCCACCATGCCTATCTTGTCTTAAATTTTTAAATGCATTAATTTTTGTATTAGTCCTAGATGTGATCTATTTTGGTAATATTTTAAGTATCTGGGAAAATATATGCATTTTCCTTTGTTATATCAGGGTAATGTGTAAATGTTAATCACACTCATTTAGTAGTACTGGTCAGCTCATTAGCCTGGGTTATTAAATACAGACAGGTTTTACTGATATTGAAAGAGTAGTGTCCAAGTTTCAAGCTATAATTTTGAGTTTATCTATTTGTTCCTGTTTAAAACTCTGTTGTTAGCTGGGGAGGCAGAGGTGGAGGATGGTGGTGCAGGTCAGCCTGGGCTTAAAGACCCTCCCAAAACAACACTCAACAACAACAACAACAAAAACCCTAAAACTGGGAGGCTGGGCAGGTGGGAGGATCCCACATTTGGGAGACCCAGGAGGATTGAGTTCAAGGCCAACCTGAGAATACAAAATGAATTCCAGGTCAGCCTGGGCTAAAGTAAGACCTTACCTTGAAAAATAAACAACAAAAGCCAACTCTGCTGAATATATATATGTTATCATTTCCTGGCTGGTGAATTGGTCCTGTTATAATTATGCAATATTCCTGTTAACCCTGCGGATTTTTCTCTTGTTGTAAAGTCTACTTTGTGTGATGTTAATATAAACCCTTGAACTTTCTTCTGATTCAGCTTTTCATGGTATTTCTTCTTCTGTCCAATTACTTTTACTATATATACCTTTATCATTAATATACCTTTCATTATATGTATATACATATAGATATCATAATATATCATACTTTTGTCATTATCTTATAGGCAGGATATAGTTGGGCCATTTTTATTCTGTTATTATCTGCCTCTCATTTGGCGTTTGTATATCACTCACATTCAATGCTATGTTTCAAAGTTTTTCCTTATGCCTCTTTTTGATCATTTTTTAATTTTATTTCCCCCTCTTGCATTTGTTTGTGTTATTTAGCAATGCTTAGCATTCCATCATAACCACAAGGACGTATAGTATGCTAACCCAGATTATTACAGTGTTTGCTCTTTCTTTCTGGTGTAGTAAGTTTTCTTCCGATAGCATTTTCCCTTCTCTCTGGAGTACTTCTTAGAGAGTAGGCATACAAGCAACATGTTCTTTAGTTTTCCTGCCTCTGAGAGTACTTTTATTTCACCTTCAGTCTTGAAGCATATTTCTTTTAGGTAGAAATTCTTTTTTAAAAATATTTTATTTATTGGGGCTGGAGAGATTGCCTAGTGGTTAAGGTACTTGACTGCAAAGCTGAAGGACCCAAGTTTGATTCTCCAGGTCCCACGTAAGTCAGAAGTATAAGGTGCTACATGCATCTGGAGTTCATTTGCGGTGGCTGGAGGCCCTGTCACACCCATGCTCTCTTCCTCTATCTGTCCCCCTCAAATAAATAAATAAAAATAAAATATAAAAATATTTTGTTTGTTTATTTATTTGAGAGAGAAACAGAGAGGGAGGGAGGGAGGGGGAGGGAGGGAGGAAGGAAGGGAAAGAGAGAAAATGGGCACCCCAGGGCCTCTAGCCATTTCAAATGAACTCCAGACCCGTGCTCCACCCGTGTATCTGGCATATGTGGGTCCTGGAGAATCAAACCTGGGGTCCATAAGCTTTGCAGGCAAGCATCTTAACTGCTAAGCCATCTCTCTAGTCCACAGGTAGAAATTCTTGTTGAGATTTTTGCTAGAACTTTCTGTTGCATAAGAACCTCAGCAAATATCAAGATCAAGTCTGCTGCTTCCATCCTGCAGTGGTTGGGAAGCCTCAACAAACAGGCCGAAGGAACAGCCCAGGCAGGGAGAACCTGAATTGCAAAGCAGTCATAGAGGAATACTCAGAGACCAATTCTAGACCCCTTGCAGGCAGGGCGAGATTTGAAGCAGATAGTTGGAGAAGCTGAGGGATAAACTGTAGGTGATTAGAGAAAGGGGAAGTCATTGCAAGTATACTTGGCCTTTTTTTTTTCCTTTGGAGAGAGAGACAGACAGAGAGAGGGGGGAGAGGGAGAGGGAGATAGATAGAGATGGGCACACCAGCAGCCTCTCAGCTGCTATGAACGAACTCCAGATGCGTGCGCCCCCTTGTGGGCAAGTGAGGCATTGCACCCTTGTGTCACTTTGCATCTGGCTAAACGTGGGACCTGGAGATTAGAACTGACATTCTTAGGCTTAGCGGGCAGGCGCCTTAACCACTAAGCCATCTGTCCAGCCTGAACATGGCCTTTTATAATCTAGTACTAACCATCTTTCCACAGTTCCTTCTCCTGTATCTCTCTCTCTCTTTACTCTTTGCTTTATCCACTGTGTCATCAAATTCTCAAGTACCCAGAGAGGTGTGCTCTAATAGAATTTCTTCAGTCAAACTCGGTTCTGAGTGTGGTGAATGGTATATATGGGGCAGCACTATATTCTGGAAAGCCTCCCTATAGCCTCTGGGCTCTGATGTTTTAGCAAAAGGTCATTCATGGTCTAAGACAACTGGGCAGGTTTAGAGTGGCAGGCTGTGGTCCAATTAGGTTCTATTCCTGGGTCTACCCCCCCACTGGCTTTGGGTACACTGCCAAGGAAAATTACAGCATGGATGCTCAAACAACCCATCTATAGGGAAAATACATCACAGCAAAAACAATCAACCCAGCAGAAATGCAGGTGACGGCCGTTTCCTGCCGAGGAAGAAACACCGCCCTTCTGGCTGGGCCCTTGCAGGCTTCAGCAGTCTCAACACGTGGTGTCTTCCAGCCGTACAAATGCTGCTATGGATTCCAAGCCTGACCAGCCAAGGGGAGCGTTGTGACCTTTCTTTGATGCAGGCCGACTGCAGATGTACCAATCAAAATGTCTCTGTCCTTGTCCGTGTCAACTTTCCAAGCCATAGGATGAATATTGAGTTTATTTAGTTGCAAGACAAACACATTTTTAAAATTCCAGAAGGAATACCATCGTACTGGAACCCACCCATCAGTATTTGCAGGCGTACTTCCCTAGCCTATGGTAAGATTTATTTTAAATTATTTATTTGAGAGAGAGTCAGAGAGAGAAAGAGACAGAGAAAGACAGAGAGAGACAATGGGTACATCAAGGCCTCTAGCCACTGCAAACAAACTCTAGACACATGCATCACCTTGTGCATCTGGCTTTACATGGGTACTGGGGCATCAAACTTGGGTGCTTGGGCTTTGCAGGCAAGTGCCTTAACCACTGAGCCATCATCTCTCCAGCCTATGGTTATGATCTTTTGTGTGTGTGTGTGTGTGTGGTTTTTCAAGGTAGGGTCTTGCTCTATCCCAGGTTGACCTGGAATTCACTATGTAGTCTCAGGGTGGCCTCGAACTCACAGTGATCCTCCTACCTCTGCCTCCTGAGTGCTGAAACTAAAGGCATGCACCACCACGCCTGGCTTGGTTATGATCTTTTGAACAGCATCTGTCCCATCACGTCCACGTCCACACCCCATGAGCTGGCTCCTTGAGGGGCCTCTGCCCACGCAGAGAAGAGAAGGGAGAGTAATTCCTTATCTTCTTCCCCCAGACTTTTCTGTGTTGGTTTCTGTAGGGAAAGAATCACACACAGCTATTGTTTTTCAGGATCAAAGTTTTCGCAGAGTCACAGATCCCTAATCCCCCACATCTAGGATTAGAGCTTCCCCCACATTCCCAACTGTATCGATCACCCAAGAGACTCACTGGGTCCCACTATCTGACCTTCATCCCTAACATGATTGTCACTACTGATATGTAAGCACCCAGTATGCATCAGGATCACCTTGGGAACGTCTTATATACAAGTATAGCATGGCAGAGGGGTGGGTGGGGGTGGTGGTGTTCACAACTTGGAATTTTGATTCAGCAAATATGTGATAGACACAGGGGCAGGAGAGATGGCTTAGCTGTTAAGGTGCTTTCCTGAAAAGCCTAAGAATCCATATTCGGCTCTCTAGATCCCATGTAAGCCAGACGCACAAAAGTGAGGCAAGCACAATGTCATATATGCCCACTAGATGGTGCAAGCATATGGAATTGGATTGCAGTGGCTCAGGCCCTGGTGTGTCCATTCTCTCTCTCTAAAAAAAAAAAAAAAGATAGAGACAGAATTTGCAGGTTTTTTTTAGAGAGAGACAGAGAGAGGGAGAGAGAGAGAGAAAATGGGGGCACCAGCAGCCACTCAGCCACTGTGAATAAATTCCAGATGTGTGCGCCCCCTGTGGGCAAGTGCAGCATTGCACCCTTGCATCACTTTAGGTCTGGCTAAATGTGGGACCTGGAGAATCAAACTGGCATTCTTAGGCTTAGCAGGCAGGCACCTTAACCACTAAGCCATCTCTCCAGCCCCAGAATTTGCGATTTTAATTGCCACCTCGTGCAAGTCAGGTGGATCTGAGACACTACATTTGAGAACATGCCCTCCTTTTTCTACAGCACCATGAGCTCAACATAGACTCTTAAAAAAAAATCCTTTGGTGGCCCAGTGTGGTGGCACACATCTTTAATCCCAGCACTAAGGGAGACAGAGGTAGGAGGATCTCTGTGAGTTTCAGGCCAGCCTGGGACTACAGAGTGAGTTCCAGGTGGGCTTGGGCTAGAGTGAGACCCTAACCTCTAAAAGAAATCCTTTGAGGGCCTGGAGAGATGGCTTAGTGGTTAATGCCCTTGCCTGCAAAGCCAAAGGAC
Source organism: Orientallactaga sibirica (assembly GCA_036365145.1). Taxonomy (NCBI): domain Eukaryota; kingdom Metazoa; phylum Chordata; class Mammalia; order Rodentia; family Dipodidae; genus Orientallactaga; species Orientallactaga sibirica. The sequence goes on along the minus strand of JAEOAD010000054.1, from coordinate 6,950,640 downwards.
CCAGGTTCGATTCCCCAGGACCCATCTAAGCCAGGTGGCACTTGTGTCTGATGTTTGTTTGCAGTGGCTGGAGCCCCGGCATGCCCATTCTCTCTCTCCCTCTCTCTCTCACAAATATATTTGGTTTTTCGAGGTAGGGTCTCACACTAGCTCAGGCTGACCTGGAAGTCACTATGTAGTCTCAGGCTGGCCTTGAACTCACAGCAACCCTCCTACCTCTGCCTCCCGAGTGCTGGGATTAAAGGCATGTGCCACCACGCCCTGCTAATAAAATATAATTTTAAGATCCCTTGATAATGTCTCACTGCTGTGAGGATTGGGTCCCCATTCCTTAGGTGGCAAATGAGAACTTGTGGAGAATGGGCCCATGCTTACTTCCTCTGTGCTCATCTCCTGACACCCCCACTTCCACCTTCTTTCATTCATTCCAAGGTGGTTTTTTTTTTGGGGGGGGGGGTTGGTTGTTGTTACCAGCTGTGTTTTTCCTCGGTGACTTGTGAGTGTTTCTTGGCCTGAAACCATTCCCTCTGCCCTCCAGCCTTTATCTAGCTGAACTGTCCCTTTCTCCTTTAGAAGCCAGGCCACACTTTCCTTGGAAAACGCCCTCCTCTCTGTGCTGAGAACGCTCTAGAGCCCCCTCCCCACACAAAGGGCACTTTTTAAAATCTATACTTTGCTCACCCCTCCCCTGTAGGTGTCCCCACCAGAGTCAGAGATCACATACTGTTCACCTTCAGATCTCCAGGGAGAAGCTGGTTTCAGGGACAGGGACAATGAATGAATGATGGGTACTGGGGAATCGAACGTGGGTCCCCAGGTTTTGCAAGTGCCTTAACCACTGAGCAATCTCTCCGGCCCCCAGACAGTATCTTTCTAACGTGCCCTGCAGCCCGCATCAACCAGAGTGATGTTGCATTGCACGAGTGGAATAGGATTGTACTTGAGGTGATGGGACACCAGGATAGAAGGGAAGAGGAGCCAGCTGCTGTCCCAGCCTGTTCCTGTCACGATCGTTACCTCAGAGTTGTGGAGCCTTCTCAGAAGGTCACTATACAGCTGGGCCTCTTTGTTACAGAACCGTGGCTTTCACCTTAACTAACACGGATGGTATCACACCTGCCAGCCAAACCTGTGGGTTGGGAGTTCTCCATCTCTTGCTGCAAAGTTCCCCCCTAAGGAAAGGTCTGTGCCTAGCTTGACCCTCCGTGCATATACCCAGAAACCCACACAACTAGCGCCAAAGCCACAGCCCATCTTCTTTACCTTCTCTGAGCTCACAAATAAACAGAACAAATGGAACGAGAAGAAAAGCAAGGTCAAGAGTAAGAAGCACTTGTTCCCTTTGCGAATTCAGGATTTAGGCGCCCACTGTCAATTAACACCAGAGAAATAAGAGGAAATTCCCTGGATGGATATACGAAAAGGGAAGCATTGCTTTTGAGCTCTCTGAATAATGAGTCTAGGGAAAAGCAGGATCTTTTTTTTCTCTTTTTTTGCAGGCCTGTGTTACCTTCCCGCAAACTGCACTTGCTTCCAATAGCTCCTTGCGTACAACAGACCCTGCCATCCACCAGCTTCCCAAGAGCCTGTAAAGGAGACATCCCGGATCCCATTCTCTAAATGGGAAAGCAGAAGCTCAGGGGTGGAGTGATTTATTTCCAGTGCAGCCTAAGCAAGCAAAGAAGCCAGCAGGAGATAAGAGTTTGCCTAACTCCCCAGTCAATTTTCAGTTCCCCAGATAATGCAGAGCCTAAATAAACCTACATCAACACCATATGGTACCAACAAAGCTGGGGGGTGTTGGGCACTTGAACTAAAATGGGCTGTAGAGGAAAGAGAGTTTGTACATGTGAGTAATCAGGGAACAAGCGACCCTTTCGACGTCCCTCATCATTTTCAGTTCACTAACCTTGGATGACATAAGTTTTGAGGGACTGGATTAAATTTTTAGCACAAAGAATAAACAAACATCACAACCATTACGAATTCCCGATGGGCAGCAACGAAGCATCCTTAGAATTCTGGCTTATTAAGTATTCTTCTTGGTTAAAAATCTGGAGGTCATTTTAGATGGCTCGTTCTTGAAAATTTTGAATTGAAAACATCTCCTGTGTTCTTTGGGGATAAGCTGTTTCAGGGTTTTGTTCCATGCCACTATGAAACTTAGATTTCCTAAAACGACATTGCAGACCTGTTAACATTTAACAGCTCCAGACTAACCCGATGAACAGTCCCCTGCACACAGTGATGCATCCCACCAGGCTTCCGTAAGGGGCAAATACAATTTTTCTATAGAATTAGGCTTCTCAGTTAGAGTCTCTGCGTTGGACTTACAAGCAGATTTAGTGTCCCTCAACAGACGGGCCTTGCCTTTATGGACTACCCTTAAGTTTGCTAGGCGAATGGCAGCTGTGCTAATTCCCCATTGTATAAAGAACTGTTTAGGTTAAATCACTTCCTTTTACCTGATGTGTGTTCAGAGTTTTGAGCCAGGGACGACAGGGACACAGGAACATCTGCAGCAAAAGAAGATTCCTTTCTCTGCGCTGTTTAGCGCCAGTTGTGACAAGCAGGACTAACTTCTTTAGATATCAGCAAGAGTGCTTTTGTTGGGGTCCCCCCTGGGACCAACCCAAGGAGGGACGGCAGGGTCTCTGCCGAGTAGGGGGTGAGAGGCGTGGAGTCTCAACACAGACTCCTGGAGTTGGGTGGAAGCAGGCAGAGGGCGAGCTGCTGCAAACTCATTTATTCAAGGAAGTATAGGGGGTTTAAAGGGGTTTGGCTGGCCAATCATTGTATGGGGTGGTCCCCTTCTTGTGACCAATGACAGCCTGTCTCCGGACAGATCATCTTGTAGCAGGTTTCTTGCTATCATGGGGCTGTAGCTGCTGTCATGCCAGGCCTGTGCAGGATGCCACATCCACGGAAGCCACTTCCTGGTTTCCTTTAGCATCAGGTCTGGCTAGGGCCTGACCTGCATTGTGCCACTCATACTTTCTTGCAACCATCCAACCAACAACTCCAGCTACTTGAAGCAGGAAGGGGAGTTTGTTGTGGTTCAAGGAATTATTCACTAGGTGGCCACAGACTCAAGCTAGGAGGGTATTCAAGACAGGGACGCGGGCTTCAGACTGCTCCATGGAACAGACAACAGTCCTAGCTCCCCCAGCAACATGGCGAGGGATACTGCGGCCAGGACGTCTGGCTTTGCTGCCTGTGAGACCCCAACGAGACTCTACCCCTTAACCAAAGGCATCCTTCACAGCAGCCCTACTTCATGATATTTCTTCCGTGATGACATCTCGGGGCTGGGGAGATGGCTCAGCAGAAAAAATACTTGCCAGTTTGGGACCTCAGAAGTCCACATAAAGCTAGTTGCAGTAGAGGGGGGCTACCTCTCACCCCTGTGCTCCTATGGCGAGCTGGGAGCAGAGAATCTCCCTGATGGTTGTGGACCAGCAAGGCCTGTGAGTCCAGTGGTGAATGAGAGACCCTGACACACTAAGATTGTCCTCTGATCCCCACATGCACTCTGTGGCACAAGCACACCTTCACTCACACACACGAGCACATACATACATCAAGGAAGGAAGGATGAAGGAAGGAAGGAAGGAAGGAAATGAGGGGAGAGGAGAGGAGAGGAGAGGAGAGGAGGGGAGGGGAGGGGAGGGGAGGGGAGGGGAAGGGAAGGGAAGGGAAGGGAAGGGAAAGGAAGGGAAGGGAAAGGAAGGGAAGGGAAAGGAAGGGAAAGGAAAGGAAAGGAAAGGAAAGGAAAGGAAAGGAAAGGAAAGGAAAGGAAAGGAAAGGAAAGGAAAGGAAAGGAAAGGAAAGGAAAGGAAAAAAGAGAGAAAGAACATCATAGCACATTTGGTCACATGGCGAATCTCCGATTGTGTGCAAGCAAGTGTCTGAGTTCAGCTTGAGCAGGTAGAAGGTTGGAAGGATGTTCAAAGACAACAGTGACCTGTAAAATCAAACATGCCCCCTCCAACATCTACCTTTTGGTCATACGTTAATCCTACCAACCTTCTTCCGACTAAAAGTCTGAACAGCTGCCATCACAAAATAAAATGCCTCTGCCCAACACTATGCTCACCCTGTCCTCTAAATGGGGACAAGACAGAGCCACTTTGAAGCTCGGGTTGCCAAATGAAGCCCACCTTCTCGGAGTCAATCAATTCCATTTTGATGTTCTATGACCCAGGCATGACCCTCATATCTACACATACCTTTTTGCAGAAATGGGAGGGAAGAGCTGAGCTTGGGAGGCAGAGGTAAGAGGATCACTGTGAGTTCAAGGCCACCCTGAGACTACAGAGTGAATTCCAGGTCAGCCTGGGCTAGAGTGAAACTCTACCTCAAAAAAAAAAAAAAAAAGAAAGAAAGAAAGAAAGAAAGAAAGAAAGAAAAGAGAAAGATAGAGGAGGGAAGAGGAAATGGAGGGAAAAAAGGAATACTCAGTGTGTCTTCTCACAGTAAGGAGTGAAAACTGAGCAGCTATAATGTCTCTTCTGCAAGTGGTCAAATGCCATGGATTTTACTAGAGCATCCTTCTTCTTCTTTTTTTTTTTTTTTTGCAAGGTAGGGTCTCACTCTGGTCCAGGCTGACCTGGAATTAACTATGTAGTCTCAGGGTGGCCTCGAACTCTCGGCGATCCTCCTACCTCTGCCTCCCGAGTGCTGGGATTAAAGGCATGCGCCACCATGCCCGGCTTCTTCTGCTTCTTTTTAATGTGAGGGAGCAAGGGTGAGTGTGAGAGAGAGACCAAGAGAGAGAATTAGTGCACAGGGCCTCCAGCCACTACACTTGAACTCCAGACGTGTGTGTCACGTTGTGCGTATGTGTGATGTGTTTGTTAACCATATCACACCGTTCAGAGAGAGCCAGCAATGACATAAAGGAGACAGAACTATAAACAATGTCTAAATGATGCCACAACCTGTCCTGTTGCTACTGCGAGCACACTGTTGTGACTTATTCGTCTGACACTAGGCCTGGGACACTCAACATTTGTCACCTTTCTTCCAAAAGATAACCACTTCTCCCCCACTGACACCATTCAGCATGCTTTTCTTTGCATCACGGTTCAAAACCCTAGAAAAGTGTGTTTGCTACTGGGCCCTGAACATATAAATTGTACCCTAGTTTTCAGAGGAAGGTGGAAATTGAAAATAGTTCTACTTAGCAAGTTTGGGGCACTCCCCCCCCTTTTTAAAATGGAAATAGTATTTTAATTTCACTAAGGTGCAAAGTTGATTCTTACAAGAGTCTGTGGTTCATGGACGCTTTCTGCCCCAGCCACAGGTGAATACCAAACACAGCTCTGAATATCCCATCTCTCTGCTTTGGGGATGCTCACACAGCCCAAGAAAGGGGAAGGGGTCAGAGTTATTAAGGAATGTAGGAAACTTTGGGTGGTAACAGAAATATTTGATACTTGGGAGTGCTGGAGTGATTGCAGTTGGTAAGGTGCTTGCCTGCAAAGCACAGTGACCCATATTCAATTCCCAGTATCCATGTGAAACCAGATGCACAGATTGGCACACGTATCTGGAGTTTGCACCAGCTGAGACCCTGATACGCCCATTCTCTCTGTCTGTCTCTCTTCTCTCTCTGCTTGCAAGAAAGAAAAAAATATATATTTAAAAAGAAATATCTGATTCTTGAGTTCGTGAGTATATGAGCAAGCTCACGTGTGTGTTTCCAAATGCATCCAAATGTACACTTTAAATACATAAAGTTTATTGTATATAATAGCTACCTGAAGAAAGCCATAAGAAAAGGAAGAGTGAAGTACCAAAATAAGTAAATAAAGCATAGAATCACGAACAAGCTGAGCTGGGAGGAAGTTATGAACAGAGGAAGCCGTCACCATTTCAGGTAACCCCTTAAGCCCAGAGAAGCTTCTAGAACAATTAGACAATGCTCCCTTAAAGTGAAATAGCTTAAAAGCCCTGCATGCTCCCAACTCGTCTACCTGTGAGTAAGTGGTACCTGAAATTCCCAGCCGGGTTATCACTCCTGCGGGGACCTCAGAGGCAAGGGCATTTTAACTCATTAGCCCATGCCTTTCTTGATTTACACCAATGGCTACCAACCTTCCCCTCAGGAGCCTGAAATTACACCCTAGGGAGATTCTGGGACTCTAAGGTTCAAGGGTAACTCATATTTTTAAAAGTGATGAGTCTTTCATGTCAAGATAATTACCCAAACTCCCCGAGTAGGTCTTAAACCTCTGGCTGTACCTCTTTTTTACCTGGTTCTTCTCTTCCCAAATGCCTTCACTGATAGGAGCGACAGAGTATCGAGGCTGTGACAGTTGGTTGACTGCTAGCTTGCCTGTGATCATGGAGCTGGCTTCTTGCTGTTGTTCCTGCAACTACTACCCTTCCCTCATTAGCCTTCTTTGTCTTTTCTTTTTTTTTTTTTCACTATTAACTAATGCCACTCAAATGATTCCTATGGTATCCTGTTGAAATTCTTAGAAATGCTACTTTCTAAGCCAAACATGGTGGAACACCCCTATAATCCCAGCACTTGGGAAACTAAGGTAAGAGGGTCAGGAGTTCAAGGCCAGCCTCAGTTACATAGTGAGTTTAAGGCCTGCCTGGGTTACTAAGACCCTATCTTAAAATGAGAGAGAGAGAGGGAGGAGAGAGAGAGATTGACTCCTTTCTATTTTGACCTTGGGCTACAAACACACACATGACTGGTAAATACAGAGGATAGAAAAGATATAGTATGAGGAGGAAGGATACCAGGTCCTGGTGAGGGCACGCCTCCTCGAGCTGCCACCTCCCGCTCCCTACTCCACCCCCACCCAGTCCTCTGTCTCAGAGGTTCTGAAATGTGGCATACAGGCTGGGCAACCCCCTTCTGGGCAGAATATCCTCTTGGAGCCTAGAATTCACACATGTCTTGTTTCCACACAGACGAAGCCATTCAAATGTAAGTCAAGCTTTTAACTTAACCATTTGCTAATCTGTGCATCTTGAAGGGGACAAAGTGGTGGCTTCGGCTCTGCTCTTTGTGTGGACATCCTTGCACGTTCGCAGGCAGGAGCCTCATTTGTGGAGATGTCTTTGAAATGTATTCACTGAAGATAATTATAGAGGTCTAACACTTCTGCTCTTCAATTAATGCTATAAAATTAATGGTCCTTCATTTTTACGTCCTATGCAAATGACGGTGTCATCTCCAACTGTAAGCGTCCCTACTCACACGCTGAATATGATTAGTGTCCCTTTAAGCTGAATTAGAGCATGTGACCTTCTGGGCTATGTCAGGAGCGAAACGTCTGCATGCTATTTCCAAGGTTTCATTATGAGATGTTCTGAAAAAGCTGAATTTCAGAGTTGACACCGAAACCCATTTCAGTGACTGGTCTTTTGGGGTTGCGGCCTTAGGAGAGAGCAGACAGGAAATGGAGGATAGTTCATTAATCTATTACTTTCACCTGAAACTTACCAGGCTTAACAATAAGCACACTTCCAAACAAAGGACAGCCAGATTCGTGTACACTAATGAGGCAGGTGTAATGGAAACGCAGTGGTATTCAAATATTGTACTTATTAGAATATCCTTTTTGCAAACAGACCCCGGGAATGCACAGCCAGAAAGTAGACACATTTTTGTGACAGGAAGTTCTGAAAACTAACAGAAATGGCCGACTTTGTGGCTTAGAAGGAGAAAATGAAGATGCGATTCTTTTATTTCTGATTCGGAGACCTGGTGGCTTGGGGGGAGCATGTGTGCATCTTTCAGGAATCATTGTGAGCACACATCCACTCCACGGAGGGCATTCCTGCGCATGAGTTGAATATCCCGTAGCTGGAGTGCACTCACCCTCCGAGTCAATAGCCTCACGCATTTGGAGAGCTTTTGTGCAATAATGTAATACCATCTGGTGTTGGGATGGGTCCTGGGGAGAGGGTAATGCAAGCGTAAGAGGACTGAGCACTGAGGAACGTGATCGAAGGAATTCAGAGAAAAGGGAGAACAAAGAACTCCGACGGACCATCTCCTGCTGAAGAAGAGGAATTGTACGCAGATTCAAGATACCCAACCGGAACTGTTCTGCCTGTATTGATAAGAGTCTATCATTCCTGGCAGCTGGGATTACTCGTATTGATGAACGTCCTCCTGAAGCCAAGTTCAAAGAGAGTGTGACCATTTATCCTTTGTGCTCTGCTGCATTGACACAAATATGTAGAGAATTGTTTCCTGCGTGGCAAGTGAGAATTCCTTGGCCTTGGGAGTACTGGGTGGGAGTGGAGAAAACTTTGATGTCACGAAGGGGCAGGTGTCAGAAGTCTGTTTTATTTCAACAAAATTCAAAGGCCATTTGGTGGGTATGGCATCATTTTCTCCCACTGTTATTCTGTTTTCTGAACAGGTGGGGCTACACCAGATGAGCCACATTCCTAGCCCAGTGCTCTGTCAGAAAAGGGCATTTGGGGACTGGAAAGATGGCTTAGTGGTTAAAGTGTTTGCCTGCAAAGCCAAAGGACCCTGGTTCGATTCTCCAGGAGCCACATAAGCCAGATACAAAAGGGGGCGCATGAATCTGGAGTTTGTTTGCAGTGGCTGGAGGCCCTGGTGTGCCCTTTCTCTCTCTCTCTCTCTCTCTCTCTCGCTCTCAAATAAATAAATAAGTTTAGAAAAGGGCATTTGGAGAGACGTCCCTTGCACACTGCGGGGCTCAGTAGGCTTGTACTGGAAATATAGGCAAACTGATTGTCACTTATAACAAGGTACAGAAAAGCACATTCGTCAAAATGACTCTGAAAGAGAGCTCTGAATATATGGGGTACAGAAATATATATATATATATATTTTTGGAGAGAGACACAGAGAGAGGGAGAGGAAGACAGATAGAGATGGGCGCGCCAGCAGCCTCTCAGCTGTTGTGAACGAAATCCAGATGTGTGCGCCCCTATGTGGTCAAGTGCGGCATTGCGCCCTTGAGTCACTTTGCATCTGGCTAAACGTGGGACCTGGAGATTGGAACCGCTGGAGATTGGAACTTGCGTTCTTGGGCTTAGGAGGCAGGCGCCTTAACTGCTAAGCCATCTCTCCAGCCCCGTACAGAAATATTTTAGAGCAAACCATTTGAGGTGGAGGGTGAGGCCTAAGACTATATGTGACTTAGTGATGTTATTTAACTTTGGGGCCTGAAGTACAAAAGAGAAATGTATAAAGGAAGAAAGAAAAGAAAGTGGAAAGAAAAGAGAATGAAGGGAGGTGAGGGCAAAAGAGAGTAATCCAAATGAGGTAAAAGTTTGTGACCTAAGTGGGAGGCCTCTCTTTATGGACAGGATCTCCAGTTCTTAAAATGACCAAGCTCGCAAAATGCTGGGTAAGTGTGAGGGAAGGTTGGGGCCAACCTCTGAAGGAGCTGGGTTTCAATGACTGGGTGATGTGGGTGAAACAGACGTGGTTCCATACATATACACAGTCTATGAGAAACTTGGTAGTGGACATAGCAGGGCTCAAAAATCGTGGGCTTGGGGCTGGAGAGATGGCTCAGCGGTTCAGCGCTTGCCTGTGAAGCTTAAGGACCCCGGTTCAAGGCTGGACTCCCCAGTACCCATGTAAGCCAGATGCACAAGGTGGCAAGTGCATCTGGAGTTGGTTTGCAGTGGCTGGAGGCCCTGGTGTGCTCATTCTCTCTCTCTCTACCTGCCTCTTTCTCTCTCTCTCTCTCATATAAATAAATAAATAAAATCTTTAAAAAAAATCGTGGGCTTGAATGATGGTGAAAATGGTTTTGAACCCAGTTGGTTTGTTATCTCAAAGGTAGGCGGAGAAGACAGCTGACATCCAGGCCACGTGTGAATGAACTTTGAGTATCTTTGAGTATTTTTGTGTCTTGGATGAGAAATGATACATATGATAAAAGATTATACTCTGCTACAATGATGACTGCAAAACCCAGGTAGCTAAACAGAAAACATGTCTAGCTTTCTGACTACTGAAGCTGGCTATTCACCAGGCCCACGTGTAGTACCCACCAAGTTGTTATGAAGTAAGCAAGTCCATCTGGCCAACGCCATGAGAGGGAGAGTTTATTTTGGTATTTTGGACCATTTCCAAGTAAGGGGAAACAAAGAAACAAACACCCATTCTTATAGGACATCCTAAATAATACCGTCTCTGGAAAGAACCAATGTTTTTCCAAAATAAATGATCAGATATAATAACAATTCCATCAGGCTCTGCTTCACATAATCAACTATAATTTTTAAAATATTTTTGTTTATTGATTTGAAAGAGAGACAGAGAAAGAGAGAGAGAGGGAATATGGATGCACCAGGGCCTTCTGCAACTGTTGGCAAACTCCACATGCACGTGCCACTTTGTGCATCTGGCTATTCATGGGTACTGGGGAGTTAAATCCGGGTTGTTAGGCTTTGCAGGCAAGTGCCTTAACCCCTGAGCCATCTCTCCAATGCAGTTTTTCTAACTCTAGTTTCTTTTTTCTGAGACGGGGGAAATTTGAATTGTGATTAAAGCAAGAATAAGAAATTACTATTGGATTTTTTTTTGACATGAAAATGGAAGAATGGTTATATAAGAAAGTGTTTATATTTCAAGAGAGGCACAACTAAGTATTTATATTTAAGAGACATGGGAAAACGTGACACAAAAGCCAGGATTTGCCAGGCGTGGTGGCGCACGCTTTTAATCCCAGCATTCGGGAGGCAAAAGTAGGAGGATCGCCATGAGTTCAAGGTCACCTTGAGATTACATAGTGAATTCCAGGTCAGCCTGGGCTAGAGTGAGACCCTACCTTGAAAAACCGAAAAATGAAAACAAACAAACAAACAAACAAAAAAGCCAGGATTTGATTTAAAATACTACAGCAAAAGAAAAAGGAAACAAACAAACAAAAAAGTTGAAAAGAGAGAATAGATCAAACAAGAGGCTCAAAATCATGACAATCGTTGAACCCAGTGAATAAACATATGGGTGCTTATTGTATTATTCTCTCAAATAGGGAAAATGTGAAATTTTCGTGACAGAATTGAAAATGTAGTTCAGCAAAACTGAAATTGGGTCCTTACCATCTTCAATGTTTCACATCTCCCTGGGCTGCTAACTTGCACCTCCTTTCACTCTGTCCTCGAGCTCAGCTTGGGAGACCGACAGCCCACATCCACCCTCCACAGATCCAGGGCCTGTCCGCCCATTTTCAAAAATAACATCTTGTGCCCCTACAGACTCATTTGCTGAAGTCCCAAGTCCAGAGCCCCAGAAGTCAACTGTGTTTGGCCATGTGTCCTGTAAAGAGATAGTTAAGGTAAAATGGGTGGGTGCCAATCTGTGTGACTGTCTTTGGATACAGAGTTTTCAGACAGGTGATGAAGTTAAATTGAGGCTGTTGGAAGTGGAACTAACCGGGCGTGGTGAGTGAGCATAACCAAAACAAACAGGCGACAAGCTGGTGGCCTGTCTGTAAGCCAGGCACAAGAGCCTCCCAGGAGATAAGCCCTGGTGTCACCTCCCTGGTAGATATGTAACCTCCGGAAGGGTGAGAAGGAGTGGTTTAGATCCTTGGTCTGTTTTGTTATAGCAGTCCACGCAAAGGAGTCCAGGAGGGAATTGAACTCTCAGCTAGACCTGTCTCATTGAAGTGCTTGAACGAATTCCAGGCTCTCCTCTCATCCAACAAGCATCTCGCTCCAACCGCACACTCCTTCTCCTTCATGTTCCTAAAATTGTGGTTCGGCCCCAAACACTGTTTGACTCTTGGAGTGTGACTTTTCTGAGGCCTCTCTGGTCCTTTCAATTCATCTCCTTCCAGTTTCTTTTTTCTACATCGTCTTCACAAATAACAGCACCCCACCCCTCGAAGATGATAGAAAGTTAAAACCAAATAAATGAGCTACTTGAGGAATTACCATACGGTGGTCGTAGCCTATAATTCTACTTTTCTTTTCTCCTGAAAGAGAAATATTGTCCCGGTACTTAAGGCATTTATTATATCTTAAAGGAAGGTTCTTATTTCTGTTGCAAAGATTCAACGTGGCATTTATAATTATATTCTGGAGACAACATTGTTAAAAATTTAGGCTTTCATGCTAAAAGTGATTTAAAAAATATATAATTACCTACTAATTCTCCCCAAATGGTGTGACTTGCCACTTTTTTAAAATCATAACTCATGTGAAGCAACCTCCCTCCCCCTACCTCCCCCCACCTTTTTTTTTTTTTTTTTTTTTGAGAAACTCTGAAATAACACATGGGTAGCTCGGCCTTGGCATAGCTAAACTCTGGAACACATGGTGATTTCTGCAGGAACATTAAGCTGAAGTCATAACAATGGGTAATATTTTAATATAATGGAAAAATGATCATTAACTTTTCTCGACAGGAAGGAAATGAATTTTTCCTCATTGTACACGTTCTGAGAAAAGTAAGGAAGAGACAATTTCAAAGGACGCTGTGTCTAACACGCATGGGCTTTAAGTGCCATCACGACAATAAGCCATGCAGAGCCTGGTGTGAGCACACTGAACAAATAGAGCTGCAGAGGAGAGACAACGGTTCAGTGTCTCTCCGAAGCACATGCAGATGAGTCTGAGGTTTTGAGGGGTGATTAATTCTCCGCAGCAGTCAAGTGGCTTTCCCAGGGGTCTCTCTCTCAGATCTCAGGTAAATCGTTAACTGTATCACGTTTTCTCCCGTACCCGCTCAAAGCGAAGATCCTATTAAACCTTCATAAACCCTCTTCAACTTAAAATAGTGCGTAGTAATATTAAAAAAATGTGCATTTATTAAATATTCTATGCAAGTCACAAGAACTTCAAAATATTTTCCCAAGACACCTGGGACGGTACTTGCATTTCAGAAGTCATTAATCTCAAAAGTTCTTTCTCTTTGCTGTAATTTCAATTTTGTCTTCGTCTTTTACTCTACCACCATCCCCTAACGATTCTGACTTTGCCCTACTTCCTCTAGTCACCTCCATTTCTTTTTCAATTTTTCTGTCCAATTGTCTCGAAGAGGAACCCACCCCCTGACTACCCTCCAAACATCACAGCAAAGGGGAGAGCAGACTCATGAGTTCAGTAATTAAACAGCAGCTAAGGAGATAACAAAGGAGTCTAATATTTAACCCATCAGGACAAAGTGACCCGTTGAGTCTATCATCTATCTATCATCTATCTATCTGTCTATGTATCTATCTATCATCTATCTATCTATCTATCTATCTATCTATCTATCTATCTATCTATCTTTTATCTTTTTTCCTAACCAAGGATTCTGGGGATCATGGACATAGCCAGAGCATGCATGCTGAGGATCCCCACGAAGCTCTCACATATTTTTTTTTTTTTGAGGTAGGGTTTCACTCTAGCCCAGGTTGGCCTGGAATTCTATATGTAGTCTCAGGCTGGACTCGAACTCATAGTGCTCCTTCTACCTCAGCCTCCTGAGTACATTAAGGGCATGCATTACCATGTCCAGATACACAGATTTAATTTTAAAAAAAATTACTGGGCTGGAGAGATGGCTCAGTGGTTAAGTTGCTTGCCTGCAAAGCCTAAGGACCCAGGTTTGATTCCCCAGTACTTACATAAAGCCAGATGCACAAGATGGCACATGTATCTGGAGTTTGTTTGCAGTGGCTAGAGCCCCTGGTGTGTCCATATTTTCTCTCTCCACTCCCTATGCCTCTTTCTCTCTTGCAAATAAATAAATAAAATATTTTTAAAAGACTTGAAATTTTTTATCTATTTGTAAGGAAAGAAAGAATTTGGGGGGGGGATGGGACCCCAGGGCCTCCTGCCACTGCAAACAAACACCAGGTACATGTGCTACTTTGTGCATCTGGCTTTTTAAAAAAGTATATTTTATTTATTTGACAGAGAGTGAGAGAGTGAGAGAGAGAGAGAATGGGTGTGCCAGAGCCTCCAGCCACTGTAAAGGAACTCCAGTCGCATGCGCCCCCTTGTGCATCTGGTTTACGTGGGTCAATGAGAGTCTACCCGGGATCCTTTGGCTTTGCAGGCAAATGCTTTAACCACTAAGCCATCTCTCCAGCCCATGAATCTGGCTTTCTATGGGTATTGGGGAATAGAACTCTGGCCATCAGGCTTTGTAAAAGTAGGTGCAAGAGCCTTTAACCACTGAGCCATGTCTCCAGCCCACTCGCAGACGTTTAAGATTGGACTGTGGCAGGAGACTATTACCGAAATGGACTTGGAATGGCACGTTCTTCCTGGTCCTGTCACGAAACAGCTCGTCATTGTTACTTGGAACTGGAGCAAGCCAGCCCCCCACCCCCACCCCAAGGGAACTGCTGGATGCTGGTCTCATGGGACTGAGTGTGTGCCCCTCAGCCAGATGCATACTTCTTCCTGCAATTCCCCCCCTAGAGTGGTTTCATGGCATTTTGACTGGAGCCCTGCCTGAGCTGGGGCTGGCATCACTGTCTCCAATCACTGATCTAACCCTTTCACACCTCCACAGCTTGTCATCATTGATCAACTTTTTTTCTTTTGGAGAGAGAAAGAGAGAGACAGAGAGAGAGGGAGAGGGAGACAGATAGAGATGGGCGCGCCAGCAGTCTCTCAGCTGCTGTGAACGAAATCCAGCTGTGTGCGCCCCCTTGTGGGCAAGTGCAGCATTGCGCCCTTGCGTCACTTTGCATCTGGCTAAACGTGGGGCCTGGAGACTGGAACCTCTGGAGATTGGAACCAGAATTCTTGGGCTTAGGAGGCAGGCGCCTTAACTGCTAAGCCATCTCTCCAGCCCATTGATCAATTTTCGGTCCGTCTACCTTTTCCCATTCTCCTGTTGCCCAATGACGCCCTAGCAAGGAAATTTCTGCTGGAAGCACCTACGTATTCTAAGTTTTTGTGACACTGAAAAACCTTGCAACAGGCTCACCCTCCCCTGGGGAAACAAGAGGATATAGAGTGAAGTAGGAACCTTCAAGCCATATTCCTACATTTCTTTCTTTCATCAAAATTTTATTTTATTTATTTGAGAGAGAGTAGGTGGAGAGAAAGAGGCAGAGAGAGGACAGAGAGAGAGAGTGGGCACACCAGGGCCTTCAGCCACTGCAAACAAACTCCAGATGCATACACCATCTTGTGCACCTGGCTTATGTGGGTCCTGGAGAATTGAACCTGGGTTCTTTGGTTTTGCAGGCAAACGCCTTAACCACGAAGCCATCTTTCCAGCCCATTTTTTTTTGCATTTCTGCCAGCGCTGTAGACAGTCGCTGTGCTTGTCTTATCTCTGGCCTGGTGTACCATAACCTGGAAAAGGAGTAGTGTTTGTCTGTGTCCTACACTGAGGGACATACTGTCTTGTGATTAACACAGAAGGAAAAAAAGAATTGCTAACTTGCAAATGGCTGAAACAAACCAACCACACAAATAGCCTGAGCTTTGAAAATTAAAAGTCAGGGTTGGGGAGATAGCTCACTTGCTAAGCACTTGCTGGGCAAGCACGAGAGTGTGAGTTCCGGGTCCTCAGAACCACAAAGACAAGAGATCTCTAGGGCCAGCCAGCTAGTTACTGTAGCTGAAGCAGTGATGGCTGGGTTCCGGGAGGCAGCTGGCCTAGTAAGTAAGGTAGAGAGGGATTGAACCACCACACACATGTACTCACATGTACTCACGTGGTTATGGGCACGCACACCCACACAAACGTGCACACGGACAAGCACACACACACAAAATTAAAAGTCAGACTTCTATCTTGAACTTTAGGAGGCTAATGGATTCTGTACCAAATGATAGCTCTCATGAAATACACTTAATTTGCTGGATCCTCCTCTTTCTCCCCATTCTCCCTTTTCCCATGAAGATCTTGAACTTCATAACAAAGGGGAAACTGGGACAGAGTTGGAAGAGACTGATAAAGGACAGAGAGGCTGATGATGATGATGATGATCATCATCATCATCATAAAAGTCCCCTCTGGCTGGAGAGATGACTCCATGGTTATGTGTACCTTCTGCCCCAGTATGAGGGTCTGTGATGGCCCAGGTTCAAATCTCCAGTTTACTGAGTATGGCTACTTGAGTCTATAGCCCTTGTCCTGCAGGGAGTGGAAGCTGTGGAGTCATAGGGGCTTGTGAACAGCAAGTTCTGGAATCATTGAGAGACTCCATGGGAATGGTAAAAAAAAAAGGTGGGTGAATGATGGAGGTGGCTCCTGATGATTTTCTCTAAATGCTGCAGGTGAGCCTACTGGCACATACACACCCACATACATACACTGCACATAATGTGCACGAAAGAAAGAAAGAAAGAAAGAAAGAAAGAAAGAAAGAAAGAAAGAAAGAGAGAGAAGAAAGAGAAGAAAGAGAAGGGAGAGAAAGAAAGAAAGAGAAGGAAGAGAGAGAAAGAAAGAAAGAAAGAAAGAAAGAGAAAGAACAAGAAAGAAAGAAAGAAAGAAAGAAAGGAAGGAAGAAAGGAAGGAAGAAGAGAGGGACATGGAGGGAGGGAGGAAAGAAGGAAGGAGAGAGGGAAGGAAGAAAAGAAGAGATGAGGGAAGAAAGGAGGGAGGGAGGGAAGAAAAGAAGAAAGGAGGGAAGAAAAGAAGGAGGGAAGAAGGGAGGGAGGGAAGAAAGGAAGGAGGGAAGGAAGGAAGGAAGGAAGGAAGGAAGGAAGGAAGGAAGGGAAGGAGGGAAGGAAGGAAGAAAGGAAGAAGGGAGGGAAGGAAAGAAGAAAGGAGGGAGAGAGGGAGGGGAGGAAGGGAGAGAGGAAGGAAGGAAGGAAAGAAGGAAGGAAGGAAGGAAGGAAGGAAGGAAGGAAGGAAGGAAGGAAGGGAAGGAGGGAAGGAAGGAAGGAAGGAAGGAAATGTTCTCCTCCTCTTTCCTCCTTGCTTCCTGGTCTCTTCTCTTACACAGGTGAGAGGGTGAGTGGAGGATGGAAGGAAGACCTAACAGGCCCTTATTGAAACCCCAGACACGAAAAGCAGGTTGCTGCTCAGGGCCCCTGGCTGGGTGCAGGCCGCGCTGCCCTCCCAGCAGCCCTCCTCCGCACAGCCCTGGACTCCCGCTGCTGCTGCCCAGTCACGAGAAGGAGAGGGCCCAACCCGCCCCGTCCATCCCTCTTCCCTTCCATTCACAGAGCTGCCTGGCAGACGTCCACCGCGCCATATGCTTTAGGGCAGTGGGAATGCCCAGAGCGCTGGCTGCGGGGGAATTGAATCTTCCTGCTTCACGGGGTTCGGGGTGGCGGAGCTGTTCTAAACGTGTCCCCATAGGTGTGTTTCCAGGAATCTGAGATGGCACTTCAGAGAGGGGCCTTATGTAAACTCTTACTCAGTGGGGAAATCAAAGCCCAGACAGGCAAAACTGCTGCCCCAAGTCACCAGCAGCGAATTCTTAGTTCTACCATCACCCCACAGCACCATGGGCTTAGAATCAACTCCTGACTCTTCTTACATCCTTTGTGCCCAATGCCATTCTGAAGCCCCAGGCTCCGGGTTCCATTCTAAGACTTTAACGATGACCTCGGGGGTACTAGCTGTGGAAGTTTTAACTATTTAGTTAAGGAATCACAGGTATTTTTATTCTCTCAAGTGCAAGCAATTGATTTTTTTTTTAATGGGGGAAAAAGGGCTGGAGCCATGGGTCAGCAGTTAAGATGCTTGCCTGCAATGTCTAATGAGTGGGGTTCGATTCCCCAGGACCCACTTAAGCCAGATGCACAAGGTGGCACATGTGTCTGGAGTTTGTTTGCAGTGGCTGGAGGCCCTGGCACACCCATTCTCTCTTTCTCTCTCTCTATCTGCCTCTTTCCCTCTCTCGCTCTCTCATGTAAATAAATAAGAATTTAAAAAACCAATTGGGAAACGTTAATGTCTAAAATAATTAATATTGACAAGGATTAATGATGCATGGTCAATGGTTGTTCTCTACTGGGTCAGGCTAGCTGGATGGACTGCAACTTACGCTGTTACCATCCATCTATGAAGACATTACCAGGCACTGAAGACAGGAAGTGTTATCGCCATAGTTTGGGCGTCTGTGTTCTTCAAAACTCATCTTGAGGGCTGGAGAGATGGCTTCGCAGTTAGGGCACTTGCTGGTGAAGCCTGAGGACCTAACTTCAATTCCCCAGGACTCACGTAAAAGCCAGATGTACAAGGTGGAGCATGCGTCTGGAGTTCGTTTGCAGGGTCCAGAGGCCCTGATGCGCCCATTCTCTATCTGCCTCTTTCTCAAATAAATTAAATATTAAAAAAAGAAACTCATCTTGAAATGTAACTGCCAATATAATATTGGGAGGTGACCCTATAAGAAGGTGATCAGGCCAAGAGAGTTTTACCCCGCTCGCCAAGGATGGTTCTCTCTCTTCCTCCTCAGATTTTCTACCATGTGAGGAGCAATGTTCTTTCCCTCCAGAGGTATAGATCTCAGAGTGCCCTTATGTGTGGGGACACCATGCTCTCAGTAGACCCCCAACCTACCAGCGCCTTGATACTGGACTTCGTATTCTTGAGAACAGGGAGCTAATAATTTCTATTTATGTACACATTTATTTATTTATTTATTTATTTATTTATTTATTTATTTACACATGTGTTTGTGTGTGTGTGTGTGTGTGTGTGTGCACGTGCATGTCAGGGTCTCTTGCCACTGCAAACAAATAGCAAGATGCACGCAACACTCTGTGTACAACTTTGCATGGATGCTGGCGAATTCAACCCAGGCTGGCAGGCTTTGCAAGCAAACATCTTTAACCACCGACTCTAAGACCAAGCTAATAATCCTTTTTTTTTCTTATAAATTACCAGTCTTTGGTTTTCTGTGGTACCAGCAAGACATCATAGTGACAACTTCAAACTTGTTTATCATTTAAGAATGTACTTAAGGGGCTGGAGTGATGGTTTAGAGGTTAAGGCGCTTGCCTGCAAAGCCTAAGGACCTGGGTTCGATACCCCAGTACCCATGTAAAGCCAGATGCACAAAGCGGCACTTGCATCTGGAGTTTGTGTGCAGTGGCTAGAGGCCCTGGCATGCCTATTCTTTCTCTCTCTCTCTGCTTGAAAATAAATATGTAAAAGTAAAATGAATATTCTTAAGGTACTAGAAATAGTTTCTTTGCCATGGGTCTCACAAGTGGTTGAAATCCCCCTGTGGGATTCATTGTGAACGTTATGGACCACTTTCCCCAAATAGCTCTGCGGGGCCTTCTTAACCCATACCCCACCCTTTGAGTTATCCTGATAAAGAAAGGGTAGCTCTGGCCTGACAGTGAGGCCTGGGAAGAAGATTGGCTCTCCAGCCATTAATACCAGTAGCCGCTGAGAGGGAAGCCTGGTAGTGTCTGAGCTGGAAGGAGAGACCCAATTTGGGCTGTAGAGATGGCTTAGTGCCGAAGGCACTTGCCTGCGAAGGCTAAGGACCCATGTTCAACTCTCCAGGTCCCACGTAAGCCAGACACACAAGGTGACACAAGTGTGCAAGGTTATACATGCACAGAAGGTGGTGCACACATCTGGAGTTCTATTGCAGTGGCTGAAGGCCTTGGTGCATGATTTCTCTCTCTCTCTCTCTCTCTCTCTCTCTCTCTCTAAAAAGGCCAATTCTTGGGCGGGAGAGATGGCTTAGTGGTTAAGGCGCCTGCCTGCTAAGCCTAAGAACCGGGTTCCAATCTCCAGGTCCCACGTTTAGCCAGATGCAAAGTGACGCAAGGGCGCAATGCTGCACTTACCCACAAGGGGGCGCAAGCATCTGGATTTGGTTCATAGCGGCTGAGAGACTGCTGGCGCGCCCATCTCTATCTGTCTCCCTCTCCCTCTCTCTCTGTCTGTCTCTCTCTGTCTCTCTCTGTGTCTCTCTCCAAAAGTAAAAAAAAAATTAAAAAAAAAATTTTTTTAAGGCCAATTCTTGTCTTGTTCTAAATTTTAATTTATTTGCAAGCAGAAAAAAAATGGAAGAGAGACAGAATGGGCATGCCAAAGCCTCTAGGCTCTGTAAACGGATCTAGATGCATGCTCCACTTTGTGCATCTGGGACATTGAACTCTGGTCGTCAGGCTTTGCAGGCAAGTGCCTTAACCACGGCGCCATCTCTCCAGCCCTCCAGTTTTTACCTTTTAAGTAGTGCTAAGCTGCTGGGATGGGTCACCAAACAAGCACAAAGGGGGAGACTGAAAGACCAATGCCCAACATGGTGAGTCCTATTCCCAACTGCGCCTCCTTCATTATGGTATTTCTGTAGCCCTAGAATTTTGCTACCACAGCAGCTTCACAGCCCATGCTTATTGCCTTTAAGACAAAATTAGAGGGAACCCAAACAGGAGTGATGTAGTCCATATGGTGTCTAGCTGTGAGACAAAACAAAGGAGTCAATTAAATGACGGCTGGTAGCCCAAGTGGGGTTAATTTGGCTGTGGTCTAAAGAGGAGGGTAGAGAACAGGATTCTTTGAGGGGGGAAAAAAAAGAAGCAGGGACAGAAATGGCTGGATTCGCAAGGGATGATAGCACAAAGATGTCTTGAACAAATGGTGTCTAGCTTAGGGAGCTCCAATTTAAATAAGTCATCTTTCTGGAAGACACAATAAAAAGACAGATTGCCTTCCAGTCAAAAGGCACCCTAATTCTTTTGTATTAACCATATGTGTGTATTGGTCAATGGGAAAGAAATGAACGGGAGGTCTGTCAGGTAAAGTGGAAGGCTGGAATATTCTGACCTTCCACGGGAAAGGAGCAATGTTATCTGACACAGCCCTGACAGTGGTTAAAGAGAGGCTCATTGGATGGAGGGCCTGGGTAACTTTAAGGAATGTCTTCATTGCTAGAGCGCTTGCCCCTGCAGGTGCAATGGCATTCTGGATACTGTTTTCATACCTGGCCAAACCCGTAGGACCTTAAAGCAGACATAAAGAGAAGAGTATTAAGAAAAGCGTGTACTTAGAAAAACATAAGGCAGGAGCTTAACTTGGGAAATGAGTAATAGTTTTTATGCTATCCCAAATCCTTCACTGTCAGTGATATTTTGTGGAAATATCCCCCCAAAGCTCAAATACTGAAGGCTTTGTCCCATACGAGTGTTCACAGATGTTGGATCGTGAGGATTCGGATCTAATCTATTGATGGATTTATACTTGGACTGTTGGGCAATTGTGCAAAGGAGAGTTTGACTGATGGTAGCAGGTGGCTGAGGGCATGGCTGTGAAGGAAATATCTTGGCCCTAACTGCTCTTCCTCTTGCTGTCTTTTCTCTCTCTCCCTCCTCCCCTCTCTCTTTCTTTCCTTCCTGGGTGTCATGAGAGAAAAGATTTGCTATCATGTCATACCCTTACACAACAATGCTCCAGTTTTTTCTTAGACCCACAGCAACGGAGCCAGCTCAACATGTGCTGATGCTACTAAAACCATGAGCCAAAATCAATTTCTTTTGAAGTTGCTGTTCTCAGATTTTTTTTTTTTTTTTTACCCCATGGAGACAAGAAGCTAACCAACATTTTTTGCAATTTGAAACCCTTACAGTTTACACTTAGGGCACAGAATGTTCTGGGTTTGGGTGGGACTTTTCCATTGTGAGCTTAGCAAATACTGATGAAAGAATTGAGTGCCCTTCTGTTCAGGGCTTCAGAGGGTAGAATGATCTCAAAGAAGCATTTTCTATTTTTTTTTAAATTTCATTTATTTGAGGGGGAGGCAAAAAGAGAAAGAGAGAGAGAGAAGTGGGCATGCCAGGGCCTCCAGCTGCTGCAAACAAACTCCAGACTCATGCGCCACCTTATGCATCTGGCTTATGTGGGTCCTGGGGAATTGAACCTCGGTCCTTTGGCTTTGCAGGCAAACACCTTAACTGCTAAGCCCCTCTCCAGCATTTTCTACAATTTAAACTGAGAATGTTCCCTAGTCAGCTCACACTTGTGAATTCTGCAAGGATTTCTTTCTGATTTTAAGATATTGGAACCTATGACTAGAAGAACATGGAACAAAACTCCACCCTGACAACACCTCGGGGAATATTTCCTGTTCTTGGCTAATCTCTTGTATTGCTCACATCACTTACATTAACTATCTGCTTGAAGGAAGTAAGCCTTGAGAAACATCTGGTTCCACAGATTTTTTTTTTTTTTTTGGAGGCAATCTAATGCAATTTGTTGGTAATAGGATTTGATCCGTACCAAATCTCAATGTCTGTGCTATTTCAATGGATTTAATGAAGTTTTGTTGTCAAGATATACACGGTATTATCCCAGTCTTCTGTGGACTCCAGGTGGGAATGATCAAGCAGGCTAATAATGTAAGTATTCTTTATAAGGAGGCATTAAATTGTCAGGGAACCCACGTACAATCTCATTAATAGCTTACCTTGAGGAGAGCTGAAGGGAGAAGAGACAGCTTGTTCCAAAAAAATGAATAAATAAACACACGTGCGCCACTAGCCGTGGTGTAAATGTTAGGATCCGAAAATCGCTGAAGGGAGACTCAGACTCGCATAGCATGCAAAAACATAGAGCGTTTATTGTGCAGAGAAGTCCAGCATGTGGGGGTCAACCATGTGCACTAAATGGCGACCTCGGGAAGAGCTCGCCAGCTCTTTTTAAGCACAGCTAAACAAAGACCTCTAACATAATTGCTAATTTGAATGATATAGTACTTGCGCACTCTTGAGTGGTTATAATTTGGCGCGCGCGGGAATCTAGGGAAGGTAAGTCTTCCTAATGTGGCCAGTTAAGCGGCTAGTAAGCATATCTCACATTCTTTTACTTCTGATTGGCTGGAGCCAAGAAAGGGGGAATGGCCTCACGACATCTCTGAAACCCTCCAGGAAATGACTTGGTTCTTTGTTCTGTTCTCCCAGAATTTAGTTCAGGCTTCTTGAGAAATTGAAACTTAGGCCCAGCTAGGAAATATCTTATTGAAGCCTGTCATGGTGTTGGTTTGACTCTTTCAGTAAAGATCGACTGCACCAAATCTGCTTGGGATAGTGAGTTTTCAAAGAGGGCTCCCCACAGTCAATTGCACCTTCCTTTATCTTGGCAGAGTGGACTTTCTTCTGGAAGCTGGCAGATTAGGTGGCTTGCAATTGACCAGCGAAATATGACAGAAGCAACATCTCAGAAACTTGTGAGAAAGAGGCCATGCATCTTCCACTCAAATCCTTTGGAACACTCCTTCTTGAGACGCTCTCTCTCTCTCTCTCTCTCTCTCTCTCTCTCCTAATAGATAAAAGCTCCAGGTGACAGTTCTCAGTGGGCTTCCGACTGACAGCCAGCATCAACTGTCAGCCTTGGACTTCTGGATCCATTGAGCCTTCAATGACTACAGCCCCAGCTACCATCTCCAGACAGGATGTGATGGCTTAAGTCAATGTGACTACGTCATAGAGCCGGCAGACAATTTAGTGGATCATTTTAAGTCTTTAAGCTTCACAGTGCCTTAAACCCATAGTCATAGTTAAAGATATCCCTCTTGGGCTGGAGAGATGACTTAGCAGCTAAGGCACTTCCTTGCAAAAGACAAAGAACTGGACTGTATATTTCTAATGGGGACACCAAGAACTCCTAAGGGTCAGATTCTGACCTTCTGCTTTTCAAAACTTTTGGCGATGGCTCTCACCTGGCTATTGCTGCCGCCCCACGACATGGTGTCCCATGTTAGGGAAGGCCTCTCTCCTTAGCACTTGCAGGTCCCATTGGACATGATGCAACAAAGAAAATAGTGAAAATATCACCTATGCGGAAATAGAGCTGTCAAATCCTTGTATCTCGTTCTCACACAAACCCACTTCCATTTCCACTTTTTCCCAGCATCCAACTTGCCCATGCATCACAGCTTCACTCATAGGCTGCAGCAATTTGTTTGAATATAAATAAAGGCATGAGGACCCTCTTCTGAGAGTGGTGAAGACTGCTCGGCCATGCCTAGGGCTTAGCAAACCCAGCTACCCCACACATAAACCTCACGCAGACCACAAAGCCATAGCTACTTCTCTGTCTTCTGTTAATTTCACACTCTGCCCTTAACCTCCGGGACAAAAGCAGCCGAAGAAGGACGAATGTTGGCCTGTCCTTCCTGGCTGCTGGACAATCCAGGTTCTCAGCAGTACTGTCAGGAAGGGAGCTGCATATTGGTGATGGTGAAGAGGCTGGGTGCTGCCAGCTCATTCTCTTGTTTGTTTTTAAATATGTTATTTATTTATTTTCAAGGATGAGGGGAGAGGAAGTCAGAGATAGCACATGCATGGACATGCCAGGGTCTCTGGCCACTGCACACAAACTCCAGATGAAGCATCACTTTGTGCATCTGGCTTTATGTGGGTCCTGGGGAACCGAACCTGGGCCGGCAGTCTTTGCAAGCAAGCTGTTTATATTCCGAGCATGTCTCCAGCTCTATTATCCTCTTCTTCTTCTTTTTTTTTTTTTTTTTTTTTTTTTTTTTTTTTTTTTGAGGTAGGGTCTCACTCTAGCTCAGGCTGACCTGGAATTCACTATGTGGTCTCAGGGTGGCCTCGAACTCATGGTAATCCTCCTACCTCTGCCTCCCAAGTGCTGGGATTAAAGGCGTGCGCCACCACACCCAGCTGTTCTTCTTTAATCTTCACTGTCAGTCAGACCCGGCAAATTACTTAAAGGGTTTGTATATTGGCCATGATAACACAAATTATAAGGGGCTACGTGAGATATGAACCCAGTGGGTGTGCCCCTCAAGTGACCCTCTTTCCCTGAATTCAGACCTAGCCAGAATTATGGCACCCTTTCCTGTTCCAGAGCCAGTGCAGCAGGGCTCCACCATGAAAACTGTGCTCTGTCAAACTCTAAGAACTCTCATATCATCGTGGGAACCTATGCTAACTCACACCTAGGGGTTGTGCACTGTAAAACTCGCAGCATGGACCAAACGAGAAATTTGCAGTTGGAAATGAGCTAAGGTCAACTACCCCAGGAAGGCAGGCATGGTGGCTCCTGCCTATAATCCCAGCACTTGGGAGGATGAGGCAGGAGAATAATAATGAGTTCAAGGCCAGCCTGGACTACATAGTGTCTCAACAAAAAAGGCAAAACCAAAATGGTAATAAGCTATCCCAAACTTAGCACTCTAAGAAGCACCATGGCATTTTAAATATTTTTTAATTTTTCATTTCTTTTTTATTTGAGAGAGAGAGAGAAGGAGAGAGAAAGAGGCAGATAGAGAATGGGTGCGCCAGGGCCTCCAGCCACTGCAAATGAACTCCAGATACATGTGCCCCCTTGTGCATCTGGCATATGTGGGTCCTGGGGAGTTGAACATGGGTCCTTTGGCTTTGCAAGCAAACACCTTAACCGCTAAGCCATGTCTCCAGCCCCACCAAGGCATTTTTATTTAGTTCAGCAGAGACTATTTGCAAGTCATTGTTACTTATTAACTGATAGATGTATCTCAATTGCTTCCAGGGAATTTATGGTAGTCCATTTATAACCCCTACCTCTGAGCCAGAAGGAGCCCAAACATTGCCTTCAGGGAGTTGAACTTGTGTATGAGAGACTAGGGGGAGAGGGAGCTGACGGGCTCTTCCCTGCAGCAAAAAAAAAAAAAAAAAAAAAAAAAACAAGAAAAGGAGGTCTAGGCATCGGCTCACATCCCCCAGGAGTTAGGAGAGCCCAGGGTCTCCAGAGGGAAGGTCTGGCTCTTCCCAGGTGCCTGACATACCCTGCAGGCTAGCCTAGGGAAGGAGAGCTGTTAGCCACCCAGATGAAATCTCACGAGGAGCCTCCTAATCAGAAGAGAGGAGTCCTGGCATCCGACGAGGCAGAGCAGTGAGGAGGAGGGAAGCCGTTTCCTATAGGGAAGCATGCTACGCCAGGCAGGGTTCTTTAATATCCAGGTTGAAAGGGTTTTTCAATGCGACTTGGCATCATTGGCAATAATCGACTTTAATTCAATTCTCTATAAAAAGACACCACTTTGGCTTCTTACACAGATGCATGAGAAAATGCCCCACTCGTCTTTGCTAAGTGCCTTGGCTACACTCCTGTGGCCAGAACACAGCGCACAGAGAAGACCTCTGGCTGGACGCTGGGGCTGTGGGCTCCACATGGCTCAGCTCACTGGGTTTAGCCCTGCTGCTTCTCTGAGAAGGTACAGGTTAACCGTCTCCCAGGGACCATTATACCCCAATCAGCACTGCACAGTGGTCTCCGCTTCACTCTCCTGATGCCTGTCACACTGCAAGATCAAAGAGTGCTTTCCTTCTCTCTCTCTTTCTCTCTCTCTCAATTCTTTCCCTCTCTCAAATAAATAAATTAAATTAAAAAGGGGCTGGAAAGATGGCTTAGCAGTTAAGGCATCTGCCTGCAAAGCCAAAGGATCCTGGTTCGACTCTCCAGGACCCACGTAAGCCAGATGCACAAAGGGGCACATGCATCTGGAGTTCGTTTGCAGTGGCTGGAGGCCCTGGGGTGCCCATTCTCTCTCTCTCTCTTTTTCTCTCTCTGCCTCTTTCCCTCCCTCTTTCTCTCAAATAAATAAATATAATATATTTTTAAATAAACGAGGGCTTTCCAACACACCCAGTTGTCACTAACACAGCCAAGGCAATCTATGCTCAGTTGCCTAGCCTTTCCTCATTTCCAGTTTGTAAATGTACAACACTGATTTGCACATAGCACATGCTGACAAATCTCCCTCCTCAGTGTAGCCAACAGGATCAGATGAACAACTGGAATTTCAGCCACTCCACTCCTATCCCACGGAGACCAAGAGAAAAAAATTGCACATCTAGGAACAGCGTGTGCAAGCACGGTCTCCTGGCAATTTGCAGCCAATTACAAGTATACACTGCTTTGCACAATGGATGTGCTATGGAAAAGGTTATATGCAAATCGAATTTTTTGTAAATTGAATTATATTTAACATGCACCAAGGGAGTAGGCTATTTTAGGGACACTAAAGTTGAATTCATTTTGTGGGGCTGGGAACCCCTTTGCTAATTCCTATATATTTTTTATAAGGTTAGATTTTTTTTTTTTTTTCGGTTTTTCAAGGTAGAGTCTCACTCTAGCTCGGGCTGACCTGGAATTCACTATGTAGTTTCAGGGTGGCCTCAAACTCATGGCGATCCTCCCACCTCTGCCTCCCGAGTGCTGGGATTAAAGGCGTGCGCCACCATGACCTGCTAAGGTTAGATTTTTTTAAATCATTTTGTACTTCTCTGAAAAGAGAAAATTCCTAGTGGTGAGGTAGTAATATCAGATTTCAGACCTTATTCTGGTGCTAGAAGTTCGAGAAGGAGACTGAAAAGTAACTGATTCACTCATCGGGTTCCACATAAGACTATTGTTGTTTTGGGTTCAAGCCTTCAGCCAGGGCCCTCGGTGCCCCTGTCACGTTATTCTGCTCTGGAATTGCAGGATGGCAGACTGGTGATGTCATGAAATAACACTCAGCCTAGGCAGGGCTTGGCTAACCCTTAGGCACTCTCAACACAGGGTCTGTGGTCTGCAAAGATCTACAAAACATAACACTGAGTCAGCTTCATTAATTGTTAAGTTTGGTATTCATTAAAAAATTTAATCTAGAATAGAAAGGGGAAAAAACAAAACCACCATTTTTCACGGCTCCTGTAAGGGTGCATGTTAAAATGCATCCAAGGGGGCTGGAGAGATGGCTTGGCAGTTAAGGTGCTTGCCTGTAAAGCCTAAGGACCCAGGTTTGATTCCCGAGCACCCACATAAGCCAGATGTACATAGTGGTACATGCATCTGGAGTTCATTTGTGGTGGCTAGAGGCCCTGTTGTGCTCTCTCTCTCAAATAAATCAATAAAATAAAAATAAAAAACAAATTTTTAAAAATCCAAGGGATTCTATAGACAAACTATCTTGGTCAGTCGAGGTTGGGTTATCCTGAATTAGCCTTGAACCCTGAAACGTCAGCAATCTAACACAAGGCTAGTTTATTTCCTTCTCCTGCAGGAGTTTTCCTTTTTTGGGTTTTTTTTTTTTTTTTTTTTTTTTTTTGGAGAGAGAGAGAGAGGGAGAAGGAGAAGGAGACAGATAGATGGGCGCGCCACGAAATCCAGATGTGTGCGCCCCCTTGTGGTCAAGTGCAGCATTGCGCCCTTGCATCACTTTGCATCTGGCTAAACGTGGGACCTGGAGATTGGAACCTCTGGAGATTGGAACCAGCGTTCTTAGGCTTAGGAGGCAGGCACCTTAACCGCTAAGCCATCTCTCCAGCCCCTGCAGGAGTTTTGAGTGACTTTCTGCTCAGGAGCTTCCTATTCTTTCAGCCTGCAAATGACATCATCATTTCTGTTCCCAATTCATTGGCTGCATTGGGTCACATGTATCTGGGATGTATTTTTTTTTTTATGTATTTAAGGGAGACCTGCTCATGTGTAAAACCATGCACACTATTAAAATATATAAGAATTCATGAGCTGGAGAGATGGCTTAGCAGTTAAAGTGCTTGCCTGCAAAGCCTAAGGACCCATGTTCAACTCTACAGATCCCATATAAGCCAGTCGCACAAAGGTGAGGCAAGTTTGCACATGCCCACTAGGTGACATAAGCGTCTGGAGTTTGATTGCAGTGGCTGAGGCTGTGGCATGCCAATTCTCTCTCTCTGTCTCCCTCTCTGTCTCCCTCTCTTCCTCTCTCTAAAAATAAAAATTAATTAATTAATTAATTAATTAATTAAAATATAAACATAACCAAATCAATAGCATTCCTATAAGACTACAATAATTAGAGCCCAGAAATTTAAGCAGATTAAAAGTTGCAACATAAAGGCTGGAGAGATGGCTTAGCGGTTAAGGCACCTGCCTACGAAGCCTAAGAACACTTGTTCCAATCTCCAGGTCCCACGTGTAGCCAGACACAAAAGTGACGCAAGTGCGCAATGTTGCACATGCGCACAAGGGGGCGCACACATCTGGAGTTCATTCACAAGGGCTGAAAAGGCCCTGGCACACCCATCCTCTCTCTGCCTCTTCCTCTTTCTTTCTCTCTCTCTCTTTGTCTCTCTCAAATAAAAAAAAAAGTTGTAACATAAGCTATTAGGCATCTTAGAACAAATTTAACATATATTGAAGAATTTTGTAGAGATAACCATAGCACTTTATTGAAGCATAGAAAAGAAAGTTACCCCTTTTCAGATAACTCCAGATTAAATTCAATTTTGATTGGAATATGAAGCTTTGGGCAGTGGTAAGCTGGTCCTATCATGCATAAGGAATGGTAAGTAACTTTATAGAGGATGGGTGGCAGACAGGGTGAGGGGAAGGTGGTTTTTCTCAGGCTAGAAGAGCAGACAAGTGTGGTATTATTGATTGGTGCAGACCAAGGTCAATTGGGCTCTGGGATCATTTGATATTAAAAGAGATTATAAAGGCTGAGGCAGGAGGTTGAATATGAGTTTGAAGCCACCCTGTGCTAAAAGTGAGCTTCAGGCTGGAGAGATGGCCTAGCAGTTAAGGCGTTTGCCTGCAAAGCCAAAGGATCCCAGTTCGAATCTTCAGGACCCACATAAGCTAGATGCACAAGGGAGCGCATGCATCTGGAGTTCGTTTGCAGTGGCTGGAGGCCTGGCATGTCCATTCTCTCTCTCTGCCTCTCTCTCTCTCTCTCTCTGCCTCTCTCTCAAATGAATAAATAAATAAAATATTTTTGAAAAAGTGAGCTTCAAGCCAGCCTGGGAAATAGTGTGAGTTCCTGTCTCAAAAACAACAAAAAATTATCTGTGATTATCAATGATTATACATAAATATTTGATGTAAAAAGTTTCATAACACAAAATTGTTAAAGATTTTTCCAATGAGAGGGGAGAGGGAGGATGGGGGACATTAGCAAGGGAACGAATATGAGAAGAAACAATGGATATATGTGGGTAAAAATGTCACAATGAAATTCACCATTTTACACAGTCACAAAAAATAAAATAAAAAGAAAATATTTTAAAGAATTAAAAGTGAAAGATTCAGGCAGAAGGTCTAGCATAGCAGTTTAGGCACTTGCCTGTGAAGCCTAAGGAACCAAGTTTAATTGCCCAGTACACTGACCAGGTGCACATGGTGGCACATGTGTGCTAGAGGCCCTGGTGTGCCCATTCTCTCACTGTCTATCTGCCTCTTTCTCTCTCTCAAGTTAACAAATAAACGTCAAATATCAAACAAAAACGTGAAAGATTCTTCCACTTTACAGCAACAATATAATTTTTAATGTGAAATATGAGTATATTTTACTACATTTCATATGATTTGGATGGGACTTAAAGTTCTATGACAGTCATAAACTCGCATCATGCTATTGAATTGTCTGGTTGGATTCCCCACTGAGAGACAGTCATTGTCTAAACATTTCAGCTGTGACGATGAGGAACCATCAATCCCCGCCCCCCCCAGATGCCTTACCTCCTCTTAGCTTGTCTTTGTATATGGAGCAAGATGGAGTGGGTTGTGGAGATACCAGACAAGCCGTATATCTGTTCCTGCTAGAGCAGGCCTTGTGACTGGATGGCACAGGATTAGCTGAGGACTCTTCATGGGAAGGACAGACAAAATCCCTGGAAGGAAATCAAGAAAGACAAAGCAAAGGGGCTGAAGAGATGGCTTAGGAGTTAAGGCACTTGCCTGCAAAGACTAAGGACCCATGTTCAACTCCCCAGATCCCATCTTGAAAGCCAGACGCACAAGGTGATGCAAGTGAGCAAGGTCGTGCCTGTGCACAAGGTGGCACATGCATCTGGAGTTTGAGTGCAATGGCTAGAGGCCCTGGCATGCCAATTCTCTCCTTCTTTCATAAAAAAGAGAAGAAGAAGGAAAGAAAGCTTTAATAAACTTCTGAATCAATTGGGGGACATCCATTCAAACCACCACACTGTCTGAGCCCTTTCAGCAAAAGTCCAAGGGAAGTGATTTTTGCCTCTCACCTGCAGACTAGTTTCTTCTTCTTTTGTTTATGAGAGAGAGTGTCTGTGTGTGTGTGTGAGAACTCCTTGGAGAACTTTTTTTTTTTTTTTTTTTGGCATGGGATCTGGAGACACAGAGAGATGAGTTTTTAGGCTTCACAGGCAAGACAGATAGAACTGGACATCTCTCCAGCAGCCTCTCAGCTGCTTCCTCCTCCTCCTCCTCCTTCTTTTTTTTTTTGATTTTCTCAGAACAACTTCCTGGCCCATTTCCTTCATCACTTTTGCATCTGGCCCCTCACCTTGGTCCCTGGAGATTGGAACCACTGGAAGATGACTCACTGTGTTACTTAGTCACCTTTGGAGGCAGCTGACACAACTGCAAGCCATCTCTCAGCCCCTGGAAGTAAAGTTTTTAAACAAAAGACTGGAGGTGATACTTGAGCAGGTGGTGGACATTCATTTGTATTTATGTGATATAACAATAAAAGCAGGCCAGTGAGCTGATTTTTGTCAAGGGCAAGCTGGCTCTAGAATTAGGCAAACAACAACCTCCTCCAGCAATCTGAACTCCCAAACTCATTTAAAAATCATATCAGAACACCTGTCTAGAGGATGGCTGAGTGGATAAGGCTTTTGCATCTTTTAGGCCTTATGACCTATTTTCAATTGACTACCAAATATAGTGGATAAGGCTTTTGCCTGTAAGCCAGATGGACCCAGGTTGCCCATGCATCTGGCCAGATGCACTGGTTGCAGATGCCTGGTGTTTGCTGTCTCTCCCCCTCTCTCTCTTTCTCTCTCTCTCTCTTGACCTGCCTCTATTTCAAATAAATAAATAAAAGCTTTTAAAAAATTAAACTATATCCTCGATTTGCAGCTGTAATGTGCAGGATTTGGGGGAAAATATCATGGAGACAAACTGAATCCAAAGCACATGGTGAAGCACAATGCAGGGATTAGAGACTCTGAAAGCCTCAAATATTAGGTAATGATGTGATTCAAATCTCTGGCAAATATTGACATAGCAACCATGAACTTTGGAGGGACTTCCTGTGTCCCATCAGAGCCATAGACACCATTTGCAGTTGGTATCCTGGTCTTTAATTATAAAGAAAACCAAGCCAGCTCAAAACGGTACCCTCAAATGCTGCAGATGAAGGTTTCTGCAAATTTATTTTGAATGACATATATTTTCCTTAGTGGTTATAGATCTTCTAATGCCAGGAAGATTTTGTGTGTGGGGAGGGAAATGTGTGTGTGTGTGTGTGTGTGTGTGCACGTGCATGCATGCATGTGTGCACGCACAAATATGTATGGGTATAATATATATTATATGGGGCTGGAAAATAGTTCAGTGGTTAAACATGTTTGCTTGCAAAACATGCTAGCCCAGATTAAATCCCCAAGCCACCCATGTAAAAATCCAGACACAAAAAGTGTCATCTGGCATTTGTTTGCAGTGGCAAGAGGCTCTTGTATACCCATATGCACATGTGTAAATCAATAAATGTTTCTAATGAATACACATATTTTTCTTAGAAAATAAATTTTATAATATTAATATTTTGTACTTTAGTGGTATTATGTATATATGTATTATTTTTGAGAACTTGTCATTATTAATGGAATTTAGTTTATTAGAGTGACATACTAGAATTACAATTCACATATAAAATGAGCAGACTTGTGATTTTAAATCTTTTTAAAAGAATGTGCTTACTAGTCAGAAAGTTAGACAAGGGATATTCTTCAAATGAAAAGTAAAGATGGAAAGTTTATATCCTGAATTAAAAATACATAACGGAATTTGATGACTAACTTGGATGTCAGACTAAAAGTTAATCAAAAGCTTCCTTAAAAGTTAAAATTGGTTTGACTTCAAAATGAAATACTTTGAGTGGAACTTACAAGTCAAATGTGGGCTGGAGAGATGGCTCAGCGGTTCAGGTGTTTGCCTGCCAAGCATAACTCCGGTTCAACTCCCTACTACCCACATAAAGCCCTATGCACAAAGTGGCACATGCATCTGGAGCTCGTTTGCAGGAGGCACTGGTGTGCCTATTCTCTCTTTCTCTCTCTCTGAATAAATAAATAATTTTTTTTCTTAATTGAAACATTTTTGAAAGCTGACTTTTTTTTTGTTGTTGTTGTTTTGACTTTTTGAGGCAGGGTCTCACTCTGGTCCAGGCTGACCTGAAATTAACTATGTAGTCTCAGAGTGACTTCGAACTCATGGCGATCCTCCTACCTCTGCCTCCCAAGTGCTGGGATTAAAAGCATGCACCACCACGCCCAGCTTGAAAGCTGACTTTTATTATTATTATTTTTTTGGAGAGAGACACAGAGAGAGAGAGAGAGAGGGAGAGAGAGAGAGACAGAGAGAGAGACAGAGAGAGAGGAAGATAGAGATGGGCGCGCCAGCAGTGTCTCAGCTGCTGCGAACGAAATCCAGATGTGTGCGCCCCCTTGTGGTCAAGTGCAGCATTGCGCCCTTGCGTCACTTTGCATCTGGCTAAACATGAGACCTGGAGATTGGAACTGCTGGAGATTGGAACCAGCGTTCTTAGGCTTAGGAGGCAGGCGCCTTAACCCCTAAGCCATCTCTCCAGCCTGTTGAAAGCTGACTTTTTAAAAATACGTATAGCATGTGTGTAGTGTGTAGCGGCGTGGGCCCCTGCATGTGTGTGTGGAGGATGAAGAAGACTGCCAGACCTCCTCTGTTGTTCTTCCACTTACGTCCTTGAAGCAGGATCTCACTGAACCTGGAGTTCACAGCTGTTAGACTGGTTGACCAGTGAATGCCAGCCATCCTCCTGTCTCTACTGCCCTCGGCACTCGGATTAGCTGTGTGCACTGCCACACACCAGCATTCTGCAGGTCCTCACGCTTGGATACAAACACTCTCATCCACTAAGGCATCTCTCCAGCACCCCCCAAGACTAACCGCAACCTTAATAGATTATTACTGTTAACTATGGTAACATCTGAATGACCTTTGTGAGCACAAAGTGTTAAATCAAAGAAAACTCACATCTGTCTTAAAAAAGAAATCAAAACTGGGCT
The DNA here is from genome assembly GCA_036365145.1 of Orientallactaga sibirica. Taxonomy (NCBI): domain Eukaryota; kingdom Metazoa; phylum Chordata; class Mammalia; order Rodentia; family Dipodidae; genus Orientallactaga; species Orientallactaga sibirica. The sequence continues at coordinate 6,916,749 of JAEOAD010000054.1, read as the reverse complement.
GAAGAGATGGCTTCATGGTTAAGGCGCTTGCCTGTGAAGCCTAAGGAAGGACCCACATTCGATCTTTCTCCAGATCCCACATAAGCCAGACACACAAAGGTGAGGCAAGCGCAAGGTTGCACATGCCCACTAGGTGACACAAACATCTGGAGTTAAGTTTCAGTGGCTGAGGCCCTGGAGTGTCAATTCTCTCTCTCTCTCTCTCTCTCTCACTGTCTCTAAAATAAGAAATAAAAACAATACCAAAACTTCCATATTAGGCAACTTGTTTTCCTTTCAGATAGTCACTGTGGAGGCCCACACTGAAGTGTTGCTTTCTTCCAAGGCTCTAAGCCTTCTTGAATCTCACCTGAGAAAATATTCAGAAGCAGTTTGGATCTTTTTCCCTGCATCAGACCTATTCAGATATGTTAGCTGGAAATTGGATGACAAAATTATCTAACACCAAAGTTAATATGTACTATCCTGAGTGTCTACAATTTGACAAAGAGAGGCATTTCTGACGTGGCAGAGGAGGTTTTCCAGCCTCAGGTACTGCTGGACCCCTTTCCAATCACAGCTCAAGGGTCCCTAACTTCTCTCTTTTCCAGAAGAACAAAGAGGAACCTTTGCTATCTGAAACTCAACCTAGGCACAGAACAGAAGATCAGCTGAAACAGAACTTTGCCAAGCTTCTGAGAGAGGGCTGGAGTGGTTAAGGGACTTGCCTGCAAAGCCAAAGGACCCAGGTTTGATTCCCCAGGACCCAGGTAAGCCAGATGCACAAGGTGGCGCATGCGTCTGGAGTTTGTTTGCAGAGGCTGAAGGCCCTGGGGCACCCATACTCTCTCTCTCTCTCTCTCTCTCAAATGAATAAATAAAAATAAAAGATTTCAAGAGAGGGGTTGTATCCAGAGTCAATAATAGAAGCAGTGTATGGGGCTATATTTATTGCTTGCTTGTTGCTGTGAACAAGTGCCTGATAGAAACAACTTAAGGAGAGAAAGGGTGTAACTTGGCTCACAGCTCCAAAGCGATACATTCCGTCACGGTGAGGAAGGCATGATGGTGCCGGCGTGGGAAGCTGACTGATCACATCAGCATGCAGTAAACAGAGACTAGACAAGAAGTGGAGCTGGGGCTGGAGGGATGGCTTAGCGGTTATGGCACTTGCCTGCAAAGCCAAAGGACCCAGGTTCAATTTCCCAGGACCCACGATAGCTTGATGCACAAGGGGGCGCAGGCGTCTGGAGTTCATTTGCAGTGGCTGGAGGCCCTGGCATGCCCATTCTCTCTCTCTCTAATAAATAAATAAATAAATAAAAATAAAATATTTAAATTAAAAAAAAAGAAATGGAGCTAGCCAGTAAAGCCTCAAGGCCCGCCAAGATAAGAGTCCTATGTCTAGAGAAACTGTGGCATTTCAAATATGCTTCCTTCAGGACACTCGTGCGAACACAGACGCAATAGTCCTACATGGTTGTTGGTTCATGACTGTTGCTGTTCATTTGGATCTCTACAGGAAGTCAGGCCGGCAAGGTTTTTCCCAGCAGCCCTGTGAGTTTGTCCATTCATACTGTCACTTTTTTTTTCTTCATACTGTCTTGCCTCGGGGACGCCCCCCCCCCAACCAGGCAATGGTGCTGGGCGATGCGGCCTTAAGGATGTGCTCCAGGCTCAGCGCCCTTACAAAGAACTTGGAGAAGTAGTAAACAACGGCCTTCGAGGGTTTTCATCCCTGATCCCACCTCCCACGCCGGAACTTCACCAGCTCAGCTATCCAAATATTTTGGAGAGTGTCACAAGTGATGACTTGTGTACCTGTAAAAAAAAAACTTCAAAAAAATCACAGTCGTGTTTGAAATGATTTCAGGCTAATTCCTTAATGTGTTTTAGCTCCAGTTTACTGATCTACAAAATGGAACATAATCCCGTTTACATGGGATGATGAAACGTTATAATGGAAGGAAAAGACCTGTTAGAAATAAAAGCAATTCTCATTTTGGTTGGGTGTGGTGATCCAAGCTTACAACCGGCACTTGAGAGGCGGGGATAGAAAGATCTGGAGTTCAAGGCCAGCCTGGTAGTCACATAGTCACGTCACATAGGGAGACACTGTCTTATCGATAATAATGATAATAAGAGTAAAACGAATGTCAATTTTGATTCCCACTGTATCTCACATGACCTGATTAATACATTGTGTAGAATGAGTGAAAAAAAAAATCCACTGATTGGGCTGGGGAAATGGCTTAGCAGTTAACACGTTTGCCTGCGAAGCCTAAGGACCACGGTTCAATTCCCCAGGACCCATGTAAGCCAGGTGCACAAGGGGGCACACGCATCTGGAGTTTGTTTGCAGTGGCTGGAGGCCCTGGCATGGCCATTCTCTCTTTCTCTTTCTCCCTCTCTCTCAAATAAATAAATATAAATAAAAATAAATCCACTGATTTTTTTTACTAGCTGAAGGCATGTTGGAATGAAATCTAGGAACACATACAGCCCTGGCGAAGTTTGTGGAGATGTCCAGGAAATGTAGACCCTGGCCTGGGGTGAGCTGTCTTTTTGTGATTGCTCTGGGGTAGGGGGCGTTGTTCCCCAACTCCATAGACAAGAATGCATGTGGGTCAGCAGGGTAGTTCCTTTCCTGCTGATTTCACACCCACCGCTGCCAGTGGACTTTGCACACTGCCCTTTCCAGCTCTTGCCCCATCAGGAATGGGCGTGGTCTCTTACACAGACCAGTAACAGGATATGAGTCCAGCTTTGCAACGTAAATCTATTCAAGGCCTAGACTTCTAACGGCATATAGGAAAGGTTGCACTAGCCGGGAGGAGTCTGAGCCCCTGAATTAAGGAACCAAAATGCAAAAGCCTACCTTCCATTCCGCAGTCTGTTTGGTCCTAAGCTGCATTTCTAACCCCATCAAGGGGACGGGGCCTTGTTCGTCCCAACCCCACCCCGTCCATGCAGATGAAGACTTGAAGTTATTAAGAAAGGAAGCCCAATTGTCCCCTTTGGCTTATCATTAGTAAACAGGCAGAGAGAAAAAGCTACAGCCCACCATTGATTTAGATTAGCCCTTTCGTTTCAATATTATTAATTATCCAAGTTAGCATACCACATGTCAACATCAAAACCTGCCTTTTTTTTTTTTTTTCTTTTCCTGAGTTAACTGTTTCCTTTGCTGTTTCTTTCCCCGCGGATGTACCTTTTCTTCTTGCCTCCTGGGCCCCCACAGAATTGCCTCCCAGATCGGGCTTCAGCCGTTGTCATGCGACAAAGTTATTAGGCTGGGGATCAACGCAGGTCACCCCTTTGATGGGAGGCCATCGGGCTAATCTTTTGAGGTGACATTTCCATAATAACTTAACATTTGCCAAAGTTCTCCATTGCATCTGTGCAAAGTAAACAGAAGGGTTAATTTAGTTCTCTAATCTCTTGTTATAAGCCTAATTATTTTACATGTCTTCATTTCATTAATGAATTGCCGCTTTTTTTTTACATGCAGCTCCTTCCCCATTGCTTTTGTTTAAACCTCCTGTTGGGAAGGGATAGATTAATTTTGTTGTGCCTTAATGAAACTGTATGCTACATTAGATTTAACCATTTGGCATGCACTGCCAACATCACCATTATGCATAATGAATTATTTTTGTGTGTGTGTGTGTGAGTCCCAAACTACTGTAGACCTTCACTGTTCTCTTTGAGATTCTATGACAATACAACTGGCAGACACACACAGCAAGCTCAGCCACGGCCCCTGGTATCTAAGGAAACCGACTCTCTGTCAGCTGCAATGGGAGCTTCTAGTTTTCTTCCTTTGAGGGAACCCGGATAGGTGGTTGATTTCCAGGGAACGTCTTAAATGAAACTAGCAGATCAGTTTTGAGGTTCTGAGGTCAAACAACTGTTCTAGGCACCTCGGAGTTCAGTTCTTAACTTCACATTTTAAAGCAGTTCATCACTGCTTCTGCTGCCAGCAGCCATCTGGGGGTTGGGCTGGTCTAGCCTGGGGTTAGCCGGTAGCTTGGCTTCACACTGCATTTGCTTGGGGTATCTTTGTTCCTCGTGTCTCCATTTTCCTCCCCAGAGACCAGCAGATTAGCCATAGTGACGGCAGCTCAGGAGGACAGATGCAAAGTTCTGTGCCACATGGGCGTGAAACACACATATGACTGCATTCATTCTTATTGCTAATCGGGACCAAGTCCGAAGTCAAGGGGCCGGGAGGTCTCCTCTGCAAAGAGGCGTGGCAAGGATGATGTGTTTAGAACTGCCAAATCATCGAGACCAGCAGTTAAAGCAAACATCTGTTCGAAAGGTCGCCTGGGTCCTAAGTTGTAGGCACTCCCAAATTCTCAAATCTGGAGCCGTTCACCATGATTGGGGTTGGCTTCAGCCTGGACCAAACCCTGAGCAGAGATTGAAAAATATCAAGCTGACAGCTCTCTGGCTTATCGCTGTGATAAACCTGGTCCAATTAGTATGGAACGAAGTCCTGTCTGAGTCACATGAGCTCTGGTGACTGCTTCTCTTGCCCTGGATGTGGGTTCCCTGCTGTCTCTGCCCCAGTGTTGGAAGTCAGCTCCGTTGTTCTCTTTTCAGACCTTTTCTGAATTGACTTGGGAAATATTTGGTCTTAAAATCACTACTAATTGTCTCTTGCCTGGCTATGCCTGCAGGACAGAGCCAGTTCCAGAAGGAACTCCACATGCGGGACTGGGAATTGCTAACCCCTTTTTTATACTAGCGTCAGCTTTTCCATATCCTGGGAGTCCTCCGAGAGTCCTTTCCTACACCTGGCCTTCCTTGGTTCTCCTAAGTCTGACTCCCCAGCTAAAACCTCTTGATAGCAATAGAAGTTCTCCATGCTGGAAGTCCAGGTCGTCTTGTATACACTGAACTCACTTGCAGGCTGGTGTTTATTTTTATTTATTGTATCTTATTTTTGCTGTACTTAGAATTGAGCCTTAGGGCCCTGCACATGTCAGGCCCACTGAGCTATTTCCCCAATCTTTCTTACTTACTTACTTACTTACTTACTTACTTACTTACTTACTGTTTGGTTTTTTGAGGTAGGGTCTTGCTCTAGCCCAAGCTGGCCTAGAATTCACTATGTCGTCTCAAGCTGGCCTTGAACACACTGTGATCCTCCTACCTCAGCCTCCCAAGAGCTGGAATTAAAGATGTGTGTCACCATGCCCAGCACATATATACATCTATTTCCAAGGAGAGAGAGAGAGAGAGAGAGAATGAGAGAATAGGCATGCCAGGATCTCTTGCTGCTACAAACAAACTCCAGGTGCATGTGCCATTTTGTGCATCTGGCTTTATGTGGGTACTGGGCACTTGAACCTAACACTTAGGCTTTGCCTTTAACCATTGAGCAATCCCTCCAGCTCCATCTTTCCCCCTTTTTTAAAATATCCTTCTATTTTGAGACAAGGTCTTGCTAAGGTGCATAAGCTGGTCTTGAACTTGTGATCCTCCCACCTCAGCCTCTTGTGTAGCTTTGATTATGGGCCTGGTGCTCCCTGAAAGTTTGGAGGTGGGACACATGGGGACAAAATTATTCGGCTGCCAAAAGGACAAGCAGCACAAGGAGAGAGCAATATTAGGTAAAATGATAATTTGTGTCGCCTTGTGTAATATTTTGGATTGAGTGCCAAATGCTGCAGCCACAGATGACGACGGATAGACAGCAGCTTGCGGTGATGACACATGGGCTGACCCCTCAGTGCCAAGCTGGCCATCTTCCAGGGTGAGAGGCTGCTGTGCCCTTGCAGGGACAGCATGATTCTCTTCTGCCTCGGGGTATGTTGTATTCACTGCTCCCTCCACCAGAAATATTTCCCCTTGATAATTCTTTTTTTTTTTTTCTTTTCTTTTTTATTTGAGAGAGACAGAGAGAGAGAGACATAGAGAGAGGAAGAGTTAGAGAGAGAGGAAGAGGCAGAGAGAGAGAAAGAGACACAGAGAGAGAGAGGCATAGAAAGAGGAAGAGGCAGAGAGAGAATGGGCATGCCAGGGCCTCTCAGCTGCTGTGAAAGAACTCCAGACACGTGTGCCCCTTTGTGGGCATGTGTGACATTTCATGCTTGCGTCACTTTTGGCATCTGGCTAAACGTGGGATCTGGAGAATTGATCGGGCATTCTTAGGCATCACAGGCAAGTGCCTTAACCGCTAAGCCATCTCTCCAATCACCCCCCCCCCCGATATTTCTATTGCTCCCCTCCTGGTGACCTTCAGAGCTTTACTCCAATGTCACCTTCTCACCGATGTCTTTGCTGACCTCCTCATTGCCACCATGGCTCACCTCCCCTCTTCCAGTAGGTGCTCCCTACATCCCTTCCGTACTTGGCTTTGGACCCAATCTACTTAAAATAAACACCTAACTCAGTTTACTTGTTTTGTTGTTTCATTTTGTTTTCTCCTCTCAGCAAAGTAAAGGCTTCGCAGCTGTCTGTTTTGTTTCTTCTGTCTCAGATTCACCTGTGTCATTGCTTCTAGGGCATAGAATAAGCACTCAACCAATAGTTGCTGATTGGAGGAAGAAAAGATGGACAGGAATAGGAGGTTGGCCAGAGCAGGGGACAAGTCCAGGCAGAGAGAAACATGACAAATGTGCAAATGAATGAAGATAAACGAGGTCACATCCAGGACTCTAAGCGGTCAGCGGATGCTCAGAAGGTGCTGCAGATGTTCAGCTTACTGTCGGCACTTTGTCTTGAACCATTCGAGTCTAACTTATCTTTTCCCTCTGCTTTCACTTACGGATCATCTTCCTTCCTTTGGGCTTTCCTTTCACAGGCTGGTTGCTCACACGGCATCCACTTAGATACCCAGCTAAATTATCTCCTCTGCCTTTCAGAGACATCTTGGCTTCCTCGGCTTCCTCAGACACCTCCCTGCTTCAGTACTGCAATTTTTGCCAACTTTGTTCAACACCATGTCCTCTTACCTCTGAGAAAATGTCCAAACTTAACACGGCACATAAACCCCTCTGTGTTCTGACTACTCCCTCCTGCTGCATCTCTCTCTTCCTATCATCTTGCCAAGCTTCTGCTGGGCCTTGGCACACCTATCCTTGAATATGCAGCTCTGGGTTTGGGGAGATGGCTCAGTGGTTAAAGGCACTTGCCACTCATGTCTGACAACTGAAGGTCATATCCCCAGAACCCTCATGAAGCCGTATGCAAGTAGCGCATGCATCTGTAATACCAAACACGTGTACAGCATATGGACGATGTAGTTAGGAGAATCTGGAGCTCATAGGACAGCTAGCCTGGTGTTCACAGTAGCAGAAAATAACAAGAGAAGGAGGATGCAAAGACCCTGAAAAGGCAGGCAGAAGTGGAATCTAGAGCTCAGGAGGAAGAGATGTCAATCAACAAACATCTCTGGAGTGCTCCCTGGGTGCAAGTTTCACTGCACAGGTTTCTGACATCACCTCTGGACTGTTTCTCGACATTTATTTCCTGTAGCAGATTCAAGATGCCTGCTGGCCCATGTCTGTTGTTGTTGTTGTTGTTGTTCCAGGTCCCAGCTGCCAGCCCAACTTCAGGCCTATGAAAAGACAACAAAACACCTGGGCTGGAGAGATGGCTTAGTGGTTAAGGCGCCTGCCTGCTAAGCCTAAGAACACTGGTTCCAATCTCCAGCGGTTCCAATCTCCAGGTCCCACGTTTAGCCAGATGCAAAGTGATGCAAGGGCGCAATGCCGCACTTGACCACAAGGGGGCGCACACATCTGGAATTCATTCACGGCACCTGAGAGGCTGCTGGTGCGCCCATTCTCTATCTGTCTCCCTCTCTCTCTCTGTCTGTCTCTCTCCAAAAATAAAAATAAAAAAATAAAAAAAGACAACAAAACATCTGTCAAATATGTACTGAATAAAACTAAAAGTTTTAACTTAAACCACACACAAAAACACCTTGTCTCAGGCAAGATGCGAAGCAATGACCAACACCTTGAGATTGTCCTCTGACTTCCACACATATGTCATGGTATATGCACACACACACCCCATACATACACATAACATGAACACACATACACAAACACAGAAGATGTAATGTGCATGGTAATTTTGTCTGTATTTAATTGCATACACATGCTATTTTTTCCTGATGCACAATAAAAACACAGCTATTAAAATGAAAAATATTCACATACGCACCTCACAAGATCACCTTGTGTGGCACCACGACTACCCTGCCTTTGTAAACTACTGAACTAAGTGATCTATTTGAAGCCATTAAACTGGGTCAGAGTGCAGTGGCACAAGCTATAATCACTGTACTCAGAAAGATGAGGCAGGAAGATCATGTGTTCAAGGCCAGCCTGGGCTACAAAACTGAGACCCTATCTTAAAGTCAAAAATAGATAAGAAGGCTGGAGAGATGGCTTAGCAATTAAGGCATTTGCCTGCAAAGCCAAAGGACCCAGGTTCAATTCTCCAGGACCCACATAAGCCAGATGCACAAGTGTCTGGAGTTTGTTTGTAGTGGCTGGAGGCCCTGGCGCATCCATTCTCTCTCTCTATCTGTCTCTCATAAATAAATAAATAAATAAATAAATAAATAAATAAATAAATAAATAAGTTTGTTTTATTTTTAAAAACTGTCTTCCTGGCAAGCAGCAACCCTAGCTGTCTCCAGTAATGTAAACTTGGATTAAGATGCTCTTTGTAGCCAGGTGTGGTGGCACACGACTTTAATTCCAGCACTCGGGAGGCAGAGGTAGGGGGATCGCCATGAGTTCAAGGCCACCCTGAGACTACAGAGTGAATTCCAGGTCAGCCTGGGCTAGAGTAAGACCCTACCTCAAAAACCAAAAACAACAACAACAAAAAGATGCTCTTTGTGCCTGGAGTCAAATCATGTTTGGTCTCTAGAGATATCTGAACTTTTAGTCCTGAGTAAAACAGCTAGCCCCTGCAAATGAACTCCAAATGCATGTGCCACTTTGTGCATCTGGCTTTATATAGGTCCTAGGGAATTGAACCTGGGTCATTAGGCTTTGCAGGCCCTGGTGATCCCATATTCTCTCTGTCTCCCTCTCTGTTTCTCTCTTCTCTCTCTCTCTCTCTCTCCTTGCAAATAAATAAATAAATAAATAAATAAATAAATAAATAAATAAATAAAAATATTAAAACAGCTTGGGTGTCAGATCACCCAATTTCTGCCTAAAACTCACAAGCCCAATCTATTAGATCACAGCAGATGTCTTGGTACCATGGAGAAACCTCAAGGTCAGGCATGAAGACTTCCCAGTGTCTATACTTTACTTGTCATATCTTCTTTTAAAAATCTTGACTTGAGGGCTGGAGAGATGGCTTAGCGGTTAAGGCGCCTGCCGACTAAGCCTAAGAACCCGGTTCCAATCTCCAGGTCCCACGTTTAGCCAGATGCAAAGTGACGCAAGGGCGCAATGCCGCACTTGCCCACAAGGGGGCGCACGCATCTGGAGTTCGTTCACAGCAGCTGAGAGACTGCTGGCGCGCCCATCTCTATCTGTCTTCCTCTCCCTCCCTCTCTCCCTCTCTCTCTCTCTCTCTGTGTGTCTCTCTCCAAAATAATAATAATAATAAAAATTAAAAAAAAAATCTTAACTTGAGCCATCTCTGTACCTGTTTGTTGGGAGTTTTATGGAGCCCGTGCATGTTAATGGCTTCTTCCTGTCACATGCCTGTCACATTTGCTGTCAGCCTGCGTGTCACCACTTTTGAGAGGATATCGCCCGATACTATCTCCGAGCAGCAGTCCCCCGAGAAACCTGTGCTCACGTCTATCCCTGTGGGTAATAAACAGGATGGATATTCCCATCTCCTGATAGAGTGTTATCTACAGATGTATAACTCACAAGGAATTACCACCAATATTCTTTTAATTGGAAATATCTTTCTTCCTCCTTAAGCAGATACATGGAAGGCCCTTTCCTACGGAAGCCATCCACAGCAGAGGCGTGTGTGTGTGTGTGTGTGTGTGTGTGTGTGTGTGTGTGTGTGTGAATGACAGCCTGTTAATCTTTTCCTGTAATCAGCCCCGAAGCCCAAATGCTGAGTATGTGAAAGTGGTAACGCCAAGGCTTCTTTTCAGATCTTGCCCACTGCAGGCTCCCGGGGGTCTGCCCTGCCCTTCTCTCTAACTTTAGCATTGGGACTCTTGGGAAAACCAGCATTTTTCTACGCTGAGCATGATCCTCCATCAAAATCAGACACCCTAGAAAAATACAGCTTAGGCGAGGCGGCTTTTCTGATCCCATTATTGATAAGCCCTTAGTGTTCATCAATGAAAATTAGAATTTGTTAATCCTGCACACACACCCCCACTCTTGATTTTTAATTACAGAAGAAAGAAGTAATGGATAACTTCTGGGGCTGTGGAGACAGTGTGGCTGTCAAGAGAAAATTAAATTTACAGTCAGAGAGTTTTGTTTTCTCAAGTGTCCTTGTAAAATGCAAAAAAGGCTCTTACTATCACCAGGGCAATACAGCTGGGTTCTAAACTGGCAGGATTTTCCTCAAAGAAGCCCTCCTTCCCTTGCCAAGAGAGTGTATTAATGACAAGGACCAGACCTAAAGGGAACTCATTCAGAAGAAAACTGCATTAAAAGAACATTAAGGGCGATGGTTTAAAGTCTGATTTAAACCCATGAAAGCAAGGAGATTTATTGTGGAAGCCAAATCGGTGCGCTGACGCGCCCAGCTTGGTAATACATTCCGATTGCAGCGAGGGGGATTGAATTTGTGCAGAAACATCGCTCACCTTGGCCTCTGCCGAGACTTGGAGACAGCGATGGGGGAGAACAGGCTGGGGGGACAGTCATGTTTCTGAAAGCAGATGGGCTCACATCCCACAGGGCCTAATTCACCAGGGAAGCCCGGGAAGGGCGCTGCCAGCTGAGGTCAGTCTTGACATTAGCAGCCCGGCAGCTTCCAGGCATGGACCCAAGGTGGGTGGCAGGGGAGAGGGGGAGATGATGCTCCCAGGAGCCTCAGCGGGAAGCCCCAGCACCTCTCCTCTGAATCCCCCCCCTCAAGTATTTTTTTTGGCAGCCCCTCGTAGAAGCAATACGAGCCTTGATCAAATAACCAACCCTCTTGCCTCAACCTGCTGCTTCATCTCACTTGGCAGTTGCCTTAGAGAAACACAATGCAGGTCTCTCTACCTGCTCTGTACACCTGGACTCTGGCCAGGGGGCCAGCTGCTTGCCATCTTGCTAGCTGGGATCTGATTTCGAGATTAGAAGTGTTCTTGCCGATGTTGGAAAGGTATGTTGGAGTCACCCTGGGGGTAAAAAAAATAAATAAATAAATAAATCAAAGGAAGCAGACTTGAGCTTGTACTTCCTGTTGCCCTCCTAGTTCAAGGGCATTGCCAGAGTGCTGGTCACCTCTCCCACTGATAGCTCATGTAGTTAAGCCTGTTTTCGTTGTATTCCAAACAGCGACAAGCCCTGCAGTGTGGCTCAGCATTTCCTCCACAAGGCCTTGCAACCAATGCCCTTTTGTGCATTTTCTGATGTCCCAATGTCTGGACAGATTTTTATTTATTTGGAATCTCCCTTACTCTCTCGGTATTATAGAATCTGCTCTATAGCCGGTGTCTATTCAAACCCAGATAATAGCCAGTGGAGCATAGGGAAATCTGAAAACAAACAAACAAACAAACAAACAAACAAACAAAATCATAGCTAATGAAACCGTCAGTGGGAGGGACACAAGTGTGTTCGTGAAAGCCACATCAGGGGCCCTAGACCAGGACAGTGCCCTGAGAATGGAGCAGTGCCCCCGAGTCCGGTGCAAAGGAGAGGGACAGAACAGCAGGCAGGGGAAGGAGCGCTCATGTGAATAGACAAGGGCCTGAGGACCCTTCCACCATGTATGCATGCTGTACCACAGAGCTGAGAATGAACATGGGTGACAAGCACTGATTTCAGCAGAGAATGTCCTAAGGGAACACCGGTGCAGAGGGGAGGGGGTTGGGAGGACTCCCACAGGAGGTGGGGAGGGGGTTGGGAGGACTCCCACAGGAGGGGGGGAGGGGCTGGGAGGACTCCCACAGGAGGGGGGAGGGGGTTGGGAGGACTCCCAGAGGAGGTGGGAGAGGGCTGGGAGGACTCCCACAGGAGGGGGAGAGGATTGGGAGGACTCCCACAGGAGGGGGGAGAGGACTGGGAGGACTCCCACAGGAGGGGGGAGAGGACTGGGAGGACTCCCACAGGAGGGGGGACAGGACTGGGAGGACTCCTACAGGAGGGGGGAGAGGGCTGGGAGGACTCCCACAGGAGGGGGAGAGGGCTACTGCATGTTGTCCCATGTTAGAGGGAGCTGAATGCTCACACATTGTCTTGGGGCCCTACTTGGGTTAGAGGAGAGCCAGAGGGTGTTCCCACAAATTTGGATGGTGTAAGACTCTGCTAAAGGCCATGGACTTCCAAACCCCCAAGAAAACTATTCATAAGTTCAAATTTTTGTGTACAATCTCATGGGGTTTATGAGCTCTCTGAAACCCACCCATAAACCCCAGTTTATAAGCCTTCAGTATAAAGATGGCTGTCCTTGTCCTTTAAGGAGAATTGCACAGATCTTAGATGTGTGTACCTAAATATGATGTCCCACAATGTATGTGTTTTAAATGTGTTGGGGGGGGGGCTGGAGAGATGGCTAAGCTGTTAAAGTGCTTGCCTGCAAAGCCTAACAACCTGGGTTCAATTCCCCAGTACCCGTGTAAAGCCAAGATCTACAAAATGGCACACTTTTTTTTTTTTTGGTTTTGTGAGGTAGGGTCTCACTCTGGTTCAGGCTGACCTGGAATTCACTATGTAGTCTCAGGGTGGCCTCGAACTCTCGGCGATCCTCTTACCTCTGCCTCCCGAGTGCTGGGATTAACGGCGTGCGCCACCACGCCTGCCAAAATGGCACACTTTGTGGAGTTAATTTGTAGTTGCTAGAGGCCCTGATGTGCCCATTCTCTCTTATTCTCTCTCTGCTTGCAAATAAATAAATACAAATTTAAGCGTGTGTGTGTGTGTGTGTGTGTGTGTGTGTGTGTTGGGAAAAGAGAAGTGACTGAGGCAAAACATGAACAATTGATGAATTTTGGAGAATGGTATATGGTGTCCATCACAATTTCTTTCAACTTCCTGTACATTTGAAATCAAAAGGAAAACAAAACACAAAAGCAAAACAACACAAAACCCTCGCTCAAGGCAGAAGTAACAGGAATGAATATAAAGCAATGGATTTTATTCATTTATATTCTTTTACCATATTCTGTCGGGATACTCACTATAGTGGTTCAATATTTAGTTGGAACAATCAATAGGATCTAGTGCCTGATGGGAGCTCAAAGTGGCCAGCATAAATGACGGGGAGTTCAGTGAACAAAGAGATAGGAAAGAACAAGGGCAGGAAGTGGAAGGAGGGTGAGTTTGACTCCATAAGCAGCATTTAAAAAAAAAATATATATATACTTTTAAATTTATTTGCTTTGCAAGAAGAGAGAGAAAGAGAAAGAGAGGAAGAGAGAATGGGCACTCCAGGGCCTGAAGCCAATGCAAAGAAACTCCAGGTGCATGTGCCATTTTGCGCATCTGGCTTTATGTGGGTACTGGGGAATCGAACCAGGTCGTTAAACTTTGCAGGCAAGTGCCTTAACTGCTGAGCCATTTCTCCAGCCCCATAAGTAGCATTTGGAAGAGAGCTTGGTGGATTACAGTGGGTCCTCACAGGAGGAGTACATAGAATGAAAGTGATACAGTGCATGAGGACGCACAGTGTACCTGGACCAAGGACAGGGAGACACGTGAGAGGAAGGGAGGGTTATGGAGTGAGGTAACGGTGGCAATTGCCTGCAGACATGAAAAATACAGGAAACGTAGCTGACTGGACTTCTGTTGTCTAAGAGAGCTGCACTGGGAAGCTGGGTAATGGTTACCCAGCTAGATACGGATCTCATGTGCAGCCTGAACATTGTTCCCATTGTCATGCCACATAAGGTCTATATGCCCAGGAATACGAGGGCTGGAGAGATGGCTCAGTGGTCAAGACCCTTGCCTGCAAAGTCTAAGGACCTGGGTTCAATCCCCCAGTACCCACGTGGAGCCGGATGCACAGGTAGAATATGCATCTGGAGTTCATTTGTAGTGGCCAGAGACGCTGGCATGCTCATTCTCTCCCTCCCTCTCCCCTCTCTGTCAAATAAGCAAAATATTAATAAAAAGAAGAGTCAAAGAGGAGTAAAGGCCTTGACCCTTAAGGAGACCCCAACATGACATGGGGAAGGAAGACACGTGTCGAAACAATTTATGATGGGATCTCCCAACCAATGTTGAGCAGAGGAAAAGTTTTGTTTCTTGAAAGAGTTATTAAAAAAAAAAAAAAATGGGCTGGAGGATGGCTTAGCAGTTACGGCACTTGCCTGTGAAGCCTAAGGACCCAGGCTCGATTCCCCAGGACCCACGTAAACCGGATGCACAGGGTGGAGAATGCGTCTGGAGATCATTTGCAGTGGCTGGAGACCCTGATGTGCCCATTATCTCTCCTTCACACACTCTCTCTCTTTCTCTCTCTCAAATAAATAAAATAAAATATTGTTTTAAAAACTCATAGTTATTGTCTATAGAATGTCCTCCCATTCTGTAGAGACAATTAGGAAGACTGAAAACTGCATCTTATGCAAAGACCATGTAGCTGATTTGTGGCAAACAAAAATCCCAGCTGCCAGAAACCAGCTGTCCCAGCCAGTCCTAAAATGTCAAGGTCCCCTCTCCATAGCACACGCATATAGCTACAGAGGAGAGACCTTTTAGAGTGACATTTGAAACTCGGCCTCCAAAAAAAGGTGCTTCTGCAAGATGTGTGTGTTCGTTCCAGAATGGACAGAGCAACAGAGAATATGTCTTCCTGATCCTCTTTCCAGGATGTATTCAGGGACACAGGGCTGAGAATAGAAGGAAGAACTCACAGCATGGAATTGTGGTTTCTTGTAGGTCAAGTCTCATGGCAGGACTGGATGGCCAAAATGAAACAGGCAACTTATCCAAGGTCACACGGGCAGCGTGTGAGAAGGGCCCAGGATGCCAGGATCCACATGATGGTTTAGGGCTGGAAGGCAAGCTTTTAAATATCCTCAGGTCACGAGGGATTGAGACGTATGAATTTGATTCTCCAGAAACCATGTAAATATTTGGGGTGCCCATGCATACTCATAACCCCAGTCTTTAGGGGAAACAGAGACTAGAAGATCAGCATCATTGGGGCTCATGAAAATGGCAAGGTCTGAAATCAATGGGATTGGCTCAAGGGAAAACAGGAAGGCAAGCTATGGGAGGGGGAACATCCAAAATACTTCTTGGCATAGGCATGGGGTGATGCATGGGCACATACATGTGATATACTACACACATGTACCCCACTACCACATGCAAACAAAAAAAATCCTCATGACAGCCCATGCTGTCTGCTTCTGAAGTGTCCCAGCCCACACGTTTGAAAGCATAATAATAAACACGAACATTGAGTTACTGTGTTCCAGGTTTTGTCCCCACACGACACGTACCCATTTCATTAACTTCACCGCAAGTCTGTGAGGCAAACACTGTTATCTGTTTTCTTAGAATTAATCAAACTGAGGCAAAGAACTTGGGTGGCCTGGTGCTTCTTTAGGAAAAGTGCACAGACCAGACAGACATGAGGAAGAAATGGTAAATGTTCAGCTAGTCTGGATTCAGGACACCTCGCCTGTCCCCTCCCCACCATCTCCTACACAGCTCAACAGCCAGAGCATCTGCTCTGAGTCAGGTGCATGTCCCTTTAAGGCTGTCCTTCTCACTGGCCCCTCCCACAGCGAGGGAGGAATCATAGATGTCTCCTGAACGAAAGGAAGGGCTGCTTACTAGTCAGGTGTTAAAAATGTGAGACATTTCCTCCTGGGAAAATCCGGCTGAGATGAACCCTCTCCTCCTCCTCCTCTTCCTTCTTCTTCTTCTTCTTCTTCTTCGTCAAATTAGCATCATTATCCTCAAAGTTAGACAAGAAAAAGTTCATTGCTCTTGGTGCTTATTAACATTTTGTCTCAGTCTAAATGTATTTTTGAACTTTTTTTATTGCATTCATCAATGAAAAAGAAAATCGCAGTTTTGATATAAAGAAAAGAATGAGACAGGCACAGTGGCTCATGCTTGTGATCCCAGTACTTGAGAGCAACGTTGAGGTAGGAGGATTGTAGTGAGTCTGAGGCAAGGCTTAGCTGTAGATGAATTCCAGTCTAGCCTGGACTACAGAGTGAGTGAGACTCCATCTCCTGTTTCAAAATAAAAGGGCTAAGCCGGGCATGGTGGCGCACGCCTTTAATCCCAGCACTCGGGAGGCAGAGGTAGGAGGATCGCCATGAGTTCGAGGCCACTCTGAGACTACAGAGTGAATTCCAGGTCAGCCTGGGCTACAGTGAGACCCTACCTCGAAAAGCCAAAATAATAAAATAAAATAAAATAAAATAAAATAAAATAAAATAAAATAAAATAAAATGGCTGGAAAGAAAGATTGCTTAATGGTTTGGCACACTTTGTGGAGTTAATTTGTAGTTGCTAGAGGCCCTGATGTGCCCATTCTCTCTTATTCTCTCTCTGCTTGCAAATAAATAAATACAAATTTAAGCGTGTGTGTGTGTGTGTGTGTGTGTGTGTGTGTGTGTTGGGAAAAGAGAAGTGACTGAGGCAAAACATGAACAATTGATGAATTTTGGAGAATGGTATATGGTGTCCATCACAATTTCTTTCAACTTCCTGTACATTTGAAATCAAAAGGAAAACAAAACACAAAAGCAAAACAACACAAAACCCTCGCTCAAGGCAGAAGTAACAGGAATGAATATAAAGCAATGGATTTTATTCATTTATATTCTTTTACCATATTCTGTCGGGATACTCACTATAGTGGTTCAATATTTAGTTGGAACAATCAATAGGATCTAGTGCCTGATGGGAGCTCAAAGTGGCCAGCATAAATGACGGGGAGTTCAGTGAACAAAGAGACAGGAAAGAACAAGGGCAGAAAGTGGAAGGAGGGTGAGTTTGACTCCATAAGCAGCATTTTAAAAATAATATATATATACTTTTAAATTTATTTGCTTTGCAAGAAGAGAGAGAAAGAGAGGAAGAGAGAATGGGCACTCCAGGGCCTGAAGCCAATGCAAAGAAACTCCAGGTGCATGTGCCATTTTGTGCATCTGGCTTTATGTGGGTACTGGGGAATCGAACCAGGTCGTTGAACTTTGCAGGCAAGTGCCTTAACTGCTGCGCCATTTCTCCAGCCCCATAAGTAGCATTTGGAAGGGAGCTTGATGGATTACAGTGGGTCCTCACAGGAGGAGTACATAGAATGAAAGTGATACAGTGCATGAGGACACACAGTGTACCTGGACCAAGGACAGGGAGACACGTGAGAGGAAGGGAGGGTTATGGGTGAGGTAACGGTGGCAGTTGCCTGCAGACATGAAAAATACAGGAAACGTAGCTGACTGGACTTCTGTTGTCTAAGAGAGCTGCACTGGGAAGCTGGGTAATGGTTACCCAGCTAGATACGGATCTCATGTGCAGCCTGAACATTGTTCCCATTGTCATGCCACATAAGGTCTATATGCCCAGGAAGACGAGGGCTGGAGAGATGGCTCAGTGGTCAAGACCCTTGCCTGCAAAGTCTAAGGACCTGGGTTCAATCCCCCAGTACCCACGTGGAGCTGGATGCACAGGTAGAATATGCATCTGGAGTTCATTTGTAGTGGCCAGAGACGCTGGCATGCTCATTCTCTCCCTCCCTCTCCCCTCTCTGTCAAATAAGCAAAATATTAATAAAAAGAAGAGTCAAAGAGGAGTAAAGGCCTTGACCCTTAAGGAGACCCCAACATGACATGGGGAAGGAAGACACGTGTTGAAACAATTTATGATGGGATCTCCCAACCAATGTTGAGTGGAGGAAAAGTTTCGTTTCTTGAAAGAGTTATTTAAAAAAAAAAAAAAAAAACTGGGCTGGAGGATGGCTTAGCAGTTACGGCACTTGCCTGTGAAGCCTAAGGACCCAGGCTCGATTCCCCAGGACCCACGTAAACCGGATGCACAGGGTGGAGAATGCGTCTGGAGATCATTTGCAGTGGCTGGAGACCCTGATGTGCCCATTATCTCTCCTTCACACACTCTCTCTCTTTCTCTCTCTCAAATAAATAAAATAAAATATTGTTTTAAAAACTCATAGTTATTGTCTATAGAATGTCCTCCCATTCTGTATAGACAATTAGGAAGACTGAAAACTGCATCTTATGCAAAGACCATGTAGCTGATTTGTGGCAAACAAAAATCCCAGCTGCCAGAAACCAGCTGTCCCAGCCAGTCCTAAAATGTCAAGGTCCCCTCTCCATAGCACACGCATATAGCTACAGAGGAGAGACCTTTTAGAGTGACATTTGAAACTCGGCCTCCAAAAAAAAGGTGCTTCTGCAAGATGTGTGTGTTCGTTCCAGAATGGACAGAGCAACAGAGAATATGTCTTCCTGATCCTCTTTCCAGGATGTATTCAGGGACACAGGGCTGAGAATAGAAGGAAGAACTCACAGCATGGAATTGTGGTTTCTTGTAGGTCGAGTCTCATGGCAGGACTGGATGGCCAAAATGAAACAGGCAACTTATCCAAGGTCACACGGGCAGCGTGTGAGAAGGGCCCAGGATGCCAGGATCCACATGATGGTTTAGGGCTGGAAGCTTTTAAATATCCTCAGGTCACGAGGGATTGAGACGTATGAATTTGATCCCCCAGAAACCATGTAAATATTTGGAGTGCCCATGCATACTCATAACCCCAGTCTTTAGGGGAACAGAGACTAGAAGATCGGCATCATTGGGGCTCATGAAAATGGCAAGGTCTGAAATCAATGGGACTGGCTCAAGGGAAAACAGGAAGGCAAGCTATGGGAGGGGGGAACATCCAAAATACTTCTTGGCATAGGCATGGGGTGATGCATGGGCACATACATGTGATATACTACACACATGTACCCCACTACCACATGCAAACAAAAAAAATCCTCATGACAGCCCATGCTGTCTGCTTCTGAAGTGTCCCAGCCCACACGTTTGAAAGCATAATAATAAACACGAACATTGAGTTACTGTGTTCCAGGTTTTGTCCCCACACGACACGTACCCATTTCATTAACTTCACCGCAAGTCTGTGAGGCAAACACTGTTATCTGTTTTCTTAGAATTAATCAAACTGAGGCAAAGAACTTGGGTGGCCTGGTGCTTCTTTAGGAAAAGTGCACAGACCAGACAGACATGAGGAAGAAATGGTAAATGTTCAGCTAGTCTGGATTCAGGACACCTCGCCTGTCCCCTCCCCACCATCTCCTACACAGCTCAACAGCCAGAGCATCTGCTCTGAGTCAGGTGCATGTCCCTTTAAGGCTGTCCTTCTCACTGGCCCTCCCACAGCGAGGGAGGAATCATAGATGTCTCCTGAAGGGCTGGCTGCTACTAGTCAGGTGTTAAAAATGTGAGACATTTCCTCCTGGGAAAATCCGGCTGAGATGAACCCTCTCCTCCTCCTCCTCTTCCTTCTTCTTCTTCTTCTTCTTCGTCAAATTAGCATCATTATCCTCAAAGTTAGACAAGAAAAAGTTCATTGCTCTTGGTGCTTATTAACATTTTGTCTCAGTCTAAATGTATTTTTGAACTTTTTTTATTGCATTCATCAATGAAAGAGAAAATCGCAGTTTTGATATAAAGAAAAGAACGAGACAGGCACAGTGGCTCATGCTTGTGATCCCGGTACTTGAGAGCAACGTTGAGGTAGGAGGATTGTAGTGAGTCTGAGGCAAGGCTTAGCTGTAGATGAATTCCAGTCTAGCCTGGACTACAGAGTGAGTGAGACTCCATCTCCTGTTTCAAAATAAAAGGGCTAAGCTGGGCATGGTGGCGCACGCCTTTAATCCCAGCACTCGGGAGGCAGAGGTAGGAGGATTGCCATGAGTTCGAGGCCACTCTGAGACTACAGAGTGAATTCCAGGTCAGCCTGGGCTACAGTGAGACCCTACCTCGAAAAGCCAAAATAATAAAATAAAATAAAATAAAATAAAATAAAATAAAATAAAATAAAATAAAATGGCTGGAAAGAAAGATTGCTTAATGGTTAAGGCGTTTGCCTGCAAAGCCCAAGGCCCCAAGTTCATTTCCCCAAGACCCACATAAGCCAAATGCACAAGGTGGCGCATGCATCTGGACTTTGCTTGCAGTGGCTGGAGGCCCTGGCGTGCCCATTCTCTCTCTCTGTCTCTCTCTCTCTCTCAAATAAATATTTTTTTAAAAAGCCAAAGAGAAGAAAAATACGGGCAGAAGAAAGGTATAAGTGGCAAAAGAAAACTCATGGCCAGAGTGGAAATATTATTTGGACATCTGAGAAGATCTCGGGCCTTGCTGATGACTCATGTTGTGAACTTGGTCATTTTTACCTTGATTCAGATTTCCATCACTGGAAACTCTGTGAAGTCTTAGAGTGGTGTGTTTCACTCAAACGTGGTGACGACAATCCATTTGAGCCAAGTGGATTGTACCCCAGGGAGAGACTGATAGGGCTCACGCAACGATGTATCACTCCCCCCCCCAAATCATTTTTGCTAGGATTCAAGCGATTTGAAACAGGTCCAAAGCAGGAGAATGCAGCTAAAATGCACTAAGCCCTTAGATAGTCACAGGAGAACAGCAACGTAACACCCACCTGACCCACAGCGGGATTGCCAGGTAGTTTATGACAGCGGCTGTGACTTTGAAAACCACCCTTAACATTGGCCTTATTTCTGTCCGTCAGTCAGAATGGCATCTGAAAATGGAAAAGGCAAGGCAAGGGGCCAGTGGAGATGGCACACGGTGAAAAACGGCAACAAGAGGCCAGAAGGTGAGACAGCTGGAGAAAAAAAATTAAAAAATAAGACATAGTCACTCCAGACACAGAAGAATCTGGGGTCATTGAGTTCAGGGGCTGATTGCCCCAAACACCTCAGTCAATAGCCCAAAGGGCACAGCAACACAACAGCTATGCATACTGATAGCTTTGGACCACAAGGAATAAAACTGAATTTGTGTTCTGGGTTAAAAAAAAAAAAAAAGTCAGACAGGGAGGAATGCAATGGACAGAAAATCTTTATATTGTAAACAGATTAACATTCTAAAAGTAAGTCCAGAATAAACCTTGGAAAGAATGGCTTGCAACATAGAAACGCTCCTTTGGGTATGAGGTAGATATGTTATTACATGTAACTGTTATTCACACACACACAAGTAAGAGTAGATTATCCCAGGGCTGGAGGGATGGCTTAGCAGTTAAGACATTTGCCTGCAAAGCCAAAGGACCCAGGTTCAATTCCCCAGGACCCATGTTAGCAGATGCACAAGGGGGCGCATGTATCTGGAGTTCGTTGGCAGTGGCTGGAGGCCCTGGCATGTCCATTCTCTCTCTCTCTCACTCATTTTCCCTCTTTCTCTGTCAAGTAAATAAATAAAAATAATGTTTTTTTTTTAAAAAAGAGTAGATTATCCTATAGAATAAAGAGAATGGTGAAACCTATAAGTATGTTGACTACTGAGTTTAATAGTGAGTTAATAAGAATAATGTAAAAAGAGGGCTGGAGAAATGGCTTAGTGGTTAAGGTGTTTGCCTGCGAAGCCAAAGGATCCCGGTTCGATTCCCCAGGACCCACGTAAGCCAGATGCACAAGGGGCACATGCATCTGGAGTTCATTTGAAGTGGCTAAAGGCCCTGGCGTGCCCATTCTCTCTCTCTCTCTCTCTCTCTCTCTGCCTCTCTTAAAAAAAGAAAAAAAAGAATAATGTAAAAAGAGAGGAACCTGTAGGTTCTTAAAAAAAAAATCTAAGGTGAATGAAAAAAGTTTGTTGGCCAGGTCAAGCTATTTTTCAACCCAAAAAGGAGCTGAAGAGGATTGAAAGACTGGGCTGCCCTGGCCAGAGCTGTTTCTTAGAGATGGGTGGTGAGAAGGAAGTGACAGGTGGCACCTCTGGGAGACAGTGAGATGTAGGGAAGAAGAAACGCGAAGCCAAACATCACGGATGATGTTCGATCATGTCACGGGATTCATAACGCTGCTCTGAGAGGTGGGGTGTTTCCATGAGGGGAAATGGCTAAGCAGCTGACGTCTATTTACTAATAGGCAGGACAATAAATTAACCTGGGACTCTTAAAGGGTTTAGGTGTTAGAAGTCATGAGGAAATAAGGCTGTGATTTTGTAGGAATTAAGGGTGATTGATGGGTTCAGACTTTGATAATTTGTGCCAATTTACTTGAATTTGTGAGGCACAGAGGAACCTGGGAGAATTCTTTTTTTTTTCCTCTCTCTCTTCTCCCTCCTACCCTTTTTCCTCTCTGCATGTGTGTGTTTATAAACACATTGTGTATGTATATGTGTATGTGTGTGTATAAACATATACATATATATAATTCTCTTTTTTTCATTTATTTATTTGCAAGCAGAGCGAGATAGCCAGGGAGAATGGACACACCAGGGCCTCCAGCACTGCAAATGAACTCCAGATGCATGCGCCACCTTGTGCATCTGTCTACATGGATAGTGGGGAATTGAACCTGGGTCGTTAGGCTTTGCAGGCAAGCATCTTAACAGCTAAGCCATCTCTCCAGCCCCTTTATTTATTATTTAAAAAATTTTTTTTTTTTTGGTTTTTCGAGGTAGGGTCTCACTCTGGCCCAGGCTGACCTGGAATTAACTATGTAGTCTCAGGGTGGCCTTGAACTCACGGCGATCCTCCTACCTCTGCCCCTCGAGTGCTGGGATTAAAGGCGTGCGCCACCACGCCCAGCTCTATTTTTTTAATTTTTGAGTCAGGGTCTCACTCTAGTCCAGGCTGACCTGGAACTCGCTCTGTAGCTCCAGGCTGGCCTCAAACTCATGACAATCCTCCTACCTTAGCCTCCTGAATGCTGGGATTATAGGCGTGCGCCACATACTCCTACAGTGTTTTGTTTATATTTCTAGTGACCAACACTTAATAAGCACCATTGAGTAATAAGTGTCATGTTAAATACTTGTATATCCATGATCCCATCGAATCCTAATCCACTCACAGTGAGGAAACTGATGCTCTGAGAAGTTAATGAACTTACCCAAATGTAAAAAGCAACACAGCCAAAGAAAAAGCAGTTATGGGCTAGAGAGATGGCTTAGCGGTTAAAGCACTTGCCTGCAAAACCTGAGGACCCAGCTTCGATTCGATAACCAGGATACCCAGGTTAGCCAGATGCACAAGGTGACGCATGCATCTGGAGTTCTTTTGCAGTGGCCAGAGGCCCTGGCACACCTCTCTCTCTCTCTCTCAAATAAATAAATAATAAAATCTTAAGAAAGAAAGAGCAGTTATTTTAAAAAGGCCCATCCTATCAAGGCCCAGGTGACTTTCCATTCACCTGGGAAAGTTGCTTTACCTTATTTTCAAACCAACGTTCCCTCAAGTAGTTAGGGTGTAGGTCTTCAAGCCGTCGAGTTACTGAGCCTTGACAATCACCAATAGTCTTAGTGTTCCAAGATTTCAATAGACCGGGAGCTTCTGAAGGGAAACTGAAAATGCAGGGGTTTTGCTTTGTTTTGTTTTTTCGAGGTAGGGGCTCACTCTAGTCCAGGCTGACCTGGAATTCCCTATGTAGTCTCAGGGTGGCCTCGAACTCACAGCAATCCTCCAACCTCTGCCTCCCAAGTGCTGGGATTAAAGGCGTGCACCGCCATGCCTGGCTGAAGAGGCAGGGTTAACGTGGGACAAGAACAGCCTGTCTTGTAGCTGTTAAGGCGTTTGCTGTGCATCCATGTTGAGTCATTTTCTCCTGCCACTGCCAGAGATTCAGAGTTCACAGGGTTGATCTCCATCTACAGCAGTATTTATCGCCCCCTCCAACCCACCCACCGCTGCAAGGATCAATGCAAGGGTGTGCTGACAAGTTTGCTTGATACAAATGCTTCCTCAATCCGCCAGGCACAGTGAATCACAATGCAATCCAAAGCATAGTGTTTAAGGCAGCTCTCTTGTTATTTTCACAGGAAGACAACTTCGAGGAGAGCATGTTTCCCATACTAGCCCAGCCACAGGGTCGTGCCTCAGGGCATTGCCTCACCTCTTCTCTAACCTGTGTTACATTCCTTGGGCTTACATGCAAGGGAAAAGCTGCTCCCTTCGCTTGGAAGTGAGAGAACCCTATGGAATGTCAGAGCCCAACTTGTGACCCAGCCCAGGTTCCTTTCTGTCTTGCCTTCTCCCTCCGAGGCCTAGAGATAAAGAGGCCTTATTACAAGTGCAAAATATGACTATTACTGCCTCCTCTAATAAGGCTTCTTGCCAATTTTTCAAATGACTAGAGTCTGTTTGCTAATTATGACTCCGTACTTGGCTGCATTCATTTTCTTTCCCTGAAGGAGACTGTGTTCCCTGTAAAGCCAAGTGCTAAGAAGCGTGTTTACTGCCATCTATGGGAGGCCGCTGGGCTACCACCACAGTAGACCCCTTCCTGGACATTGCTGGGGAAATTTCAGTTACAAAGCCCCCACATTTGCTCTGCTCATGCACTAAGAATGAAGAGATTGCTCTGAACTCTGCGTGAAAAGTCCATTGCGCAACGCTTTGCTTCAGAGTGTAGGTTCACACTGCTATTTAGGGAGGAAGAGAAGAAATGTTCCCGGAGTCAAGGCATTCTATTTATTTTATAGTATATCCCCTCATAACTAGGGCTTCCAGCCCCATGAGTACCCTCAAATAGCCTATTGGATTATGCTGGAACTAGGAAGTGTCTGCAGGGCAACTGTGATCTGAAGAAAGTCTGGAACCAGCAAATGATAAAACCAAAACCAGTGCCATGGCCTACGAATTTGGCTCGTGAATCACGCTTCCCAAGATTTTATAACAAACTCTATTGTTTTAGTAGCAGGGACTTTTATCATCAGGGGCAAAAAAAAAATATCAAAGGGATGTAGGAGTTTTGAAAGACACATGCTTATGAGAAGCACAATGTGAGGGAGCATGTTCTACACCTCAGGGAGAAAAGAAGGAAGGGAAGAAGAACTGATTAAGAAAAACAAGCAAGGGCTGGAGAGATGGCTTAGCGGTTAAACGCTTGCCTATGGAGCCTAAGGACCCCGGTTCGAGGCTCGATTCTCCAGGACCCACGTAAGCCAGATGCACAAGGGGGTGCATGCATCTGGAAGTGGCTGGAGAAATCTCTCTTCTCTCTCTCTACCTGCCTATTTCTGTATCTCTCTCTCTCAAATAAATAAATTTTAAAAAAAAAGAAAAACAAGCAAATAAATGAACAGTGGGTATAAAAGCTCAAAGGAGAAAGGTAGCGTGGACAACATAGTTTAGTATAGGGAGCACTGTTTACATGGACTCTGTTCTCAAATAATGGTTAAATCTATTAGGGTTATTAAATCATTATCATGAAAGGTTAAAGAGATGCCACTGCAAAGTTCACAGAAAGAAATATGCCTACAATTTTTTTCTAATTTTTTAAAAGTTCATTTGTAAGAGAGAAAGATAGGGTGAGAGAGAGGGACAGAAAGAGAGAGAATGAGCATGCCAGGGTCTCCAGCCATTGCAAACAAACTCTAGATGCACGTACCACCTTGTGCATCTGGCTTATGTGGGTTCTGGGGAATTAAACCTGATTCTTTTGGCTTTACAGGCAAGGGCCTTAACCTCTAAGCCATCTCTCCAGCCCCCAACTTTAAAAAAATTTTTTTTGATTAATTTACAAGCAGAGAGAGAGAGAGAAAAGAAACAGACAGAGAGGACGGACACCCCATGGCCTCCAGCCACTGCAAATAAACTCCAGATGCATGCACCACTTTGTGAAACTGGCTTTCCATGGGTACTGGGGAATCAAACCTGGATCATTAGGCTTCGCAGGCAAGTGCCTTAATTACTGAACCATCTCTCCAGCTCCATGCCTTCAAAATTTGAAAGGCGATTCCACGTCTTTCATAATAAGAGAGCTTCAAATTGAAAGTGAATGAGTTAAAAACATATTTGCAAAAGACATAGGTAAAGGACGTGTATTCAAAATACAGGTAACTCTCAAAGCTAAGCATTAAGAAAGTAAACACCCCCCAAAAAAGGTGTACAAGGGGTTTGAACAGATCCCTCACCCAGGAGGACAGAAGACAAGATGCTTAATGCCATTAAGGAAACACAAAGTGTGATGCTCTAACAATGAGATGCTACAGCGCATCTATTCAAAGGGCTAAAATCTGGGCCTGGAGCCATGTCTTGGTGCTTAAGGCACTTGCCTGCAAAGCCTAAGGGCCCAGGTTTGATTTCCCAGCACCTATGTAAGGCAGATGCACAAGGCGGTGCGTGCATCTGGAGCTCATTTGCAGTGGCTAGAGGCCCTGGCATGCCTATTCTCGCTCTAAATGCCTCTTGTTCTCTGTTGCTCCCTCTCTCTTAAATAAAATGAAGAAATAAAAAGAAGGGCTAAAATCCAAAATACTGACATCACTAAGTGCAGGCAGGAATGTGAAGCTGTTTGGACTTCAAAATGATCTACAGCCATTCTGGAAAACAGCCTGGCAGTTTCTTCAAAAGCTAAACATAGCCTTCCTATCCCATCCAGCAAACATGTGCTTTGGGTTTTCATCCAAATGAGTTGAAGACTTATATCCACACGGATGTTGTTTATAGCACATGAATGGTTCAAGCAGTTTCATTCATAATTGGCCCCTAATTGGGAGTCACTAAATGTGCTTCCCTAGGTACAGAGCTAAAGTAATTGTGGTAAGTCTGCATAGTGAAGTATTATTCTTATTCAACACCAAAAACGAATGTCTTCCTAAGCCAGGAGAAGGCACCAAGTAAAAGCAGCCATACTGGGTAAGTTTGATTACATGACACCCTGAAAAGGCAAAACTATGGAGACACTAAATCGATCAGTAAATACCAGACGATCAGGAGAAACGTAGGAGGGAGGGAGGCAGGATAAACAGGTAGAGCAGCGAGGACTTTCAGGGCAGTGGAAATGTTCTGTATGATCATAGGGTTTTGGGAACATGATGGGAGATAGCCAAGAGTGAGCCTTCTTGTCATATGAACCTTAGTAAATAATGCACCAACATTTGTCTGCCAGTTACAATACCACGTCTGTCACACTAGTTTAAGATATAACTAATAGGGGACCTTGGGGGAGGTTCCATCAATGGCAGAAGAAGCTGCTTCCATGCATCCAAGCAGAGAAAGAAACAACAGAACAGCCCATTAAGGCAGCAGCCAGCGTGAACTGGCAGCAAGCAGGAGCCCAGAGCTCACACTGAATTCAGGTCCACCCCCAGGGACTCCTTTGGGCTGGACTCCAGGATCTGATCCCAGTGCCACCTCCTCTGGTCAGACAAGCTCAATCAAACACCTGAGTGTATGGGGCAGGGGGAACATACGTTCACATTCAAACCACCACACACACCATAGCACTGGAGACACTAGAATTTAGACCAAAGGACAAGGGTTATTTAAACAAGGACATATGGGGCTGGAGAGATGGGTTAGCGGTAAAGTGCTTGCCTGTGAAGCCTAAGGACCCCGGTTCGAGACTTGGTTCCCTAGGATCCACGTAAGCCAGATGCACAAGGGGCACATGCATCTGGAGTTTGTTTGCAGTGGTAGAGGCCCTGATGTGCCCATTCTCTCTCTCTCTCTCTCTGTCACTCTCAAATAAATAAAAATAAACAAAAAATTAAACGAGGACATAAAACATGAAGAGAGTGTGTCGTTCTTGGGCTGACGGGAGGATACTGTTTTGTGAATACCCATGAGCCTTGTGTGAAGAGCTGGGCTTTTATTTGTCCCAGACAAACAGCAGAGCCAGCCGCAGCCCTCCTCCATAACACCACTGACAAGAACGGGTATGGTGCCCACAAGCTGCTTGGGGGAGGTGGGGACGCTTAAAGAAAGCAATAAAAATAACAACAATAAGAAGAAGAAAGAAAGAAAGAAATCAATGGCATCATTTCTCCCCTCCAGGGCCTCCACACTGCTCTTGGGAACACATGTGGACCCACCACTTCTGAACTCAACTGTCAAGCAATTCCTTAGACACAGAGAGAATTTGAACATCAGGCTCTGGATGATCACAGAGATATGTCTCCTGCATGTCTTTAAAAAAAAAAAAAAAAACACAAGGATGTTTCGCATGAAAGGTTTGATACTTTAACATTAATCTTCGAAAAATTGGAAAATCTAACAGCACGGGAGCTGCTTTTCCTTCATGTCAACAGCCCCTTGAAGATACTCAGGGACTGCCTCTTCTTTATTGAACATTAGCTCAGCGGGTAACCACTGTCTCTAACACTGATCACCTTACCTCGGTCTTCTGTGAACCTTTCAGTGCGCAAGTCCTGGACTAGGTTCAGGAAAGACTGGCTTAGAAAAGTATCTTAGAAAAGTGGTTTAGACGCTTGTCTGTGAAGCATAATGACCAGAGTTCGATTTCCCAGTACCCATGTAAAGTCTGTTTTGCAGTCTCTGTCTGTCTCTCTTCTCCCTCTCTCTCTGCTTGCAAGTAGTATTTTTTATTTTTATTCAGTTAGAGAGAGAGAGAATGGGTGCACCAGGGCCTCTAGCCATTGCAGACAAACTACAGACAGACGCACCACATTGTGCATCTGGCTTATGTGGGTCCTGGGGAATCAAACTTGGATCCTTTGGCTTTGTAGGCAAGTGCCTTTAATCACTAAGCCATCAAGAAAGAAAAATATCTTGGAAGTAGGGAGATGCTGAGACAAATTTTAGCAAGGTACGTTAGAGTCAAACTTCCTAGAATGACGATCACAGGATCCTGGTGCTTTGGAGAAGTTCGGAAGCAGCAAAGAAGTTGCTTACTGACCACTGGTGCGAGCCAGGCCTTCTGTGCGAGGCTTTCTGCCTCACAGCACTTGTAGCTTACTGGTAAAGGTGGCCAGTGTACGAAAAACAGACTGTGATATACATGCATGCATGCAAGCTTGCTTGCAGGAGAGGGTGGAAGTTTACTGTTTTAGAGAATAACAGTGCAGGTAGATAGGGAAGATGACCAGGAAACAGCCTTAAACAGCATCAATATCATTTTTCCTTTATTAGTTATGTACACACTCAGTGTGCAAACAGCACATGTTGGCACCATCCTTAGCTTCCTTCCTGTCCTGCCCCTCCGAAGGGACCCTCCTTGTTGGGGATGCCAGTTATCCCCATGTGGATTGTGGATGGTTCATAGTGGGGGTATTGACCAGTTATGGGGAAGAGGCAATGTCCCTGTGCATAGTGTCCCAACCTGTGGCTCTAACAATCTTTCCGCCCCCTCTTCCACAAATTTCCCTGAGCCATGTTGGGTTGGTTTTAGGTCGACTTCAGTGATGAGGTCTTGGGAGCCTCTGTGTCTCTGGATCTCTGCTTTGGTAGCAGTTGAGTGTTCTCTGTGTCTGTCTCCTTCACCCTTGTGCTGGTACCAGGTTCACCGAGAAAGCAGCACTCTTGCTCATTTCCCCATTCCTCTGTGGTTTCAGCTGGGGCCCTGGGTGAGGTGCGATGGGCAGATTCTCTCCTCGGGTTCTGCGTCCATCTGAAAAGGAAAAGCAGATTCTCCAACAGAGTGAAGTCAGCACCAGATAAATGGGATAACCATTATTAGTTTAGAGAGAATTTAATAGGTGTGGGCCCTCTTGTAGCCCAAGATTGGTGGGAGCTTGATATTGGAGAGCCAATTCATGTTTTTGGATGTGGTTCTGACTTGTTTCCCAGTTCCAGGTATGGGTTCCTTTCCACTGAGTGCATCTTTTAGCCAATCCAAGAGCAGTTTGTTACCCACCATGGTTGTGTGCCACTACTGCACTTGGATGAGCATCACATCAGATTGTTTGCTACTGAGTAGCTTAGACCTCGAGTTGCTCGGACAGATGTTGGTCATTTCCCTCCACTCGCTCATGTGTCACCTCCTGGCACTAGATGAGCTAACTGTCTGGGGACTGGCTCTCTTCCAGATTCCAGCCAGGTCTCTCCAGAACAGCATCAATATTAAGGAATAAAAAGGGTAAGAAAGGTGATGAAGCAGATGTAGGAAGGATGGCACAGCAAATGCACAGGCCCTGCAGTGAGACAGTGTGGAATGTTCTAGATGCAAGAAGAATAAGCAGTGTCTGGAACACAGTGAGTGAGGAGGAAGAAGGTATGATGATGTGGCGGAGAATCGGCCATAACCAGATGATGGCCTTTGAGGAAACAGCTTGGACAACATTTACCCTGAGAAGAAACGGCAGAGAATTTTTATTTCATTTATTTATTTGAGAGAGAGAAAGACACAGAGAGAGGGAGAGAATGGACATGCCAGGGCCTCCAGCCACTGCAAACGAACACCAGACGTGTGCCCCCTTGTGCATCTGGCTTACGTGGGTCCTGGAGAATCGAACTGGGATCCTTTGGTTTGTAGGCAAACATCTTAACTGCTAAGCCATCTCTCCAGCCCTTATTTATTTATTTATGTATGAGAGAGAGAGGGGGCAGAGAGAGAGAGAGAGAGAGAGAAAGAGAGAGAAAGAGAATGGGTGTGCCAGGGCCTCCAGCCACTGCAAATGAACTCCATACACCTATGGCCCCTGTGCATTCCTGTGGGGAATAGAACCTGGGTCCTTAGGCTTTGCAGAGAAGCACCTTAACCTATGAGCCATCTTTCCAGCCCTAGAGAGATTTCTTTCAGAATGATGTGACTCAACGTGCAGGTCTGATAGACTGTCCTGGGAAAAGACACAACAGAACAACACAGGGGGCAGCCAGGGGGACTGGAAAAGACAAGGAGCAGTTGTCCTGCTACCCACACACGCTCCCACCTGTCCACAGCCAGCAGCAGAGCTCTGGCTGGCAGCCCCTCCCTCCTGCCACTGGGTCTCAGGACCCTTCTTGTGTCCTTTATCTCTACCCTGGGGGCTCGTTCTATGGCTTTCCAATCTAAGGGAATATGGGGGAGAGGTTGGTACCCCTCATCTCTTCCTCCTTCCGTGTGTGTGTGTGTGTGTGTGTGTGTGTGTGTGTGTGTGCATGTGCACGGTGATTTCAGATGTGATGGCAGTGCATTGGCACCGAAACAGGTGGAGGGGCTTCGGTTGGCTATTGCGCAGCAGCCACCGGAGGTTAGCAAGGATCGCTGGCCCTCAAACCAAGCCCGGCTAGTTGGTGGTGGTGGGGCCTTGAAACTTGAGATGAGAGGAGGTTGCGAATGATTTGAGGGACAGCAGGGAGCCTTTATGGGCGTGCGAAGAGGAGAGCGACATGATTTAAGGGGCTCTGGAGAAAGATGTTTCTCAATGATGTGTGTCCAATAGATGAAAGGGGACCCCAGGCTGAAAGAAGGGGAACTAATTGGGAGGCGGGAGTCCAGGTGTGAGGTCATTATGGCTCCAACAACCAGAGCCATTGAAGAGAGGGGGAAGACGGGAAGAAATGGTAGGGTTTGATGTTGAATTCCAACTGCTTCTGGTGTGTTGGGGTGGGCGAGAGACATAGTGAAAAGATGAGATAGGAAACTGAAAACGTGTTTGAACAGACATGGAGCTAGAAAAGAATTGGACCAGGACTGGAGAGGTGGCTCATCAGTTAAAGGTGCTGGCTTGCAAAGCCTGAAGGACTGGGTTCAATTCCCCAGTAAGCAGGTAAAACCAGATGGACAAAGTGGCTCATGCACCTGGAGCCCCTGTGCAGTGACAGGAGGGCCTGGCACACTCATTCCTCCCGCCCCCACTCCTGCCTCTCTCTGTGTTTCTCAAATAAATAATTAAAAATTAAAAATCATTTTTAAAAAAGACTTGGGGGGCTGGAGATGATGGCTTAGCGGTTACTTGCAAAGCACAAGGACCCTGGTTCAATTCCCCAGGACCCATGTAAGCCAGATGCACAAGGGGGAGCATGTGTCTGGGGTTCATTTGCAGTGGCTGGAGGCCCTGGCATGCCCATTCTCTCTCTCCTTCTCTCTACCTCTTTGTCTCTCTTAAATAAATAAATAAATAAATAAATAAATAAATAAATAAATAAAAATATATTTTAAAATAATAATAATAAAAAAGACTTGGGGCCGGGCGTGGTGGCGCATGCCTTTAATCCCAGCACTTGGGAGGCAGAGGTAGGAGGATCGCCGAGAGTTCGAGGCCACCCTGAGACTACATAGTTAATTCCAGGTCAGCCTGGACCAGAGTGAGACCCTACCTCACAAAACCAACAAAAAAAAAAAAAAAGACTTGGGGTTAGTGACATCGGAAGAACATGGCAGGCAGGCAGGCAGAAAGTGGATTAAATAAGGGAGTTGGCAGAGAGCCCTTTAGTAACCCACTCAAGACCAGTCCTGGGAGAACTCTTCCCTTCTCCAGGCCATTTTGGGTGCTCAACTGCTTTGGGGCATTAAGAGAGTGAGTCCTTGAACCCCAAACCCTGAGTCATGTTGCTATTTAACCAAAGAACTGAGCAAACCAAACTGAGAAGGATAATTATTAAATTATTCTATTTCTTGAGGGACGTACAGAACCAAGGGAAGGAAAATGAATACACCCATGGAGTCTGACAGCCCATGTGGTGGGCCTGGAAGAAATGTGCAAAGAGATTTAGAGAGAAAGAAAAGTACAGAGAAGTCCTGCCATGGGGAGGGTAGAAGGGGGTAGAGAGCCCATGTGGGAGTGGGGGTCAGGGGGTTCTCCCCTTGTCTCAGCCCAGCCAAGCCAGACAAGAGGAAACTCACCAGAACCTGGAGGTTCAGGAGTGATGGTCAGGCAGCCCAGAGGTCAAACCCTCCCCTCTTAAATGCCTATATATATGTATATATATAAAATTTCATGATGGTGGGACCTACCTTCCAGCTCAGGTGAGCCAGAGAGATAGCTGGGCTAGAGGCTGGCTCAGGAAGAGACCAGCTAATGACGCCAAGTTCTGAGGATTGAGCTTGACCAACCACAATGCAATGCCAGGGTTAGGGGCCGGGTGTGGTGGCGCACGCCTTTAATCCCAGCACTCGGGAGGGAGAGGTAGGAGGATTGCCGTGAGTTCGAGGCCACCCTGAGAATACAGAGTTGTGAATTCCAGGTCAGCCTGGGCTAGATGGAGACCCTACTTGAAAAACCAAAAACAAACAAACAAACAAACAAACAAAAAACACAATGCAGGGTTAGATTTGAATTCTAGGAAAGGGGACCTCGTCCCAGGGGGAGGTTCCAGTGCGGAGAAACAGGTCTAGGGAACTCCTTTAGGCAAGAGGAGTCAGATTCTTCTCTGATCTCCAGCTAAGCACAGACTGTTAAGGGCAGGCCGCAAGACATTCCTGCTTTTTCACTTTCAGGGGTCCAGTCACCCTAAACTCCCCAACCAAGCTCTCTGACTCTGCATTGTAATAGTCTGTATGTGGCTACTGGTGATCCTAGACCCGCCTGAGGACAGAGACCCTGTGTGTCCCTTCCCATTCTTGGGGCTCAGTGAATGCAAAGTGAATTCTCAAAACGTTTTTCGAGAATGACTAAACACATGAGAACTTTTCCCATCGTGCCGTTGAACTCCAGACACACCACACGGCGACACCATGGTGAAACTGACAAAAAGTTTGTGGCAGCTGCAGCATCTGGTGGACCCTCAATGGAGATCAGTGGATAGTTGAAGGATTCGCTGAGTCCCAGCTAGCAGGTGGCCTTGGAAGCAGGACTGGAACGGGCAGCTGGAGTGGGGGGTTGGGGCGGGGTGGCAGGAGGGTGTTAAGATACTGCTGAGGGGGATCTGAGATCAAATTGCAGGGCTGTTTAAGTACTTTAGGGTTACAAATGGCCTTTGGCCCTTACAATCCCATCTGGAAATATGCAGTCTTAAACTGTTTAAATAGCCCTTTTAATGATGTAAATCCCAGGGTTGGTAGAGACCAAAGGGAAGGCCCTGCGTGTGCTTGCCGCCAGCTGCTTTCACTGAGATGTTATTTGTGTGACAATGAACTGCAAGACCTGTAAAACACATAAACATGAGCTGTCCCCTACCCCCGCGCGTGCCTGTGATGCCACCCAACCAACACAAAGTGAATTTCTTAAACTTGCTGGGTAATTACGATTTAATTAGCTTTTAGTTTGGCATAGCCTTTAATATTCACAAGTGCACTTAGGGGTAAGGTTAGATAGCTTTATTGCCTCTCTTGGGAACACAACTCTTAGCTTAGATACTGGAACCCTGTGTGTGGGATCTTGCGAACTCATCACTTGGCCATGCAGCCTTCCAGCAGACAACACACCCCCATACACAAAGACAGAGAGAGGTGGGGCTCTAAGGAGATGGGGGAGTTTATGACCGAGCGCTCATGACAGCCAGTGGAACACCTCAGAGAAGGAGTCGCTGTGCTTTACGGTATGACCCTTGAGCACACCTTTGGAAGAAGAGACCAGATGACATTTCCAAAGAACCCCAGGAGAGCTAGTGAGTCTTCAAGAGCCTTTCTATGGCAGAACATGCTAACAGACCCCCAGCCCCTTCCATTACTTCTCTCCGCCTCTTCCCTCCCCATACCACCTTCTCCCAATGGATAAATAGCTACATTGGAAGATAGCAGCGTTTTCAATCTATCCACAGACAGCAGCTAATGAGTTTGAAAGGAGACACTTTGGAGTTATCTGTGCGTTGGGTTCTGGGACCCCAGCTCCACGGCTTGCTGGCCACAGTGACGCTGGGAGGGTGCCAGGATCTTTGAGCTTCCTGCAAACCTACAGCTTGTGGATGAAGAGGTTTAACCTGCTTTAGAGTTGATATGAGCATTTGGTAGCATGGGACAACTTCTGTTCTGGAGACTATAGCAAGCCGAATGAACAGATAGTGCTACCAGCAAAGAACCCCTAAGGCTGCCCGATAAAATACTTTTTTAAAAAAAAATATTGGAAGCCAGGTGTGGTGGCGTACACCTTTAATCCCAGTACTCAGGAGGCAGGGGTAGGAGGATCGCCGAGAGTTCGAGACCACCCTGAGAGTACATAGTTAATTCCAGGTCAGCCTGGACCAGAGTGAGACTCTACTTCAAAAAAAAATTCATATATATATATATATATACATACATACATACATACATACATACATGTTGGGCTGGAGAGGCGGCTTAGCAGTTAAGGTGCTTGCCTGCGAAGCCTAAGGACCCAGGTTTAATTCTCCAGGTCCCACGTAAACCAGATGCACATGGTGGCACATGCATCTGGAGTTTGTTTGCAGTGGCTAGAGGCCCTGGCACACCCATTCTCTCTTTCTCTAATAAATAAATGAATAAGTAAATAAATAAATAGTATTTATTTTTTTTGTAATAGAGAGAGTGAATAAGCATGCCAGGGCCTCCTGCCACTGCAAACGAACACCAGACACATGGGCTACTTTGAGCATCAGGTGGGTTCTGGGGAATTGAACCTGGGCCACCAGGCTTTGCAAACAAATTCCTTTAGCTGCTGAGCCATCTCTGCAGCCCCCCAGTGTTTTTGTTTGTTTGTTTGTTTGGTTTTTTTTGGTTTTTCGAGGTAGGGTTTCACTCTGGTCCAGGCTGACCTGGAATTAGCTATGTAGTCTCAGGGTGGCCTCGAACTCATGGTGATCCTCCTACCTCTGCCTCCCGAGTGCTGGGATTAAAGGCGTGCGCCACCATGCCCGGCTGCCCCAGCGTTTTAAACATAGCATGTTCAGCGGTGCACTACATATTTGGAAGCAACAAATGATAAGAAAGCCAAAGTCTAGGACACAAGCTGGTGTTTGGTGACAAATTGTCCTAAACCTTGGTGTATTAAGATGACACACATTATCTCCTCGTTTCTGTAGGTCACAAATTTAAGGGCTGATGGGTAGGGCTTGGCTCAGATTCATCATGGCTCCAGTCTCCCAGGGCTTGACAGGGACTGGAAAAATGGCCTCCCAAGATGGCACACACATATGGCTTTGCCAGGATGCTTTAGGTCCATGTCATATGCACCACTCCGTAGGGCAATGAGTGGCCTGATGATGTGGTATCTGGCTTCCCCCAGGGCAAGTGACCCAAGGAGAGCCAGGACGAAGCCTCAATGCCTTTTATGAACTTGCCTTGAAAGTCATACCCCATCACGCCCACCACAGTCTATTCATTAGAAGCAAGTCATTAAGTCCAGGCTATGTTCAAGGGGAGGGTAATTTGTTTCCATACACTGAAGTAAGAAGTACTAGAGAATGTTTGGGTATAAATGAAAAACAAAGGCTGGAGAGATGGTTTAGCGGTTAAGCGCTTGCCTGTGAAACCTAAGGACCCCAGTTCGAGGCTCAATTCCCCAGTACCCCACCTAAGCCAGAGGCACAAGGGGGAGCATGCATCTGGAGTTTGTTTGCAATGGCTGGAGGACCTGGTGTGCCCATTTTTTCTCTCTCTCTCTCTCTCTCTCTGTCTCTTTCTCTGCCTGTCTGTCGCTCTCAAATAAATAAATAAAAATTAAAAAAAGAAAGAAAAGAAAAACAATGTGACCAATATTTACCTGAAATCCTGGAGGCACATCTATGGGAGACTGAGGATTCTGAAGAAAATATCACCCTTAAAGACCTACGCCGTCAAAGCTGGGGTCCTGAGCTAGAGTGAGCGCCTACCTCAAAAAATAAAAAAAAAAAAAGAAAAAGAGAAGAACATTGGTAGAACCTGCTTCACTGCAGGGCATTTGCCTGCTGGTGTCTTAACTTTAGGAATTTGTTAAGCTTTTAAATTTTTTTTTTTTTATTTTAGAGAAATAGAGAATTGATGTGCCAGGGCCTCAGCCACTGCAATCAAATTCCAGATGCTTGCGCCACCTAGTGGGCATGTGTGACCTTGCACTTGCCTCACCTTGGTGCATAAGCTTACATGGGATCTAGAGAGTCAAACATGGGTCCTTAGGCTTCGCAGGCAAATGCCTTAACCACTAAGCCATCTCTCCAGCCCAACTTTAGAAATTTGCATACAAACTTACACTACCTCAATGCCTCCCCCCAAATGAAAATGTGGTTAAAGTAATTACAAGTTGGTAATACCCCTTCCCAAAGAGCACAGTCATCAAATAAATACTGTCTTTTGAGGAATATGAGACGATAGATATTGCTACAGCCATAACCAAATAAGTCCAAAATGACCAACAATACAACCAGCAAAGCCAGGCTGGTCTCCAGGAACTGTAATCACCAGCCAACTGAACAGCCTGGAAATCAGACAATGCTATACAATAAATGCAGGAAGTGTGTATTTCATAAGGTCATGTGGCTGGATCCTGGGAGGCCCATAGGGTGATAACCCACCCTATAGAGGGAAGAATGAGGGGATAGAAGCTGCCTAGCCACCACCTCTAGAAGTGAACGGTTTTTTCTTTTGGGGGGGGTTTTGTTTTGGTTTTGTGTTGTTATTGTTTTTGTGTTTTGTTTTGTTTTGTTTTGTTTTGTTTTGTTTTTTCAAGGCAGGGTCTCACTCTAGCTCAAGGCTGACCTGGAATTCACTATGTAGTCTCAGGCTGGCCTCCAGCTTTCAGCAATCCTCCTACCTCTGCCTCCCGAGCACTGGGTTAAAGATGTGTGCCACCATGCCTGGCCATATTTTTCTTTTTTTTCTTTTTCTTTTTCTTTTTCTTTTTCTTTTTCTTTTTCTTTTTCTCTTTCTTTCTTTCTTTCTTTCTTTCTTTCTTTTTTTCTCTTTCTTTCTTTCTTTCTTTCTTTCTCTCTCTTTCTTTTTTTTTTTTTTTTTTTTTTTTCATTTTTCAGTTTTTCAAGGTAGGGTCTCACTCTAGCCCAGGCTGACCTGGAATTCACTATGTAATCTCAGGGTGGCCTCAAACTCATGGAGATCTTCCTACCTTTGCCTCCTGAATGCTGGGATTAAAGGCGTGTGCCACCATGCCTGGCTAGATTTTTCTTTTTCTAAGTGTGAGAAATATCCTTGAGAACTGATTTTTGCCTTATCTCTTTTTCCCTAAAACCTGGGGATGTGAAAAAGATTCTGGGGGGCGGAGGAGCTGGAGAGATGGCTCAGCAGTCAAGGTGCTTGCCTGCAATGCCTAATGACCCAGGTTCAATTCTCCAGTACTCACGTGAAGCCAGATGCCCAAAGTGGTGCATGTCTGGAGTTCATTTGCAGTGGCTAGATGCCCTGGCACACCCATTGTCTCCCTCCTCCCTCTCTTTCCTTCTATCTCTCTGCAAATAAATAAAATATTTTAAAACAATTACCAGGTATCCAACCATAAACCTTGGAGAATGGTTTTTTCCTTATCTCTTCTTCCTTAAGGAGCCGGCTTTCCCTAGGAATCTGACAAGAAGTCTTAAATACAATTACTAAGTGCCCAGACACACCTGGCATGGAATTGCACTGGTCAGCTCAGCCCCCAGCCAATAAATTCTATTACATCCCCAACCAGTGACACCAGGTGGGCGTCCCATTTTCTGGGACCCCCTCCTGCCTTACAGCAGGACCACTGCCTTCTTTCCTTCTCTCAAGCTCTATACTAAAAAATCTTTCTAAACTTCACCTTCTATGATCTGTAGATTTCATTCCTTGACATTCGTAAGACAAGAACATGGAGCTCACCGACTCAGTGAAAGTTTTCTGTGCGTGAATGTCCAGCACTCTAACTCTTAGGTTAATGTCCAACCAAAAACCAACGTCTCTTACTCTCAAAGACACCCCATGTTTCCGTAGGGTTGAAGGAAGTAGCCATCCATTTTGAATCTATCTGGACTTTAATTGAAAGCATAGCATCTACTTCAGAGAAACATACAGCAGGAATATAAACAGCGAGGTTGTAAAGAGTCACATAATTTGTCTTTTAAGACATCAGTGAAGCCCAGGGAATGGCCCACGAAGAGCCAGGGTGTGCTTCCCTTTAGCGATTACAACAAGGGACGGTTTTGAACAGGCGCAAGTCTTGGGAAGACTGCCATTGCCCCATGTCAGCAAAGGCAACAAAGAGTACAAAAGTGTATCAGAGCTTCCGCCTGTGACTTTCCACACCACAGACTGAGAAATTCAACTGATAGGGGCTGGAGAGATGGGGTAGCAGTTAGGGCACTTGCCTGCAAAGCCAAAGGACCGAGGTTTGATTCCTAGGACCCACGTAAAGCCAGATGCACAAGGTGGTGCATGCTTCTGGAGTTCGTTTGCAGTGGATGGAGGCCCTGGCATGCCTCTTTCTCTCTCTGTCCCTCAAATGAATAAATAAATAAAATATTTTTTTCAATCCTTCCATTCCAGCACTCAGGAGGCAGAGGTAGGAGGATCATCTTGAGTTTGAGGCCACCCTGAGACTACATAGTGAATTCCAGGTCAGCCTGGGCTAGAGTGAGACCCTACCTTGAACCTCAAAAAAAAAAAAAAAAAAAAAAAAAGAAAGAAAGAAAGAAAGAAAGAAAAAGAAAAAGAAAAAAAAGAGAAATTCAACTAATGGTTTCAAATCAAACTTTTCTAAAACTCAAAAGTCCAGGTTATTTATTTGTAGAAAGCTTCTTAGTTGATTATATTAGAGGTGAGATGATCTTAGGACATATTTTCAAACTCCTTACTGCAGAGGCCAGGAAACCAGTGGCCTGCAGGAAAGGACACAATTGCAGTGAGAGGTACTGGGACCAGGACCCAAGCCTCCTGCATGTCCCTCTGGAATTTTCTCTCCTGTGAGACAGAGCAGAGCTAAGCAGCCACTTAAAAGCACTATTATTCCAGGGCTGGAGAGATGGTGAAGTGGTTAAGCCACTTGCCTGCAAAGCCTGACAACCTGGGTTCCATTCCCCAGTACCTACATAAAACCAGATGCACAAAGTGGTGCATGCATCTGGAGTTTGTTTGCACTGACAAAAGCCCTGACATACCCATTCTCATTCTTTTTCCCCCCCTTGCAAATAAACAAATTTTATATATATATATATATATATTTAAAAAGCATTATTCCAGGCATGATAATCCAAAATGGATTTTTGTTTGTTTGTTTGTTTGTTTGTTTGTTTGTTTGTTTGTTTGTTTGTTTGAGGTAGGGTCTCACTCTGGCCCAGGCTGACCTGGAATTAACTATGTAGTCTCAGGGCGGCCTTGAACTCACGGCAATCCTCCTACCTCTGCCTCCTGAGTGCTGGGATTAAAGGCGTGTGCCACCACGCCCGGCCCAAAATGGATTTTTGATTGCTGTTTCCCTGACACACTCAGGTAGTTTGTACTGGATGAACCAAGTGGGAACATCCCGGCAATTCATTCTTAGCTGGAAAACCTTGGTCAGCCAGCACCATGCACAGACCCACCTACTTGACCAGGATTCTGCAAGTGTTAAGGGAATCAGATCTCCTATTTTCTGTTAGTTTGAGTGGCTAATTATGTAAATGGATATCTGTTCAGTGCACTCGACATTTCAATCCGATCTAATATTCACACTGAATTGCTTGCCATACTGCCCAGTGAGGAGCAGATCAGTGCTAATAACTTTGCAGATGGAGAATTACAGTGTCTCTTGGTTTGAAATGATCCACGTATCATTTACATGAGTTTGAAAAGTGACAGGGCTACACATTTCTTTTTTTTAAAGATTTGAAAAAATTTATTTATTTATTAGAGAAAGAGAGAGGGAAAGAAAGAGAGAGGGAAAGAGAGAGAGAGGGAGAGTGAGAATGGGTGCACCACTGCAAATGAACTCCAGATGCGTGCGCCCCCTTGTGCATCTGGCTTATGTGGGACCTGGAGAATAGAACCGGGGTCTTTAGGCTTCGTAGGCATGTGCCTTAACCGCTAAACCAGCTCTCTAGCCCTGCACATTTCTTTTGCATGCACATGTCTTCTTCTTTTTTTCCATTCCAAAGTGCGTGTTGAGTAAGCTGTATGTATTAAGATCCTTGCCGCGCTCTGTGCTCTCATTCGTTCTCGCTGGTTCTAGGAAGTACGAAGCATCCTTTCATTAGGAGCTGGGTCCAGGCAGCTGGGAAGCATGGTGCCCATGTTTGCATGATGCACTATGCCCCGTCAATCATTCCACCTGCCTCCCGTATTGTCTGTGGAGCTTCCTCTTAGGCCGAATTCCCCACCTCATCACAAGCAGCTTACAACTCACTGGACATCAGCGTCGTCTTGTCCATGGTGACCTGGATCTGGGTTTCTTGTCACTTATATTTTCTGAGTCTATGGAGAATCAAACAAGAAAAGTAGACAAGACCGTATGGGATTTTCCCAACCTTTAGTTTTCTTCCAAGTGCCTCGGCTGAAGTTAAGCCGGAATTAGGAGTGAAAGAGGAAATGCTATGAAGAAGGACAGCATGGCTATTCTAGGGGAACACGATGTGTTTGAACCACAAAGCAACAAGCCTAAGGTGCTTGTGAAGGTTTTGTGCCCTTTCTGGGAAACTTCAGAATTGTCCCTCCCAGTCTTCCAATTATGTCGTCTCCTGTTCCCTCTGACAAGGACTTTCTGGTGAGGAACATGCTCTGTTGTTCTCGAAACAGGTCGAAGGTTCATTCACTCTGGATATGCTTTCCATGGCTTGAAAAAATAAAGGCCAAAGAATCCCCTGGAATAAAACTTTCCGAAGGCAAACTGGCAATGTATCAAAAACTAAAAAGCAATTACACTTTGGGGTGTTTACCCCAGGGAGAAATAATCACAGAGGTCCAAACACAAGAACGTCATTACAGGATTGTTGATGTGAAAGCAACAGGGTTACGGTGTCCTCGGAGGGTCATATGTGCGTTTGTGTCCTCTGGTTTAAGAGGCCAACGGGGGAGTTGAAGAGCTTCTTGGGGACAAATATCTGAAAGACCTTTTTAAAAAAGATTTATTTTTATATTATATTATATTATATTTTTATTTTATTTTATTTTATTTTTTTGGTTTTTCGAGGTAGGGTCTCACTCTAGCTCAGGCTGACCTGGAATTCACTCTGGAGTCTCAGGGTGGCCTCGAACTCATGGCGATCCTCCTACCTTTGCCTCCCAAGTGCTGGGATTAAAGGCTTGTGCCACCACGCCCGGCTTATATTATATTTCATATATTATATTTTTCTATTTGTTATACAAATATAATTTATTATATTTTAATTAATATATCAATTAATAATTAACTTAATAGTAATAGTTATTACATTAATGTATAATAATGTTTATAGTAGTAATAAATTAATAACAATGTTTATAATGTTT
Source organism: Orientallactaga sibirica (assembly GCA_036365145.1). Lineage (NCBI taxonomy): Eukaryota > Metazoa > Chordata > Mammalia > Rodentia > Dipodidae > Orientallactaga > Orientallactaga sibirica. The sequence continues at coordinate 6,874,565 of JAEOAD010000054.1, read as the reverse complement.
ATAACATTAATGTTTATTAATATTATATTTTTATTTTATATATTATATATAAATATTTTATATTTATTTTTATTTATGAGAGAGAGAGAGAGACAGAGACAGAGTGAATGGGTGCACCAGGGCCTCTAGCCACTGCAAACAAACTCCAGACACATGCACTACCATGTGCATCTGGCTTATGTAGGACCTGGAGAATTGAACCTGGGTCCTTAGGCTTTGCAGGCATGTGCCTTAACCGCTAAGCCATCTCTCCAGCCCATGAAAGACTTCCTTGAGGTTACACATTGATGGGCAGGTTTGGTTCATGTGACCTCAGTGGAAACAAGATTGGTCTGGGGGATGGGAATCCTATGATGAGTTTTCTCATAAAACAGAACTCAAGACTAGGCTTAGCAACAGGGTCTCTGCCTTAGACAGAAGTAGCAGTTGTAAATTCAGTGTTCATGGATATGATATCAGCATCTGAACCAGCTCCTCTGCCTTGTGTGACTCACCACTCCAACTTGCCCGGAATCGAGGAGATTGCTAGAATGTCAGATTTGCAAAGCTAAATCCAGAATTGTTCCAGCAAACTGGGACTGTTGGTTATGTTGGTGGGCACTCAGAAAGAATTTACATAAAAACTGATTATGTGGGGGCTGGAGAGATGGCTCAGTTGTTAAGGTTCTGGCCTGTAAAACCTAAGGACTTCCATTCAGTTCCCCAGTACCCACTTAAAGCCAGATGCACAAAGTGGCATATGCATTTGGAGTTTATTTGCAGCAGCTAGAGGCCTTGGTATGCCCATTCTCTCCCTCCCCTCTCTCTCTTTCCTTGCAAATAAACAAAAATATAATAAAAAACATCAACAAAACAATTTGGACTGAAGAGTTTGTGCAGTGGTTAAGATGCTTGCCTGCAAAGCCTACTGATCAGGGTTCAATTCCCCAGGACCCATGTAAAGGCAGATGCACAAAGTGGCACATGTATCTATAGTTAATTTGTAGCAGCTGGAGGCCCTGGTGTGCCCTCTCTCTCTCTCTTCCTGCTTGTCTCTCTCTGCTTGCAAATAAATTAAAATGTAAGAGAAATCATTAAAAAAAAAGAATTGATTATGTGTATAACTCAATACTGGATGCATTGGGCTTGAAGCAACTTTGCAATATGATCTTGAGACAGGAAAGTGTAAGAAGGGACAGTCTGGCAGCCCCAGGCACCATCCCTTGTCCCCTCCTATCCCAATAGGACAGCACCTAGCACCTCCACAGCCACACCTGTGAGTAATTTGTGTTCAGTCACATCCTGGTAGGAGGGACAGGAAAGGAGAGCTTGGACCAGTGTTAGGCAGAAGGAAAGACCAAACTGTCCTCGAAGTGACCAGACAGGAAAGACCCTTCTGTACCATCTCACTCATCTGCATGGCCGCACATACATACACTTAAAATTATGAGATGCCTGCATGTGCAGATTGCTTAACATTATATGAGAACCCCTCTGCCACTCAGGGCTTTCCTTTCCCTGGGGATTGTCTGATCTCAACGCCACAAGTTGTCAAAGGGACACTTCAGAAAAGAGTCTGGGTCTCTGGAGCCATGTGTTTGCTCAAGCCCGCCCCTGTGGAGTGTGTTCCACGCTTTCTCTCTCACGTGGATTAAATCCATACTTTCACAGACACAACTCAGTACCTTGTCCAATTTGTTGTTTGAGACACAAAGAAACGATGTCATGGGACACCTCAGGATCCCCTCAGGTGAAAATCCCACCTGAGCATAGTGAAGATATATTTCCCCTCTCTCTTCAGAGGAGTGGTTGACAACTATGAAGACCACTGATCTCGAAGTGGTGTTTTGGGTTTCATCAATATTCGGAATAGAAACCTATGGAGCCTTGTGGTGAGTTAATAGATTAGAAGCAGAGTCAGCCCGTAATACATCCAGTGGAGCCACCCAGCCGTGGGGACACAAAGAACGCAGGAGCTGGGAATACTCCATGGGTACCTGTAAGCACTTCTGGAGGGTCTTGAAGATATTTAAGGAGAAAGACAGAAAATGATGAGAGTTAGATTCTTAGAGCTATTACATTTTGGAACCAGTGGTACCACATTTATACTCACTGACTAGTAGGCAGGGCCTGGAACTTTTGGGTCATATTTAAGAGTAAAATGTTAAACTGGAAATAAATATTGATGAAATTGTGGTGTTTACAACCATTGAAATAAAGTGAGAGGGAGAGGAAGAGAGGAGAGAGAGAGAAAATAAAACATTTATTGAGTAGGATGTCAAATAGGGCCCTATTATAGGATGGCTACATTTTTATATTACTGGGAACAGAAGTGAGGTAGGGTCCTACACATGCTAAGCAAACATCCTACCACAGACCATGTTCCCTTGCTCCTCTTCAATATTAATTTAAATACACAAATACACATAATCAAATGAGTCTAGTAGATCAACAGCTCAACTGCATGGTGGAGTTTGGGATCATTTACATTATCTTGTTAATCTCTGAATTTTATGATTTTTTTTTCTTAAAAAGTGTGCATAATTTATGCCCACATTCCCCACACCACACAGACATATTTAAACCCTAGGCATATGGTAAAAGGTGAAAGCTGTTCATTAAAGATGGCATCATATCGACATTTTATTTTATTTTATTTATTTGAAAGTGACAGACACACAGAGAGAGAAAGAGGCAGAGAGAGAGAGAGAGAGAATGGGCACACCAGGGCCTCCAGCCACTGCAAACGAACTCCAGATGCATGTGCCACCTTGTGCATCTGTCTTACATGGGTCCTGGGGAATAGAGCCTCGAACCAGGATCCTTAGGCTTCACAGGCAAGCGCTTAACCACTAAGCCATCTCTCCAGCCCCATATCTACATTTTCAAAGATGGGTTCCAACTGAATTCTTACATCTTGGGTATCATATTCAAAAGACAGATGGCTTTCAGGACTCAGCTAAGAGGTGCATGCAATGTGAAGCACAGGAAGTCAGTCGTATGCATATATTATCATGACATTCAGGAACCGGGAGAGGAAAAAGCTAGAATTCTTTCTTTATTTGTTGGCAGAGATTTTTTTTTTTTTTCTGTGCTCAAAATTGCATGGACAATAAAACTGCTGAAATAAAAAAAAAATGAGGGGGGCTGGAGAAATGGCTTAGCTGTTAAGGTGTTTGCCTGTGAAGCCAAAGGATCCTGGCTTGATTCTCCAGGTCCCATGTAAACCAGATGCACAAGGTGGCACATGCATCTGGAGTTCGTTTGCAGTGGCTAGAGGCCCTGGTGCACCCATTCTCTCTCTGTCTGTCTCTTTTCTATCTTTCTCTCTCTGTTTGCAAATAAATAAATTAATTAATTAAAAAAAATTAAAAAAAAAAAGAAAAGATGAGGGATTCTCCAGCCTGCAGGGCACTAGAAGGAGGCTTAACAAGCCTGGCTAAAGGCAAGGGGTTCTGGGAAAGTTTTCTTGAGCAGAACATGGGCTGGGGGAGAGATCCACACAGACTCTGACTTGACAGTAACCCACATGTCTGTCATCTTGGAGCCTTGCAAGGAATGGGCATGAAACAAGCCCTCACTGCCTTTGCTGGATTCATAAAGTCACATCAGCCAATACCAGAAGCTATGAGCAATTTATTATGGTGGGTTATTTTTTTTTTTTTGCATGTCTGTGTTAGTATGTTGTGTGTGCGGTTTGTGTGTGGTATGTGCACATATGTATGCACATGTTCATGTCTTGTGTATGAGTGGAGGCCAAAGAACACTGGGTGCCTTCCTTCTATCACTCTCCCACTTGTTTCCTTAGGACAGAGTCTCTCACTGAATGCAGAGCTGCTAGTTTTGTTGACCAATCTCTGGTCCCTACAGGATGGGGTTATAGGTATGCACACCATGCCCAGATGTTTACACGGGAGCTGGAGAATCAGGAATTTTTTTTTTATTTTTGAAGAGAGAGACAGAGAGAGAGGGAGAGGAAGACAGACAGAGATGGGTGCACCAGCAGCGTCTCAGCTGCTGTGAACAAAATCCAGATGCGTCCGCCCCCTTGTGGTCAAGTGCAGCATTGCGCCCTTGTGTCACCTTGCATCTGGCTGAACGTGGGACCTGGGAGATTGGAACCGCTGGAAATAGGAACCAGCATTCTTTTAGGCTTAGGAGGCAGGCACCTTAACTGCTAAGCCATCTCCCAGCCCAGGAATTTTTTTAAAAAAATATTTTACTCATTTATTTACAAGCAGAGAGATGCAGCAAGAGAGAAAGAGTTTGGGTGCACCAGGGCCTCTAGCCACCATAAATGAACTCCAAATGCACGTGCCACTTTGTGCATCTGGCTTACTTGGGTACTGGGGAATCAAACCCTGGTCTTCATGCAAACACCTTAACCATGGAGCCATCTCTCCATCCCCAAGGAGTGCTGGGGAATCAAACTCAGGGTGAATCAGACCCTCTCAGGCCCTCAGGCTTTTATCTGCCGATCCATCTCCAAAGCCCTACGCTCTTTATAATACGTAGTTTACATGACATTTTACATACACACACCCCTCTGTTTTGTTAACCACATCTGATCAATAGGTGTCACCCCTGTTTTAATGGTAGGGTGCTTAGTCATCTCTCCTGTTAGTGTGCAGTGGTATGGTATTTGCCAGCCCCTTATGTCCCTAGGCCAGAGAAGTAATTAAAGGAGAGTATCCATGTGGCTATTCAGGGACAGAACATGGGCTGGCGCAATGTGTCACAATGCCGTGCCCCTGCCAGCTGATGGCTCAGCCAGTGGGAGTGAGGGGACACAAAAGCTCCTCTACTTGTCAGCTGCAGCTTGCTTTCCTGTTCATGAGCGGCATTTCACCAAGCTTGAGAACCGAGTGCTTAACAGAGGCTCATCGGGGCCTCTTCGGGCCTGGATCATGGACTGGAAATCAAACCCTCGCTGGGAGTTTCTAGTTTAATCAGGTCAAAATTACATGAATCTCAATTTTCAAAAATACATATATTTTACAATATGATTGAAGGAGTACTTTGGTTTTGCATTTTTTTTTTTTTTTTTATCAGCTAGTCCACATTTCTCCATGCCTCAAAATAGTCACAGGGATCTACCTGCTGAGACTCGATTGTATTCATCGGAAAATTTACGTTGACTTCCCTCCATGGAACTATAACGAATTTTTATCTAAAACTGTACCCATGAGATTCTTTAAAAATATGCTAGTGAGAGCTGGAGAGATGGTTTAGCAGTTAAGACTCATGCCTATGAAGCCTAAGAACACAGGTTCGATTCTCCAGGTCCCACGTAAGCCAGATACACATGGTGGCACATGGGTCTGACGTTCATTTGCACTGGCTGGAGGCCCTGGTGTGCCCATTCTCACTCTCTGTCTATCTCTCTCTCCCTCTCTCTGTCTCTAATAAATAAATAACAATAAAATATTTTTAAAAATATATTCTAGTGTTTGTAGAAACTACAGATTAGAGCACTGAAGGTTCAGAAAGCAAAAACCTGTCCCCTTTCCTCCAAGAAAAGAGGAAGGGAGAGGAACTCAAAGTGGGGGAGGGAGGAAGGAAAGAAGGAAGGAAGAGAGGAGGGAAGACAAACCAACAGTGAATCATACAGCTTTCAAGGGTGCCAATTATGCAAAAAGGTACCTAGGCCACTACATACAAAGGGAGAGGATAAGAAAGGTACGTAAAAGGGGAAGAGAATGCCATACACTAATTTAAATTCCTTAGGTGAAGTGGATTTCTGGAATCAGTATTATGCTTTTCAGAAGGTTGGGCCTTCCATTCCAGAATTCTCTGTGGCAGTCTCTTTTGGATTACCTGCAGAATTTCTGTAGCTCAAGGGTTAGAGTTAGCACCTTGGAGCTATGAACTTTTAAATTTAAATAATTAGTTGGGTTTTTTTTTTTTTGCATATTTAATCCATTTAGAGATGGGAGTCTATTGGTGTTGCCCAAACTGGCCTTGAGTTTCTGGACTCCAGTGATTATTTCATCCCAGCCTCTTGGAGTGGTTAGGGTACAGGTGTGTCTTCCTCTTCTCCCACTCCTACTCCTCTTCCCCTCTTCTTCAGTTAATGTTTACCTATAGGAAAGATGATCAGGTTTTCTCTTGACGCAAATCAGATCCTTCAAGGCTCTCAGATTGTCACATCAAACAACTGCATCAGCAATGAGCTTTTCTACCTCTGTGTTGTCCAAGGACGAAGCTGGGCTCAGAGTAGTTCTGAGCCTGGGATAAAAGAATGACTTTTTTTCTGCAACATAAAACCAGTATGGATTGGGAAAAACGACAGGTCTCTGAAGTTATATCGGCCCTTTGCCCTCATGGCCTCAGTCCTAACTGCTTAAGCACAGTCTCTAGAATGTCATTTATAAATGAAGGATAATAAAATATACCTCAGGGGTTGTGTGAACTAAATGAGAGATAGAAATAATTCCTGGGGGCTGGAGAGATTGCTTAGTGGTTAAGGCACCTGCCTGCAAACCTAAGAATGCTTGTTTGAACCTCCAGGTCCCACGTTTAGCCAGATGCAAAAGTGACGCAAGTGTGCAATGTCACACATGCGCACAAGAGGTGCACATGTCTGGAGTTCGTTCACAGCGGCTGAGAGGCCCTAGCATGCTCATTCCCTCTGCTTCTGCCTCTCTCTCCCTCTCCCTCTCTCTCTTTCTGTCTCAAAAAAAAATTCCTGGTTTTGGGTAGACTTTCAATAAACATCAATGTCCTTTCTTAAAAAGAAAAGACACCAAAATACATTAATTCTCTAGACTTTTCCAATTTATTGTAGGACAGATGTAAATAGTGCAACACTTTCATTCTGAATTGATTTGTGTAATTCTTTTCATTTTTGAATACTGATTTGTGTCTATGCATGTGTGTGAATAGATGTATCTTGTGTGTGTGAGTGAGGGAGAGAGATTGAGAGAGAGAACATCTGAATGTTTCTCCTTGCATCTTCTTTTGAGACAGGGTCTCTTCTTTTGACCCTGCTCAAAGCCCACTTTGTGTCTGTCTTCACATCCGGCTTTACACGGGTGCCGAGGAGGATTGGATGTGGGTCAGCAGGATTGCAATTAAACATCTTTAACTGCTGAGCCATCTCCCCAGCTCTCCTTTTCTGAAAACCCTGTTTCTCCACAGTAAGTCCCTGGCAAAGCAACTGTAGCAGACAGCTTCAGGTTCGCTGAGATGAACTTCCAGACCAGGCACAGTTATGGAGGAAGGGATATTCTTTCTTTATTGAAGCTTACAGATCCATAATGGCAGAAGAAGCTGGCCTGCCTTCACAGGGCCAAGCAGAGAGAGAAAAGCCACCATCCACACAGCACACAGAGCAAAAACTACAGCCAAAAGCCCCTAGGCACACTTTGCATATCTTAACAATGGAATCTCAAACCCACCACCACACCTTAATATCCACCCAGTGACATTGCCTCTAGCAAGGTGACTGCAGATGCAAACTATAAATTAATAAAACACTGAATATATTGGGGGCCATGTATTCAAACTACCACAGCAATTAACAGCACTGTCCACTAATAGCAACATCTTGGACTCGCAGGTTTCCCTTTTGGTAGCTGAGAAGCACTTTCTCTGAGACTGAGAGGCCAGAGGACTTCTTGACGTGGCTTTCTGTCACTCAGGAGGTAGCGTGCGTAAGATCCAGAGGATGGGCGCCTCAGATTTGATAAGACTCCCATGGTAATCATTTCATAGCGGGCTGAGTACCTGGCAGTGAATCAGGGAAACTAGCAGATGAGTGAAGAGATAGGAATATCAACTACATCCTGTCTACAAAGCAAGAAAAGAAAAAAAGGGACAAATACTGGCAAATACCCCCTGTAAATACCACTGCCAGCCACAGTAACATGGATTTATATACGTGTATGCATATACATCTCTAAGTAGCAGGAAAGTGACGAGATCAAGAAAACTAAGTGCTGTAGGCTTCAAGGGAACAAATCATTCTGCCACAAAAGCCTTATTTTTGACCATGTTATGAATAGATCAAGGGGGAAATGCAAGAGATGGAATATATCTTATGTTGATAAAGCTTTCAGAGGGCTCAGAAAATTGTATTGGCAAAATTAGCTATACTACCATAAAGGAAGATTACTAGTACATCCAAATATTCAGTTTTAGGGAACGTCAGAAATGGCTAGCCTTGGGCTGGAGAGATGGCTTAGCAGTTAAGGCATTTTGCCTGCAAAACCAAAGGATCCCTGTTCGATTTGTGTAAGCCAGATGCACAAGAGGGCGCATGTGTCTGGAATTTGTTTGCAGTGGCTGGAGGCCCTGGCGCACCCATTTCTCTCACTCTCTCTCTGTCTCTCTCCATGGCAAAGTGGGGCTACACACATGGAGAGAAAATGTGGACACAAGGAAGAAATCTTCAAGGGGCCGGTCATGTGACAAGTTCTGCACGTGACCCCCACTGTGAGTAGGCACTTAGAGGATGCTTACAGATATAAGAATCCCAAGCTGGAGAGATGGCTTAGTGGTTAAACCTAAGCATCCAGGTTCAGTACCCCAGGTCCCATGTAAGGCCAGATGCACATGGTGGCGCATGCGTCTCAAGTTTGTTTGCAGTGTCTGGAGGCACTGGCACACCCATTCTCTGTCTCTCTCTCTCTCTCCCTCTCTCTCTTTCTCTCTCCCTCTGCCTGTTTCTTTCTCTGAAATAAACAAATAAATTAATTAATTAATTTTAAAAAGAATCCCATCTCTGTAAGGGAATGCAAAAATTTTTCATTCACTGCCATTTTTCATTAACTCAGATCTCTAGGAGCTTGATTCTAAACTAGCACAAAATTCTTTTTTTTAATTTAATTAATTGATTGATTTGAGAGAAATAAGCAAAGAGAAACAGAGACATGCAGAGAGAGAATAGGCATTCCAGGTCCTCCAGCCACTGCAAATGAACTCCAGACACATATGCCACCTTGTGCATCTGGCTTATGTGGGTCCCTGGGGAATTGAACCTAGGTCCTTTGGCTTTACAGGCAAGTGCCTTAACCACTAAGCAATTTTTCTTAGCCCCTAGACTAGACCAATTTCTTACAACAGATGATCAACTGTACAGAGATGTGTTTGCATACAATTTGGACAAACACAACTTCACTCAATCTGAGTGATCTGTATGGGAGAGATGACACAAGGTTTTCAATGAACTATGTCAGAGAAAATGGTGAAGGTGTTTTGGGGCCACATGTGAAGGAGTTCATGAATCCCATCAGTGGAAGAGTGTTCTCCAGGAAGTGCTGCTGTTTGGAATTCCTGCAGAACTTTGAGAAGTAGCCAAGTGAAGGCTGGTTTGTTTGCAGTGACATCAGAAAGGAGTAGTGGAGGGCTGGCGAGATGGCTTAGCGGTTAAGGTGTTTGCCTGCAAAGCCAAAGGATCCCAGTTCAATTCTCCAGGATCCACATAAGCACAAGGGGGCACATGCATCTGGAGTTCGTTTGCAGAGGCTGGAGGCCCTGGCGCACCCATTCTCTCCCTCTCCTTCTCTCTCTCCCTCTGCCTCTTTTTCTCTCTCAAATAAATAAATAAATAAAATATATTTTTAAAACGATTAAAAACAAAAGGAAGTCATAGCGGACACAGAGCTGTCTAGAAACAAATTCACCTTCCCTATACTAGACCTTTATGGTGGAGCCGTAAGTCAATCTAATAAGAAGTTGTGTTTAGGATGTCTTGTTGCTATGGCAACCCACAGTGCACCACTTGCTGCAAATTCTTCTACTGCTAACTTGTGCTTAGGATGGGATGTCAATACAGCCTGGTCAATGTCAGCTTTACCCTTGGCATTAGGTTATCATGCTAATTAGGTATAATGCTGAACATCAGAGCAAGTCTCTTCACACGCTTGCAATTACCCTAGGAAAATTCCACTGTTCTTGACGTTTCTTAGCCTGGTGGCAGCAGTGATAGGGGGACTGTTTACTCTTCAGATAATTCCACAGACACAGGCAGCCCCTGTGCCCCAAGTCTCAGGAATTTTCACTGCTTTTCTCAATTCTCCCATCTTCCTTCAGGGTTAGAATTGTATTGTATTTATTTTTTTTTTTAAATGTTTTCCCCAACCTGCAATGGGTTCGGTGCGTGTGAGCCACAGTGCTTACTGCCTGTTTTCCAAAAGTATAAGACTTTGTTTTATTCCATCAAGAGGCAGGAGACAGAGATCAGGGTGATGGGATATTCACATTCCCACAGCCCTGCCATTCAGCTCTTGCAAGCATGCCCTTCAGCAAGTTGTCTTTACTGTTATGTGTGAGAGCACATGGTGAGGTTAGTGGAAAGGAATAAGCAAGTGGGTGGAAATCCTTTTATGTACTTCCTATACTCTCTATATTGCTAAGCTATACTCAGTTTTAACTGATTTGTTAACAATTTTAGTGTTATTCCCACCAGTGTCTAGCGTCACCTCTGTCAGGTGACGAAGTGTTCTTTCATTTTTTACAAGCAGGCACATGTCATGCCTTCCTTAGATCTCTAATAGCACAAATAAAAGTTGTAAATCTGGGGTCTGGAGAGATGGCCTGAGCAGTTAAAGCGCTTGCCTGCAAAGCTTAAAGGCCCAGGTTCGATTCCCCAGTACCCGTGTAAAGCCAGATGCACAAAGTGGCACATGCTTCTGGAGTTCATTTGCAGCAGCTGGAGGCCCTGGCACACCCATTCTCTCTGTCTCTCTCTGTCTACTCTCTCCTCTGTCTCTCTCCTTGCAAATAAATAAATATTTTTAAAAATAACTTTTTAAAAATTCTGTTTAAAAAATTGTAAATTTGATATTTGCCTGATGTGTGTATGTGTGTGTGTGTGTGTGTGTGTGTGTGTGTGTGTGTGTTTGTGATATTGTTATCCCTGCAAAAGTTAGAGTGATGGACTTTCTAGCTTTATACATCTCTGAATAGAATAGAAAAATCCTTTTGCTTTTGCCGAAATTGATGACAAGTCTGAGCTGGGTTTGAAAGGTGGATCTCTCTCTCTCTCTCTCTCTCTCTCTCTCCATGCCTCTATCTTTACTTTGGCAGAATTTACATAGATTTGGAATAATAGCTTCTGAAGGAGAATAGAAAACTGTATTCTTCTTGAAGGAAAATGGATATTCATCTTCCATGCTGTATATTTTTACATATGCATCAGAATCCATTTTGGATATTTTCCTATTGTTCTCTTTATTGAGCCAATAAAAAAAAAAAAAAACCCTCCATAGATACTCTCAGATTGAGAGAGAATGTGAAGCATATTACTATTAATTTACGTACCCTTGCTAACACTGTTCAGAAGCTCAGCTAAGCCACATTTCCCATCTTAAAAGTGTAAAGCCAGGAGGCTATTCTGTTACTTCACAAAGGAAATCATTCCATTAGTAATATGTCAGATGAAAGGGACACTTTGAATTGTGGCATCATTCTGAACATATGAAAAACAAAGTCTGCACCTGTCAACGATGAGATGAGCCATGAATATTCTATACATTTTTTTGATTAATCAAAATCCATGCAAAAATATCACTCAGATCAAAGAGTCAGAATTGATTAAACTACATTTAGCTTATCTGTATTGTTCCAGTATCACACAGATTAGAATAGAAGCCGCTGTGATAGTGTGTGAACAAAAGACTTGTCAACCTGACAGTATTTTAAACACAGAAACAAATGGAATCGTGCAAACCCATTCTGATTAACTAAACCTGACTCTACCTTGGAAAACATAATGGTATTTTTATGATTTTAATATGGTTATCAACACAACCCTTCTATTCTGAGGTATCTAGACACATAATCTTCAGGCAGGGAGCAATAAAATCTTCAATTTGAAAACTGCGAGGCCTGTAGTATGCCACCCACATATGGAAAAACCCAGGGCAAACTTGTTTCTGGGGTGATTAAACACACAGTAGAAAAGACCTCTTTGGGCTGGAGAGATGGCTTAGCGGTTAAGGCACCTGCCTGCTAAGCCTAAGAACGCTGGTTCCAATCTCCAGCGGTTCCAATCTCCAGGTCCCACGTTTAGCCAGATGCAGTGACGCAAGGGCGCAATGCCGCACTTGCCCACAAGGGGGCGCATGCACCTGGATTTTTTTCACAGCAGCTGAGAGACTGCTGGCGCGCCCATCTCTATCTGTCTCCTCTGCCTCTCTGCCTGTCTGTCTCTCTCTCTGTGTCTCTCTCCAAAAAAATAAATACAATAATTTAAAAAAAATTTTTAAAAGACCTCTTTGTAAGTGGAACTTTTCTGAGCAAAGGATAGAAATTTTTTTTGTCTTCAAAGAATATTCAAGAAAAAAAAAAGTGTGAAAACCAAGGAATCAGATGTGTAAGGTAAGGAAAGCCTTCCCATTTTATACTCAGATGACACTTTAGGATCTCAAATCCTTTCTCCTTGCCTCTTTTCCCCCCAAAGAAATCCATTCAGGTAGGAAGTGGAAGAACCAGTCACCTCCTCCTTTCTTTCATTGCTGTGGTGCTCGGGATGGCTAAAATTGTTGCGATAACTCAGTAGTCAGGAGGGAGCTTACAGAAATGGGGAAGATCTCCGTGGCCTGGCCTCAGGAGGCAGTAAGGTGGGTATATGCAACATGACTTGAAGGCACCACCGGAGCTCTTGTGTCCCTGTACCTCGCACTGGCCTGTCACCTACTGGAAGATTGACCATCATGCTTTCTGAGAGCAGAAAGGAAAGTCAGACAGACAGACAGATGTAGCACATTCCTAACCTTCGTTGTTTCCTCTCTCTTGAAATTCAGTCCCATTTGGTAGCCCATTCTTTTGGGGGGGTTGACAGCCTGCCTGCCTATAGTGGTGTATGTTTCCACTGCAAACACTGCGGACGCTCCCACTTCAGTCAGCAGAGTGGGAGCCTTCACTGTTTCAGAAGGGTTTTGTGTATGTCTTAAATTCCATTCCTTCTAAAAGGTATTAATGCTTTTAGCATAGACCTTTCCCTTTTTTTTTTTAAAGAAGATCATAGCTTTGAGGGCAACACAAAAATTTTAAATCCACAATCTGTTCCATTTGAACCCAACTGGCTATCCGAACCATCCATGGGCTCCTACTAGGACACTGAATCAACCTCATAATTGCTTTCCAAAATGAGTGAACTTGAAATTATCTCACTTCATATCTACCTTCTGTGATAGTTCATTGAATCCCACCCTTTTCTACATTTGCTTTTCTTTTTTGTAATATTTTTATTTATTTGACATGGGGAGGGAGAGAATGGGCGTGCCAGGGCCACTAGCCACTGCACGCAAACTCCAGATGCATGTGTCACCTTGTGCATCTGGCTTTACGGAGGTACTGGAGAATTGAACCTAGGTCCTTAGGCTTTACAGGCAAGTGCCTTAACCACTGAGCCATCTCTCCAGCCCTGCTTTTCTTTTTTTTTCTTTTTTATTGACAACTTCTTTAATTATAGACAATATACCATGGTAATTCCCTCCCTCCCCCCACTTTCCCCTTTGAAACTTCACTCTCCATCATATCCCCTCCCCCTCTCAATCAGTCTCTCTTTTCAGTCTGATGTCATGATCTTTTCCTCCTATTATGATGGTCTTGTGTAGGTAGTGTCAGGCACTGTGAGGTCATGGATATCTAGGCCATTTTGTATCTGGAGGAGCACGTTGTAAGGAGTCCTACTCTTCCTGTGGCTCTTACATTCTTTCCACCCCCTCTTCCGCAATGGACCCTGAGCCTTGGAAGGTGGGTTTGAGATGTTTCAGTGCTGAGCACTCCTCTGTCTCTTGTTCTCAGCACCATGGTGCCTTCTGAGTCATCCCAAGGTCGCCACCATCTGAAAAGAGAAGCTTCTCTAAACAAAAGTGAGAGTAGCATTAATACATGGGTGTGGACATTAAGAGAAGTGCTTACTGGGCAGTTTAGTGAGCATAGTATATACATTTAGCCTGACACCAGCAGATGTTATACCCCTAAGGCTCATGACTACCCCTGTTGTAGGTTTTCAGTATCAGGGATGTATTCCCTCCCAGGGAGTGGGCCTCCAGTCCAATTAGAGAGCGGTTGGTTTCCCCATAACAGACATGGCACTATTGCACCCATTGGCTCATTTGGCCTGGCTGGCCAAATTTAAAGTTTGCAGTGTTCACTGTTGAGTACCTTCACTGCTGTTTTCTCTCTCCCATTGACCTGCATGCAGTGTAGCTTTTTCCAGCTTTCTGTCAGCTGGTCCACATGGAGAGACTTTCAGCTCAGCTCCAGCAGGATTTCTCAGTGAACTTGCAGCCCAAGTATGTGGAGTCTTCAGCAATAGGGTCTTACCATCTATTCCTGGTGGAAAACCAAGGGCCTCAGCAATGGCCTACAATGTTTTGGGGGTATCTGTGACCTCCCTGGCCAACAACTCACTGGAAGGTATCCATTCCCTAGCACTGAAAATTTTCTAGTAACAATCTATTGCTTCTGAGTGTTCCATTGTCCAGAAATGTAGGTTTCCATATGACTTATTTATATCCTCTTAGATTTTGATTAGCCCTCCCTCCACTGTTCCTTTACTCCATCTCTTCCCCTGACCTCACTTAGGCCTTTTCACCCCCATCAATCTGTTCTTCTACTTACATATATACAATACCATCCTATTAAGTCCCCCCTCCCTCCCTTTCTATTCCCTTTATGTCCCCTTTTTAGCTTACTGGCTTCTGCTACTGAGTTTTATTTTTACTCACATAGAAGTCAAAACATTTGTAGCTAGGATCCACATAGGAGAGAGAACATGTGATGTTTGGCTTCCTGGGTCTGGGTTACCTCACTAAGTATAATCCTTTACAGATACAGATCCATCCATTTTCCAGCAAATTTCAAACTTCATTTTTCTTTACCACTGAGTAGAACTCCATTGTGTAAATGCACCACATCTTCACTATCCACTCTGCTTTTCTTAATATCCACAAACATTCACTGGAAAGTTACGGGAAGAAGTGTGTGGAGTTAATTTTTTTAAAAAGATGCCAACACTTCTTTCTCCCTTCTGTCCAAAGATCCCCCCAATTTTTTTTTTTTTTTTTTTTTTTTTTTTGGTTTTCGAGGTAGGGTCTCACTCTAGCTCAGGCTGACCTGGAATTCACTCTGTAGTCTCAGGGTGGCCTCAAACTCACGGTGTTCCTCCTACCTCTGCCTCCCAAGTGCTAGGATTAAAGGCATGCGCCACCACGCTGGGCTTCCATAAAACCTCTTAACAAGCTTAAAAGAATAGAATTCATACCATGTCTGCTCTCAGGCCACAACAGAGTTAAACATAATGGAAGTCAATAATACAAAGATAACTGGAAAGTCTAAACGTGTTTAGAGATTATTTTTAAAAAAATTATTTATTTATTTATTTATTTATTTATTTAATAGAGAGAGAATGGATACACCAGGGCCTCTAGCCATTGCAAATGAACTCCAGATGGATGCACCACCTTGTGCATCTGGCTTATGTGGGTACTGTGGAATCAACCCTGGGTCCTTAGGCTTCACAGGCAAACCTCTTAAGCACTAAGCCATCTCTCCATCCCCATCTTTAGACATTAATCAAATCTTTCTAAATATCATGTGTGTAGGGGGTGGAGGCTGGAGAGATGGCTTAGCGGTTAAGGTGCTTGACTGCAAAGCCAAAGTATCTTGGTTCAATTCCTCAGGATCCATGTAAGCCAGATGCACAAGGTGGTGCATGCATTTGGAGTTCGTTTGCAGGGCAAGAAGCCCTGATGTGCCCATTCTCCCTCTCCCTCTCTCCTTCTCTCTCTCTCTCTCAAGTAAATAAATAAAAATCTAAATAACATGTGGTCAAAGAAGAAATCTCAAGAGTATTTAAAAATATGTTGATCTTAATGTAAATAATCACATATCCTAATTTGTAGAATGTAGTAAAGTGTTCTCAGAGGGAAATGTATAGCATTGAATACATATATTAGAAGAAATGTGTAGCATTAATTATTTAAACATCTAGCTTAGAAAACTTTAAAAAAGAGAAAATTAAATCCAGAGTCAAGAGAAGAAGAGGAAGAATAGAAATGAGATCAGAAACAAGTGATGTTAAAAACAGGGAATTGGTTGTGAGAAATCAATTAAATCATAAACTATTTGTTGAAATGATTAATAAAATGATAAGCTTTTAGCCAGGCTGAGAAGAAAAAGCGAGTGCATGAATTAGTAATGTTAGAAAGAAAAGAGCAGATATTACAGAGCCTATGGACAATAAAAGCGTAATAAAAGCATGCCACGAACAACTCTATCCCCACAAATTTGGTAACCTGGGTGAAGTGGAATAATCTTTAAAAGACATATTTAGACTTTATGACCATTTACTCTCCATACCAACTACTTGTGTCCCTGTGACAAGATACCAGCACACGAGTCAGCATGGCTGAGCTCCAATAAAACTTGATCTGTGGACACTAAAATTTGAATTCTATATAATTTTTATAAAATGAAGTATTGTTGTTCTTGTTTTGTTTTCATTTGGCTTTCAAGGTCGAGTCTCCCTCTAGCCCAGGCTGACCTGGAATTAACTATGTAGTCTCAGGGTGACCTCGAATTTACAGCAATTCTCCTACCTCTGCCTTCTGAGTACTGGGATTAAAGGTGTGCACCACCATGCCTGGCCTTGATTTTTTTTTTTTTAATGATCTAGAAACTACTATATAAAAATAGATAGTGGGTGAGATTGGGTCTGTGGACTACAATTGGCTGACCAACAGCATGGTCCAGTAGCGTGGTTTAGAATGGTGGAAATGTTTCGATACATCTCCCAAATATGACTGTTTTGTACTTGAAATATGCCTGAATAAACTGAATTTCTAAATGGAATTTAATTTGTATTAATTTAAATGTAGATAGCCACCTTTGGCAAGTGTAGTAATTAGTCTCACTTGAGTTTTCCTCCTCTTCTTATTTCCCACACCTTTGCGAGTCAGTCAGAAAGCCTCTCTCCTTGATGAAAGATTTACATCGTGCCTGTCCCCATCACTCTCATTCTGCCCACTCCGAGTTACAACGAATAAACCAGGCAGATTCTTTCCAGCGTGGGCCTGCTTGAAAGAAAGGCTTGGTCTGCTTTCCCCAGGGACCTCAGATAAGTTATGAATGAACGCTTTTAGACCCTCTTGTTGTGTGAGTGGTGCATCAGACTGAGCCAGTCTTGGGTGGTGGTGGTGGTGGGGGGGAATCTATCTGCCTGTACTGAAGACCACAGCAGTCAGTTATCCCTGTTTGTCAACACGTGTCTGGACAAGTAGTTTGTTTAAGGAAGCACCGGTGATGCTGTTTGGAGTTAGATGTTGAGAACATAATGGGAATTTTGCTACGGACATTGAGGAAGTGTGGTTGAAAATTTTAAAGAAATAGTTCTTTGTCTTGGACACGATATGAACACTGGTCTCTACTGTCCATTTCCTGCCCATGTCTGTGTTATATCTGCTAAGGAAACCAGCCTCCAAATGAAGCTGATCTTAGGCTAGGAGAATGGGTCCTCAATGACTATGTGGACTTCTAGACTGTTCTCTTCCTGAAGCCTGTCCTTCTGTTCATATACCAGGTATGCAAGCTGGCATCTGCCAGTCTATCTTTCTGTCTTTCCATCTATCTGTCTATCTTTCTGTCTTTTTTCCCTTTCTTCCTACCCTCCTTCCCTCTTTCCTTCTTTCTTTCTTTCCTTCCCCCATTTCCTTCACTCTTTCTCCCTCCCCACCCCTTTGTTTTGGATACAGAGTCTCACATTCTAATTCAGGCTGATTTGGAACTCACCATGTAGCCCAAGTCAGCCTCAAATGTATAGCATCCTTCTGCCTCAGTCTCACCAGTGCTGGGATTCCGGGTGTGAGGCAGCATGTCTGCACATCTTTCTAAATCAGGTTTCTATGCATTCCAGTCCACAGCGTTCTAACATGTTCTTTTTGATTCTAAGAAGCACATATTCCTCTCATTTTAAAATATCCAAAATTGGGATGGATCTTACAATCTAGGCATGACAGAGACACAGTTTATCTGACAAAATGCTTTCTCATCTTTGAGGTATACAAAATAGTGGCATGCCTTATAGTTCAGTGGTGTCTTAGTTGATGAAATACTTTAGATTTGATGGCACTTTAGGTTTGCGAGTTTCGTTTTTCGTTTTCTTCCCTTTTTGGTGGTGGCGGGGAGGGGATACGAATGGTTATTTAACTTTCTAAGTTAGCTGCTCTTTTTCCTCTAAGTTTTGTAAATAGCCATACGGACCGTGTATAGATGACTTTAAGTTTTACTCCCCAGTGCTATGAAGTAGCATTTTCATGTTACTCAGAGCATGCCTGGCTGAATTTCAGAGCCAGGAGAAAATGTACATTGGAAAAAAATCCATTCCATTTTGTGAACAATGTGGAAAAATATCACTCATAATTGGAAAGGTCATTTGGAAACCTCGTGGAAGTAAGGCGACTGATGAGAGAAGGGGTGTTCTGGTAATACCAGTGACGGAGAGAAGCGGCCATGGGCCCCACAAACAGGTGAGCATCGGCTTATCTATGGGCGCACTCCCTCCTCTGTCCCCAGCAACTGGAGGGCGACTCAACCAGTAATTGCATTTCTGCTATGAGTAGGTTTTTAACATTCTCTTTGCTTTATTGTAAAAATCCAGCTCATGTAAGCTTATTATTATAGATTTTAAGACAAGAGCCACTGACATCCAAAATGAATACCCATTTCCATGAGCCAAAACTCCCAGTTCATGTCGAATTCTCTTATTAACATAGTCCCCCTTCTAAAATGGGGAGGGGGAGGTGTTTAGAAATGTCCCCTCTACTCCATACCCAAATCTCTCTCAAAATGAGTGTCAAAAACTGAAATGAAAAATAAAGTCCCATTTCATAATTTCAGACTCCAGAATGCTCACCATCACAAAGCAAAAGATACTAAAATGCCTAGGGAAGTGTGTGGCTTATTTGAAGCCCACTCAAACATTTGAACTATAGAAAAGTCTTGACTAAAACAATTCAATGGCCTGGCTTTGGAAAAATAACACTAAACACAAAATGCTAACAGACGTATGAAATTTTCATTAAAAATCCCAGATAGATGGGCTGGAGAGATGGATTAGCAGTTAAGGTGCTTGCCTGCAAAGCCAAAGGACCCAGGTTTGATTCCCCAGGACCCACATAAGCCAGATGCACAAGGTGGCGCATGTGTCTGGAGTTCATTTGCAGCGGCTGAAGGCCCTGTCATGCCCATTCCCTATCTGCCCCACTCAAATAAATAAAAATAAACTGAAAAATATTTTGAAAAATCCAAGATAGATGATGAGAGGGGAATACAGCAAAGTCATTTTAAAGATAAAGGTCAAAAAATAATCAAGAATATACTGAAGGTAAAGACAAATGAAAGTGAATTTACCCTACCTGTTAATGTAAGTTCAATAATTAAAGCAGTGCATATTGACAAAAGAACTGGCAGGCAAATCAATGTCACGGTGCAAAAATCGACTGCAAACTTAGTAATATTAATGGTGGTCTCACAAATTAACGAGGAAGGCATGACAATCGAATAAATGATACTGGAACAAATGGTTCTATTTAGCAAAACCAAGTTAAACTACAACTCTCTAAAACAAATCTCAATGGGTAACCTTGAACATGTTACATAGTACAGGTAACTGTAGAATGAAGGAAATTGTCCTTAAACATACATGATACGTGGGGATGAAAAGGAAGATTAGATCACTAGATGATGAAAGATCTAGGTGTTTCTCCTTCTTCTTCATAGAAGTTACAAGAAAGAGTAGTTAAAAAAAATCTAGGGCTGGAGAGATGGCTTAGTGGTTAAGGTGCCTGCCTGCTAAGCCTAAGAATGCAGGTTCCAATCTCCAGGTCCCACGTTTAGCCAGATGCAAAGTGACGCAAGGGCGCCATGCTGCGCTTGCCCACAAGGGGGCGCATGTGTCTGGAGTTTGTTCCAGCTGAGAGGCTGCTGGCCGCCCATTCTCTATCTGTCTCCCTCTCCATCTCTCTCTCTCTCTCAAAAAAAAAAAAAAAAAAAAAAAAAACCACAAAACTACCAGAACACAAAAAGTATGACTAATGTACCAGTTGGTGAAGCTGAGGAAAATGGGATGGGGTGGGGCCGATTACAGCTCAAAGTAAGAAGAGAAATTCCAGTGAGAGTTGTTGTTTCCAATATGGCCCCACACAGCTGGTGCTCCTGGGCAGGCAGCCCCTGGGAACTTGTCAGAACCCAACAGAATTTTGACTCTCACTGCAGACCTTACGAATCTGAAATTCTGGGACCTCATGATGTGGAATCCCATGCCTTTCAGTAGCTTCCAGTGCATGACAGGTCTGCCCTCCTTTGCTTGTACTGAGCAGGCCCCATGACAGTCAACTGCACATATGTCCACACTTCACCACACTCCTCACCACTGTCCTGCACAACAACAAGAATTAGTCAGGACATTGACCCTCAGAGGTCAGTCCCAGGAATCGCTTTCAAAACCAAAGGTCAAAAGTGAGTGTAGGGCTGTGTGTGTGTGGGGTCGGGGGATGATAGTGCGGAGAAGATATTCCAATCTTCACAATGCTAGCAGAGAGGAAGAAACCATGAAAAGGTGTTTTGCTTCCTCCCTAGAACAATTCCCATACAACACGACTCCCTTGAAATGTTTTTTTTCACTAGTTATGGACATACTCAGTATGTAAACAGCAAATGGTGGTACCATCCTTATCCTCACCCCTGCCCCCTCCCAAAGGGACCCTCCTCATTGGGGATGTAAAATAATTTTTTTGTTTGTTTTTTTTGAGGTGTAGGGTCTCACTCTGGCCCAGGCTGACCTGGAATTCACCCACAAAAGCAAGATACTGTGAAATAAACAGAGTTGTTAGAAATTATATGAGAGCTTAACAAAATCATAACTTAATAGATAACCTGAATCATTAACTGAAATGATTTGGAAAATGGCAGTGAGAGTTCGTCCACAGTGCAATTGAAAGTGGAAGAGAGCGGCATTAAGACAACATTTTTTAACAGATACTCGAGAAAAAGATCTAGGAGAGCTGCAATAATGGCTTAACAGTTAAGGTGCTTGCCTGGGAAGCCTAAGGGCTCAGGTTTGATTCCCCAGTACCCACATAAGCCATCTGCACAAGGTGGCACATGCGTCTGGAGTATTTTTTGCAGTGACTAAGACCCTGGAGCACCCATTCTTTTATATATATATATATATATATATATATATATATATATATATATATATATATTTTTTTTTTTTTTTTTTTTTTCGAGGTAGGGTCTCACTCTGGTCCAGGCTGACCTGGAATTCACTATGTAGTCTCAGGTGGCCTCGAACTCTTGGCGATCCTCCTACCTCTGCCTCCCGAGTGCTGGGATTAAAGGCGTGTGCCACCACACCTGGCTTAATAAATAAATATTTTTAAATAGATCTAGAAAGTGGAAAAAATAATTGCATAAACCATAACAGATAACATCCTGATTGATTTGACTACATAACAATTTAAAATCTGTAACACGACCTACAAAGTGGTAAAGAAGTGTGAGATCATGTGAAGGTAGCCATCCTTAAATACAGAACTCATGCAAAACCGTTAGTAGTCCACAAGCAGAAAAAAAAAAGGGAGAATACAATGAGGTGATTTACCAGTTGCGAGACGTTATATATGTGGATGAGTTCTACCAGAGTCCACAGCCAAAGGAATTTCATTTGGGAAGCCATGTCACTTACTTGCGCATGTGTGGCTCAGCTCATTTTGCTCATAGCAAGCGACTGTAGGCAATTACAACAAGAGAGAAGACCAGGTGATAAGCCATACATTCCCTTCTTGTCACTGGCCAGTGAGTCTTGGGAATACAGCATAGGATGAACAACCTCAGTGGCAGGTGGTCCTCACACACTTGTTGCAGACACATCCCCTGGAGGGCTGGCTAAAAATCCAGATGACTGGGCTGGAGAGATGACTTAGCAGTTAAGGCACTTGCCTGTGAAGCCTAAGGACCCAGGTTCGATTCCCCAGTATCCACATAAGCCAGATGCACAAGGTTGCACATGTGTCTACAGTTCGTTTGTAGGGTATAGAGGCTCTGACATGCCCACTCTCTCTCTCTTTCTCTCTCAAAATAAATAAATATATTTTTAAAAATACATATTATTGGGCTGGACAGATGGCTCAATGATTAAGGTGCTTGCCTGCAAAGCCAACGGTCCCAGGTTCAATTCCCCAGTACCCATATAAAGCCAGATGCACAAAGTGGCACATGCATCTGGAGTTCGTTTGCAGTGGCTGGAGGCCCTGGTGTGCCCATTCTTTCCCTCTCTCTCCCTCTCTCTCTCTGCCTCTTTCTCTCTTTCTCTCTCTACTTGCAAATAAATACAAATATTTTAAATGATTTAAAAATATTTTAGTTACTATTTATTTATTTATTTGAAAAAGACAGAGAAAGAGGTAGAGAGAGAAAGAGAGAGAATGGGCTCGCCAGGGCCTCCAACCAATGCAAAGAACTCCAGACACATGTGCCACCTTGTGCATCTGGCTTTACATGAGTCCTGGGGAATTGAACCTGGGTCCTTTGGCTTTGCAGGTAAGCACCTTAACTGCTAAGCCATCTCTCTAGCCCTAAATACACATATATATTTTTCAAAATCCAGATTACTGAAGATGTTGATCATCAAAGGATGCAAACTGAGTTCCGAGAGAAACATGTTCTGTAGATCTAACATACAACATGAATGGTGATGGATGTGTTAATTTGATTGTGAGAACTATTAAACAAGGTATACACACATGAAATCACAACATTGTATGCCTTGAATATATAATTGTTATTTGTTAAATAAACACTTTAAATTTCTCTTTCTTTCTTTTTCTTTTCTTTTCTTTTCTTTCTTTCTTTCTTTCTTTCTTTCTTTTTTTTTTTTTTTTTTTTTGAGGTAGGGTCTTGCTCTAGCCCAGGCTGAACTGGAATTCACTATGTAGTCTCAGGCTGGCTTTGAACTCACTACAATCCTCCTACCTTTGCCTCCCAAATGCAGGGATTAAAGTCAATTAAGTCGTGAGCCACCATGCTTGGCAGCAATAGAGAATGAGTTGGTCAGAGCCCCTGGCCCCTGCAAACAAACTCCAGACGCATGTGCCACCTTGGGCATCTGGCTTTACATGGGTACTGGGGAAATCAAACTTGGGTTGTTAGGCTTTTCAGGCAAGAGCTTTAACTGCTGAGCCATTTCTCCAGCCCAAACTCTTTAAATTTCTCTAAGTACAGACCTTCAGTTATAAGATGAACCAGTTCTGGGGACCTTGATGAACAGCACAGGCGGTGAATACTAATTAGCTTGATCATGGTAATCATTATGTAATTCACACGCATATCAAATCATCATGCTGCACACCTTTAACATATGCAATTTTTGTTAACTATAATATTTTTTTTTTTTTTTTTTGGTTTTTCGAGGTAGGGTCTCACTCTAGTCCAGGCTGACCTGGAATTCACTGTGTAGTCTCAGGGTGGCCTCGAACTCTCGGCGATCCTCCTACCTCTGCCTCCCGAGTGCTGGGATTAAAGGCGTGCGCCACCACGCCCGGCTTATAATATTTTTTTTAAAAAATTTAATGTCCAACCAGGCATGGTGGTGCACACCTTTAATCCCAGCACTCGGGAGGCAGAGGTAGGAGGATCACTGTGAGTTTGAGGCCACCCTGAGACTACATAGTGAATTCCAGGTCAGCCTGAGCTACAGTGAGACCCTACCTCAAAAAACCAAAACAACAAAAAAAATTAATGTCCAGATTACTTGATTCTGTCCTCTGCATTTCTGGCCCAATAACCCTAGGGCGGTTCTGAGCATGTCAGTTGCTCCCAAGTGATGTGTAAGATGTTGTGCTACGTGTGAAAGATGTAGGTCAGGAGACAGAAGTGTCTTGTGTAAGGGAAGTAAGTACTGACGCAGCCACCCTACTATTGTCACTTGACTGGCAGCCACATCACAAACCATATGTAACAACTTTTTTTATAACAAAGCTTACATAAATAGGCAGCAGGTCAGAGTTCGCCAACTCCTGATCCAGATAAAGAGGGTCCAGGCAAAGCACACATCCTGTAGTGATGAACTTTTTAAAATAAAAATAGTGTATTTATTTATTAGGAAGGAAGAGAGAGAGAGGGAAGAGAGAAAGAGAGAATGGGTGCAACAGGGCCTCTAGCCACTGCAAACAAAATCCAGACACTTGGGCCACCTTGTGCGTCTGGCTTTATGTGGGTATTGGGGAATCGAACCTGGGTCCCTTGGCTTTGCAGGCAAGGGCCTTAAACACTAAGCACAGTGGTGAATTTCTAAACCATGCATTGTAAACTTGAGATGAATGGGCTTATTAATTACCTGATGTGCCTTTTCCAAAGCATGCCAGTAACAACAATAGGGATAGAATAACTTCCCTTGGAAAGTCGGCCTGGACAATAAAATACAGAAAACCAGCAGGAGGTGGGGAGGGACAAGGAAACCCACTCACATTATACTGGAAAGAGATTATCAAAGCCACAGAAGGCTCTGCGGATGTTGGTTGAGGAGACATCTAGCTAAGTGGTTCTCATGGAAACCAAGTATACCAGTTGCATGAGAAATAGCTGAAAGGGCTGGGGAAAGGGGGCTGCTTGATCCTGACAGGTAGCTGCTAATTAGCAATCAGATCCTAATTGAGATTAACAGCTGCTTTTCTAATACAGTTACTAACAGGGAGGCAGGAATGGCGTGAAGATCAGCCAAGCTCTACAAGCTGCTTTTTAACATCAGAAAACCAGGAGAATAGAGCAATACACCAAGCACATGGGGAGATGAAAGTGGGCTGTGTACACAGAGCCAGGCTGACAGGCCAAAGAGGGCTGGATCCAGAGGACCAATTAGAACATCCACATGGGGGCTGGAGGCAGGTAAAGGGGCAGAATACAAACAACACTGGAGAGTCTATTCACTAGCTGCTGGGGTTGAGCGACAGTCCAGCTGTCCTGGAGAGAAGGGCACATTGGTGTAGCTCTCTTAGCTGTCAACAGGGCCCTGGGGTGAGCCTGAAAATCTTTTTCAAATGCACTATCCCAGCAACCTTCCCAGCATTACCTCTGCATGTGGAAATGTCTTTGTTGCCCCCACAGGGCTGAACCTGTGACATTCCCACCAGGTGAAGCTTATCAAATGGTTAATCTCTCTTTGACATCCTTTCAGTGGGTTTTTTTTTTTGCCAAGGCACTCTCAGTCGAGTGGCCTTGAATGAGCTCCCCTAATTAGCACCACTAGCAGAAGCAGTGGCGGCCATCACAAGTATAGCCCAGGACTGGGAGAACTTGAACGCTGCGCAAGACTCACTCAATGTGGTTCAAGGCTAGTTGGCATATCCAGCTGCCGTGAACGCTACAACTTAGAGAAACCCGGCAGACTAGGACGCAGCCCGTGCCTGGCACTGGGTTGAACAC
Source organism: Orientallactaga sibirica (assembly GCA_036365145.1). NCBI lineage: Eukaryota > Metazoa > Chordata > Mammalia > Rodentia > Dipodidae > Orientallactaga > Orientallactaga sibirica. Next base: position 6,849,149 of record JAEOAD010000054.1, on the reverse strand, counting down.
TTGGCTACAGCAGCACACGTAATCCTCGCAGAGTGGGTAGGGAGTACCTATGTACTATTTCAACTCCATTTTGCAGAGGAGAAGGTACAGTGGTGAAGGCGCGTGCACCTGTGCTGAGGAGATGGCTCAATGGCTAGTGTGCTTGCTGAGCAAGCATAGCAGAGTTCAGAGACCCACAGCCCACGTAAAAGCAAGACCCTGCGGTTGGCACTAGAAATTCCAGCATGTGGATGGTGAGAGGGGAGGTGGAGAATTTCCAAGACGCTCATGGGCCAGCAAGCCTGGAGAACGTAGCAGTGAACAACGATGGGAGACCCTGCCTCAATCAGGGGGGAAGACATGTACTGGAGCCCTAAGTTGTTCTCTGATGCCCAAACGCACCCTGGCATACACTTGGACACACACATACATACACATACACACATGAAACAGATAAGTAGGTGTTTTTTTTTTTTTGCAAACATAAATATATAATTTCTTTATCAACAGCTGCTCCACTCCTGGATAGCACCCTAAAGAAATAAAAGCTGGGCTGGAGAAATGGCTTAGGAGTTAAGGAGCTTGCCTGAGAAGCCTAAGGACTCATGTTCGATTCTCCACGTCCCATGTAAGCCAGATGCACAAGATAATGCAAGCATGCAAGGTTGCACATGTGCACAAGATGGCACATGCATCTGGAGTTAGAGTGCAGTGGCTGGAGGCCCTGGCATGCCAATTCTCTTTCTCTCTTTCTCATTCTTGCTCTCTCTCTCTCTCTCTCTTAAATTTTTTTAATTAAAAAAAGAAATAAAAACTTAGATCAGCCCAAAACCTGTATACAGGTGTTGATGACTTGTTAATATAAAAAAAAAAACTGAAGACAACTTAACTATCCTTCATTGAATGAATGGATAGGCAAATGGTGGTGTGTTCATCCAATAAAATACTATTTGGCAAGGAAAAAGAATGATTGGGGCTGGAGAGATGGCCCAGCAGTTAAGTCGCTTGTCTGCAAAGCCTAATGACCTGGGTCTGATTCTCTAGTACCCATGTAAAGCCAGATGCACAAACCAGGGCAATCATTTGGGGTTCATTTTCTGGAAGCCCTGGCATGCCCATTCCCTCTGTGTGTCTATTCCTGTATTTCTCTACTTGCAAATAAATAAATAAAATTTTAAAAGGTTTTCAGGATTTAGAAAAGGAATGATTGAGATGCTCAAAAAAATGCTGAATCTCAGAAGCAGTATGCTAAGTGGAAAAGCCAGACAGAGACAATTTCCTGTATGATTCCATTTCTATGAAATTCTAGAAAAGACAAAGCTATAGTGATAGAAAGCCAATCAGTGGTTGCTAGGATGCAAGAAATAAAGGCAAGAGACTGACTTTAAGGGGTCCAAGGAAACATTTTTATCTGATGAAAATGTTATATCACATGGTAGTGGTGATGACATTTCATTACATTGTTCTTTTTGTATTTATTTATTTATATAAGAGAGAGACAGACAGAGACAGAGAATGGACGCATCAGGGCCTCTAGCCACTGCAAACAAACTCCAGATGCATGTGCCACCATGTGCATTTGACTTACATGGGTACTGGGGAATTGAACCTGGATCTTTAGGCTTTGCAGACAAGTCCTTTAACTACTAAACCATGTCCCCAGCCCACTTTTGGTATTTTCTATTATTGTATTTATTATCTTTAAAAAATATTTATTTATTTGCAAGCAGAGAGAGACAGAGAGAAAGAGAATAAGAATGGGCACACCGGGACTTCTAGCTGCTGTAAACAAACTCCAGACACCTGCACCACTTTGTGCATCTGGCTTTCTGGGTCCTTGGACTTTGCAGGCAAGTACCTTAAATAGTGAGCCATCTTTCCAGCCCCTACATTTTTTTTTCTTTTGTTAAAATCCATCAACTTGTACATTTAAAATGAGTGTACCTGATTATGGGCAATTATGTTTTAATAAAATTAATCAAAAGTACAAGATATTGGGGTTCATTGTGTGTTGGCATAAGGAAGAAGAGAAAAGGAAGTCAGGTCCACTGTAGCAGTTGGTTATGGGCACCACCACCAGCAGCACCATCATCCACTAAGATGCAGCGATGAAGCAGCCATCCAAGTACCACGCACAGCCCTGGCAGAGGGCTAGGCTGCCTTCTGGAATCATCTGCATCAATTCAATATTTGAGCAGAATACATTCTAAGCATGTTTCCAATGTCCCAGGGGCCTCAGAATCTGAAATGAGTTGCACATAGACACCCTAAGCATCTTGTAATTAAAGAGCCGCTAAATGTCAGGTGCATCGAAGCTGAGGAAGGATGAATGCAACAGCAGCTTCTAAAGCCACGGAGATGCAGCATCTCCTAAGTTGATTAAAATCTCTGCTCTTGGGCAGAAGAGATGGCATAGCGGTTAAGGCACTTGCCTGTGAAGCCTAAGGACCTCGGCTTGATTCCCCAGTACCCAGGTAGGCCAGATGCACAAGGTGGTGCATACGTCTGGAGTTTGTTTGCCGTGGCTGGAGGCCCTGACACACCCATTCTCACAACTCTCTCTCTCTCTGTCTCTCTCTCTCTCTCAAATAAATAAATAAATAAATAAATAAATAAATAAATAAATAAATAAAATATTATTAAAAGACTTCACTCTTGATGAACTCAGGCTATGGAAGATGCTTTTCCTAAACGACTTCTGAGAATCCCACCTTTATGCCCGTGTGTGTGTGTGTGTGTGTGTGTGTGTGTGTGTGTGTACCAAACAGCCTGATTCCTGGCCAATGTCTAAGTTGGGACTTTCTAGCCAAGGCCTGTATCTCCACAGAGAGTCTCCTCTGAGGCTGTGGGGCTATCTGCCCATGACCTGTGCTTCCAGCAGCATATATAAGGGGGTTTGCCCCACTTCGATTATGCTGAACAAGCATGGATATGCCTTGAGGTCACAGGCTCTTGGTAGCCTTGAAAATTGAGAAGAAAAAAAGCAATCCTGTATATCCATCAATTTGGGGATTCCCAAGCATAATATCTAGATCCCCCAAAATTGCTGGGGCCCCAAAGCAAGTAGTCCTTCATATTTTTAACTTTAATTTTATTTATTTGAGAGAGAAAGTGTGTGTGTGTGAGAGAGAGAGAGAGAAGAGAGAGAGAGCACACCAGGGCTTCTAGCCTCTGCAAATGAACTCCAGATGCTTGTGCCACCTTGTGCATCCGTATGTGGGACTTGGGGAATCAAACCTGGGTTCTTTGGCTTTTCAGCCAAGCACTTGAACTGCTAAGCCATCTCTCCAGCCCAGCAAGTAGCCCCTTCAATGGCTCTCCCTACAGTACAGGCTGGCCTGGGGTCACTGGTAGTACGAGCTGCTGCGTGGTGCCATGACCTAAGGCTGGCTCTTGGGTGGGTCCTGCTGCTGAGCTGGTGTGCCCTGCTGGCTCTCTTCTCCCTTCAGGCCCCTTCTTCCAGAGCTCCGTCACCCTCAGCTCTCACCTGGCTCCCACCGGGACTGACTCTTCCCTCACTCAACAGCTGCATATCTCTGAATCGTAATCATGGACAGAGACAGCTTAAAGAAATCTTTTTGACCTCTGTGAAAATACATGTGCCAGGAGTTTCAACTCTTGTTTAGCCACGAATAACTATTCCACAAAGAAAACCAATTTCTCCCAGTGCAGTGTGTGCGTTATCAGAAAGTGAGGCTTTTGGAAGTCTCTGGGCTATATTCTAGAGAATTGGTGCCCCAGGGCCTCCAGCCATTGCAAATGAACTCCAGATGCATGAGCCACCTTGTGCAGTTGGCTTACATGGGTACTGGGGAATCGAACCTGGGTCCTTAAGCTTTACATTCAAGCGCCTTAACCTCTAAGCCCTAATGATTGGATTTTGAAAATGTAAAAAGTTGAGCTTCTCTGAGGCTCCAAGGAGAATAAATAAGGGACTATTATCTGGCATTTTAAACTCATATAGCTGTTGCTAGATTTGTTTAAATAGCATGATGTATCTGCTGTACTTCAGGTCTTGAGAGTCCCAAAAACCTGTGTGTTAAAGGACCCAGGCTGATGCTATTAAGGGGGTGTGGACCCTTTAAGAGGTGGGTCCTAGTAATAAGTCCTTGGGACATTGGGGGATTGTGAGGCCCTAGCCCCTTCCTCTTCCTCCACCTCCTCCTCTTCCTCCTCCTTTTTTTTTTTTTTTTTTTTTTGAGATAGGGTTTCACTGTGGTCCAGGCTGACCTGGAATTAACTATGTAGTCTTAGGGTGGCCTTGAACTCACGGCAATCCTCCTACCTCTGCCTCCCAAGTGCTGGGATTAAAGGCGTGCCCCACCACTCCCGGCTCTCCTTCTTCTTTTCTTTTTTGCTTCCCAGACAGGGGTGAGCAGTTTTGTTCCACAATGCTTTCCTATGATGATGTTCTACTGAAAATCAAACGTTTTCACCAAAAACAGTAGCACCAATCAATCATGAACTGAAACCTCCAAAATTGTGAGTCAGAATCCATCTGTTCTCTCTGCCAGCTAATCGTCTCAGGCATCTTGTCCCGGTATCATAAAAGTAACTCACACACTGCCCAGTGGAACTCCTGTGTGTCACATCAAATGTGGGTTATCATTTCTTGCCTGCTGTTCCCACCAAGAGTCATTGTTTTCATCTTTTGACCCTGGACTGCTCCATACACTAGCATCTACAAAACAGGATGTGGGACAATGCCATTCTATGACTTCCAGACCTTGGCCTGCTGGGAAGAGCTTAACTGTGTCTTTTCCCCATTCCCTCCTGAAACGTTCACTTGGTGAACAAACCCAGTATGGTCTCCTTGAGGATGGGAGAGTTCATGGAAACTTCAGGAAAAAAAAAAAAGAAGTCCAGACATCAGAGCTGAGGCTCTGGACCTATGAGGGAAGACAGCTGGGACCAGCAAACGCTGCCAACAACTAACTGGCCAAACGGATGTGTGAGCTCAGTTGACATCTGGAACAGAGAGGTGAATCATTCCACATGAGCCCCGCCCAGCTGCCAGCCACGTGAACAAATTAATAGCTGTGGCTTTAAAGCCACTAGGTTTGAAGTAGTCTGTTCTGCAGCAATAGAAAACCGGGACAGTGTGGAAAGTCTCCACAAATTCACTGTTCTCAGGCCCTCCCTCCCAAATGGTTAACATAATCTATCCCTCCAATACAAGCCTTTAAAATTTTCCCATGCGTTTATATTTCCTTTTAAAAATAAATAGCATTGTTTCTCAATGTCTTTACCTTATAAAATGGCATTAAACTTTGATCATTTTATGGCTTCTTTTCTGTATATTCTTATGAAATTCACAGATTTTCTTCACTACGTTTCATTCAATAATTCTATTTTATTTTTTAGAGAGAATTGGCACCTCAGCCACTGCAATCAAACTCCAGACGCTTGTTCCACCTAGTGCTTGTGCTTGCCTCAATTTGTGCATCTGGCGTAAGTGGGATCTGGGGAGTTGTACATGAGTCCTTAGGCTTCACAAGCTCTTTCTAAAATAAAAATCATTTTTAAAAGAAAGTCTTATAGATGTCTATGTTGATCCCTTTGATTCCTGCTGCCCTCACTCTTGGTAGAGATGACTTTCTACAGATGGTGGCAAACACCAGGGAGAACCAAGACCCACCAGTACAACAGGAAAAGAAAGCCCACTGCCCAGCTTGACAGGAGTCATCTTTATCACATCTGCCAGGCCCAGGAGACACAGACATTACAGAGGAAGTGGCGGATTAAACACGAGTGCTGCTCTCACTGCTAGCCTGAGAACCTCCTCCTGGGAGATGGTGGTTGACACCGAGGAGATTCAAAACTCATCATAGCAGAAAACCAAAGGCTGCTGAGAGGGCTACACTCAAGGAGACTTACAACAAGCCCTCCATGGCCTTGGGAACATTGCAGATGAGGTGCTGGAAAGAACATCAGAGCCAGCAGGGCATGGTGGCACACGCTTTTAATCCCAGCACTCAGGAGGCAGTGATACATGGATAGCAGTGAGTTCAAGGCCAACCTGAGACTACATAGTGACATCCAAGTCAGCCTGGGCTAGAGAGAGAGAGAGAGAGAGCCTACCTTGAAAAACCAAACTGGATATCCGTGACCTCACAGTGCCTGACACCACCTACTCAAGACCATCATAATAGGAGGAAAAGATGATGACAACAAAATGAAAAGAGAGACTGATTGAGGGGGAGGGGATATGATGGAGGGTGGTGTTTCAAAGGGGAAAGTGGGAGGAGGGAGGGAATTACCATGGGATATTGCCCACAATTGGGGAAGTTGTCAATAAAAAAAAAAAGCAACTAATAAAAAAAAAAAAAAAGGAAAACAAAGTCAGAGCCACAGGTTGTGAAGGTACACTCTGAGACATTTTTCTCCCACAAAAACTGGTACATTCATGACCTCACACAAGTCATTACTGATAACCTGATAAACCCCTCTGAGGAGAGCCCTCCATGAAATGTGAGTGGGGGAGAAGGAGTATAACCTGATGGGAATATGACTGATTCGCAATATGTTCCTATAATAAAATTCTCAAATAAAAGGGGGAAAAAAAAAGATCTGAGTGGCATTGTGAAGTGACTTGAGACTTTGTTGCTTTTTGCAGGTCGTGACTATACCTCTGTGATTCTAGCTAGCTATTCTATATAACTTACACATTAGATATAATAGTTTATATATATTATTTATTTATTTATTTATTTTTTAAAAAATATTTTATTATTTATTTATTTATTTGAGAGAGAGAGAGAGATACAGAAACAGGCAGGTAGAGAGAGAAAGAGAATGGGTGCGCCAGGGCCTCCAGCCACATTCCAGATGCACGCCCCCCTTGTGCATCTGGCTTACGTAGTCCTGGAGAATCAAGCCTTGAACCGGGTCCTTATATTTAACCACTAAGCCATCTCTCCAGCCCCCGAGTTTATATATATTATTTATTATATATTATGTCCTTGTCATCTATATCATCTATATGCATATGTCTACAGATAAGGACATTTTCCAATCAAATGAGATGCAAGCAGCAGGAAATCTACATCAAGTTATGACACTGTGTCACTCCCAGATTCCATTCACATTTAGCCAGTGGTGCCAACAGTGTCCTAAAACAAATGGGCCCTGTTGAGATACACTTGAAATATTTGTCACTTTCCCTTAAGTTTCTTCCTTGGCTTTCATTGGCCTGTTTACAGATGCAGGAAGGAGACAGGCAGGGTATTTTTGCAGGATGCTCCTTCATTTGCATCTGCTTCCCGATGGTTAGATTCCAGCTCAGCGTCTTTGGCGAGGTGAGCACAGACATGATGCTGTGTGCCTGCAGCCTGTCAGGGGGGCCCAGGGTCTCAGATGGACCTGCCTCCCATACTGCTCCTTGGGATGGCTTGATTGAAGGGCCATGAGCCAGGCTTCTCTTGGTGAAGCTGCTCTTTCTTTCTGTCCATAAGCATTTTACGGGAGGCATTATCATACGATGTCAACATCCTTTTTTTCCATCTGTTACTACCAGTTAAATTATTTATGGGTTGGTATGAAATTCGTAATATTTTACAAAATGGGTACAATCTTGTGTCATCTTTCTGGTGATTGGCACTTGTCACCATTGTTGCCTGGGGAGGCACTGCAGGTTGGCCTCTGGGTCCTTTTTCCCAGGGCCTCCTTAAGCATTTCCTCCACTTTTGGCACGAAACAGACACCACTTTGCTCCTCCCTGCCTGAAGCCCTTCAATAAAGAATGTGATTTGATATTTTCTTATTTTTATGCTTGCAAGGAGAAAAATAGAGAAGAGAGAGAACGAACCGGTGTGCCTGGGCCTCCTGCCACTGCAAATGAACTCCAGATGCATGCACCACTTTAGATATCTGGCTTTATGTGGGTGCTGGGGAAGGGAAGGAAGAGGAGGGAGATGAGGGTTCCATGTTCTTTTAAAAAATATATTATTTAATTTATTTATTTGAGAAAGGGAAAGACGCGGGGTGGGGGGGGGTGGAGAGAGAATGGGCATGCCAGGACATCCAGCCACTGAAAATGAACTTCAGATGCATGTGCCACCTTGTGCCTCTGGCTTACATGGGTGCCGGGGAATCGAACCAAGGTCCTTTGGCTTTGTAGGCAAGCACCTTAACTGCTAAGCCATCTCTCCAGCCCCAGGTCCCATGTTCTTAATCCAACTTCTTTGCTTCCTGGAAACATGAAAAATCACGTTCTTTTCTGTTGTGGATGGATCTGTGGTCTGTTCCCTGCTATATTCTTCCTTCAGGTCTCTCCTGACCTAAAATCACCATCCCTCAAACGTCTTGCCCCTTACCCTCTGGTTCCAAGTCCATTCCATTACCAAAGTTTTCCAAAAGAGCCTCTCTGGTGAATTCTATACTTATCTAGCACCTGCCTCTAATACCTGTGCCTGGAGCCCCCTCCAAAGTTGCTAAGGACCCATGAAGTCCATGCATTGGAGCCCCAGGTTAAGGCTCAGACACCACAGATAACCCGTCCATCCAGAAACCGCACCTGCTGTTTCCTAAGCCAATGCCTCCTTTGCTTCCACCTCTCGGCTCAGCCCTATATCTTTATCTGCCTCTTCTGCCCGCAGTTCAGTGCTGTGAACTCCCAGAGGTGGATGTCCCCAGGGACCTGTCACCAAGTGTCTTTCTCGGCTCAGTCTGTATTTACTCTCTGTGAAATTGTATTTTGTTGAGTCCCTTCGTTTGCGGGCGGATAACTCTCAAAGCAGCCCAAGGTTGACCTCTCCGGTACCGTAGGATGTTTCTCCATGGTTACCGCGAGCTAATTCTCTGTCCCCCTCAAATTCAAGGTATTTTCTTCTCTGTGCCTCAAATTACCAGGCTTATGCTAGAAGCTGTGGATACATAAACTAATAAAGCACTGTATATGTGGCGAAAAAATTGGCAGATATTGTCTAAACTAGAGACTACGGTCACCTTCAGGGCCTCCACCCCTTCCTCCCCACCTCTAATCCTTCTTTCACATCACTGTGATGAGACGTGCTCTTCCTCTTTCCAGACACTGGTCCTTCTTCACATCAGCCAAAAAAAGTTTTGTATACCTCTGAGCCATTGTTCACACTGTTCTCTCACACAGAGATATTCTTCCTTTTCTTAAAAAAAAAAAAAAAATATATATATATATATATATATATATATATATATATATATATAGTATTTATATCATTCTGATTTTACATAGTATTGGTTCCATTGTCCTCCTCCCTGTCCTCCCTCTTCCAAAGGGACCCTCATCAATGGGGAATGTGGGTCATGCATTGTGGGGGTCATCAAGAGTTCTGGGGGGTAGGCCCCAGTCTCCATGCATAATGCCCAACTTGTGACTCTAACATTCTTTCTGCCCCCTCTTCCGCAAATTTCCCTGAGCCACATTGGGGACATTTTAGTTCTGCTTCACTGATGAGGTTTTGGGAGCCTCTGTGTCTCTGGATATCTGGCTTAGTTGGAGTTGGATGTACTCTGTGTTTATCTCCTTCAGCCTCTTTCTGGTGTTGTGATCGCCATGAACGCTGTATTCTTGCCCTTCCCCTGCATTGTTCTATGGTTTCAGCTGGGGCCCTGGTGAGGTGTGATTAGCTGATCCTCCCTTCAGGTTCGTTGTCCATCTGAAAAAAGATAAGCAAAATTCTCCAACGGAGAGAGAAGTTAGTACTAGATAGAAGGGATGCCCATAGATGTTTTGGATGTTAAAAAATATTTAATTTATTTATTTTTAGAGAGAGAGAGAGGCAGGTAGAGAGGAAAGAATAGGTATGCAAGGCCTCCAGCCACTGCACACGAACTCCACATGTATGTGCCACCTTGTGCATCTGGCTTACATGGATCCTGGGGAATCAAACCAAGGTCCTTTGGCTTTGCAGGCAAGCGCCTTAACTGCTAAGCCATCTCTCCAGCCCTATTCTTCCTTTTTTTTTTTATTTTTATTTATTTATTTGAGAGTGACAGACAGACACAGAGAGAAAAAGGCAGATAGATAGAGAGAATGGGTGCACCAGGGCCTCCAGCCACTGCAAGCAAACTCCAGATGCATGCACACCCTTGTGCATCTGGCTTAAGTGGGTCCTGGGGAATCGAGCCTTGAACCAGGGTCCTTAGGCTTCACAGGCAAGCGCTTTAACCACTAAGCCATTTCTTCAGCCCAGTTCTTCCTTTTCTAATTACTGACATCATAGTATTTTTTAAGATTTTTATTTTTATATATTTATTTGTAAGCAGAAAGAGACAGAACAAAAAGAGAGAGAGAGAAAGAATGAGAATGGGTGCTCCAGGGCCTCTAGCCACTGAAAATGAACTCCAGATGCATGTGCCACTTTGTGCTTCTGGTATTACATAGGTTACGTGGGTGCTAGGGAATTGAACCAGGTCATTATGCGTTAACCACTGAGCCATCTCTCCAGCCCTGAAATCATACCATTTTTAAGGTTGCACCATAACCTTCTGCTTCTTGAGATGTTCTAATGTTTCAGCTTTGTTTATTCATTGTTTATGTTGTATATCCTAGATTACTTTTAACTGTGGCTAATGTACAGTGGTCTCTCTAAGGAACTGGAAGGCAGGAACTGGGTCTTATTGAAGTGGCTTCCCTACTAGAATGTTGTCATTTGTAAATTAAACAAAACGTCTTTCCATCTCCTAGTTTATAGGAGATCTTAATTTTCCTAATCCTAGCCTTAAGCAAAAACTTCATTTGAAAATAACACTTTCCAAAATACATAACGCCACCTGTGAATGCGGCTAAAGTGATGGTGCTTAATATTCTCCCTTTCTTGGGTAGAGATCCAGAACCTTAATATATAAAAAATAAAAATTAAAGAAACCCAAAATGGAGCTGATACTATGGGATCTTAAACTCCCAGATTAAAAAGAAAAACCTTATAATGCATCAGGTTATTACAACATATTCCAGTGTTTCGCATCATGTAAATGGGATATCTAAGTAATTGCTTTAATGAATGCGCTGATCTCAGACTAACTGCTGTTAATAATAGAGGCAATAACGGAACCCGAGTACCAGCCTTGGTTTTCGACAGTAATGTCCTTATGTTGGAATTCCCCCCAGCTCATCTCTTGCATCTCTTGTCCCACGTCCTTACCACCCCTGTTTCTGAATTCAGAACAGTCTCTCTTTACTAGTGCCTGTCTCTCTCTCTCCCCTCCCCCATCCGCCTGTGTGTGTGTGTGTGTGTGTGTGTGTGTGTGTGTGTGTGTAGGTCAAAGAACAACCTCAGGTGTCAGTGCTCCCCTTCTACCTTGAGGCAGAGTCTCTTTGCTACCACACATACATATGCCAGTCTAGCTGGCACACATGCCTCTGGGAGATCTCCTGTCTCTGCCTTCCATCTTGTGTAGGGTTGCAGGGATCACAGATATGCATATTATGACACCTAGTTTGGCATGGGTTCTGGGGATCCAAACTCAGATCCTCATGCTTGTGTGGCAAATGAATGCTCCACAGAGCCACCTCCCCCAGCCCTAAGTTTTTATTCTTTAAGAGAAAATATAAAGGATTTTCTTCTACTCTTCAATCCCACATGTTACTTTAAAAAAAAAAAAAGAGGTCTGGAGAGATGGCTTAGCGGTTAAGGCACTTGCCTGGAAAGCCCAAAAGGACCCAGGTTCGATTCCCCAGCAACCCACATAAGCCAGATGCACAAGGTGGCACGTGTGTCTGGTTCATTGGCAGTGGCTGGAAGCCTGGCATGCCTATTCTTTCCCTCTCCCCTTTCTCTCCCTCTTTCTCACACTCTCTCTAATAAATAAATGTGATAGGGAAGTAAATATATATATAAACAAAAAGAGCTAGGCATGGTGGTGCACACCTTTAATCCTAGCACTCCGGAGGCTGAAGTAGGAGGATCACTGTGTGTTCCAGGTCAGCCTGAGACTACATAGTGAATTCCAGGTCAGCTTGGGTTATCTACAAAAAAAAAAAAAAAAAAGTGTGTGTGTGTGTGTGTGTGTGTGTGTATCACTTTGTTGTCAGCCTAAATTTTGGATTTTTCCATGTTCATTAGAAAAGATCTCAAACATTTATATTTTTTAAAAAGGGGGTATTTAAATGCCTGGTTATGGGGCTGGAGAGATGGCTTAGCGGTTAAGGCGCCTGCCTGCTAAGCCTAAGAACCCGGTTCCAATCTCCATGTCCCACGTTTTGCCAGATGCAAAGTGACACAAGGGCACAATGCCTCACTTGCCCACAAGGGGGGGGCAGACATCTGGATTTCGTTCACAGCAGCTGAGAGACTGCTGGCGCGCCCATCTCTATCTGGTCTCCCTCTCCCTCTCTGTCTGTCTCTCTCTGTGTCTCTCTCCAAAAATAAATAAATAAATAAAATAATAAATGCCTGGTTATGATTGCACCTTGCTTGTTTTCACTGTGCCCCCACCACTCTCCAACTGCCCCCCCTCGAGAACGCACTTCTGTTATGTATTTGAAAAGTGATTTCGGTTCCCCACCCTTCTGTTCATCTTGATTCAAGCTCATCTTCCTTTGCCTCAGGCAATGAAAGGCCCCTTAACCACAGTCCAACCTCTGTCTTCTTCCAGTCTGCTTAACACACTTCCCAGTTTATTCTTAATATCAGAAAACTCAACGAAGCTGTTCAGTGCTGTAAAATTCAACTGGGACTCTAACTGCATAAAAAACCCCTCTTTACCTTTTTCTAGTTCCCTGCAAGTATCTCACATGAGCATGAGCTTATCTGTCCCTAAACCTTGATCTGTTAATTGTCAACTTGCAGCATCTTCTCATTGTGGTCATTGGATACCTAATACTGTATAGATATAGATGCAGATGTAAATATAGATAGATATAGGTATGGGTATACATAAGTATGGATATAGATAATATGAATATAGATGTACATATACATGTGTGTTCATCTTACCATTTGCTCCCAACCTTTTTCCAGTGCAGTAAAATTCACTCATTAAAGCAGTCATAATTTATTGTTTCCTGTTAAGTGTGGGGCACTTTTTTTTTTTTTTTTTTTGAGAGAGACAGAGAGAGAGGGAGAGGAAGACAGATGGAGATGGGCGCACCAGCAGCCTCTCAGCTGCTGTGAACAAAATCCAGATGTGTGAGCCCCCTTGTGGTCAAGTGCGGCATTGCGCCCTTGCATCACTTTGCATCTGGCTAAACGTGGGACCTGGAGATTGGAATTGCTGGAGATTGGAACCAGCGTTCTTACGCTTAGGAGGCAGGTGCCTTAACCACTAAGCCATCTCTCCAGCCCTGTGGGGCACTTTTTAAGCCAATGACTTTAAGATGAGCAAGACAGACCTGCCTAAGCGTGGCCCACAGTTAATGTTCTAAAGGTTATTTGATGAATTAAGTTCATAACATTAGTTTTCTTTTTTTTTAAATTACCTTCATGTGGGTGTGCATGTGTGTTGAGGGGGTGCATAGATGCATGCCACAGTACACATACAGAGGTCAGAGGACTGCCCACAGCGTGTGCCCTTGCCTTCCACCTTGTTTGAGGCAAAGTCTTTTGTCACTCAGGATGAACACCAAGATTGCTGACCCATGATCTCCCAGCATTCTCCTGTGTCTGACCCTCATCTTGCCACAGGAGGGCTGGGATTACAGTTAGGAGTTACGGTGTTCAGTTTTACCTGGGTTCTGGGGACCCAAACTCAGATTTTCCCACTTGTACAGCACGTCCTTTACCCACAGTGCAGGCTCTCCCCAGTCCCTATAGCAGTTTCAATCATATATATATATATATATATATATATATATATATATATGTCAGCATATATGTAAAGAAACATACTTATTACATTGAATTGGATCCTACTTTAAATGATTTTTAATGTTTATTATTATTATTATTATTAAGATGTTTCATATGGATACATCATGTGTTGGGACCCTTTTTTCCCTCGTCCCTGCCCCCATTCCATTGGGAATGCTCCTCGGTGGGGTTACAGGTATTCCCCATGGAGTTGTGGTTTATGCGTTGTGGAAACAGTAGTCAGTTATTTTGGGGGGGAGAGATCCTACTTTTTCTTTTAAAATCTATTTTAACTATGATACTTTTCTCTTCAAAAAGAGAGGAGCCTGTCTCTCTCATCCTTTATGCCCTCCAGCTCATACAGGTAGATTGACAATAGACTTTCGATAAATCCATTTTAGCTGAATGCTTTATGTCCTTCCACAGTCACAAGGTAATGTGACCTGAACTTGTCACACATAACCAGCAGGTGTGACCAGTTTGCACGGGGAACCTGAATTGACCCTGTCCTCTTATGCAGGTGAGATTTTACAGGTATTTCATTGTCACTTTTGCAGCCAGAGACTTCTAAAGCCAAAAGTATTTATAGTGAGTTAACCTGTCACCTGATCCTTTAAATAACTCAAATATTACCTTCATTCTTGTTTTGTTATCAGGCCATCTGCACTTGGGACAAAGACAGATGTAAATGTCAGAAGTCATTCATATATATACATATATATATATATATATATATATATATATATATATTGAATAATTTTAGTATTAGCTTAAGGTTTTTTACATAAAAATTTCTTTAAATGATTTTTTATATATGCATGAATAAAGATGAATAGTTATATAAAGATTTTAAATTGAGACTATGTATTCAAGTCAGCAGCTTAAGTAGCTAATATATGAAAGTACTAATCATGTACTATAGTGCCAATCAGGTGATTTATTCTTGTACATTGTTGTACCATGTATTCAGGGAAACATAAAATCAAACTTTCTGAAAGTTAAATACATTGCATATTTAGGTAACTGTTCCAAATGAAACGATGTCTGTAGAGTGACTGAAAAAAGTGACCAGGTCATAGGAAGTACTCAAAAAACATGAATTTATTTCCCCCTAGGGGTTACTAATACAGCTTAACCAGCTATTTATTATGGAATGAAGTATATGGGAACTTCATACCAAAAGTTCATTTGGTTAAGAGAACCCAAATTGTTACTGTGCTTTAATTGAATTTCCCAGATAGCTACTTGACTCATAACTTCCTTAAACAACCACAGGAAAGAACTGAAGAAATGAAATGAAAAAGAAAGAAAGAAACTGCATAACTATTGTGGAAATATCCATACACCTTGTACTAGAGACCTTCTCCTTGCTAAGACAAAATACCTGAGAAAACTCCGTTGAAGGAAAGAAGGGTTTATTTCAGTCCCAGGCTACAGTCAGTCCATCATGGGCAGGGAGGGCATGGTGGTGGGAGCTTGAGGCAGCTGTCACATTCTGCCCACAGTGAAGAATCAGAAAGATGAATTCTGATGCTCAACCAGCTCTCTCCCCATTGCCCAGTCCAGGATGCCAGCCCATGGAATGATGGCACCCATAGTTAAGGGGAGTCTTCCCGCCTTAACCCAGCAACCAAGTCAATCCCTCACAGATACGCACAGAGGCTGACGTAATCTACATAATCCCTTGCAGGTGATTCTAGGTCCTATCAAATTGACCATCAATATAAACTATCACACCCCTAAAACAGAATTGATAAGGCTAAAAGAAATAACCTGTTATAAGTGACCCATTTCTGCCAGGCATGGTGGCACACATCTTTAATCCCAGCACTCGGGAGGCAGAGGTAGGAGGATCACCGTGAGTTCAAGGCCATCCTGAGACTACATAGTGAATTCCAGGTCAGCCTGAGCTAGAGTGAATCCCTACTTCAAAACATGAAAAAATGAAAAAAAAGAAAGAAAATGGCCCATTTCTGAGAATAGTGGAAAGCTCCACCATGAATGCTAGATGCAGTGGCTTCACCACAAACTCATAGAGTGTGATCCACATTGCAGTGGAGCCAGTGTGTCTACTGAACGTGCCAATGATTTTTAATTATAAATCAACTGGATTATGCCAAAAATCTAGACAAAAGCAGGACGGCAGACCATCCAGGAGGGTGGCTGGCCTTTTTGTGAGGATCCACGGGGACTCTGCTGTGCCTGCCAGGGAGGCCAGCTTGAGAGCCCCAGGGAGGAGCCTGAGAGGCTGGAAATGGAAGCCCAAGAGCTGGCGTTGCAGCTGACTGGCACTGCCGGGAAATTGCTCAGCTGGATGGAGGTGGTCAGGAAGCTGCTCCACCAGTCCTCAGAGGAAAGGAAGGAGCCGTGATGCCAGCAATCATGCCACCAAGATCTCTACCTGGCCAGACAGCCAAATGGCAAGAAAGAGGAAGCATGGGGCTGGAGAGATGGCTTAGCAGTTAAGGTGCTTGCCTGAGAAGCCTAAGGACCCATGTTCGACTCTCCAGATCCCACATAAGCCAGACGCACAAAGGTGAGGCAAGCGCAAGGTCGCACATGCCCACTAGGTGGCGCAAGTGTTTGGGGTTCAATTGCAGTGGCCAAGGCCCTGGCACGCCAGTTCTCTCTCTCTCTCTCTCTCTTTTAAGAAAGAAAGAAGAAGCATTGTAAGTGACAGTAGGGAAAAACAAAATGGTGTCCCCTCAGCAATATGATCTGGGAGGTGAGGAGATTCATTCAATTGCAGTTTGTGGGTCAGAATTGTGCTCAACATGATTGGCTGTGGGTGAAGCTGGAGTTGTTGACTGTTCTGATGTTTTTTGAAGCAGGAAGACTTGGCTGTGCAAGCCCCGTGGCCTTTTACTGGCAGATTCTACTTGAATTGCCTTGGGTCTGATTGTAATCAGTGCGTAGGCAGAAAACTGGCCAGAACATGGGTAAATAGAGCTTCCAGGTCCAAATGAAATGCAGTCAGAGAATGGCCAAGGGTTGCCTCAGGTTAATAATAGTGCTTCTTAGTGTGGCCCACCTGTATAGCTCTGAAAGCAGCCTTATAAGCCACAGCTTGGGTCCCTCAACAACCCTGGCCAAGTTCTGAGATATTCATTGTGACATACTTAACCACCATGCCTTACCCACTTTGTTTTTATGAGAAGCTTCTGGAGAGAGTTTCCCATTTCCCCCCCCTCCATGAAGCGCTTACACACTGTCATCTACTGGCCAGGTCTGAGAGGATGCATCTGACAAGGGCTAGGTACAGCGTTTCAGGTCATGATGTCATCACATTACCTCAACCACTCTCTGTGGTAAGTATACTACTGTGTTTTGTTTGTTTGTTTTTTTGTTCAGTAGATGAGGAAACCTGCCTTGCTCCCTCCCAAACCCACATTGTTCTTTAATTGAATGCCCTCAAGTATGTACCATCAGGATGAACCTGGGCGTTGTCTGCATTCTGAACGGACAAGGCGGTGTCATTGCTGCCCCCGCCCCCAGTGAAGAACTCCGAGTTGGACTGTGTTTATGACAGGGGAGATGTCGCCTTGAGTCTGGGGGTGGGCTTAGTCTAATGATGTCTGGCCCTACTGGAATTCTTAAAGTGGTATAAAGTATGTTTTTTTTAACTGTCTCCTATCTTTTTTTTTTCTTTTTAATAATCTTTAGAATCACTTTTAGAGTGACGGAAACATTATGAAATCTATAGTAAGAGTTCCTGTGGACACTCCTACACTTTGTTCACCTATGATTCTTTTTTTTTAAAAGAAGTAGGATTTTTTTTTCTTTGCTTTTTAAAATTTTTATTTATTTATTTGCAAGCAGAGAGAGAGAGAGAGAGAGAGAGAAGAGAGGCAGACAGAGAGAGAATGGGCACGCCAGGGCCTCTAGCCACTGCAAACGAACTCCAGGTGCATGTGCCCCTCGTTCATCTGGCTTACGTGGGTTCTGGAGAATCAAACCAGGATCCTTTGGCTTTGCAGGCAAAATGCCTTAACTGCTAAGCCATCTCTCCAGTCCACCCATCATTCTTTTGCTTGCTTATATGTGTGTATGTAAATTGTGTGTGTGTGTGTGTGTGTGTGTGTGTGTGTGTAGTGTAAGTATGCCTATGTGCCCTTGTGGTGCCCCATGTCTCTTGCCTCCAATGAGGTGGGGGGTAGAACTTGCCTGAGGTAGCCAGAGCTGAACATCTGGTGTCCTGCTCCATGGCTCTCTCCTCCCTTCATCTCCCGGAGCCTGACTTTCATTACTGATCCGGGAACTTGATGTTAACAAGCTTGTGAAACACAAGCCCGGGTGCTTCTCTGGTTTCTGCCCCACATAGTGTGGTAGTTTGAATAGATGGCCCCAATATACTCAGTGTTTTATTTGTAGTTTGGATCTGCAGCCAGCTGGCTGGAGGAGGTGTCACTGCGTGGATCTTAGGGTCCAGCCCTAAGGTGTGGTGGTGGGTTTGAGATTCCAATCTAAAGACATGCAAAGTGCCCAAGTTCCATCTAGAGATCCTGAAATGTGCTGCGAGGTTTTTTTTTTTGGTTTGGGGCTTCTCTCTCTCTCTCTCTCTCTCTCTCTCTCTCTCTCTGCTTGGACTTGTGAAAGCTGGCCAGCCTCTTCTGCCATTATGGAACTTCCCCCTGATCTGTAAGCTTCAATAAATATCCCTTCCTCCATACCTGTGTCTGGCCTGGAAGCTCATCTCAGCTCATCGAAAGCTGTCTGCTACACGTGGGATATGGAGATTGCAGTGCCGGTGGTTTTAGGCCCCCTCACGTCCTCGTGCTTGCACACAAAGTGCACTTAGCCACTGAGCATCTCTCCAGATCCTTTTCCCTATTATGATCATCATATAATAATGCTATCCATTTCTCACCATTGATAAACAAATAGGGATTCACTATTATTAACTAGAGTTAATACTGTTTTTGTTTTTTTTGTTTTTTTTGTTTTTTTTTTTTTTGGTTTTGCAAGGTAGGGTCTCACTCTAGTCCAGGCTGACCTGGAATTCACTCTGTCTTCTCAGGGTGCCCTTGAACTCACAGCGATCCTCCTACCTCTGCCTCCCAAGAGCTGGGATTAAAGGCGTGCGCCACCACGCCCGGCTCCTCTCTTACCACATCCTATGCCCGGAAAGGAATGCCTTATCCACACAGCCCACGCTTAAAGAGAGGGGCCGGAATGTCTACAGATTGTATTTGACATTCTTCTGCAGGGAGATTTGTCTTTTCTCCATTTATTTATTTACTTAATTACTTCTCCGCACAATATAAACTTGTAGATATCTCTTTTATACTTTGAGTTATGATCCAGCTACTTCATTTAGTTTGTTGTTGAAATTGCTCCAGCACGGCTATTGGGACCTCTTCCAAGTTGGTTCATGCATTGCTTTGACGTTATTCCATCAGTGTACGTTTTTTTAAAAAAAAAATGTTTTTAAAACACTTCCTGACTTTCAAGCACTATATGATGTCCCAAGTTCACCTAATGTATTTTCCTAGGCCTAGAGCCAGCTATTTCTCTGAGGAGCTCCCCTGCCCTTTCTAGGAAATAAAACACAAGCCTATTGCTTGCCGGGTATGGTGGTGCATGTCTTTAATCCCAGCACTCAGGAGGCAGAGGTAGGAGGATCGCCATGAGTTTGAGGCCACTCTGACACTACATAGTGAGTTCCAGTTCAGTCTGGACCAGAGCAAGACCATACCTCAAAAAAAAAAAAAAAAAAAAAAAAAAAGAGCAATAGCAGCATGCAGCATGGATCAAAGGGATAAACACAGGCATTTGGAAGACTTCTAAGGGTTCTTTTACCCAAAGAACAGTGGAAGCTTTCTTATAGGGTCTATGAAATCCCAAGCTATAGGCTTCTGACTTGGTTCCCAGTTCCAGGCATGAACTGCTTCCCACTGACCAGCCCTAATATCCCGTTGGTTACCCCAGTAACTTATGTGCCACTATTACACCCATGGCTACATCCTGCCTGGCTGGTGGGTTTTGTAGCCTGCAGGACATACTGCTTGTTAAAACTGTTGATGGGGCTGGAGAGATGGCTTAGTGGCTAAGGTGCCTGCCTCCTAAGCCTAAGAATGCTGGTTCCAATCTCCAGCGGTTCCAATCTCCAGGTCCCACGTTTAGCCAGATGCAAAGTGATGCAAGGGCACAATGCCGCACTTGATCACAAGGGGGCGCACGCATCTGGATTTTGTTCACAGCAGCTGAGAGGCTGCTGGCATGCCCATCTCTATCTGTCTTCCTCTCCCTCTCTCTCTCTCTTCAAAAAAAAAAAAAAAACTGTTGATGATTTCTCTCCTCCCAGCAGCTTGCATAGACTTTCCAAGACCATGACAGCTGTCAGGGAGACAGCTTCCATCTCCCTGCCAGCTTGACTTCTCACCGTTCTTCAACCACAGCCTGCAGTGCCCTCAGCACTAGAGTCTTACCATTCAGTTTTGTTTCAAGACAGGGGCTCGTGGTGCAGCCTCAGCTGGCCTCAAACCCAAGCTCCTCCTGCCTCAGCCTATTAAGTGGATGACTCATTCAGTTCTCACAACTTTTGTGCTAAGTAATAATATTATTCCAGTTTTACAAGTAAGGAACAGGAATACTGAGAGTATCAATAAATGACCAGGGTCATAGTTAATAAGGACTATGGAGAGGCCTAAGCTCAAGGATGCTGACTTCAGCCCTGTAGCTTTTTAAATATTTTTTTAATTTTTATTTTAGAGAGAGTGAGACAGAGAGAGAGAGAGAGAGAGAATGGCATGCCAGGGCCTCAGCCATTGCAATTGAACTCCAGAAGCTTGCGCCACCTAGTGGGCTTGTGCAACATTGTGCTTGCCTCACCTTTGTGCATCTGGCTCACATGGGATCTGGAGAGTCGAACATGGGTCCTTAGACTTTGCAGGCAAGCGCTTTAACCACTAAGCCATCTCTCTAGCCCAGCACTGTCACTTTTAACACTAACCATCAAGTTTGGTGATAGCCTGTTGCCAGAGCCACGTCTGGACCAGTCTAGACCAGTTGACAGATTTCTAATCCTGCCCCAGCATTTCTGTCCCTCTGGTCACTTGGTCATCTTCAAAGCCAACTCAAAACTGTCATGGCTGACTTGACCCTGCATCTAAGCCTTCCCAGGCTAAGCTGCCCATTTGGCTTAGGTTGCTTGCTTTCTGTGTCAGAATCTCTTACTGAGTACCTCACACTGTTACAGGGTGCCGGGGACACAGAGGGATTATGAGACAATGCTGTCCTTAAGGCACTCTCTGTGTGTGTTGAGGGGGCGTTAGCGTGTGCATGCATGTGTATATCTGCCTATGTACAGGAAAATTCAGCGTCATTTCTACCTCTGCTTGTTCTGTAACTCCTAATGGTTGGTTTCTTGTGCTACTGAGATGCCTGCTTTACTTTTCTGTTGTGGTTTGTTTTTTCGAGGTAGGGTTTCACTCTAGCCCAGGCTGACCTGGAATTCACTACGTAGTCTCAGAGTGGCCTCAAACTCTCAGCGATCCTCCTACCTCTGCCTCCCAAGTGCTGGGATTAAAGGCATGCGCCACCACGCCCAGCCCCACTTCACTTTTAACATGTGGCCCAAGACAAATTATTTTTTCTCCTAAGTGACTCTTAGAAATCCAGAGTTTGACACATAAACCAGGTGCGGAGGCACACACCTTTAATCCCAGCACTCAGGAGGCAGAGGTAGGAGGATCGCTGTGAGTTTGAGGCCACTCTGAGACTACATAGCTGATTCCAGGACAGCCTGGGCTAGAGCAAGACCCTACCTTAAAAAAAAAAGGTTTGACACGCCTGCTGGACCACCCTCAGTTTGAAACTCTCAGCATCCGGGAATGTTCCCAAGTCCTGCTCCTCTTGTGTCTGTGGGGACTCTGTTTTCTGCTTGGCTGTGGGGCATCCAGCCCATGACTCATACCCACGACACCTCCATCACTGAGCTGTGGGGCAGCTTCCTCCTCGCAGCTCAGCCTGGGGCTGCGAGCGCCTCGCCTCTGGCTTCCAGACTGCTCCTCTGCGATGAGGTCGAATTTTCATCCCAGATTCTGTTTTCATTCATGCACTTTTTTTTTCTTTTTTAACTCAGAAAGAGTAGGAGGTGAATTAGCAGCTAGATCTCTTTCACCATCACATTCAGGCTCCTACATGATCATTTCTTCCAAACAGTAAAAACCATTCACATATTTGGCCTCGTTTGCCTGCTGTTTGAGTTTTAAAATCCAAACCATATGGAGCTGGGGCGATATCTCAGTGTAAAGTGCTGGCTGAACAAGCATGGGGACCTGAGTTTTGATCTTCAGCACGCATGTAAAGGCTGGGCATGGGGGTGTGCAGTGCGAAGGTGGAGACAGTGCAGAGCTTGATAGGGGAACTAGTCTCGCTGAATAGGGGAACTCTGGCTTCAGTGAAAGATCTGGTCTAAAAAAAAAAAATACAGTGAGCTGGGCTGGGTGGTGCATGCCTTTAATCCCAGCATTTGGGAGGCAGAGGTAGGAGCTCTGGCCAGGGTCACTGCTGTTTGCTGCTGGTTTTGTGCTTGTTGATTTTGGTGTTTGCTTGCTGGTGATGGTTTCTCTCGGCTTGGACGTATGGAAGCAGCTTCTCCCGCCACTGATAGAACTTCCTCCTGGATCTGTAAGCTTGAAATAAACCCCTTCCTCTCATAAACTGTCTGGTTTGGAAGTTCATTCCAGCAATGCGGAACTGTCGATAACAGACCATCTTAGTAACATAACCTCCTCGTTGAAAGCCCTATCCCCAAGAGCTGGAAATGCCACAGGGCTGCAGTCAGCGGCGTAGTCATCTGCCTTAAATATATCAAGAAAGAGCTCAGTGCTCTCCTTAGGGGGCCCGGATCAGGGCTAGAGATGCCTACAGGGACTGGGGGGTCATCTTTTAAAGGTCTCTGTTTTTTCATAGGGGAGAGACGAGTAGCTGAGAGGAATGTGTTTATTGCTTGTTTTCTTTGCTTTTTGAAGAGGAACCACACCACCTGTTTTTGTACACCCACCCCACACCCATCAGACAAGCCCAGATGGATGTTTCCACACACATGTCTTTTCCACAAAGCAAATAAGCAGCAGAAGAGAACTTGGAGTCTCTGAAGCCGACCCGTAGCAGCATCCCTCCGTGATCCCTTGCTTCTTCTGTCTGTAGTGTTTATATTAGGCTAATGTGTCTACCCGGAAAGCTGAAGCGAGAGACTGAGGCTGGGGAGGGCAACAGAAGGAGCGTATTTTGGCAAATGTTTTTCCCAGGCTCTACCTTTCCGCCGCTAGCCACAGGAGACCCGCAGACAAGCAAATTCTGTCATTTGTTCCTGTCTCAGTTTCAGAAATCAATATCAGTCAGTTCTTCCTGCCCACCTTGTACTCTGTAAGCACGCTGTCAGCAGCCCCCCTCTGCTCCCCGAGAGGGGCCATCTCAGAGCTCCCCCAGGGCCTGGGACAGGATGGGAGGCCAGCTCTTCTGTCTTGCCTGCTTTCATTTTTTTTTTTTTTTTTTTTAAAGAACATTTCAAACAGTTTGAAAAGGCTTCTGGCTGTGGCCGGGCTGTGACTGCCTGGTTGCACCTGATCTGCTAGATAAACGTTGCCTCTAGCAGGAATCAACATTGCTACTTAGGAAGAACAAAGCACCAGCAGGGCCGGCCCTTCCTCTAGCAGGAAAACAATCCTGTGGCAGGAGTATGTGTGGGGTTGCGATTCAAGGCCCCTCCGCCTTCACTCTGGTTCTGGCATGCTAGCTTCCTGAAGGTAGCTTGCTCACTGGCATAGATGAAATAAACAATGACAACAATTGTGTTCTCATACTTTAGAATATATATAATGCTTGTGGCATTGTATTTTTGTAAGATGGTCCCTGCTGGGTCAAACATCAGTTGAAATTGTGTGGGCGATTCTAGGAAAACCTTGCCTGCATTGATCTACTCCTGCAGCTCATTTTTAAAAAATATATTATTTATTTATTTATTTATTTATTTGAGAGAGAGAGAGAGAAAGAGGTGTGGGGGGGGGTGGGGATGGGTGCACCAGGGCCTCCAGCCACTGCAACTCCAGATGCATGCGTCCCCTTGTGCATCTGGCTTACATGGGTCCTGGAGAATCGAACCGGGGTACTTTGGCTTTGCAGACAAGCACCTTAACTGCTAAGCCATCTCTCCAGCCCTGCATTGATCTACTCTTAATGCCCACTTCCTTTTAAAAATATTTATTTATTTATTTATTTATTTATTTATTTATTTATTTATTTATTTTGAGAGAGAGACAGAGAGAGAAAGAGGCAGAAAGAGAGAATGGGCATGCCAGGGCCTCTAGCCACTGTAAATGAACTTCAGACACATACGCTACCTTGTCCAGCTGGCTTCTTTGGATACTGAGCAATCAAACCTGGTTCTTTAGGTTTTGCAGGCAAACACCTTAACTGCTAAGCCATCTCTCTGGCCCTTAATGCCTATTTCTGAGTAGTGTGTGGTTAGGAGCCCACCAGGAGGGAATATTTGATATCAAGGACTATGGGAGACAAAGAGATATCATACAGAGATTAGAGTGTCAGAGCATATGTAGCCACAAACTACTGATGGAGGGGATATGTTTTGGAAAATTTCTGGAAGAGCTATTTTTCTCAGAAGCTGAGAGTGGTGATTCCAGCACGTTCTTTGGATTCCAAGTGTCTTTCTATGGCACAGAAATAAGCAGGGTCGATTGGTCCAGTTACTCATGGTCATAGCAACACTGCAGACGTAAGGAACGGTGGCATCCTTTGGCACCTCAAGGGTGTGCTGTTCTTTTGGCAGGTAGAGAATCAACATCCTCACAGAGGCAGTATATGTCAGGACACAGAGGGGAAAGCAAGAGGGGAGTGGCTTGGAGCAAATGGAGATGTTTCCAAGACTCCAGGAGGTCCCTGGGGATGCTTTAAGAAGAGAGCTTTAGAGATGGAGAGATGGCTTAGTAGCTAAAGCACTTGCCTGCAAAGCTGAAGGACCCAGGTTCAATTCCCCAGGAACCATGTAAGCCAGATGCACAATGTGGCACATGCATCTGGAGTTCATTTACAGTGGCTAGAAGCCTTGACATGCCCATTCTCTCTCTCTCCTCTCTCTCTGCCTCTTTCTCTAGAAAAAATCAATAAGAAGAGAGGTGAAGAGAAGGCTCAGTGAATAAAGTGCTTG
Organism: Orientallactaga sibirica; assembly: GCA_036365145.1. Lineage (NCBI taxonomy): Eukaryota > Metazoa > Chordata > Mammalia > Rodentia > Dipodidae > Orientallactaga > Orientallactaga sibirica. The sequence goes on along the minus strand of JAEOAD010000054.1, from coordinate 6,824,231 downwards.
CGACTCAAGCTTGCATACCCAGACCCCATGTAAAAAGTACTTCTGTAATCCCAGCACACTGACAGCAAGATGGGAGGCAGGGACAGAAGAATTTCGTGGAAGCTCAGGGGAAATGCAGCCAAGAACAGGAGCGAGATACAGACAGAGAGACCCTGCCTCAGATGAGGTGGTAGAGTTCTGACCTCCACACACATGCCATGGCACACATGTACCCACATACATGTGTATGTTACACACACACACATTTTTAAAAATTCAGAGCTGGAGAGATGTCTTAGTGGTTAAGGCTAAACCTGGATCATTGATACCACACCTTAATGCAATCAGGAAACATCAAATACCCATTTATACCTGTAAGTTAGCAATTCTGAAGGTACTTTCAATGCATATGCTGCAGTTAAACAAATCAACTAGTGAATCCCAGGCTACCGGAGTCAGGGTCTCAAAGTCAGAGAAAGAAGTTACAAAAAAATCCGGGTGTGGTGGCGCATGCCTTTAATCCCAGCACTCAGGAGGCAGAGGTAGGAGGATCGACGAGAGTTCAAGACCACCCTGAGACTACAGAGTGAATTCCAGGTCAGCCTGGGCTAGAGTGAGACCCTACCTCGAAAAACCAAAAAAAAAAAAAAAAAAAAAAAAAAAAAAAAAAAAGTTACAAAAACACAAGGGGTGGGGGTGGAATGGTGAGGATGAACTCTGGCATTCTGGATTAGAAACAGAGATGTCAGAATAAACTCATATGAACTCATATATATATGTAATGTCTAGACATATAAATGAAAATAGGTGAATATATGTGGGTTAGTATGCATACATCCATATAGTTCATAGCTCTGACCACTGAGCTAGAAGCAATGAGAGGTCTTTATCAAGGAGCACATCCAGGATCCTGCTTTTTCAACATTCTCCAGGGAATGAACCCGGAGACCTTGAGGAAATGAAGAACAGAGCCCATGAAAAGAAAACACTAGATGAGCTGGGAGCATCTCATCATAACAGAAATTAAATAAATGCTAAAAGAAGAGAGGGAAGGAGAGAGATAAAAAGGAGAATAAATGAAAAGAAAAAGAGAAAAGGGAAGAAATAAAATGACACCTGCATGCCAAAAAAAACATACCACGTCTTCCCCCGGGCATGGTGGTGCACGCCTTTAATCCCAGCACTCGGGAGGCAGAGATAGGAGGATCGCTGAGAGTTCAAGGCCACCCTGAGAGTACATAGTGAATTCCAGGTCAGCCTATGCTGGAGCAAGACCCTACCTCAAAAAACTGAAAAACAGGGCTGGAAAGATGGCTTAGCGTTTAAGGTGCATGCCTGTGAAGCCTAAGGACCCCGGTTCAATTCTCCAGGTCCCACGTAAGCCAGATGCATATGGTGGTGCATGCATCTGGAGTTCGTTTGTAGTGGCTAGAGGCCCTGGCGCACCCATTCTCACTCTTTCTCTCTCTCTCCCTCTCTGTCTCTAATAAATAAACAAAAATAAAAAATAAATAACTGAAAAGCAAAAATAAACAACAACAAAAAGACAGACCACCAGTTTGAAAGACTTCCTAGGACCCCTATCTGGAACAATTGGAAACAATAAGAGGTTTATAACACAAAACATAGAGAATAAATATCCACACACCCCTGCCAGTGCAAAGACTGATGAGTTAACAGGAGAAAGGGGACAAATCTGATAGAACTCCTGATAATATATGTAGATACGTCCTATTCCCTGAATGGGAGATGGTCTGAGTGACTTGTTTCAAAAAAAAAAAAAAGTATGGAAAGTAAAGGGTTAACACCTGCAGGGAGACATTATCTCAAATCATGGCTCTTTAGTATGAAGTGATGAACAGGCCCCTTCACCCCTATCATATCCTTCCCAGCTTTCCACTACTCGGGTCTACTCATGAGGAAATACTCCACTGACAAACAGCAAGAGACAGTCTTACAAATTCATTGAAACAGACCTCAAACAGGAAGGTCATGAAAACCAGGAAAAGACTGAGAAACTGTCACAGATTGGAGGGGAGTAAAGGAACCGTATTGACGAAGGGCTATCCTGGGTTGGATTCTGGAACAGAACAGGACATTAGTGGGGAAAAGAAAAAAGAAAAAAAAAAAAACTGATGAAATCCAAATAAAGTCTGTGCTTTAGTTAATATATACCGGTGTTAATGTCTTAGTTTTGACAAATGTACTGTGGTATGTAAGACGTTAACATTAGGAAAAGCTGAGTGAGGACTTTACAGGAACATTCTGTTCTGTCTCTGAAATTTTTTCCTGCAAAGCTAAATCAGTTTTCTAAAATAAAAAAATAAAAAAACTTTTTTGTGTGACTAGGATGGCAGAGCACAAAGAGGACCAGATAATCACATGTAAAATAAATGTGTAGAGAATCATGGAAAGTTAAGAGAGAGACATGGTGTTGCAGTCAGGTTCACATATGCAGAAGATTGCACGTGTGTGTGTGTGTGTGTGTGTGTGTGTGTGTGGCAGTAAGGAAAGCATGAGTTCGCATTGGTAGAAATCACCTGACCAAGAGCAGCTTGTGGAAAAAAAGGTTTATTTTGGCTTACCGACTCAAGGGGGAAGCTCTGTGATGGCAGGGGAAAACGATGGTATGTGCAGAAGGTGGACATCACCCCCTGGCCAACATAAGGTGGACAACAGCAATAGGAGAGTGTGGCAAACACTGGCAAGGGGAGCTGGTTATAACACCCACCTCCTGGAGGCTTTAATTATCAAATCTCCAACAGAACCTAGCATTCAGAACACCTGAGTTTATGGGGGACACCTGAATCAAACCACCACACACGCACTGTACAAGGTTCACTCCTCAAAAAAGTTGACCAGGTCATTTGGATCCTGGACACTTTGTCAGTTGGAAAATCAATTAGGACTGACAAAAGTCTGTGGGAGAGGGGACTTCAGAGATTCCATTCAAAAGTTTGGGACTGGGGAATTATGTGAATCCATACATTAGGGAATAAATATTTAAAGACATTTGAGGGCAGGAGGAATGTTTTAGAAAGCCAATCTAGATGGATTAAAAAATAAATTAATAATGCTTCCTTTTATCTACCATTTTCCTCTAAGATCTTGAGGCTCTGCTAGCAAACAGGATTGGGTTCTCAGTTACTGAACTGAAAGCATTTCACTTGGGGTTTGTGCCAACCATCCAGAAAAGTCTGAGAACCTCATCCATCATTTTCAAAGTCTGACACCCACTTGCATACTTTATTTGGGCTGGAGCTAGCCTTTCAAGTATGTGGAGGTGGCAGCTTGTTCACATTATCTCCTTCCAGAATGATCTAGAACATCCTTTCTTAGTTTCTTTATGTTAAAGCACATCTCTTGCCAGCCTTTGTCATTTCCCTTGTGTGACAGTGCACACATGGTGGGTGTCACACACTCGATTCCCTAGGAAGTAAGACTTCAGATCTCTTCGATTGGCATATGCAGAACATTGTGTGTGTGTGTGTGTGTGTGTGTGTGTGTGTGTGTGTGTGGCAGTAAAGAAAGCATGAGTCAGCAGAAGAAGAGGCATGAGTCAGCAAGGAAGAGGCATGAGTCAGCAGAGGAAGAAGCTGCGTGAAGATACACTTTCAGCAGAGGTCTCAGAATCCTACAGGTCACAGTGGAGCTGAGATCCCCTGCATGTTTGGACAATCCCAGTAGGAAGAAAAGAATAGGATTCTACCCTGTAACTAGCAATCCAATCTAGATTAGGCAGAGGTGTAAACTTGGGTTAGCTGCAAGAGCTAAGCAGATTAAAAACAGCTGGGGGAAACATTTAGGAATTGGATTCAGGTATTAGCACCAGCGCTCTGCAGCTAGGGGGGAAAATGTGTACCTTAATCCTAAAGGAAATCTTAGAAGCATATCAAAGCATCCCACACAGTCCTACCACTGTGCGACTTGAATACTCTTCCAGATAAATAAAGCATGTCTGGAAACAGCTGCTCAGCCTGGTTACTGGTTTCTCTTCATAAAGAAAACTTACAATACTAACTAGTAGAACAAACCACAAACTGCATGCCTGTAGCCAGTCTCAACGCCAGAACGGGTACCTTTTATTTGTGTCTTTCACCGTAAATTGCGGTGTTGACGCTCTTCATGCTTAAGCTGAAGTCCACCGAGTCCTTATCTTGAGTGTTCTGAGACACTGTCACCACACCCATCTTAGGCCTTGGCTAATGTTTGAGTCCATTCACTGGGAAGATTGTTTAAACCAGTATTTGAGTGCCAAAGTATTCACTGACGCCATTGTGAAACCCCTCCAAAGATAGAGATGAAGCATCTCTCCCAGGATAGAGACCCCTCCCCTCATCTACTAGTTTGTTGGCATAAGGATCTCAAAGTGACTCCATGGCAGCTGTAGCTACAGTGTAGGATTCTCACCGTGTCCCCTGGTGGAAAGCATCAACACTTTTGGAAATAGCAACATTAGTTCCACAGAAGTTAGAGCTGTAGGAAAGGAAAACAGAACTCCTCTAGCTCACTGGGGGTGACCCTACTCCTTCCTTCACACCCTTACACATGCTCCCAGGAACACAGTGCATTGCTGACTTCCGGTCCCTAGTGCATCCTGAAGGTGACACTCATTCTGTTAGGGTACCTTCTCCAAGACTGTCAAAGGTTCGTCCCATTCAAAAAGTTGCCCTAGGGCTGGAGAGGTTGCTTAGTGGTTAAGGCACTTGCCTGTAAAACCTAAGGACCCAGGTTCAATCCCCCAGAACCCATGTAAGCCAGATGCACAAGATGGTACATGTGTCTGGAGTTTGTCTGGAGTGGCTAGAAGCCCTGGCACACCCATTCCCTCTCTCTCTGCCTCGCTCTCAGTCTCTCTCTTTCTCCTTCTCCCTCTCTAAGAAATAAATAAACAAAAACAAGTTGTCCTGGGAGCATATCACGGCATCTGTAAGGTGGAGACTATGAGAAAATTCGTAGACCCCGGAGCTGGGGAGATGGCTCAGCAGTTAAGAGCGCTTGCTGCTTAAGCTTGAGGATGCTGGAGAGCCTGAGATTACTTAAGTTCCATTCCCAGAACCCGTGTAAATAGCTGGGTGTAGCCACACATGCCTAACCTCAGTCTATGAGGGGCAGAACAGAGAATCCGGGATTCACTTAATCTAAAACAGCAACTCTGGGCTGATTGACAGACCGCCCCGCCCCCACCTCCAGGAAATACACAGAAGAACTATAAAGAAGAGCCCCTGAAGTCCTCATTTGGCCTTCACATGCATACACACAGCACACATATACACCGCAACGTATCACACACTACATGACGCATCAAAACAAATTAGTGCTGCAGTCCCTTTGTAAGAACGCAAGTTTCTTAGTCTAATGCGCAATCTCGTGCTCATGGAGCAGACATTATGGGACAAGCCCGTCCTCAGAACATGTGCCAGTTTTAGTGAAAATAAATTGTGGCCTCTTTCAGAATGAAAGGGATCCAGTTAAATCAACTGTGACCAAGCAGCTGGCTGGTGGTCTCTTCATGTCAAAGCATCAAGGGATTTTAGTATGTTGCAGTTATGATGTCATTGCTGGTACAAAGCACATGACCAAGAGCAGCTGATGAGAGGAAAGGGTTTGTTTTGGCCCACAGTCTCAAGGGGAAGTTTCATCATGGCAAGAGAACTCGGCGGAGCAGAGGCGAAGCATCACTTCTTTTCCATAACTGTTGTCAAGTGAGCAAGCTAACACTGACAAGGGGGAGCTGGGCTACAATAGTCCTAAGCCCTCCCTGAGTACCGTATTTCTCCCAGAAAGACTGCCTCTCAAATGGACACCAGCTGGGTACCAAGTTCTTAAAACACAAGAGGGCCGGAGTGATTGCTCAGTGGTTAAGGCACTTGCCTGCAAAGCATAACAACCCGGGTTCAGCTCCCCAGGATCCACATAAAGCCAGATGCACAAAGTGGCATGTGCATCTGGAGTTCATTGGCAGTGGCTACAGGCCCTGGTGTGCCCATTCTATCTCCCTTTCTCTTCTCTGTGTCTTGCTCTGCATGATCATAAATAAATAAATAAAACATGAAGCTATGGGGATATCTCATTCAAACCACCACGATAGTATAATATATTAAAATTATGCACTCTCCCTTTAAGTGATAGCATATTACTCCATGTATAGTATAAAAAAAATCAGCTTTCTTTTTTCCTTATTTCCCATGGTACCTTTATTGTTGGGTAAATTTAGCTTTTATAAACATGTCATAAATTACATATTATAGTGTCATTATTTTGCTTAAGCAATAAATTATACTTTAAAGAAATGAAAGTAATAAAAAGTATAAGCTTGCCACTTTAATTGGAAGTTACCAATTTTTTCAATTCTGAATTGTCTCTTATCATTTTATTTTTGCCCTAAGAACTTTTTTTACATTTCTTGTAATGTAGGTCTTCTGGAAAGAATTGTTTCATATTTTGTATGTCTAAAAAAATCTGCCTATTACCTGTATTTATTTGGGGGGGGGTTCTGACGTAGGGTCTCACTCTAGCCCAGGCTGACCTGGAATTCACTATGTCTTCTCAGGCTGGCCTCAAACTCATGGAGATCCTCCTACCTCTGCCTCCCGAGTGCTAGGATTAAAGGCATAAGCCACTATGCCCATCTTCATCTGTATTTTTGAAACTATTTCCTTTGAGTTATGAATTCCAGGTTTAAAGTCAATGTTTTGAGAATTCTTTTTTTTTCCTTTCAGTGTGTTTAAAATGTTGCTCCATTGTCTTCTTTTTGAATTATTTCTAAAGAGAAATCTGCTGTTATGTTTATCTTTATTCCTCTTTTCACTGTCTGCTTTAAAATTTCCTGCTTGCTTTTTGTCTCTTTCTAGCATTTCAGATGCTGGAAAGAGGATGTGGAGGGTTCTCTGGTGTGAAATCCTGGACTGGAGAGATGGCTTAGCGTTAAGGCGTTTGCCTACAAAGCCAAAGGACTGCAGTTCAATTCTCCAGGACACATGTAAACCAGATGCACAAGGTGGTGCATGTGTCTGGAGTTTGTTTGCAGTGGCTGGAGACCCTGGTATGCCCATTCTCTCTCTCTGCCTCTTTCATTCTCTCAAATACATAAATAAAAACAAAAATATTTTTAAAATTTCTGGACAGCCCTGAAGCTTCCAGTAAGACCCGTGCTCAACGATGCTAATTCACAGTAGATAAGTTCTGTACATCAACTCCATGAAGGGAATTGCTGGGTGACCAAACAGCCCTTCCCACTACTGACCTAGTGACAGGGTGACGAATACAGTCAAGAAAGACAAACAAGAGCTAAAGAAGAAGGTTCGGGCTGGAGAGATGGCTTAGTGGTTAAACACTTGCCTGTGAAGTCTAAGGACCTCGGTTCGAGGCTCGATTCCCCAGGACCCACGTAAGCCAGATGCAGAAGGGGCACATGCATGTGGAATTCATTTGCAGTGGCTAGAGGCCCTGGCATGCCCATTCTCTATCTATCTGCCTCTTTCTCTGTCTGTCGCTCTCAAATAAATAAATAAAAATAAAAATAAACAAATTTAAAGAAGAAGGTTAACTCAGACAACACAAATTATACCAGAGAAAAGACAGCATCTTTAAAAAAATATTTTATTTACTTACTGATTTGAGAGAGAGAGAGAAAGAGAGCGAACAGATATGCCAGGGCCTCCAGCCACTGCAAACAAACTCCAGATGCATGTGCCACCTTGTGCATCTGACTTTACATGGGTCCTGGGGAATCGAACCAGGGTCCTTTGGCTTTGCAGGCAAGTGCCTTAACCACTAAGCCATCTCTCCAGCCCAAGCATCTTTCTTTGTTTTGGTGATAATCAGGGTCACAGGAAACAATGGAGGCAGGCGGAACAATTCTGTTATCACTAGGCAAGTTGTGAAGGAGTCCATACGCTTGCCTCTGATGGAGGAATCATTGCGTGATGCGCCAGTGTGTTTGTGGGTGGTTTTTGTAAACGGTTAAAAATGGCACATGCATGTGGAATTCATTTGCAGTGGCTAGAAGCCCTGGCATGCCCATTCTCTATCTATCTGCCTCTTTCTCTGTCTGTCGCTCTCAAATAAATAAATAAAAATAAAAATAAACAAATTTAAAGAAGAAGGTTCACTCAGACAACACAAATTATACCAGAGAAAAGACAGCATCTTTTAAAAAATATTTTATTTACTTACTGATTTGAGAGAGAGAGAGAGAAAGAGAGCTAATGGATATGCCAGGGCCTCCAGCCACTGCAAACAAACTCCAGATGCACACACCACCTTGTGTATCTGACTTTACATGGGTCCTGGGGAATCAAACCAGGGTCCTTTGGCTTTGGAGGCAAGTGCCTTAACCACTAAGCCATCTCTCCAGCCCAAGCATCTTTCTTTGTTTTGGTGATAATCAGGGTCACAGGAAACAATGGAGGCAGGCGGAACAATTCTGTTATCACTAGGCAAGTTGTGAAGGAGTCCATACGATTGCCTCTGATGGAGGAATCATTGTGTGATGCGCCAGTGTGTTTGTGGGTGGTTTTTGTAAACGAAGTTAAAAATAATTGCTTTCATGAATGAACATCATTTTTTAAAAAGTTTTTCAAGGTAGGATCTCACTCTAGCCCAGGCTGACCTGGAATTCACTCTGTAGTCTCAGGGTGGCCTCAAACTCATGGTGATCCTCCTACCTCTGCCTCCCGAGTGCTGGGATTAAAGGCATGCGCCACCACGCCCGGCACTTTTTAAATTAAAAAATCTCTCTTTGTGTATAGTTTTAAATAATTTGATTGTAATCTTCCATGTAGTATTTCTCCTTATGTTTGGGATTTGTATATCTGTAGGGTTAGGGTCTTTATTAAATTTTTTTTAAAAATTGGCCATCATTATTTTTATTTAATTAATTAATTAATTAATTAATTTGAGAGAGAGAGAGATTCTGACTGCATTCTTCCAGAGTAGGAACAATGATGATATGGGAGTGAAAATTGCCATCCAAGAAAATAAAATCCCAATGTCACACTACTGATTTCACAATCTTTCAAAGAAGTGACACTACCCAGCCATGATTTCAGGCCAAGAGCCCCAGACGATCTGCTCCTTACAGCTGAAGTGCTGACGGGGAACTGGATGGTGGTGTCCCCAGAAGGAAAGCCGCATGCTTTTTGAGCAGAATACTAACTTCTAATGACCGTGTTCCACAGGGATCAAAGCTCTAGCCAGAGCTCCTTAAAATAATATATATTAATACAGTTCTATCATAAATAATACATACTATTAATATGGCTTTACATAATTTATAATGCTAGATTTGCATAATAAATAATACATAAATATGTAATCGTCCTATGAAGTCATGTGAAATTAGTAATCATGAACGAAACTTAACCTATTAGCATGCTTTGGGAGAAAAGATTTGCAAGTAGCTCGGGGCCTTAATCAGCATTGGTTTGTATTATCACAGCTAAGAGAAACACCAGCCTTCCATAAAGTGTTTGATTTGTACAACTTATGACTGCAGAAAAGTAGCTAGTCAACAAAGAGCCTCTGTTGGTTTATAATGATAACATTCGGGATGAGTGGGAAAGCAGGAAGCCATTACCATTGACTCAACCATTCTTTGTTTTTTGTTTTTTTTCTAGAGATTTGTGTTGTCTGAATTAATGCCTTGAATTTCCCCATGTGATGGATCTAATTACCCCCATTTTCCAGCTCAGAACAATGTGTAGGAGAGGTTAGGGACTTACCCGCAAGCCAAATAGCTAGTTATGTCAGGAATAGCTCTTCGGTTACCAAACCCTGTTGGTTTTCTTATTTTTTTACTAACATTTATTTATTTGAGAGAGAGAGTTTGTATGGGTGCACTAGGGCCTCTTGCTTCTGCAAATAAACTCCAAACATATGCACCACTTTGGGCGTCTGGATTTATGCGGGTACTGGGGGATGGAGCCTGAGCTGTCAAGCTTTGAAAGCATGTGCCCTTAACCACTGAGCCATCTCTCCAGCTTGCCTATTGGTTTTCATTTGCAGTCACTACCTTGCCTCTCACTTTGAATGCAGTAGCTGGGATTAAGATATTGGCTATCATGCAATTCAAATCCAGCAGCACTGAAGGCTCTTCTCTGTGTGTTCAGCACTGCACTACACCTCTCTTCTAGATGAGGTCAAACATTAAGCCTATCAGGTATTTGTATCTTCACTGTCCATAATAGGAAACTGAGGCTCAGAAAAGCAAATTGATTTGCCTAAAGCCTCCATGCTGAGTCCCGGGCCTTCAAACCAGAGTACACCTCATCTCTGGTAAAGCGAGATGTTTTAACACCAGGCTCCCTGCCTTCTCCAAAGAACCAAGACCTAAGCTTCTTTACATCACTACTCTATCCCCTGAAATCGGAGTGACTTTTTTTCCCAACAGGAGAGATAATGTTCTAGGAGCGGAGGTTGTTGTCAGGAGATCTGAGAACAAACCATGTGGGGCAAGCTTTTCTCTCTCTTTTTGGAGAGAGTCAGAGAGAGAGAGAATGGGTGCACCAGCGGCCTCTCAGCTGCTGTGAATGAACTCCTGACCCGTGCACCCCTTGTGGGCAAGTGAGGCATTGCGCCCCTGTGTCACTGCATCTGGCTAAACGTGGGACCTGGAAAATTGAACGGGTGTTCTTAGGCTTAGCAGGCAGGTGCTTTAACTGCTAAGCCATCTCTCCAGCCCTCTCTCTCTCTTTATTGACACTTCCATAATTATAGACAGTAACCCATGGTAATTTCCTCCCTTCCCCCACTTTCCCCTTTGCAACTCCACTCTCCATCATATGTTTTCCCCTCTCAATCAGTCTCTCTTTGATTTTGATGTCATCATCTTTTCTTCCAATTATGATGGTCTTATGCAGGTAGGGTCAGGCACTGTGAGGTCATGGGTATCCAGGCCATTTTGTGCCTGGAAGTTTTCAGATGACTGGTGCTCTGAGCTGCCTCAGGCACATCAGTATCCAGGGACTCAAAGCGTTTGAATAAACATTCACATGTCGAAGTAACCCCCTGCTCCACTCTCTATAGACTATAGTTGGCTTAGAGTTCCTCTTCCTCAGAGAATAGTATGCTTGGAAACTGTACTTTGAGATCAGTCCTTCTGGGCAAGATACAACCTGCTGAAGAGGTATGAGAAAGGTTGAAGCCATAAATGTTGATCCTACCCAGGAGAATAAATATAACCGTCTGCATCTTACAGGCTGACTCATAGCTTATCAACCACACATTAAACCTTTAAGCTTTTTTCTCTTAAGTAAGAATAAATCTAAGATGACTATCTCAGCATATGTATTTGTTTTCCCTACACTGTCTATAAACCATGTCCGAGGTGAATATTTATAAACCTGAACAAAAACTCGAAAACATTTCTGAGAATAAGTGACAACGATAACAGCTCATGATAAGAGAGTCACAACAAAGGAAATGCTATGCATTAACTGATTTTTTCCCCCTGAAAATCCTTTATATGTACGTCAAGCTGTGTGCTAGCAGAACGAAAGGGAATAAATCAAAGACAATACCCATAGACGAAAGAGGTTTTAGGCAAATGCTGTCTTGTATACATAAATCAAATACATAGGGATTGAAAATACCCAAAGGGAGAGTATAGTTTTCTATGGAATTTTAGCAGTAAAGTTATTTTACAATTGTACAATTTATACCGAAGAGGCACTTTACAATTATTCACTCACTAAGTATTAAGACATCTTTGGAAAGTAGCTTCATACCATTTTTTTTTTTTTTTTTAGCCAAAGAAATCAAAGCAGAAAATTATTAAGTAACTTTTCCAAGATCACACAGCCAGACAGGAGCTGAGCAGGGTCTTGCTTCAAAATTCCGGTTCTCACGGTACTGACTTGCTGGCCCAGGCAACAATAGTCCAGCTACCTACGTCTTAGCTTCCTCCTCAGTGACGGATTGGTCATGGAGGACATCGGGATGATGGAGGCTTCTGGCAAAAAACTTCACAAGTGCATCTCGCTTATGTGGGATCTGGAGAGTAGAACATGGGTCCTTAGGCTTTGTAGGCAAGTGCCTTAACCACTAAGCCATTTCTCCAGCCCTGGGTTGGTTTTCAGAGCTAACTTACCTAAGTCATGAGTATTATAATCCAACTGATCAAAATTCACCTTCTCCCGTAAAGTTTAGAAGCACATTATGCGGGGTGCTCATCCATCCCCTTCCAACAGGGCCCCTCACCAAGTCCGGCACTGGGCTGGATCTCCCTTCCTGCCTGGGGCCATGGCAACTCCCAGCATTCAGTGAGGCTAACACTGACTGTCCATTATGTGTCCTGTGATGAACAGAGTGTGTCTCTCCACTTAGGAAAACTTGTACTGGGAGTGGAGGAAAGGGGACATTGGGCATTTGAGAAACTTCAACCACTGCACTTCCAGGCCTCCTCCATGTCTTTTTTGCGCATGAACCCAAAAAACTACAGAAACCTTATGTCTCTACCTACGAACAAAGACCTTAGGCTTGCCAGCTGAAATGGAATTTGACATGGACCTCTAGCCATGAAGTCACTCATCTTGCTTCCTAAAGTCTATTTGAAACCACATGTGAAAGGCACCTTAACATGGCCTCTGGACACTGTGGGATCTTGCATATACATCTATCATCCATGATCGTCACGCTGTGTGCTCTGCATGTTCATGCGTGTAGTTCCTCCCCATTCATGGACCTCTCTGACAATGAGACAAGGTGATCTTTTCCATCCTCCCATGGATGGCAGGTGATCTATATGGGTTTAAACGAATAAGTGGCTTGATTAGAAGGTATACCTATTGCCTCTAACTGGACAGGAATTCGTGTGTAATATTGTATTTAGGAATAAAGAATATTAAGTTCTCCAGCCTGCTAAAACGGGTTCCCTTACACTCATCGTTCACTGGCCTCTACTACCACATGTGAGCTTTGTCTAGACTTCTTCTTTTTTTTTTTTTGTATTAAAAAAATTTTATTTATTTGAGACAGACAGAAGAAGGGGGGAAGAGTGAGAATGGGCTCTCCAGGGCCTCCAGCCACTGAAACAAACTCCAAACGCATGCGCCACCATGTGCACCTGGTTTACGTGGGACCTGGAGATTCGAACCAGGGTCCTTAGGCTTCTCAGACATGCGCCTTAACAGCTAAGCCCCTTGTAATTTATTCTTAAGAGAGAAAGATAGAATTGGTGTGCCAGGGCCTCCAGCCACTGCAATAGAACTCCAGATGCATGCACCACCTTGTGCACATGTGCAACCTTGCATGCTTGCATCACCTGTGTATGTGGCTTATGTGGGACCTGGAACAGTTCCTTAGGCTTTGCAGTCAAGTGCCTTACCTACTAAGCCATCTCTATAACCCCTGACTGGACTTCTTAAAGCTGTCTGTCTGATGACAGCAGCAAACATTCTTCCTCAAGTCCCCACCTCCTCCACATAAGCCACTCTAGTGAAAAAAAAGAAAGAGAAAAATCAAATGTTTCACTTGTGCTTCTGACAATAGCAAACAAACAGATTATTTGATGGGGAATTTCCATTATTTCAACCATCTCAATAGCTTCATAGGGTTGCAGCTGAGGTCTTTATGGCTCTTGACTGTCTATTTGTGGAGTCCAATATTCCTTCTACGGTATTATCTCTAAGGCACACTATGATGGGAAGTCTTCTTTACAACAAGATACTGGGAAGGGCATTTCTTCCACTCTCTCTACCTTGGGCACACAGGAAGTGAATGAGACTTATAGACCATTAAAGAGAATGCTTCTTTACCCCCGAGAGGACTGCATGCCTCGGTCAGCAGGCTGCGTCCTACTGAGCTACTGAGAAGTTTCTAGATTACACAAGCATTCAGCTACTAATTTGCTTCCACTGGCACAAATCCCACAAGCAGGACAGAACTGAACATATCCCAATGCCAAATGTCCATTTGGAATTCTATCTGTAACCTCCTCCAGCCAAATCCTAAAACAAGAATTTCAGAGTTATTTTATTTTGAGCCTTACACGGTCTCCATGGACTGGAAAAAGGGGAGAAGTTTCCAACAGTTGTCGAGTGTCTTCCCTCTTGCCATTTCCCTCCCTGTTAATTGTCCCTGCCTGCTGACCTCCAGCATGTTACCTCCAGCGTGGACACTGGCTTGGCTGCTCCCTGACCTCTCATTTCTCAACTGAGGAAACTGAGGCCCCACCCCACACAGAGCTAGTTTCTGGAGTCTACTAAGAGTTCACCCATCCAAAGCTCTTTGTGGGGGCCAGTACAGGGGGTGCTCAGCAAACGAGCGGTGCTGCATAATCCAGGCTGCCCCTGCTGGCATGCTGCCTCTCTGGAATTCTGTAGACATCACTCCTGCCTCTCCTCTGCATCTGTCATTGTCCCGACTGGCCTCGAGGCCGGAGCCCGTGTCTCCTCTGTGTCTCACGGCACCTTCTCTCATTAGACACTCAATAAATGTTGTTGACAGACTGGCTGGCTGCCCAAGCAGCTGACATGGCATCTTTCCGCCAAGGACAAGTGTCCTTCGTTGCCTTTATTTATTGCTTAATGTCAAATGCTTAATGTCACAATGATATCGTTTTCCTGCAATGCATACCGGGATTAATGAGCCAGCTAAGGAACACAAAATGATTGGAGGGTATTAGCCAACATTACTATCTCATGACAAGTAACAGAGTTTCGGTGATGTCTTATATGTACAGAAAGTTTGTGGTTTGAACATGTTTATCAAACCCTGTTTGTTATGTGACGATCCTTAGTTTTTATGGCATCGTTCATATGTGTATTGAAGAATTCTCTAATTTGTGCAGACAAAAATTAAGGGTAAGAAGGGCTGGAGAGATGGCTTAGCAGTTAAGGTGCCTGCCTGCTACGTCTAAAGAAGGCCTGTTTGATTCTCCAGGTCCCACAGACGCAAAGTGATGCAAGGGTGCAATACCACACTTGCCCACAAGGGGGCACATATGTCTGGAGTTTGTTCACAGCAGCACAGAGGCTGCTGGCGCACCCATTCTCTGTCTCCCTTTCCCTCTCTAACTCTCTCTGTATCTCTCTCCAGAAACAACAACAACAAAAAATTAAGTGTAAGAAACACATTTCCCTCCCCACCCCGCTTAACCATGGTAAGGATAAACCAATGAAAACTCTCCCTCATACCACATGAAGACCTTCCTTCTTTTCAGCAAATTTTTAGCAGACCTTCAGGTCCAAATCCCAAGATACATCTGTCACTATTCATACCTATACGATTTCCAAGAAAATGAAAAGGGAAACATATTTAAGTTTTATCAAGCCTTTGGACAGCTTTTCCCTACTAAAATGTCAGATGAACACACAAAGACACATATCAAGAATATAACAGGGCTGGAGAGATGGCTCAGTAGTTAAGGCACTTGCCTGCAAAGCCTAACAACCTGGGTTTGATTCTCCCCAGTGCTCATGTAAAGCCAGATGCACAAAATGGCGCAGGCATCTGGAGATTGTTTGCAGCAGCTGGAGGCCCTGGCACAGCCACTCTCTCTGTCTGTTTCTCTTCTCGCTAGCTCTCTGCATACAAATAAATAAATAAAAATATCTTTTTAAAAGAACATAACAGGGCTGGAGAGATGGCTTAGCAGTTAAGGCACTTGCCTGCAAAGACTAAGGGCCCATGTTCAGCTCTCCAGATCCCACATAAGCCAGATGCACAAAGGTGAGGCGAGAGCAAGGTTGCACATGCCCATTAGGTGGCACAAGCATATGGAGTTCAATTGCAGTGGCTGAGGCCCTAGCACGCCCATTCTCTCTCTCTCTCTGTCTCTTGCTCTCTAAAAATAAAATAAAAAAATAATATAACAGGTTAAAGAGATGGTTCAGTGGTTAAGGCACTTGCCTGCAAAGCTTAATGACTTGGGTTCGATTCTCCCCAGTGCTCAGGTAAAGCCAGATGCACAAAGTGGCACAGACATCTGGAGTTTGTTTGCAGAAGCTGGAGGCCCTGGAATGCCCATTCTCCCTCTCCCTCTCTTTCTCGCACTCTCCCTGCTTGAAAGTAAATAAATAAATAAAACAGTTTTAAAAGAAGAATATAACAAATCCAATTTATGAGGTTTCATGAAAACTATGAAATGGTTTTGCATTTTTAAACAATCATCATTTGTCAGTTGCCCAAGCCTGCCTTTTCTTTAAAAAAAAAATTCTCCCTCACCATTTCTTTCACAAACACTCACTTAATGCTATCAGATGGCCTTGCACTTTTGTTCTGGTTAATTTTGGATAAATTCCTGAAGTGTAGCGATATTATTGAACTCATTTCTGCTTAGGTCTCGAGTTTCCATAGCCGCTCTATTACCAAGTGGCAGTGCACCCTATAGGCACAATAAATAAATAATACAACACTGAAGCTATAACAAATCACAAAATACATTATTAAAAAAATTAAGGAATAAATACCCCCTTCTTACTTAAATAGAGATTGATTTTATAATGTGGAATGCTGAGGACTGCTGTTCCAGGATATATGAAAGCCTGGGGACGTGCAGAATACTCTGGAATGGGCATTTTGCTCCCTCAGCTGGAGGGGGAAAAGTCCTCGGAGTGAATGAATGCATTTGTGAAATGGAAGCCGCTGTTCTCTGTTTGTTCACAAGCCAGGTATGATGCACTGCCGGCCTCCGCAGCGGAGGGTAGAGGACCGCCAGGACACATCTGTCTTTCCTAAGCACAAACCGTTAGTCGGGATGAAAGTGATGAAGATAAATGCTTTCCCAGGAGCTGAAGTTGGAGAAGCACTGTTTCCTTCCTTAACTTTAAATCACAATCCTGGCTTCCAAGAACAACAACAAATGCGAAAAGATGTTTTCAAACCAAGGTTCTGCCAAGCACCTTACACAGCTAGATGGCTTAGATCCTTCTACAAGGGGCATACTTCAAGAGGGAACGTTAAGTAGGACCTGTTTTCTAGAGGTAGGCAGATTTTCTATAAGGAAAAAAAAAGGCCTATAGGGTCTCTTGGCTCTTAGACAATCTACCTTGTGTGCCTTATGTTGAGATTTGTGTGGGGACCCATTGGCTCCCCTGAGCTGGTTAGGATGCCATCTTCTCTCCCTCTTTCTTCCTCTATCCCAACCCTATATGCTCTGGGTCTGAGTGCATTTTGATAACTTTTTACTGCCTTCTTCAAAGACTTCCAACAGCCCGGTATGGGGCCGGAAACCAGCAATGGTTAACGAGAGACCTCATCCGGTTTGTCCTCACTCCAGAGTTACATCAGGAATTTATCCCAGTGGCATTGGGAAAGAACCCCTTCATTTTCTCATCTCCCTGCTCTCTGGGAAGGATGCTGGGGTACATCTAAACATCCTCCCAGAGCTGAGAGTGTGACCCCATCACAGAGGCTCCCTACGTGCTGAAGGGTTCACTAAAGGCCACCATAACTGGTTCACTTACAATGAACTGGTCCATCGAGACAGAATGACAGGGGCTGGAGAGATGGCTCAGCAGTTAAAGGCACTTGCTTGCAAAGCCTAATGATCCAGGTTTGATTCCCCACTACATATGTAAAGTCAGATGCACAAAGTGATGCATACATATGGAGTTCGTTTGCAGTGGTAGAAGGCCCTGGTGTACCCATACATTCATTCTCTCTCTCTCTCTCTCTCTGTATGTCTGCCTCTTTCACTCTCAAATAAATAACTAATTTAAAAAAATTAGCCAGGCATGGTGGCGCACGCCTTTAATCCCAGCACTCGGGAGGCAGAGGTAGGAGGATCACTGTGAGTTTGAGGCCACCCTGAGACTACATAGTGAATTCCAGGTCAGCCTGAGCTAGAGTGAAACCCTACCTTGAAAAACCAAAAAATTAAAATTAAAAAAAAATGAGGATATGATAGTAAAGAAGTCCGTCTAATTCCAAGGATTCTTGGGGTGTTGCCAGACAGTCGACTTGTCTATATGTATTTGTCATCCCTGTCTTGTCTTTCTTCCTCAAGCACACAAGGGTGTGTAAGCAAGACATAGTATTAGGAGCAAACATTCAATTTTCTTCTCTGTGATGAGTTTTCCTACCTGCACCCATAATTCCCTGCAACATAAAGGCATCCAGAAGTCCTGGTTCCCAGAGATACTGCCGTTTTCAAAAGACAGCTTACTTCCTGGTAAAGGGAGAAGAGAAGGCAAAAGAATGCAAGGAAATTTCTTTATTTTGTTTTATTTATTTAATTTATTTATTTATTTGAGACACACACAGAGAAAGAGAGAGAGAGAGAGAGAAATAGGCAGGTAAAGAGAGATAGAAATAGGCAGGTAGAGAGAGAGGTGAGGGGAGAAAATGGGCACACCGGGGCCTCCAGCCACTGCAAACGAACTCCAGATACGTGCATGCCTTTGTGCATCTGGCTTACATGGGTCCTGAGGAATCAAACCTGGGTCCTTTAGCTTTGCAGGCAAGTGCCTTAACTGCTAAGCCATCTCTCCAGCCCCCCCCCTTTTTAAAGAAAGAAAATAGTAGTGAAGGGGGCCAACATAGGCTTTGCTTTCACAGAGCTTCCATTTCAGTAGGCCATACAGACAAACATAATGTGAAACATCCCATTACAGTAGAAACAAATGGCTATTAAAAAATGTTGGGGGTTCAGAGATGGCTTACTGGTTAAGACACTTGCCTGCAAAGCCAAAGAACTCAGGTTCGATTCCCCAGGACCCACACAAGCCAGATGCTCAAGGTGGTGCATGCGTCTGGAGTTCATTTACAGAGGCCCAAGGCCCTGGCACACCCATTCTCCTCCCCTCTCCCTCTTTAAAAATAAAATATTGGAACTAAGATGAGAGGGAGCTTACTTTGTGGGTCCAGAATTTCATGCCAAATGAAGAGCAAGGTCCCCCTCAAAGACAGATGGAGCGTGTCATGTTATAGAACTGAGCAAAAGAACATCAGAGCTGTGAACTGTCTCCCCACCAAACCCGCCTTCTAGCTTCATTTGGGAGTGGAAGTCCACTCCGGAGCTATATTCCTGAGGTCAACTGGAACAGAGAGGCCCTTAACTGAGTCGTGATTGAGGCTAACGTAGATCTCTTCCACGCCAGGCTCATCCCTACACTCAGTCCTCCAGGGTTCACCATCCCCCATGTGCTGGCTTGAAGTTATTAATGAAAACAGTAGAGTTTTCATCAGCCCACATTCTGAAGTGATTGCACGGGGCGGAGCCCTTGCCTCGGCTCACTGAAGGTATATCATGCAAGCGTATCAGCTCTCTATTGCTGTGTAACAGATTACTCTCTAACCCAGTGACTGAAAACCATACGCGTTCATCACCTCTTACTTTCCGTGGCACAGCTCAATTCCCTGCTTATGGGCCCATCAACAAAGCTTGCCTGGAGGGTTGCTCTGAAGCTGTGGTGTCATCTAAAAAGTCTTCACTGCAAAGATGGCTCAGTGGTGAAAGGCACTTGCTTGGAAAGCCCACTGGCCCTGTTTTGATGCCCCAGTAAATCCAGATGCACAAAGTGGCGCAGGCATCTGGAGTTCGTTTTCTGTGGCAGGAGGCTGTGGCACACCCATTCTCTCTTGTCTCTCTTCTGTGTGTGTGTGTGTTTGCAAACTCATTAATCGGTTGAAGTCTTCATTGGTGGGGCTGAAGAGATGGCTCAGAGTTAAAGGGCCCAGGTTCAATTCCCCAGTACCCACGTCAAGCACAAAGTGGCACACGTGTTTGGAGTTTATTTGCAATGGCAGGAGGCTGTGGTTTGCCCATTCTCTCTCTCTGTGTCCCCTCTCTCTCTCAAATAAATAAAAATAATAAAGTCTTCATTGGTGAAAAGTTTGCTTCCAAGACCCGTCCTGTGATTGTTGGAGGGCTGTGAAGGGCTGTAAGGCTTTGAGCCCCCGTGTCTCTGAGGTTGGCCACTGCAGCCTTGGACCCTGTTCCATCTGATTTCATCTGAGCAAGCACACATGAAAAATCAGAGTGTGCTAGGAAGATGGAAGCCATAGTCTTCTGTAACAATCATAGAAGTGCTCCCATCCCTTCCACTGAGGCAGGAGAGAAGGGTGAAGAGTGAGGTGCACAGGGACTGAGAGATTAGCACACACAAGACACCAGTTAGCAGAGGACTGGAAACCTCTTGGACCATGACCAACGTGTAACAGAACATGAATGGGAAAAGCCATTGCTTTATAAATGCATAAGAAAGGTCATGCTATGCACAAGGTCCATAATACTTTGGGTAAAACACCATGAGCTTCAAACCTTCCTTTTGCAGCTCTGACCCCACGTCCCTCTCCCTGAAATGTACTGTTATTAACAGACTGTATCTTCTTCTGCTACACGTCTCTGCCCCCAGTTCCTTGTTTTGGGGACACAAGAATTTGAAACCCTAGCAGGTGCCCACAGGACCCCAATATCTGCTGATAACAGACAATGCTAGCATATTCTGTTGGCTTCAAACAAGCCATGTGCTCAAGACTACTACCAGGAGGCGGGGGACTTTGGGGTGCCATGTCAGAAGCTTGCGTGAGTGGGGACACACTCCTTCCATGAATGACTCCGCTGGGCTTTCAGGTTCTCTGTGCATTGGCAGCGAGCACCACAGCGGAATACAAGTCGCAGAACCTTCTGGTAAAGTGAGGTCAGAGCAGAGAGGTCAGGAAAGGCCGCATTAGCTTGGGACGAAGCCACCATTTATTCTAAGTGCAGCGGGAGGTCATTATACGATTAAAACACCAGAGGGAAGGAATCCAGGTTTCATTTTATGATCATTCTTGCTATTGCTCATAAATGCATTTTGCAAGGGAACAAGAATAGAAGCAGAGAGACCTGCCAGGAGGCTTGTGGTTATACAATATAGAGTTGAGAATAAAGAAGACGGGGGTGGGACAAGTTACTTTCATCATGTAGTGTAGCTGGGCCATGGTGCCCAGCTATGTGATCCAAGCTATTGTGGATGTTTCTGTGAGGTGGGGTGTTCTTGGATGGCATCAACTTTTAAATCAGTGGTCTCCCAGTAAAGCAGTCTGCCTTTCCCAGTGTGGGTGGGCTCCATCCAATCCATTGAATGCCTGAATAAAACAGGAGACTTCGAGCAAGGGTGAATTAGGCAGCAGGTGGCCTTCAAACTTGAATTGCAATAGAGGTTGTCCCCGTCTCCAACGTGCTCATTCACCGTGCAGATGTGGGACTTGCCAGTTCTGGACCATTTCAGTCTCTCTCTCTTCCTCTCTCCTTCCCTCACTGTCTCTGTTTCTCTCTCTCTCTTTCTCTCTAGCTTGCTCTCGGTCTGTCTCTCTGTCTTCCTCTTTTTCCTTCTCTTCTCTTTGCTATTTCTCTGGAGAGTCCTCACCGATGTGGTACAGCTTCAGCACTGAATTGTGCCATTAAGGACGACTCTGTGCACCAGGCACTCTGCAAGACGCTTCGCCCACACACATCATCTCATCCAGTCATCCAGCTAATCGATTTTTATACCCATTTTACAAATGAACAACACAAGAGTCAGAGAGTTAAGTAAATTACCCAAGGTCATGTAGCGAGTAAGTGACAAAATGCCTGATGAATTTGTCAAGAATTCGTGTTATTCAAATGATTAAATTAACAAAATGCATGAAATATCAGCACTAACAAAGGAAAATCAAGTTCAGTGCTTAAGTCCCTGAAATTCCAATTTTGCTGATGGTCAAAGCAAATTCGTTAAATCCAGTCAATTCTCCCCCCTATGTTAAAATAACATTTGCAGTCTGTGTGGGACCTCTTTGCTAAGGCCTGACAACTGCAAAGCTGGTTACTGTCTCCCTTCTGGTTTCCCTGCACCTACTTTTACAGCCAATTGCTAACAGACTGCCAATTTGCAGCAAGGTCCTCAGACTGCTCTGACTTACGTCATCACTGTGGCTGGGAAGGTCCTGTCTGCTGATGGGACACAGCACAGCAAGCTGGCCCTGCATGAGCAGGCCAGACGCACTAAAGACTCCAGTGACGGGCATTCGTGGTGCTGTGGCTAAAGTCCCCGCACATGGCTGTACCCGACACTACTGAATGCCTCAGAGTGCTGTATTCACCCTCACTGTACTGAACACCCTCGCTGTACTGTATATTCACACTACTGTAGACCCTCACTGTACTGAACACCCTCGCTGTACTGTACACCCTCGCTGTACTGTATATTCACACTACTGTACACCCTCACTGTACTGAACACCTCACTGTACTGTACACCCTCGCTGTACTGTATATTCACACTACTGTACACCCTCACTGTACTGAACACCTCACTATATACCCTCACCGTACTATACACCCTTGCTGTACTGTACACCCTCACTGTGCTGCACACCCTCACTATACACCCTCACTATACTGTATACCCTCACTGTGAAGTACACCTCACTGTACTGTACACCCCTCAATATAATGTATACCCTGACTGTACTGGACCCCCCACCCCATGCTGTACACACCTCTTCTGTGCTGCATAGGAAGTCGCACAAGAAGCTTTTCTGAATCCTCCATGCTTTCAGAATACAAAAAAAAAGGACATCCTTGGGAAGATAATCTAAATAGTAACATAGTCTCAAAGATACATTATATTTTTTATACATCCAAATTTCTTCCTTCTATTTATTGATCTATCAGTTTTTCTTCTCACTCTGTTCCTTCCTTCCTTCCTTTTTCCTTTTTGTTTTATTCAGTGCAGATACAGGTGCTAGACAAGCACTCTACCATTGAGTTATATCCCCAGCCCCTCTCAAGAGTTTCTGAGGGCTGGAGAGATGGCTTAGCGGTTAAGTGCTTGCCTATGAAGCCTAAGGACCCCTGGTTCAAGGATCGATTCTCCAGGACCCATGTAAGCCAGATGCACAAGGGGGTGCATGCATCTGGAGTTCGTTTGCAGTGGCTGGAGGCCCTGGCACACCCATTCTCTCTCTCTCTCTCTCTCTCTCTCTACCTGCCTATTTCTGTATCTCTCTCTCTCAAATAAATAAATAAAAAATAAAATATTTTTTAAAAATTAAAAAAAAGTTTCTGAGCAAGCCTTTGTGCATCTGGCTTACATGGGTCTGAGGAATCAAACAGAAAATAGTAGTGAAGGGGGCCAACATAGGCTTTGCTTTCACAGAGCTTCCATTTCAGTAGGCCATACAGACAAACATAATGTGAAACATCCCATTACAGTAGAAACAAATGGCTATTAAAAAATGTTGGGGGTTCAGAGATGGCTTACTGGTTAAGACACTTGCCTGCAAAGCCAAAGAACTCAGGTTCGATTCCCCAGGACCCACACAAGCCAGATGCTCAAGGTGGTGCATGCGTCTGGAGTTCATTTACAGAGGCCCAAGGCCCTGGCACACCCATTCTCCTCCCCTCTCCCTCTTTAAAAATAAAATATTGGAACTAAGATGAGAGGGAGCTTACTTTGTGGGTCCAGAATTTCATGCCAAATGAAGAGCAAGGTCCCCCTCAAAGACAGATGGAGCGTGTCATGTTATAGAACTGAGCAAAAGAACATCAGAGCTGTGAACTGTCTCCCCACCAAACCCGCCTTCTAGCTTCATTTGGGAGTGGAAGTCCACTCCGGAGCTATATTCCTGAGGTCAACTGGAACAGAGAGGCCACGAACTGAGTCGTGATTGAGGCTAACGTAGATCTCTTCCACGCCAGGCTCATCCCTACACTCAGTCCTCCAGGGTTCACCATCCCCCATGTGCTGGCTTGAAGTTATTAATGAAAACAGTAGAGTTTTCATCAGCCCACATTCTGAAGTGATTGCACGGGGCGGAGCCCTTGCCTCGGCTCACTGAAGGTATATCATGCAAGCGTATCAGCTCTCTATTGCTGTGTAACAGATTACTCTCTAACCCAGTGACTGAAAACCATACGCGTTCATCACCTCTTACTTTCCGTGGCACAGCTCAATTCCCTGCTTATGGGCCCATCAACAAAGCTTGCCTGGAGGGTTGCTCTGAAGCTGTGGTGTCATCTAAAAAGTCTTCACTGCAAAGATGGCTCAGTGGTGAAAGGCACTTGCTTGGAAAGCCCACTGGCCCTGTTTTGATGCCCCAGTAAATCCAGATGCACAAAGTGGCGCAGGCATCTGGAGTTCGTTTTCTGTGGCAGGAGGCTGTGGCACACCCATTCTCTCTTGTCTCTCTTCTGTGTGTGTGTGTGTTTGCAAACTCATTAATCGGTTGAAGTCTTCATTGGTGGGGCTGAAGAGATGGCTCAGAGGTTAAAGGGGCCCAGGTTCAATTCCCCAGTACCCACGTCAAGCACAAAGTGGCACACGTGTTTGGAGTTTATTTGCAATGGCAGGAGGCTGTGGTTTGCCCATTCTCTCTCTCTGTGTCCCCTCTCTCTCTCAAATAAATAAAAATAATAAAGTCTTCATTGGTGAAAAGTTTGCTTCCAAGACCCGTCCTGTGATTGTTGGAGGGCTGTGAAGGGCTGTAAGGCTTTGAGCCCCGTGTCTACGAGGTTGGCCACTGCAGCCTTGGACCCTGTTCCATCTGATTTCATCTGAGCAAGCACACATGAAAAATCAGAGTGTGCTAGGAAGATGGAAGCCATAGTCTTCTGTAACAATCATAGAAGTGCTCCCATCCCTTCCACTGAGGCAGGAGAGAAGGGTGAAGAGTGAGGTGCACAGGGACTGAGAGATTAGCACACACAAGACACCAGTTAGCAGAGGGACTGGAAACCTCTTGGACCATGACCAACGTGTAACAGAACATGAATGGGAAAAGCCATTGCTTTATAAATGCATAAGAAAGGTCATGCTATGCACAAGGTCCGCAATACTTTGGGTAAAACACCATGAGCTTCAAACCTTCCTTTTGCAGCTCTGACCCCACGTCCCTCTCCCTGGAAATGTACTGTTATTAACAGACTGTATCTTCTTCTGCTACACGTCTCTGCCCCCAGTTCCTTGTTTTGGGGACACAAGAATTTGGAAACCCTAGCAGGTGCCCACAGGACCCCAATATCTGCTGATAACAGACAATGCTAGCATATTCTGTTGGCTTCAAACAAGCCATGTGCTCAAGACTACTACCAGGAGGCGGGGGACTTTGGGGTGCCATGTCAGAAGCTTGCGTGAGTGGGGACACACTCCTTCCATGAATGACTCCGCTGGGCTTTCAGGTTCTCTGTGCATTGGCAGCGAGCACCACAGCGGAATACAAGTCGCAGAACCTTCTGGTAAAGTGAGGTCAGAGCAGAGAGGTCAGGAAAGGCCGCATTAGCTTGGGACGAAGCCACCATTTATTCTAAGTGCAGCGGGAGGTCATTATACGATTAAAACACCAGAGGGAAGGAATCCAGGTTTCATTTTATGATCATTCTTGCTATTGCTCATAAATGCATTTTGCAAGGGAACAAGAATAGAAGCAGAGAGACCTGCCAGGAGGCTTGTGGTTATACAATATAGAGTTGAGAATAAAGAAGACGGGGGTGGGACAAGTTACTTTCATCATGTAGTGTAGCTGGGCCATGGTGCCCAGCTATGTGATCCAAGCTATTGTGGATGTTTCTGTGAGGTGGGGGTGTTCTTGGATGGCATCAACTTTTAAATCAGTGGTCTCCCAGTAAAGCAGTCTGCCTTTCCCAGTGTGGGTGGGCTCCATCCAATCCACTGAATGCCTGAATAAAACAGGAGACTTCGAGCAAGGGTGAATTAGGCAGCAGGTGGCCTTCAAACTTGAATTGCAATAGAGGGTTGTCCCCCGTCTCCAACGTGCTCATTCACCGTGCAGATGTGGGACTTGCCAGTTCTGGACCATTTCAGTCTCTCTCTCTTCCTCTCTCCTTCCCTCACTGTCTCTGTTTCTCTCTCTCTCTTTCTCTCTAGCTTGCTCTCGGTCTGTCTCTCTGTCTTCCTCTTTTTCCTTCTCTTCTCTTTGCTATTTCTCTGGAGAGTCCTCACCGATGTGGTACAGCTTCAGCACTGAATTGTGCCATTAAGGACGACTCTGTGCACCAGGCACTCTGCAAGACGCTTCGCCCACACACATCATCTCATCCAGTCATCCAGCTAATCGATTTTTATACCCATTTTACAAATGAACAACACAAGAGTCAGAGAGTTAAGTAAATTACCCAAGGTCATGTAGCGAGTAAGTGACAAAATGCCTGATG
Source organism: Orientallactaga sibirica (assembly GCA_036365145.1). Lineage (NCBI taxonomy): Eukaryota > Metazoa > Chordata > Mammalia > Rodentia > Dipodidae > Orientallactaga > Orientallactaga sibirica. The sequence continues at coordinate 6,798,169 of JAEOAD010000054.1, read as the reverse complement.
AATTTGTCAAGAATTCGTGTTATTCAAATGATTAAATTAACAAAATGCATGAAATATCAGCACTAACAAAGGAAAATCAAGTTCAGTGCTTAAGTCCCTGAAATTCCAATTTTGCTGATGGTCAAAGCAAATTCGTTAAATCCAGTCAATTCTCCCCCCTATGTTAAAATAACATTTGCAGTCTGTGTGGGACCTCTTTGCTAAGGCCTGACAACTGCAAAGCTGGTTACTGTCTCCCTCTGGTTTCCCTGCACCTACTTTTACAGCCAATTGCTAACAGACTGCCAATTTGCAGCAAGGTCCTCAGACTGCTCTGACTTACGTCATCACTGTGGCTGGGAAGGTCCTGTCTGCTGATGGGACACAGCACAGCAAGCTGGCCCTGCATGAGCAGGCCAGACGCACTAAAGACTCCAGTGACGGGCATTCGTGGTGCTGTGGCTAAAGTCCCCGCACATGGCTGTACCCGACACTACTGAATGCCTCAGAGTGCTGTATTCACCCTCACTGTACTGAACACCCTCGCTGTACTGTATATTCACACTACTGTAGACCCTCACTGTACTGAACACCCTCGCTGTACTGTACACCCTCGCTGTACTGTATATTCACACTACTGTACACCCTCACTGTACTGAACACCTCACTATATACCCTCACTGTATATTCACACTACTGTACACCCTCACTGTACTGAACACCTGTACACCCTCACTGCTGCTGTACACACTGTGCTGCACACCCTCACTATACACCCTCACTATACTGTATACCCTCACTGTGAAGTACACCTCACTGTACTGTACACCCCTCAATATAATGTATACCCTGACTGTACTGGACCCCCCACCCCATGCTGTACACACCTCTTCTGTGCTGCATAGGAAGTCGCACAAGAAGCTTTTCTGAATCCTCCATGCTTTCAGAATACAAAAAAAAAGGACATCCTTGGGAAGATAATCTAAATAGTAACATAGTCTCAAAGATACATTATATTTTTTATACATCCAAATTTCTTCCTTCTATTTATTGATCTATCAGTTTTTCTTCTCACTCTGTTCCTTCCTTCCTTCCTTTTTCCTTTTTGTTTTATTCAGTGCAGATACAGGTGCTAGACAAGCACTCTACCATTGAGTTATATCCCCAGCCCCTCTCAAGAGTTTCTGAGGGCTGGAGAGATGGCTTAGCGGTTAAGTGCTTGCCTATGAAGCCTAAGGACCCCTGGTTCAAGGATCGATTCTCCAGGACCCATGTAAGCCAGATGCACAAGGGGGTGCATGCATCTGGAGTTCGTTTGCAGTGGCTGGAGGCCCTGGCACACCCATTCTCTCTCTCTCTCTCTCTACCTGCCTATTTCTGTATCTCTCTCTCTCAAATAAATAAATAAAAAATAAAATATTTTTTAAAAATTAAAAAAAAAAGTTTCTGAGCAAGAGTTCTCGATGCAAATATTAACGTCCAAAATCCATTCTCTGCTCACCTTTTTTTCCTGGAATCTATGGCTGGAAAGCAAATTGATCAACAGTAGTAGTTGTTTGGAGAGAGAGAGAGTTGTTCATCACCAGGCTTTTACATTTTGTTTTTTCAACTTTCTGGGGAAGAGGAACTCAGAAAGAAACCTCACATTTAGTTTTATCTCAAGTAGGAAGTATGGATAAAGAAAGTACAAATATATGAACACATCCAATTTTTATTCTTGTATTTAAATGTACTATTTTAAATATGTATTTATTTAATTGCAAGCAGAGAATGATAGAGAGAAGAGAGAGACAGAGAGAGAGAGAGAGAGAGGGAATGGGTGGGCCAGGGCCCACAACAGCTGTGAATGAACTCCAGATGCATATGCCACTTTATGTATCTGTATTTATGTGCGTATTGGGAAATTGAACCAAGGTTACTAGGCTTTGTAGGCAAGTGTCTTAACCACTAAGCAATCCCTCCGGTCCCTTAAATGTATTTTTTAATATTTTATTTGTTTACGGGGTGGGAGAGAGAGAAGCAGATAAAGAGAGAGAATGGGTGTGCAAGGGCCTCAAGCCATTGTAAGTGAACTCCAGACACATGTGCCATCTTGAGCATCTGGCTTATGTGTGTACTGGGAAATCTAACTTGGGTCCATGGGCTTTGCAGGCAAGTGCCTTAACTGCTGAGGTATCTCTAGCCCCCTAACTTTTTTTTTATTAGTAAGGCTGAATTGAAAGAAAGAAAATAAAAGGAAAAAGACAGTACCCAAAACACTAGCATTCCTCCGTCTGTGACACAGGACAGTCATTGTCATCATACACGGGACTGCGTGAAAGTGTTAGACAACATGAGCCTGGGAAGGCAGCAAGTGGCTCATACTCACAGCCTGTTGCAGAAGCCAGGGAACATGTGCAGACAGGATGCTGATGAACTGGAGCAAGCAACTGGAGGTGCGTGAGCTGTTGAGTCAGCTGCCAGGGCGAGACACAGCTTTGTTTTCTGTGCATGAAACTTCATTTCTGGGGTTGGAGAGATGGCTTAAGTGGTCAAGGAACTTGTCTGCAAAGCCTAAATGCCCAGGATCAATTCCCCAGAACCTATGTAAGCCAGATGCACAAAGGGGTGCATGGATCTGGAGTTCATTTGCAGAGGCTGGAATCCCTAGCATGCCCATTGTGTGTGTGTGTGTGTGTGTGTGTGTGTGTGTGTGAAAATAAATAAATAAATCCTCATTCTATTCCATGACTAGAGTTTTGAAGGAGGAAGTGTGTACAGACAATGGCATTTGTGAGGAAGCATTTTTCCCAGCAACCAATGTATTCCAAGTTTTCATCTGGAGGCAACACATGGAGAGCTGGGCTCCCAGTTTTTCAATGCCACAGAGAATGGTGCAGTCAATCACCACAGGAACCCAGCAAGTCAGGAAGGGAAATAAATGCAAAGGAAAAACTCTGTCCACAGAGCTCTGAGGTGAACTTTCTCGAATTACACACACAGAAAGCCTTCAATTGTCCCGGAAGTGCATCCTCTGGTCGAGGAAGTGCATGAGAGGCACAGATCGCAGGTCAGCAGATCCAAGTCCTGTTCTATCTGTGCTAAGTACAGGAGTTCGCAGGCATGAGAACAGACCAGCGTCCAGAAGAAAGCCATTCTTGTTTAGATCTTGCGGGGGGTGGGGGGGCAGGATTTCACCAGGCTTCTGACAGAAGGGAGAAATAGGGGTTGGAGAGATGGCTTAGCGGCTAAGGTGCTTGCCTGTGAAGCCTAAAGACCCATGTTCTACTCTCCAGATCCCATGTAAGCCAGACACACAAAGGTAAGGCAAGCACAAGGTCGCACATGCCCACTAAGTGGTGCAAGATTCTGGAGTTAAATTGCAGTGGCTGAGGCCCTGGAACGTCAACTGTCTCCTTCTGTCTTTCTTGTTCTCATTCTCTAAAAAAAAAGGTGGGGGGCATTCTAAGTGAAATGAGAAAAAGCTCAGGAGATAAAAAGCCTGGTTCATTCATTCCTGTCTAGGGACAAAAGATGTAATGATAATAATTTTTGCTGAATTATTTTATATTCATGATCCCATGTACTCAGCTTACCTTGAAATCAGTAAGTAGAATTACTTCCATTTACAAATGAGAAGAAACCAATGCAGGGTAGCCAGGAACTTGCTAAAGGTGGGGTAGTCATCGTGCTATAATCCAAGCCCAGCTTTACATCATACTCCATTTTGGTTGCGTTTACCATCAAACTACTTATGTTTAAACTGCATATGTTTAATACATCCTTTCACAGCATGGCAATCTAGACTTTTCTTTCTTTCCCCACTCAAACTTCTCAACAGAGTTCCGACCCTAATTCCACTTCCTTCCGCAACCCCGTACCCTCACCTTGTTATCACCGACCTTTGCCTGGTCTTGGCTGTTCAGGAAAAGCCCATGGTTCACTCAATCCACTGAACATTTCCTGGTTCGTATCTTGCGTGACTCGTAGCAACCTTCAATGTCATTGATCTCTCTGAATAATCTCTTACGTGGGGTTTTCTCAGCTCACAGCTGCCCGTCTTCCTTTCACCAGCCTCACGACGCCTCACTTTTCCTCCTTCCCATGCTCCTCTTCCTCTGCTGGCTGCTTGGGTATGGAATGTCTTCAAGGTCTTCATCTTCTCACCCTCACTCTCAGAATATCCCTGGGCTACAGTAACCATTTGTCCTCTGCGTTCCTGAGAGGACCTCTGGTTCTTTTGTTTTTGTTTCTGTCCCAGCTTGTTCTGCTCAGTGCTGGCTAATTCTTCTGCTGCCAAAAGCACCTGGTTCTTTCCCAAGGAGCCTCCCCAGTCCTTATTCTTAAAGGAGTGATGGGGCTAACTTGGCGATGTAGGACCATGCTTCTAGTCTCTGTACTCCTGGAATCTCTTCAGAAATGCCTACAAGACCAGCGGGCTCAGGAGTTTTGTTGTCACTGCTAAAGAGACAGACATTCCCTTCGTGTGGGACCTAAACCAGAAGAGATGCAGCATGGAAGTACTGGAACCATTTTGCCACCATGAGCACGGAGCGTCCTTGGAAATGGAGCCAAGACGAGATGAGCAACTGCTTCCACTGTAAGCCTGACAACCTGCACCAGGGTGATGGCTGTAGACACCGAGGACACTCAAAACACACCAAAGCAGAAATCCAGAAGCTGCTGAGAGCTCAACACTAACGTAGACTTAAAACACACCCACCGCGGCTCAGGGAACTTTGCAGAAGAGGAGGTGCAAAGATCATAAGAGCCACATGCTAGGAGGGATTGTCCAGAGGCATTGCCCTCCCCCCCCACACACAATGAATGATTACTGCTCTCACAACTCATATGGTGTACCTGCAACTCCGTGGTGAACACCAGCAATCCTACTAAAGAGGGTCCTCTGCAGAGTGGGGTCAGGGAGGAGAAAAATGATGGTCCCAACCCTTGATGTGTCCATCCATAAAAAAAATAAAATGGATCCAATTGAGAATAGAGAAGCCATAAGAGAATATATATCCTTACATAAATACACATGTAGATATATATACATAAGTACATATATGTGTGTACATGTGTGTATTTATTATATTTCTATAGAACACAAGAATAAACAACATTTAATACACTTTACATATATAGGGTAAGTAAACTGTTATTAAAATGAATTTTGGCTTTTTAAATTTATTTAATGTGAATATCAGAAAGTTTAAAATCACATGTAATTTACATCATATTTCTATTGGACTATGATGTTCTGGACATTTCTGTTGCACAGTTGAAATTTTCTTTATTTTTAAGCCTGTCACTATCAACATAAACAATGGTCTGCAACCGTGAACTTCCTTTTAATATGATAAACAAATACATCACCTTCCAGTTCTTTCTTACCAGGCACCAGTGTCAGTGCAACAATGTGCCTGGTAAGAAAGAGATTTACTTTAAAACTTGTGAGGGGTCTTTTAAAAGTTGTGACCAGTTTTCTGCCTTTACTGATGTAGACATCTATTCATCTCTGGAAAAGACTTCCTTTGTTTCTGGAAGATAATTGGAGAAGATCCTGTCTTTGACCCAAAAGTAAAGCAAATATATACACTCATTATTTTTGAAGAAGATTGTCACCCAGTAACCTAGATGCAAATCCTTCAAACTGACATGTTATATATTTTGTTTATAAATGCAAATTTATGCATTTTTAAACAAGGATGTGTCCTTGAAGAGCTTTTAGAAGCAACATTTGATTTTTTTCTCTTAATTGGCTCTGTATATTATTCTTGGGATATATGTTTATGCACACACACACGCACACACACACGCGCGCGCGTGCATTCCATCACAAAACCAGCCCTCAGAGATCAGCAGCTTACCACATGATGAGAGAATGGATGGAGCGGCTTGGCTTGACTTTAGACTTGGGAGGTAAGGTCTAAAAGGAACCAGATGGCAAATTCTGAAGCCTAGCCTGGCCTGAAACCCTACATGTGCTGTTATTTCAGGTGGTGTCATCTGGACTTGGGGAAATCTGCTGTCAAACTGTGTGGCTGCCCTGTCTGAGCTCTTAAAGCCAGACCACACATGGTGGTGGGAGCTTCTGGCTCTGAAGAAGATGGCTGTGAGGCTGGGGGAGAGAAGTCATTCTCATCGCCTGATGACAGTAGCACATCTGCCCTCTTGAGTAGGAGGGCCCGGAAAGGCACTGCAGTGACGGCTGGTCACTGCAAGCAAGCTGAGGAGTCCAAGGACATGGGCATAGGCAGGGGGCAACCATGGTTCAAGGGTAAGAAATAGTAGCAGGAAGTTAGCTCTCATCTAGGTATTCCTCTCCTGAGTCGTAATTCTCTGCCAACCTCCACAGCTATCTGACAAATTTTGTTAAATGCTGCTCTCTGGTCATCTGTGTGCTCTGTAAGGTTAAGGGAAACTGTATCTGCCTGCAGTGGGTATAATTGGTGTTCCCCCTCCCCATAAACTCATGTGTTCTGAAGGTTTGATCCCCAGCTGATGGCCATTTGGGAATTAGATCCTTACTGGAGGAGGTGTGTTGTTGGGGGCGGGCTTAGGGGTGTTATAGCCAGCTTCCCCTTGCATGTGTTTGGCCCACTCTCCTGCTGTGGTTGTCCACCTGATATTGACCAGGAGGTGATGTCCACCCTCGGCTCATGCTGTGCTTTCCTCTGCCATTGTGGAGCTTCCCCTCGAGTCTGTAAGCCAAAATAAACCCCTTTCTTCCCATAAACTGCTTCTGGTTGGATGTTTGTTCCAGCAAGGAGAAATGGACTGCAATGGTACCTACACTTGGAAAAAGTGAAAGACAAAGAAGAAGAAGGAGGAGGAAGAAGGAGGAGGAGGAGGAGGAGGAGGAGGAGGAGGAGAAGAAAAGGAAGGAAGGAAGGAAGGAAGGAAGGAAGGAAGGAAGGAAGGAAGGAAGGAGAAATAAAGAGAGAAAGAAAGAAAGAAAGAAAGAAAGAAAGAAAGAAAGAAAGAAAGAAAGAAAGAAAGAAAGAAAGAAAGAAAGAAGATAGGGAGGAAGGAAGGAAGGAAGGAAGGAAGGAAGGAAGGAAGGAAGGAAGGAAGGAGGGGCTGGAGAGATGGCTTAGCGATTAAGGTGCCTGCTTGCAAGCTGAAGAACTCCTGTTTGATTCTCCAGGTCCCATGTTTAGCCAGACACAAAGTGACGCAAGGGCACAATGGGCATACTTGCCCCAAAGGGGGCGCACACATCTCAAGGTCATTCACAGTGGCTGAAAGGCCCTGATGCACCCATTCTCTATCTGTTTTTTTTCTCTCTCTTTCTCAAATTAAAATAAAGAAAGAAGGAAGGAATAAAGGAAGGGAGAGAGAGAGGAAGGAAAGAAAGAGAAAGAAAGAAAGAAAGAAAGAAAGAAAGAAAGAAAGAAAGAAAGAAAGAAAGAAAGAAAGGAAGGAAGGAAGGAAGGAAGGAAGGAAGGAAGGAAGGGGAATAAAATGAACAAAGTGGTTCAGAGAAGTCACATAGGAGCTGAAGCTAATTGACTTGCCGGGTCTCAGGACATCATCAAGGGGAAGTATTGGTAGCGGTGACCAGTGAACTCCATGAGAGATTAGAACATGTCAGCATGACTGACAGATAGGTATTCCAAGAAATTGCTTAGCAGGGAGAACACAGTAGAAAAGGGAAATTCTAGGAGGTCGTTGAGTGAGGTTAGACTTGGTTAGCTCAGGAACCCAGGCAGGGCATGGCACCTGCTAGGAAAGTATCCACCACTGGGTGGCATGCTAAATTCTACAGGCTTTGCATTGAACAAGCGAATGCTTGGGGAATGGAGACAGCAACACTCACCAAGTATTCCAGGGGCTGTGCACCATTTCCTTGCACCTGCTCAAGGGAGGACCTTGTATCGAACACCGCTGAGGATGTGATAGAGGAAAATGAAAAACACACCATTTTGGAGACTCTTACCCACCCCCATGCTATGACAATCAAAAAAAAAAAAAAAAAAAAACGACATATTCCAGAAAATATAGTTACAAGATTAAAGAATTGCTATCTTCCTGGGTCTGATACTGGTTTGAATGAATATCCATGTAAGTCCCCCATAACCTTAGGTATTTTTGATTAAACTTCCTACTTAGTCTTCAGCAGGCAGAGCCCTGCTGGAGGGGGTGTGTTGCTAGGCATGGATCTGGAGTCCAGCCCTACTAAGTATGTAGGGAGCCAGCTTGAGATCTGGCTGTTTTGCTTGCTAGCATTGGTTTTTTCTCTCTCCCTGCTATTATGTGTGATGAAGAAAGCCACCTTCTTCTACCGTGATGAAGCTTCCCCTGGAATCTGTAAGCCTGGAATAAATCTTTCCTCCCTAAACTGCTTCTGGTTGGGTGTTTGTCCCAGAAAGGAAAAGGGAACTACAGTACTCCCTGTATGGATCAGAGTCTGCCATCAGCCTCTTTTAAGAACATAATGTAGGGCTGGAGAGATGGCTTAGTGGCTAAGACACTTGCCTGCAAAGCCTAATGACATGGGATTGATCCCCCAGTACCCATGTAAAGCCAGATGCACAGTGGCACATGCATCTGGAACTCGTTTGCAGTGGCTGGATGCCCTAGGGCACCCATTCTCTGTCTCTCTTCTCTTTCTTTCCCTCTCTCTCTGCTTGCAAATGAATTAATAAAATATTTAAAAAATTAAAATACAATGAAAATACTGAGTGTTTTCTACCTAGGTGTGTGTGTGTGTGTGCGTGTGTGAATCTATGGTGATTTCTCATTACTCCTCAAAATAACATCAGTCCTTGCCTTTGTCAATCTGTTTGTTTCTCTCCAGCTTCACTGCTTGCAGCCCCTCACCACATTCCTCATGCTTTGGCCACAGCAAGAGTCTGTCAGCGTGTGAACTAGAACAGACATCTCTTTAGACTTCTTACCTAGCCCCCCAATTTTTCCACCCTGGGCCCCAATCCCTCTTCATCTGCTCCACTCTTTTCCCTCCCTTTAGGTTCTGTGTGAACTGAACAGATGTCCCATGTCCCCTAGTAGCCCCAACATAAGCTGAGACCTGGACAGGACTTCCATATTGGAGTTCACCCCGTCTTTCCCTTGTGATTTGGAGAGCTGAGACTAATGACAAGAGAGGAAATCTATGTTGGTATACGAAAAGAATCAGAGACCAGGTGGGGCTGAGAAGAACCATCCAGCTGAGCCCCCCACTGAACAGCCTGCCAACCACAAGATACATGAGTGACGTCATACTAGATCAACCATCTTCAGGAAAGATGGTCTGAACCAAAAGGCCACTTCAGGAATCCCAGTTCTCCCAGACAACCCAGAAAATGGTGAGGTAAATCAACAAAAAGTGGATGGAAGTGTCTATTTTCAACAGGGGCCTTTAATCACAGAAAATAACCAAGAGAGAACACTCCATTTTATGAGAACTCCTTTACAAAAAAAAAAAAAAAAAAACAACAACTTACAGTAAATATTCTGACAATATCCTTAGAGAGCTACTCATGACAACTTAAATGACAAAATCTTGGGGGCCGGAAAGATGGCTTAGAGCTTAAGGCACTTTCCTGCAAAGCCTAACAGCCTGGGTTTGATTCCCCAGTGCCCATATAAAGCCAGATGCACAAAGTGGTGCATACATCTGGAGTTCATTTGCAATGGCTGGAGACCCTGGCATGCCCATTCTCTCTCTTTATCTCTCTTCTCTCCATGTCTCTCTGGTTGCACACAAATAAGTAAATTTAAAGAAAAATATTGGGCTAGAGAGATGGATCAGTGGTTAAAGATGCTTGCTTGCAAAGTCCGATGGCTCAAGTTCTATTCCCTGGTACCCACATAAAGCCAGATGCACAAAGTTGTCGGAACACATGCACTGGCCAGAAGGAGTTAATGACCATAAGGATGAGGAAGGCTCTCCCTAAAATATAGTTCCTGGAACAAAGGGTTCGGAATACAACAGTCAATCTCTTGAGTCATGGTGTACATGTGTTCATGCCTCCCTGATTCCTGCTTTCTCTAAGATAACATTTGTTCTCAACTTAGTGTTTGCCCTTGAGTAGCACGACTAACTTCCATGGAACTTGAATCTGTAAAACAACTTTGTTTGTCAAGATGTGTTCCCTAATTGCCTTGGATATAAAAATGCTAGGCTCTCTGCAATAAAGTGTCAGATGCATAAGGCTTCCTGCCCCTGTGTCCTCATTTCAGGTCTTGCCTCCAGGATCCCGTGAATCAAGAATTCACACAAAGTGGGGCTGGAGAGATGGCTTAGCGGTTAAGGCACCTGCCTGCCAAGCCTATGAACCCCAGTTCCAATCTCCAGGTCCCACGTTTAGCCAGATGCAAAGTGACGCAAGGGCACAATGCCGCACTTGCCCACAAGGGGGCACACGCATCTGGATTTCGTTTGCAGCAGCTGAGAGGCTGCTGGCGTGCCCATCTCTGTCTTCCTCTCCCTCTCTCTCTGTCTCTCTCCAAAAAAAAAAAAGAAAGAAAAGAAAAGAAAAGAAAGAAAGAATTCACACAAAGTGGTGCATCTATCTGGAGTTCATTTTCAGTGAGACCCTGGTACACCTATTTACTTTCTCTCTATCTCTTGATTGGCTTATAAATAAATAAAATATTTTTAAAGTCTTATTTTGAAGCAAGTATACAAAAAGAAACTGAAATTTGTGTGTAGGAATCACTTCTTTCACTGATTCTCTTTCTCGCTCTTTTTTATGTGAGAGAGTGGGAGAGACAATTGACACACCAGGGTCTCTAGCCACTGTGATCAAACTCCAGATGTGTGAGCTCCCTTGTGCACATGTGCAACCTTGTGTGTTTATGTCACTGTGTGTCTGGCCTATGTGGGACCTGGATAATAGAACATGACTCATTAGGCTTCTCAGGCAAGTGCCTTAACCACTAAGCCATCTCTCCAGCCCCTGATTCTCTTTTTATTGATAATTATATACTTCTTAATGTTGTGATGTGTTATGGGGAGTAATGACCTATCTTTCTCCTTGACACTTGAAACTCTTCTATTTCAGACTTCACACTGATTTGTCAAGTTTGGAAGTGAATATCTCAAATATGCAGGTATTCTTTTTTATTATTGATTTTTAAATCTATTTGCAAGCAGAAAGAGATATAGAAAAGACAGACAGAAAGAGATTGGGTGTGCCAGGGCATCCAGCCACTGCAAACGAACTCCAGATGCATGCACCACTGTGCATCTGGCTTTACATGAGTCCTAGGGAATCCAACTCAAATTGTTAGGTTTTGTAGGCAAGTTCCTTCTCTCCAGCCCAGGTATTTTGTTTTGTTTTGTTTTGTTTTGTTTTGTTTTGTTTTGTTTTATTTTGTTTTGTTTTGTTTTCCAATAGGGTCTTACTCTAGCTCAGGCTAACCTGGAATTTACTATGTAGTCTCAAGGTGGCTTCGAACTCTTGGCGATCCTCCTACCTCTGTTTCCTGAGTTCTGGGATTAAAGGCGTGCACCACCACACATAGCCAGCCCAGGTCTTGTTCTGAGGTTGCCAATACATCATTCTTCATGAATTCTCTTGCTTAATTGAATCATGACTATTTGCAACAAAGCCATGTAGAAGAATAACATGCCCCTTGCGTTCAGTTTTTCCTACAAGGTGTAAGGGCATGTTAATGTTTTAGCTCGGATCACCCGCGTTGGTAACTGGTACAAAGCAGACACCATTTCAGGCACCACGAGCAAGTCTGCAGCCTCTCGGAACCTCAACCTCCTTCAATAATAAAGGGGAATAATGGCATGGCACTTGCAGAGTCGATCTGAGGGTGCCTGCCTTGTTCATACTGTACATTTCCTACAGGAATGTTTTTTATAAGTAAGTAACTGTTAAACCCTCTCAGTGAGGAGGGACTGAGCACAGTGGTGACATGGCATCCTCCCCCGACCTGCAGTAGCTGCGGCTCCTTCCCCTTGTGTTCCTAAGAAGGCTTTCTTACACGTCGTCACGGCCATTCATGACAGACGTTTGCTTTGCAGAGGACCAAGTGGAACTAGGAAACCTATAGCCATGAATCAACTTAGCAGGTAGCAAGGAACTCAATTCTCTTAATCAACACATGGGAAAATGAATGACACATTTCAAATAAAGTACTGCATAGAACCAACTTTGAAAACTAATTCAACTTGGTTTATAAAGAGATATAAGGGGCCGGGCGTGGTGGCGCACGCCTTTAATCCCAGCACTCAGGAGGCAGAGGTAGGAGGATCGCCGAGAGTTCGAGGACACCCTGAGACTACATAGTTAATTCCAGGTCAGCCTGGACCAGAGTGAAACCCTACGTTGCAAAACCAAAAAAAAAAAAAAAAAAAAAAGAGATATAAGGGACCCCAGAAAAGTCTGTATAATTTGATAACACCAATGACAGTAACTGTACATATGGAAATCTCCTTTCCTTTTTTTTTTTTTCTTTTGGTTTTCCAAGGTAGGGTCTCACTCTAGCCCAGGCTGACCTGAAATTCACTATGTTGTCTCAGAGTAGCCTCAAACTCACGGCGCTCCTCCTACCTCTGCCTCTCGAGTGCTGGGATCAAAGGTGTGAGCCACCACACCCAGCATTCTTTTCCTTTTCCAAAGATGGCAGTGAGAGTAGGCCTCAGAGCTGCCGGCTTGTCTGTGGCATCTGTGTAGATGACTTCCGGTCTCAGGATAGCAGGTCTGGCTCCGATTTTAGGGAACTGTCCATGTTGACAGTACTGACCACCTGAACCACAGGCTCCTTTGCCCTAAGAGAGTGGTCTGTTCATCAGATCTCGGTTACATAAGCTCCCAGCATTCAGCAAGTTTGGCTTCCTTTCTTTTTAAAAAATATTTAATTTAATTTATTTATTTGAGAGAGGGAAAAAGAGAGAGAGAGAGAGAGAGAAAGGGCATACCAGGGCTTCCAGCCACTGCAAACAAACTCCAGATGCATGCGCCACCTCGTGCATCTGGCTTACAAGGGTCCTGGGGAATCGAACCAAGGTCCTTTGGCTTTGCAGGCAAGCGCCTTAACCACTAAGCCATCTCTCCAGCCCCACCTTCCTTTCTAATGATTACTGTGTTTTGGATTTGCCAAGTAGCCAGGGAGTATTTATCAATTTCTTTGCTGCTTGCTTTTAAGTGATCACTGATCTATAATTCCTGTCCAGTTTATCACTCGGGTCTACTTTATAAGATGACTATTTATGAGGCAATGTGCATGTTGCCTGGCCTTGGACAGCTCCAGTGATGGCACATTTCAAGGGCCCCACTGTTATAAATACACCTCCCTTTCGGCTGAGCTCATCACAGAGTGGAAATAAATAGTACGGTGAATTTTATCTACAGCTTGTCAGTTCTGTGAGCTTGTCTCATCCAGGTTTTTTGCCTTGCCGCCAGCCCCACAAGTAAACTCTCAACTCTTAAGTCGCCTATGAAGCAGTTGCTAGCTCTTTCTGAGGGTCCAAATATCAGCATAAAAGTGTTTGGTGAATAGGACTCCAAAAATGGATAAAATGTCTACAGGATTCATATTGGAATACAAGAAGCAAATTGCAGGGCTGCAAAAAAAAAAAAAAGTAAACATTTATAAGATTTTTCAAATACTGTCCTTTCTCTCCCCCTCAAACATAATTTGTATTTCCTAAGTTTTGCGTGTGTGTGTGGTGTGTGTGTGTGTACATTTTTAAACATCTTGACATTTGAATCTCAAGAGAATCCATTAGGTGCTTCTCAATAAATTATTCAAATCTCCTGGATTCCTTATCTTCAAGGTGTTTCTTTAAACCAAGGAGTATTGAATTAGAAATCTAGGAGACCATGCCTGTGACCTTTACGGCCATTATTTTGGCAGCACCATTATCAAAATAAACTTAGTTCCTAGAGTGTTTAAACAAAAAGAATGGGTTGAGGCTAACTTTCCATCTAAAATCATGTGAAAATACTCTGAGGGGAGAGAAAGCCATTTTGTTTAGAAAGTCAATCTTTTTAATTCAGCCTTTTTTTTTCCCCCTGTGTAGACTAAACAAATAAGTCACCATAGACACTGTACATTTTTTTCCTATTCCTTTCTCTTGGGATGAAATATGAAATAATCTGCAAAGTAATTTGATCCAGCAATTAAAAACAAGGACATGAATTACACTAACAACTGTCACCTAGGAAGAATTAATTCCCTCATAACGCCGCCTGATGTTACAGACCCTGGGTGATTACGAACAGATTGTAACTGGAAAAGAGCCAAACCAATTCAGGTATCTCCAAAACACAGGGGTAAGGCGCAACTTGCAAACACAGAACATTTTTTTTATTATTATTATTACCCACTGGAGTATCTTTTTGCATGTGGAGTCTGGATGTTTACCTAGCGATTTCTCAAGGCACCCAGAAACACAGTGCAGCAAGGGACTGCGCGTGGCCATGCAGTGGATTCCAAGCTGCTGGGAGGTGGCACTCTGCCAATAGAAAGTGGACCTGCTGCTGCCTGCTTCTAGACATGCTAACCCCAACCCCCCCCCACCGAGTGTGGACCGCTGCCTGCTTCTGTTTTGTTGGGCAGTGTGTCGTCCTAACTCATGAACATCAGCTGGCTGGTATGTCATCGGGCAAAGTAGGCAGCAGACATCACTAGTGCCTGCTGCTTACTGGCAGAAGTGTAATTTTTCCAATGGTACGCAGATTTTTAGGGCTCTTTTTTTTCTGATATTTCATCATTTCTAGTTTAAGGCAAGGCAGTGAAACTCTTGCTGAAGAAGACAGCTATCCTCTGGTGTTGTGGAAGGAATTCAGTGTGAAGCGTTAAGTGATCAATGGTGTCTCCCCAAGCCCCTTGCAAAAGTAATACATAGGGCTGGAGAGGTGGCTTAGCGGTTAAGGCACATGCCTGTGAAGCCTAAGGACCCCGGTTTGATTCTCCAGGTCCCACATAAGCCAGATGCACAAGGGGGCGCATGTGTCTGGAGTTTGTTTACAGTAGCTAGAGGCCCTGGAGTGTCCATTCTCTCTCTCCCTATCTCTTTTTCCCTCTGTCTGTCTATAATAAATAAATAAATAATAAAAATAAAATCTTTTTTAAAAAAGTAATACATAGTAATTGTTATTTTAAAATATTTATGTTGGGCTGGAGAGATGGCTTAGGGGTTAAGGCACCTGCCTCCTAAGCCTAAGAACACTGGTTCCAATCTCCAGCGGTTCCAATCTCCAGGTCCCACGTTTAGCCAGATGCAAAGTGACGCAAGGGCGCAATGCCGCACTTGACCACAAGGGGGCGCACACATCTGGATTTCGTTCACAGCAGCTGAGACACTGCTGGCGCGCCCATCTCTGTCTTCCTCTCCCTCTCTCTCTCTCTGTCTCTCTCTGTGTCTCTCTCCAAAAAAATAATAAAAAATTTAAAAAAGAAAGAAAGAAAAAATATTTATGTTTATTTGTTTGTGAGGAGAGAGAGAGAAGGGGGAAAGAGAGAGAGCAAATGGACACACAAGGGCCTCTAGCCACACTGCAGATGAATGACAGATGCGTGTGCCACTTTGTGCATCTGACTTTACATGGGTACTGGGGAATTGAACGTCAACAAAAATAACCAAGGACAAAAAAGAAAACAAACCCCCTCAGTAGTTAATCTACTCAGAGCAACAACTATTAACATTTTGTTGTGGTTTTCTTTCTAGCCTTTGTTACATTTTTAGAGGTTGGGATAATACTTCCTATACAATTTTGTATCCTGTTTTGCTTTATTCTGTTTGCTCAAAATTTGTCAGATGTAGTTTAGCATGTCACTGCAATATTATTCAGACATATCATTTCTCACAGCAGCACAATTATCTATATCTTTTGGATGTTCCAGAATTTATTTAAACAATCTCCTGGTGCTGTTTTCCTTTGTATATCTGTTTTTGCCTCTTTTTTTGCATGATTTTCTTTGTGTGTGTGTGTGTGTGTGTGTGTGTGTGTGGGGGGGGGAGCACATGTGTACAGGCGTGCATGCACTTGTGTGCACGTGTCCGCAGTGGAGAGGCCAGAGGACAACACCATGTCCTCTTTAGGGACATTGTTTCCTCCTCCCGAGACAGGGTCTCTCTTTGGCCCCGAGCTCACCAATTAGGTTTGACTGTTTGACTGGCTGGGCAGTGAGCTCCACAAATCCTCATCTCTCCACCTCCCCGGCGCGGAGCTCATAGGCCTGCACCATCAAGATGGGTACTTATGTGGGTACTAGGGATCAACTCAGGTCCTTATGGGCAAACACTTTACCCATTGAGCTATGGCCCCACTCCCACCCCCATTTTGGGCGATCTGCTAAATGTGTCAAAGGATATAAACAACTTTTACAAGTTTCTTCCTCTTTTAAGAGATATTACTTTCCTCATTGTAGCATAAGCTCATTGAAAGAACAAACCACTCTGACATTTAAAGCAAAAAAAAAAAGCATTACTGTTTGTCTCTGGTCACACATACAGTTCTCTCTCTCTCTTTTTCCTTCTTTCCTTTCTTTTTCCTTTTTCTTTTATAATGTCTTCCTTTCCTACATTCTAAGAAAAAAAAAACAGTCATATCACACACACAAAAATTAATTTGTTTGCAATTTTCTTTTGGCACCTGGTGATGTACTATGGACACAATGGAGATAACTTTTTGTTTGTTTTGTTTTTCGAGGTAGGCTCTCACTCTAGCCCAGGCTGACCTGGAATTCACTATGTAGTCTCAGGGTGGCCTCGAACTCACAGTGATCCTCCTGCCTCTGCCTCATTAGTGCTGAGATTAAAGGCGTGCGCCACCACACCCAGTGAGATAACGTTTTTAAGGATCATGGTGTACGTAGGTCAGATTAATGCCCAGTATGGCCAAGTCTCATTAACATAGCATGAAGTATCATTTTATGCTACTATTGCATCACTGAATATGGACTCTAATTTTTCTATTTACTGGTAACTTACTATGGCTTTGCTTTGTGTTTAGAAACATGAAGTCCAATGCTTTCTCACTCTTGCCCTGTCCCCTTGACCTATTTACTTGCTGTCATCTGGTTTGTATATTGATTCATAGGTGCTCTTTATATAATAAGTCCTTTTGACTGTTTTCCACTATTGTGACAAACATTTTCATGCTTCCTGTCTGCCCTTTTAGTTTTTTTTTTAATTTTTTTATATTTACTATTTTTATTTTGGAGAGAGACACACAGAGAGAGGGAGAGGAAGACAGATAGAGATGGGCGTGGCAGCAGCCTCTCAGCCGCTGCGAACGAAATCCAGATGCGTGCACCCCCTTGTGGTCAAGTGCGGCATTGCACCTTTGCATCACTGCATCTAGCTAAAACGTGGGACCTGGAGACTGGAACCAGCGTTCATAGGCTTAAGAGACAGGTGCCTTAACCGCTAAGCCATCTCTCCAGCCTCCTTTTTAGTTTTATTTATTTTGTGTCTGTTTTTTTTTTGCATGTATAGTATATGTGGTGTGTGTGCGTGTGTACATGCAGGTATGCATGCATGCGTGCACAGGCAGAGGCCAGAGAATGTCGGGTATCCTTCCTCTATTGTCCCCATGTACTTCCTTTGGACAGAGTCTCTCTGAAAGCAGAGCTGCACCTTTTTTTTCTGCCATTCTCCCATCTGTGTTCCCCACAGAATTGGGGTTACAGACACAGGGGGACACTTGGCTATATGCGTGGGACTCCAGGACATCAAGCTAGGCTCTTGAGCTGTCTCATTTGCAGCAAGTGTTTTTATCCACTGAGCCATTTCCCCAGCCCATGTATTTATTTTTAATTGGATTTAAAAAATTATTTTCTCTCTCTCTCAAATAAAAGAATATAAATAAATAAATGGGCCTGGAGAGATGGCTTTGCAGTCAAGGCATCTGCGGGCAAAGTTAAAGGACCCAGGTTCCATTCCCCAGGACCCACGCAAAGCCAGATACCCAAGGTGGCACATGCATCTGGAGTTTGTCTGCAGTGGCTGGAAGCTGTTACATGCCCATTCTCTCTCTCTCTTTCTCTCTCTCTCTCTGCCTCCCTCTCTCTCAAATAAAAAAAAAGATAAAATATTATTAAAATATATTCCTTCCTGGGGCTGGAGAGATGGCTTAGCAGTTAAGGCACATGTCTGTGAGGCCTAAGGACTCAGGTTTGATTCTCCAAGTCCCACGTAAGCCAGATGCATATGGTAGCACATGTGTCTGGAGTTTATGTCCCATTCTCTCTGTCTCTCTCTTTCTCCCTCTCTCTGTCTCTAATAAGTAAATAAATAAAAATAAATCTTAAAAAAATTTCCTTCCCTACCTTGTTTTTCTCTCTTATTTTAAAATATAGTCCATCATCCTTCATATAGAGTAAACAAAATGGACATTTTGTTTTCTCATTATAATTGTTCTCTTGATCTACCTGGGATAGATTATAGAACATATTAGATCCGGCGTTACATTGACTCCTGTTCCCAGCTGTTCAGTTTTGCCTGTTCAATTATCATAGCTCTTCTTTCACAGACCAAGGTCTTATACGTACAAGGACGTGTTTCCAAGGGGCTTCTCGACTAGACTTCAAGCTTCAGCAAGCAGGCAAGCTATTTTCTGTTACCTTGAGCCTATCTCGTACCATTCTCTGTTAAACTGGAAGAAACTCAGAAAAACAAAGGAAAATTGGAATGCCTGGTGGGAACTGAGAGCCTATTCATGCTAAACTGACTAGAATCCGTGCTTCCACCCCAGAATGCTGAAGATATGAATAAAATATTATAAACCGTGCCTGAAAGACAAAAGGGATAGACAGCAATGTCAAGCCCATGACATGCAATTGTATAGAGAAAGAAAGAAGTCTGTCTGTAATCTGATTGAATTCTAGATACATGGCGCTTTCCAAATGAATAACCAAAGCTCTTTAATTTCGTGTTAAGTGCTTAATCATAGGGCTTTAATTCTCCTTATTAAGGTATGGAAGGAAAACGCAAATGTCGCACATCCTGGTCATGCAAACAGTGGAGAGAAGATATTTCAGGTTAAATCTTTCCAGAAGGAAAGGGAACTTGACTCCCCCGGGTTCCCCAAGAGCAAGTTCAAAAGCCCTGATTGATTGCTGGAAGTTTTGACTTCTCAAATCGTGAAGCCCAGAACTCGGTCTTGGATTTTCAGTCTCCGAGTTTTGTTTTGAATAATGGAATATTAGAGGCTATACCACATCTATCGTTGAATCTTTAGTGTGAGAAGAGACAGAAACAGTTACATCTTCAAGGTACTCCTGGATGAAGAGTCCTTGTTTATTGGGAGTAAGGGGAGAATGTGGTCAAGATACAAGACCGGCTCAAGTGTCCAGGCTTGCTTATAAAGGTTGCATCAGGGCTGGACAGATAGCGAGTAAGGCACTTGACTGCGAAGCCTAAGGACCCATGTTCCACTCTCCAGATCCCACATAAGCCAGATGCACAAAGCTGAGGCAAGCACAAGTTCACACGTACCCACTAGGTGGCGTAAGCATCTGGAGTTCGAGTGCAGTGGCTGAGGCCCTGGCGTGACAAATCTCTGTCTCTCTCTCACGGTCACTCACTCTTGCCTTCTCTTTAAAAAATAAAATGTTGCAGCCGGGCGTGGTGGCACACGCCTTTAATCCCCGCACTCGGGAGGCAGACATAGGAGGATTGCCATGAGTTCGAGTCCACCCTGAGACTACATAATTAATTCCAGGTCAGCCTGGACCAGAGTGAGACCTTATCTCAAAAAAAAAAAAAAAAAAAAAAAAAAAAAGGTTGCATCATATTACAGTCTTGGCAGATAAGATACAAAGGAAGAAAATGTAAAGTATTTAAGCCTGGGTTATAATATCATTGGGGGTTAATACATCCTGGTAATTCACAATTTACTCTTAACTTATTATCCCAAAGTGAGAAGATTACATCTGAAATCACAAAAAGCCACAATAAGATGGCACTGCTAATGCCTCAAGCTGATGTTATTAAAAGCTCTAATTCATAGTTTGAGTAGCCTAGCCATGCGTTGAGCAGCAGTGTTAATGCAGAGAAGAAAAAACTTGGACCCAAATTTCCTGCATCAGGAAAATTTACAAGAGCAATATTGCTGCCAATCAAATTGGCAAAGCCATTCTGATTCAGAAACCAGATTTCCTGATTAAAAATTTGCAATCAGATCAGGTTTTGAATGATGCAAAGCTGCATGGGACAAGCATTATTAAGCACTTCAAAGTTCTAACATAGCCAGTGGAGGTTTTCCACAGTGGCTTCTGTTTTGTTCTTTGTTTTTCTTCATGTATTTATTAAGGAAAAAGAGAGGCAGAAAGAGAAAGCGGGGCAGATAATGGGTGCTCCAGGGCCTCCAGCCACTGCAAATGAACTCCAGATGCATGCACCCCCTTGTGCATCTGGCTCACATGGGTCCTGGAGACTCAAACCTGGGTCCTTGGACTTCACAGGCAAATGCCTTAACCACTAAGCCATCTCTCCAGCCCTACAGTGGCTTCTGGAGTCAGTCACCTTTTAAGTGTCTGTAGTGACAAGTCTTAGCTGCTTATGATTTGGCCACATTTGCCTTCACTAAACACAAAAAAATTTAAAAAAAAAAAAATGCTTCTGAAAGATCCTGTAGAGACACAACTGCATCCACCAGCTTTCCCCCAACTAGGCCTATTCATAAGTACACTGATAATATGGGTAAAGAATTGATCTCGCTTTAGACACATATTTGGGGTGGTGCCCTGTTTAAAAATGTAAATGCTGGGGCTGGAGAGGTTGCCAAGTGGTTAAGGTGTTTGCCTGTAAACCCAAAAGACCTTGGTTCGATTCCATAGTACCCACATAAACCCAGATGCACAAAGTGGCGCATGCATCTGGAGTTTGTTTGCAGCAGTTGGAGACCCTGGAACACCTCTGGCTCTCTCTCTCTCTCTCTCTTTCTCTCTGCCTGTTGGTATGTCTTTCTCTCTCTCGCTTTATGTGCCTTTTTACTTGCAAAAAAATAATTTTTGGGGGAGAGACACAGAGAGAGACAGAGAGAGAGGAAGAGGAAGACAGATAGAGATGGGCGTGCCGGCAGCCTCTCAGCTGCTGTGAACAAACTCCAGATGTGTGCGCCCCCTTGTGGGCAAGTGCGGCATTTCGCCCTTGCATCACTTTGCATCTGGCTAAATGTGGGACCTGGAGATTGGAACCTGCATTCTTAGGCTTAGGAGGCAGGCTCCTTAACCGCTAAGCCATCTCTCCAGCCCTAAAATATTTTATAAAATGTAAATGCTTAAGCAGTAGTGACAGAGGTGTCAAGTGGCTCATTGTACATTTTATAAATATAAAGGCTTTTTTTCCTTGCAAAGAGCGAATTATTTCACAACCTTAAGTACTTCAGCTAAGTTTTCCTCGGTGAGCCAGACGTAAAGGAGATCTGCTGGTGAGAAAGCATGTCAGTATATATTCACAGTAACAAAAACCTTCCTGTTATCTAACTCAAATCTCCTTTGTGCCAGCAAGGTAGTCAGTCCATCACTTCCCTAGGGCTATTCTGTGATCGTGCTCATGGAGATGCAAATATGGTCAAACTTCATCTTTACAGCATCTTTAAAATATAGATTACAAGACAGCCATGACTACAAGGACCATGCCGTGGTATTTAGCAAGCATCGTGCTATGAGACACAAGCCTGCCACTCCATTAATGCATCTCGTACCATTCTCTGTTCTCATTATCATTTTATCTTAAGAATTAATACATCCTGCCATCTTCTATTCTGGTGACAATCCGGAGAAATCCGTGAGGCTGAATACATTTTGTACCACTTTGTTCTGCTCATAATGTTAAGATGTTCTCGAGAATGGATTAGTTCAATGCCACTCTCCCTGCTTTATCTTGAGAATGAGAACTCAAACAGTTAGAAAATTTCACCCGATATTGGTGTGAATGTGTTTCTAGTATAAAGATTGTATAAAGAGAGAGACTAGGGAAAATAGTTTCATTTGTCTTTGTTTGTAAGATTCTGGGGCTGGAGAGATGGCTCAGCAGTTAAAGGCATTTACTTGTTTCTAAGATTTTTTTTTTTTTTTTTGACCTCCCATAAATTTTAAAGGGAACGTGTAAGAGGCACATGCAAACAGTGTTCACCCTGTAACAATGGCCCAAGAAAGAAAGAGAAGTTTTCACTCGGAGTCACTCCTTCTTCAAAGTGAAACAAAGAGATTCCTTCATCCCAATTACATATTTTTTAAAGAAAATATCCAACTGTTGGAAATACACAGCAATTCTCTAAAGAGTGAAACCCTAGCTGGAAAAAAAAAAGATTCAAATTTAGAAGAAAATAAAAATATCCTCTTAAAACTACAATTTCCAAGGTCATTTGATCATCAAATAAAACTGATCAAAGTGATTTGTTTTTATCTGAGATTAAGGAGAAGGGCTCTCCAAATAATGGCCAATTGTAAGGTGACAATTTTGTTTAGTGAATTATGGGACCGTTCTTCTTTGGACCGAAAGTCACACCACAGTGATGACCACAGCTGACCACGTTGCCGATGCAAGACCAAGCTGGTGACTCGCTGGGATAAGTGCATATTGAATCTGATGCTAGTTTTTCCTCATCATCTGCGATTTCTTTGCCCTCTCAAATGCCCCAGACCCTCCTATGATCTGCTTACCTTCTTTGGTTCCATAGCACATGTTTGTGAAGTGGCTTGGGGTACATTCTGTGTCTAGGAAAATAGGAAAAAGTATTTGGCTTCAGTGTTTCCAATTACAAAATTTATTCAGCCGTAGCCATGTTAGTCCAGTAAAGCTCTCACTTCCTTATATGAAGTCAGTTCCCTCTACCATTCTCCCAGTGACTGTCAACAGATTTTGTTCCCTGCAAAAATCTCATTTCTTTTGTTCTCTGCAGAAAACCATAACTTGCCTCTAAAAAAAATAGTCATCATCACCATAGTGCTGAGAAGACATGACAGAGGAATGTTCAGCACTGAACCATCCCTATCACACCTTCCAAGGCTCAGGGCTCATTGCAGAAGAGGTGGCGGGAAGAATGGAAGAGGCACAGGAAGAGTAGGACTGCTTACAATGTAACCGTCCAGACAGAAATTGGCCTCCATATCCATGAGCTTGCAGTGCCTGGCACTCTCTTCACAAGACCCTCATAATAGAAGGAAAAGATGATGACGTCAAAATAAAAGAGAGACATGGAGAGAAGGAGGGGATATGATGGAGTGTAGATTTGGGAAAGGGAAAGTGGGGGAGGGGAGGAAATTATCATGGTTTATTGTCTGTAAGTATGGAAGCTGTCAATAAAAAGGAAAAAGATATTCATAAGATGATCTCCCTCCAGAAATATGTTTAAATCTAGACTTTCTTCCCCCCATCCCCCACCATTCCCAGGCAATGCGGTAGTTGTTCCTTCTTGCCTTTGGGGGTCCTCAGTCCATCCAGACAGCAGCTCACCATCTCTAGAACCTCATCCCCTATGTTCTGGACTCTCCTTTCTGCACATTCAACCTCTCTTCCTTCTCACAAGTCAGGCTGGACCCCTGACTCAGGCATTTCAATTCCTTAAAATACCAATTAAATTGGGATTTTTTTTTTTAAGCTCCAAATACCACTCCAATTACCTTCTTTATTTCCCTTGGCAGCCACACTGCCCCTGCGCCAACTGATTTTTAACATTGTCATGTGACTCCTGCCCTGGCATGCCACAGAAACTGTGTTCATGACCCCAGAGTCACTAGCAGCCTCAGTACTGACGTATTTAGTGGACACATCTCTAAACATACGTCACTTCTCTATAGCATCGACACCACAGGCCACTTCTTCCTGCTTCAAACCATCTTACTTTGTTGTTGTGTTTTCTGTAGGGATATGGCATTTCTTTAAATTCTTTGCCTTCCCTAGGGCTGTTCTTTGTTTTAAAAAATATTATTTATTTATTTATTTATTTATTTGTTTGTTTGTTTGTTTGTTTGTTTGTTTATGAGAGAGAGAGAATGGGCACACTAGGGTCTCCAGCCACTGCAAATGAATTCCAGACGCATGCACCACCTTGTGCATCTGGCTTACATGGGTACTAGAGAATCAAACCTGGGTCTGTAGGCTTTGCAGGCAAGTGCCTTAACTGCTAAGCCATCTCTCCAGCCCTCTTACCTTCCTTTCTATGTTCTTCATGAATGAATTTGCATAATTCTATGGCTTCTCTATTTCTCATGTCTTTGTAACTTTTAGAGTCAATCCTCCATCTAGCATTTTCCACTGAGCCCTGATTCACTCCATCTCGTGTGTGATGTTCAATTGTGTGTCAATTTGACTGAGCTAAGGGACACCCAGACAGCTGGTAAATCATTTCCAGGTATGTTGATCAAAGGCATAGCTGAAAGACATGAACATTTGACTAAGTAGCCTGAATCAATCTCCTTTCACCCATGTAAGGCGGCATCGGTCCAGTCAGCTTTGGTTCTGGGTAGAAAAAGATACAGAAAGGCAAACTATAGTCTCTCCTTAAATGGTGAAACCCATTTTTCTCCTATAATGAGGGATCAAAGGCCCTGGGTCTTGAGGCATGTGATTCTAGGACTCATATCTGTGGGTCAAAGCTCCAGTTCTTGGGCTCTGGGTCACACTCAGCTTTCTGGGTCTCCAACTGGCCGAGACAGATGGCAGGACTTCTCAACTTTCGTAATCATGTCAACCAATTTCCGTAATATATCCCCTCTTACACATTTCACTGTATTCTATTGGTGTTCCTCTGTGAGAACTTGACTAATACATTTGAAGTCAGCGCAACATCACAACCCATTCTGAAGTTCCAGCCAGTTTGACGTAGGCTGAGGGTGTTAAAGGTAAGATATAGGAGCTCACCTCACTTATAGGAGTCGCTCGCTTCAAGTGCTGATCCACTTTTTTTTTTTTTTTTTTTTTCAAGGTAGGGTCTCACTCTAGCCCAGGCTGACCTGGACTTCCCTATGTAGTCTCAGGGTGGCCTCAAACTTATGGTGATCCTCCGACCTCTGCCTCCCGAGTACTGGGATTCACTTTTCACAACTGGCAGGTTTTGAAACAAACAACAGACAAACATTCAAAGGATTCACTGTCTGCACTCTCTCGAATTTACTTCATGTTTCAGGTTATTGTCATTCAAATAACCTAACAATTAATGACATCACCAAGCATGTCACCACACCACACCCTCCCCATTTCTACTACTTGACTATTTTCCTACTCTCTCAGTCTCTCTGGTTCTTGGAGTCTCAGGGAATGGCCTCAAAATGCTTAAACAAGGCATGATCCATCAGGACCTGGCTGCCTCTCCAGTACTGGGATTCACTTTTTTCAACTGGCAGGTTTTGAAACAAACAACAGACAAACATTCAAAGGATTCACTGTCTGCACTCTCTCGAATTTACTTCATGTTTCAGGTTATTGTCATTCAAATAACCTAACAATTAATGACATCACCAAGCATGTCACCACACCACACCCTCCCCATTTCTACTACTTGACTATTTTCCTACTCTCAGTCTCTCTGGTTCTTGGAGTAAGAACACAGGGAGAATTTCCCATTGGTCGGGGCTCACCTGGAAATGCTGAAACAAGAGCATGCAACTCCATCAGGAAGCGATTTCAGAGAGCAGGAAATGGCTAGCACAATGGTAATTTTTCTCCAGAATTTTTCAGGAAACTCATTTTGCTCAAGAAAGCAAAGAATTTAAGACCTGAAAACCAACTTCCAGGACACTTAACATTCATTTTATACGTAGGGAAGACTTCAACCAGCTTCAAGTATATAATTTAAATTTTTTAGCTTATTCAGTAGTGTGACTATGGAGAAGGTAATTGCACGTCACCAATTTAGAAACGCCAGTCAGAAGAGAAGTTGCCCACGATCCTTCATGGTAGTTCACAGGATACAGTTAAATAGTAGGAAATGCCCATATAAATAGATGAAGAAAAGAGGCTGAAGTTATTTCAACCCGTTGCTCACATTTAGCTGCTCCTTTTATTCCAACACCAAACCATTGTTGCTATTTGCAGCTGAAATACAATTTAAATCTCCTGTGTGAAAGAACTCAGCTTCAATAGTCACCTTCCAGGGAAAAACTGTGTTTTTTGTTTGTTTTGGTTTTGGTTTTTCAAGGTAGGGTCTCACTCTAGTTGGCCTTGAACTCGTGACAGTGATCCTCCTACCTCTGCTAGGATCAAAGGCATGCACCACCATGCCTGGCTCTAGATTCTTATTGGAAGTGAAATAGCTGATTTACCACGGCCTCCCGTATGGCCAGAACACAGATGCGAATTTAGTCAAGAAGATCTGTTATTGGAATGGGTACCTTTAAAACACTACTCCCTAGAAAAAGCAAGATTTTGGGCTGGAACGATGGCTTAGCGGTTAAGGCGCCTGCCTGCTAAGCCTAAGAACACTGGTTCCAATCTCCAGGTTCCACGTTCAGCCAGATGCAAAGTGACGCAAGGGTGCAATGCCACACTTGACCACAAGGGGGCGCTTGCATCTGGAGTTCATTCACAGCAGCTGAGAGACTGCTGGCACACCCATTCTCTATCTGTCTTCCTCTCCCTCTCTCTGTTTCTCTCTCCAAAAAAAAAAAAAAAAAAAGAAAAAGAAAAGAAAGAAAGAAAAGCAAGACTTTGTGACTGAACTCATGAGTAGGTGTTTTCAGGCTTTCCATTGGTTTTCTCTGAATTTCCAAATACGTTTTACATCAGCCTAGGCGAGGAACAGTCCTCTGCCGCTCGGGGGCCCCATTTCATAGTGCAGGCTCCCCCACTTCATCCAACCCTGTTGTCGGCTACACTAGCAACAATGAGCTCTAATGGTGATGGCAGCTAGTCTGATGAAGATAGGGGCTGTTAGGGATGGAGGTGAATCCACCACACACACATTTCTCCAAAGATCCCAGACCCTCGGGGAGGGGGTACATTCTGATACACTACAGATGAAGAGTTTTTAGTTCCCATATTCCATCAGCCCAGACCCATAGTTCCTGGTACTAGTACTGTTTTCACCCCCAATACACTCCTTATCAATTTCCTTATGGCTTGAAGTTCAATTCCCCCGTACCCACATAAAGTCAGATGCACAAGGTGGCACATGCGCCTGGAGTTCGTTTGCAGTGGCTAGAGATGCTGGGTGCACCCACTCTTTCTCCCTTTCTTTCTTTCTTTCTTTCTTTCTTTCTTTCTTTCTTTCTTTCTCTTTCTTTCTTTCTTTCTTTCTTTCTCTCTCTCTCTATCTGCCCATCTCAAATAATAAGTAAATAATTTTTTTAAAGAATTCCTCAGTGTCAACTACATTTTCTTCAGGAAAGTAAGCTTTGGAAAAGAAAAGCAAAATGTTGGCCAGGCCGGGCGTGGTGTACTCGGGAGGCAGAGGAAGGAGGATTGCCATGAGCTCGAGGCCATCCTGAGACTACAGAGTGAATTCCAGGTCATCCTGAGCTAGAGTGAGACCTTACCTCGAAAACAAAACAAAACAAAAAAAAACAATGTTGGCCTGGTTCATAAGAGCAGGGCTAGACAGCAGCATGACACTGTTCATATATTTAAATAAGAAAAAGAAAAGTCTAATGTCAGCTCCAGCAAGAAGAAAAACGTCAGCCTTACTACAATATCTTTTCTATATATTACAGTTTATTATCAGTGACTGGAATGATTGTAAAAGCTCTACCTTGCATTTCAGCCACTCTTTCAATAGTATGTGTAAAGTCTAGGCATACATATATTATTCATTTAAAACTAAGCATTTGGTCAAAGTTCAGATTACTACAGAAAGTTGGTAAGTGGATCCCTGGGGCAAACAGAAGCCAGATTCTTTTTTTCCTACCCCTTTCTTTCTTTCTTTCTTCTTCTTTTTATTTTACTTTATTTTTTTCTTTCTTTCTTTATCTTTTTTTTTTTTTTTGGTTCCCATAAGACTCATTTCCAAACCCTGTGAGGTTTTATCAAGCTGAGCTGCAAGCATCCTGATCCTTTCAGACTCCAATTAACTTGTGCTATTCTATCGGCTTTAATTCAGGCCTATATTGCTCATCTCCACTAAGAAAAAAGTCCACATATAGAAAATGAGGTTAAGCAAAGTAGTAGCTGGAAATTTGTTGTTTTTCTTTCTTTCTTTTTTTTTTTTAAATTGGTCCCCAAGAGAGAGAACAAACATCCTAAGCTACTTTGACTATTACAAACAGAATCTCTGATAACCTCAAGAGTTTGGATAAGGGATAACCATTAAAGTGGGCCTCCCTACCCAAAAGTCTTGGAAGAATCAGAGGCGTTGCTTGGCAAGACTGCAGACAAAAACGGGTTTTTAACAGCACACATCGGGACCTGGGAAGAGACACAGAGGGCTGCTTTTTTTTTTTTTTTCATTCCTCCACCCCTTCCCCCCCCCCATCTCTCTTGCATTCACAGCTCTGTCTCTCATTTTGTTCCTCTCAACCAACTCTGAAGCCGTTGAAAGAGGGTTGGCTATAGCTCCTGGCAGCTACCTGGCAGCCCGTAGCCACAACCAGCTTTTCTTAAACTCCTGGCTGGCTTCTAAAAGGAAATTCAGAGGAAAGAGAATGAGAGAGAAGAGGTGGAGGGTGTGTGTGGGTTGAGGAGGGGGCAGGGAATGTAGCAGGTTCCCAGATGGAAGGGAGGTGGCCCTGAAGTTGTCAGAGGAGGTTCCACTGGCTCATGGGCAGGCCAACCAGGCCGTGGAAGTGACCCTAGACTTGAGTCAATTGTAACAACCTTTGACTAGGGTAACTACAGCAAGGCTCAGACTGAACACCACGGCCTGTGTGTCTTCTTTAGTGTTTATTTGTTCCATTTGTCCAAGTCCACATAACATTTTCAGAATTTTTTCTGTGCATGCAAGTTCATATCCTGTTGCTTCCACGCATGCAAATGCTAAGCGTTTATTCAGGTTTGCCATGACTGCATACCCAGCACTGTGATACGTCCTTTGACTTCTTTTAGTTTATTGTGACAACAGTCATTGAAGAGGAGACATTCTTCAGATGCTACGCCACACAATCCCTTCATTCCATTGATGAGAAAACAGGGGATGGCTTGTTTAAAGGTCATGCAGCTAGTAAGTGGCTGGTGGACTTGGACTCAAACCGAGGTATTTTGTTTTGTTTTTTTGTTGTTGTTTTTGCCCCTTAAAGTTGCTTGCTAAATCCTTCCCCAATACTGCTCTCAGAGCAAATCAAGACCTTACTTTTCCGAGCCTCAAGTTCCTCGGTGAAGTTTAATGAGGGGTTTTGGATGACGCTGTTACCCACTTCTGAAATGGTCTCTTAAATAAGGCCTCTTAAATAAGGCCTGCTTAACTCTGCAGAAACACAGTCCTCCACCCGGACAAAATGGGTTCAAGATCTAAAACTAGATCTCAATCTTTTGGTCAGAACTTCATATGTGAATATATATACATATATACATATACATATGTACATATATACATACATATACATATACATATACATATATATATATATATATATATATATATATTCCTTCGGAAGTGTTAAATCTTAGTGTATCTGCTCTTGTAAGGAAATAATCCCTTCTTCGATTTCATCTACCAACTACTGATTTATTTTTATTTTTTTGCTACAATAAACTCCTTACCAGAATTATCGATGGCCAGCTGTGGTGGCACACACCTTTAGTCCCAGCACTCAGAAGGCAGAGGTAGGAGGATTGCTGTGAGTTTGAGGCCAGTCTTTGACTACAGCGTGAGTTCCAGGTCAGCCTGGGATAGAATGAGACACTACTTGGAAATAATAATTTTAAAAAAAAAGAGTTTTCAATGTATTTATCACTCAATATTCATGAGGACTTGGCCTCAGGATCCTCATGGATGCCAAAATGCATGGATGATCAGGTCCCTTATGTAGAATAATATAATATTTGCATATAACCTACCAACATCCTCCTCTAAACTTAAAATAATATCTAGATTACTTAGAGAACAATACAAGCAGTTGCTCTACAACTTGTTTAGAAATGAATGACAAGCAAAAAAGAAATCTGTACATGTTGAGTATAGATATAATTTTAAAAATATTATTTATTTATTTATTTATTTAAGAGAAAGAGAGGAAGAGGCAGAGAGAAAGAGAGAATGGGCACGCCAGGCCTCCAGCCACTGCAAATGAACTCCAGACATAGGTGCCCCCTTGTGCATCTGGCTTACATGGGTCCTGGGGAATCAAACAGGGGTCCTTAGGCTTTGTAGGCAAACGCCTTAACCACTAAGCCATTTCCCCAGCCCTAGATATATTTTTTTCCAGAATATTTTCAGTCTGTGGTTGGTGACTCCCCAGGTGCAGAACTTGAGAATATAGTGAGCCAAGTATACTTCCTCATTCTCTCTCAAACTGAGTCAACCGGATGTGGCCCTGCAAGGCCACAAGAATCTCTCTTATTACGTTCACTTTCAATCTCCATGATGTTCTCTATTGCCTCGTATGAAGCAAAAGCTATCGCAGGATGGTACCGAGGAATGAGGACAAGAGCAGGCAGCTAGAGACCAAAACAACTCCTCACTCATCCAGTGTCTTCACTGACACTAGTAAGTGCCAAAAGCGTCATTTGACAGAATGTGTATATATATATATATTCATAAAAAGAGTGAAATACCAAAACAGAGTGAGAAAACAGAGTAAGGACTACTTAGAAAGTGGAGGGGGTTCTGTAGTGAGGCGTGGGGGAGGTGACAAAAGAAAGCAAAAGGAGGAGAATATGTTCAAATTATAATATGTTCATGTATTAAATTCCCAATTAAAATATCTTAACTGCTACAAGAGTTTCCATTACTTATTACACTTATACCCTTTTTTTTTTTTTTTTTGCTCAAGTCAATTGGTGAGTATGTAGTTCATTTCACTATTGCTATGTCATTCTAATAGATTCTAACAGTACATAATGTTTTTCTATGCTACCTAAACTAAAGGACTTCTGGTGTTTGCTGGCCATCGGAGTGCATCCGGGTTGCCTTGCCTGTGCTCAGCAGGAAAACAGGTTAATGAGGTAACGATATCCCTAGCGCTCCACGGATGGTGACAGTGGACCTGAGGCAAGCTCCTATGCCTCAAAATTTGAACCCAGGAATGTGCCATGATTTCATATATTTAAAAAAAAAGTAGGGACTGGAGAGATGGCTCAGCAGTTAAGGCACTTGCTACAAAGGCCAATGACCCGGGTTCAATCCCTCAATACCCACATACAGCTAGGTGCACAAAGTGATGCCCGCATCTTGAAATTTGTTTGCAGTAGCTGGAGCTTCTGGAGCATCCATTTTCTCTCTCTCTGTCTCTCTGCTTGCAAATAAATTATAGATATTAGTAGTTTTGACACAATCAAGTGTGCCTTTTACGAGTAAATACCTGACACTGGCAGTGTTTTAGCTCCCCCTTCTAACACACCTAGTCTCGTCCTGTTTCCCAGATGTGATTGGGTCATTTGGCAAGTGGTTCAAGGTCATTTTATAGATATGTTAATCACAATAATTGGGTTTTAAGTGCTCCATGATTTAGAGGTTCAATTAGACGTAAAGTTTGATAGAAAATCACATTTTTATTCATTTGCACCCCAGCAAACCCTTTGGGGGTGGCAACTAATATGAAATAGAGCGAACTCTGATGTACCAAGAACTTGACCTGACGTGAAGTCTGTTTCACATTTTACCCTGTCATCTAGCTCTCCCGTAGAATGGTAATGTACTCGTGTGAATATCACCATCATGTTGGGCAAAGCAATGGCTTCATGGTGGTTCAAAGGCGGCTTATGAGGCAATGTTCTCATATTGCTTGACTTTTCTTGAATACTACTTAAAAAAATTATTCATTTATTTGCAAGCAGAGACAGAGATAGAAAGAGAGAGAGAGAGAGAATGGGCATGCCAGGGCCCCTAGCCACTGCAAACTCCAGATGCATGTACTACTTTGTGCATCTGGCTTTATATGGGTAATGGGGAATTGAACCTGGGTCCTTAGGCTTTGCAGGCAAGTGCCTTAACCACCGAGCCATCTCTCCAGCCCATGGAAGAGAATTCTTGAGAACAGGAAGGCTGGGAGACAAATTTTCCTAGATCCTCTTGGTTAGAGGACATAATTCTTCACATTAATCCCTTCCACCTGGTCATGAGCCAGTGGAGCCAGTTACTGATGGATGGACAGCACTGGGGGGGGGGGCGGGGGACAGATGGACATACCCTTCAGACAGAAAAGACTGGTCTTATGGAAAACACTAACCGTTTCCTATTTCTTTACGACATGGCATCATAATAAAAACAGGCTCACCCTCTGTACCCTTGACCAAGATCTTTTTTCTTTCTTTGTTTTTTCAGTTCTGAAATTGGCAACAACAAGGGGCTTGGGGGGGAGGGAGAGATGCCCTCCTGCATCTCCCTTCAGGCCACAACAGCAGGTGTGCCTATTTTCAGAGGTAAGTAGAATATTTGCCAAATCATTTGGCACACTTCTACCAAAATCATGCCAAATTACCTGTCAAACTTAAATGGCATTTTAAAAAGAAAGACAAATGGCCTTCCGTCCTCATCCGCATGGATCCACAGTGCCATCCAGTGGCTTACTGAGTGGGTCACAGATGTACCGAGCTCCACTGTCTCCCAGGGTTTGGATCCAAGCTGACCACCCTTACCATGCCATGACCACCCTTACCATGCCATTGGTTCCTTTGGTGCCTACAGCCTTTGGGGCTTGGGAAGAGGCCATGCCTTGGGCATGACCTGGATTGGAGGAAAGCTGATGTCCAGACTTGGATGTCCTATCTAAGGCATGCTGTGCGAGTAGAAGCTGCTTATAGGATTTTCCAACCAGCAAATATGCAGGAACCTTCTTTCACTGACTCAATGACCATGGCCTGGGAACACAGATTTAGACGCGTTCACATTCCATGCCCCAATATGTTAACAAATGCAAAGTGTTTATAGTCCCAGAATGAAAGAGGGTCATGGATCGAGGCACTTGACAAATACATTGGTAGAGCCGGGTGTGGTGGCGCACGCCTTTCATGCCAGCATTCGGGAGGCAGAGATAGGAGGATCGCCAGGAGTTCGAGGCCAGCCTGAGACTACAGAGTGAATTCCAGGTCAGCCTGGGCTAGAGCGAGATACCCTACTTCAAAAAACAAACTAAGGGCTGGAGAAGATGGCTTAGAGGTTAAGGCACTTGACTGCAAAGCCAAAGGACCCGGTCTGATTCCCCAGGACCCACGTAAGCCAGATGCACAAGAAAGCGTATGCATCTGGAGTTTGTTTGCAGTGGCTGGAGGCCCTGGTGCGCCCATTCTCTCTCTTCTCATTCTATCTCTACCTCTTTGTCTCTCTCTCTCTCTCTCTCTCAAATAAATAAATAAAATATATTTTAAAAAAACAAAATAAATACATTGGTGGTTCTAGCAAAGTGAGGCTATAGGCTCCCAATGCTGTCCGAAAACATTTTCAGTCCTTGGGTTGGTCTTCCCCTGTCCCTATTAAACACAGGTTTTTCTGTTCAGTGAGTCAGTGTCCTCCACCTACGAAGGATGAGGCCTGCAACAGTGTGACAACCCACTTTCCTTCCACATGGCGAGCAGTATTTAAAGCCTCACTTGTCCATTGTCTTCCTCAAGATCTCTCTCTTTTTTAATAATGGGTTGAATTTTTCTTTGAAAAGAAGGTGCAGAGGGCTGGAGAGATGGCTTAGCGGTTAAGGCGCCTGCCTGCTAAGCCTAAGAACACCGGTTCCAATCTCCAGGTCCCACATTTAGCCAGATGCAAAGTGACACAAGGGTGCAATGCTGCACTTGACCACAAGGGGGCGCACATATCTGGATTTCTTTCACAGCAGCTGAGAGGCTGCTGGCATGCCCATCTCTATCTGTCTTCCTCTCCCTCTCTCTCTGTCTCTCTCTGTGTCTCTCTCCAAAATAAATAAATTAAAATAAATTTAAAAAAGAAAAGAAGGTGCAGACACAGCAGGTCTCACCTCAAAGGGAATAAGAGATCACTTATTCTTGAGCCAAATATGGGTGACCAAGGTCCAGGAACACAGGTTTAGGTTACAGCCAAATCCCATGTCTCAACATGTTAACAATGTCATGAAGCGTTGATAGTTACAGAATAGAAGTAAGTCATAGGTCAAGGCACTTGTAGACAGGTAGACAGGTTACAGCAAGGCAGGGAAATCTCTGTCGTGGGCTTTAGATGTTTTCTGATGACACTCCTGGTCCTTGGATTAGTGGTTTGCTAGTACATTCCAGAAAGGCTTTACCTGATCGCCTGAAAGCCACAAGGATGTTAGGTGAGGCACAGAAGTGGGCAATAAGTGGTTATTAGAGGACTAAAGATATCACAAGATAACACCCACATCTCCACAATCGCAGTTCTACCCATCGGCCTTACAGGACGTTTGAAGTAAGTGTGGCTGCTTTTCAGGAACTTCAGTTCACAAAGGCAAGGGGTTTGGGTCATGTAAACTCATGAAAAGTTGGTAAAGAGGAAATGAAGAAGGAGAAAGACAAAGAAGGAAGACTTGACTACCTTCTATTTGCAAAACGGAAGGATTACACCACCTCTGCTTTTTTAAACGTAGTTTCAATAAACTGAAGCACAAATGGGACTTTTGGAAGAAATATGCATCATACGGTGACAGCCTGAAGAGATCAGTTCCTTTTGAACTAGTAGCAAGCAGTGTGACACTCACGAGCTGGGCCCATCAGAATACCCGAGAACTGTGACACACTCTTGGCTCTGAAGTGGTAAGAAACAAGAACTTGAACAGCTGCAAATAGGTCAGCGCTTGCCTGCTAGTTTTCCCAGTGCAGCTTGATGGGGACCTGTAACATGGCTGACCTCAGTCGCTTAACCTTTTGGATCAGCTCGAGGCAATTCCACGGGCCGTTTCCTCACCGTTTTAGAACGAACGATCCCACGAAGAAAGCATGTGTTCTGATTAGAGGGCTATTTATTTCCAAAACAAATCCATCTGGTTCTAATCTTGACAGGCCCAAGTGGATCACATCAGCTGAGGCCTTCCTTTTCAGAGGACTTGCTAATATTTAATCTTACTCAATTTCAGTGGGTTTTGTAAAAATAATCCGAAAGGAAGGAAGCTTATAAATCTCAACAAGGCTGATATCTACATTTTATGAGTATGGCAATTGAGGTCTATTTCTCTATCTGTGTTTTCTTTCTTCCTTCCTTCCTTCCTTCCTTCCTTTCTTTCTTTCTTTCTTTCTTTCTTTCTTTCTTTCTTTCTTTCTTTCTTTCTTTACTATTTATTTATTTGACACAGAGAGAAACAGAAAGTGAGTATTGGTGCAACAGGGCCTCTACAGCCACTACAAAAGAACTCCAGCCTCATGTGACACTTTGTGCATCTGGCTTTACGTGTGGGTACTGGGGAACTGAACCTGAGCCAGCAGAGTTTACAAGCAAGCATCTTTAACCACTGAGCCATCTCTAGCCCTCCATCTGCATTTTCTTTTTCTTTTTCTTTTTCTTTTTTTTTTTTTTTTTTTTTTGAGGTAGGGTTTCACTCTGGTCCAGGCTGACCTGGAATTAGCTATATAGTCTCAGGGTGGCCTCGAACTCATGGTGATCCTCCTATCTCTGCCTCCAAAGTGCTGGGATTAAAGGCGTGCGCCACCATGCCCGGCTTCCATCTGCATTTTCTAATGAATCCAGATCTTCCGCCTTTAGCAAGAAGACATAGTAGGAAAAGGGCTATATATTTTCACTTTTTACTATAAAGAAATATTATTAAGCTTGTTATCCACTAATAATATAATCTAATCCTTTGGTGGGAAAATTAGAAGACGAGTATGGTCTCTCACCACCACCCCACCCTCCCCTGCTATGTTCCAGGCAGGACTATGGAATATTCTGGGACATGTGGAGTGATACACCCATCTGTGCCCAGAAACCAGAGGTTCTGAACAGCCCAGCCCAGCTCTGGTATTAAAAACAGAGACAAACTGAGTCATTTGGACTTCTAGTGGACAAACTGTGGTTTTTCTGGATTCTTCCATTGGAGATGGAGAAAGCCTTAATAAACAAGTTCCATAAACACTGTGTCTGATCAAAGTCTCAGGAAAAGGATGCTACATGAATTCCTGTCTGGGGAAAATGTATCTAAAGAAACTATGATTAGGCTACAGAAGTCCAAGGATGTCATGCTAGCAGATAACGAGTGACTCCCTGTTGGAAGAAAGACGCTTTTTAAATGCTGGCCATCAGACAAAAATGATCAAGAGCTGCATGCAAGGAGCATGTGCTCAGCTGAGGTTCATAGGAGGGGCCTTTAAATGAAAATCTGTAGGCTTAGGGAGGCTTTGAGCTCAAAGCAATCCTCCTTCCTCTGCCTCCCAAGCAGTGGGAATAAAGGTGTGCACTACCATGCCCAACTCTGTATTTTATTTGTCTAAGTTTATAGAAATCTTTGATAAATTTCATGTTCCTAATTACTCCGTGTGAAATTTACCTTTATTATCACCAATTTCAAGATGAGGTTGACATCTGCCAAAGATTCTTGTCACTTCTATAGTGCTGCCCAGTAACCTCTCTGTCTGTCAGAACTGGGAGGCAAACAAAAATTTCTCCTAGGACTTCCTGTAAAACTATAAAATTACCAACAATTTACCAGATGCTCTGCTTTTCAGGGTGACACTTCCAGCATTTATGGCCAACTCCAGTAGTGAGGTGTTTCAGCCATCAGGTTTCCATGTCAAAGTTTATAAAACATTATTTGTAGTGATATCTGATTCTGCAAGTCTGCACCTAGTTTTGAGACAAAGGCAGTAGTATGGGACAATGACATTGTTACTCCCCCCCCCTTCTTTTTACAGAAATTCCTTTTTAAAATTATTTTTTATTTTTTATTATTTTTTTGGAGACAGACACAGAGAGAAGCAGAGAGAGAGAGAGAGGGAGGGAGAGGAAGACAGAGATGGGTGCGCCAGCAGTGTCTCAGCTGCTGCGAACAAAATCCAGATGTGTGCACCCCCTTGTGGTCAAGTGCGGCATTGCGCCCTTGCGTCATTTTGCATCTGGCTAAACGTCGGACCTGGAGATTGGAACCGGCTTCTGAGGCTTAGCAGGCAGGCGCCTTAACCACTTAGCCATCTCTCCAGCCCCTTTTTCCCCCTTTTATCTTGTCAGAAGTCCCTTGCTAGGTCTTATCCTTAGATTCATGCATCTTTCTTTCTTTTTTTAAAATATATTTTATTTATTTATTTGAGAGAGAGCAGAGAGAGAGAGAGAGAGAGAGAATGGGCACACCAGGGCCTCCAGCCACTGCAAACGAACTCCAGACACATGCGCCCCTTGTGCATCTGGCTTACATGGGTCCTGGAGAATCGAACTGAGATCCTTTGGCTTTGTAAGCAAATGCCTTAACCACTAAGCCATCTCTCCAGCCTCAGATTCATGCATCTTTCTGTCACCTTCAACAGAGTTACTTAGTGGGAAAACCCAGACAAATGTCATTTGAGACATTCAATCACTTGGGAAAATAAATAACAGATGAGATATGATTAGAGCTCAGAGTTGATTTCTGTACACATTTAGCTTGGCCCATTTATGCCAGGCCTTGCCTGAGTTTATAATGGGCATATGAAATGTATGGCATAATGCAGGTCGGGCCCTAGCCAGACCGCATGCCAGAAAAAACCAGGAAGTGGCTTCTGTGGACGTGGCGTCCTGCACAGGCCTGGTGTGACAACAGCTACAGTCCCATCCTCAAGAGAAACCTGCTGTGAGATGATCTCTCCGGAGACAGGCTGTCATTGGTCACAAGAAGGGGATCACCCCATACAATGATTGGCCAGCCCAACCCTTTAAACCCCCTACACTTCCTTGAATAAACGAGTTTGCAGCAGCTCTCCCTCTGCCTGTTCCACCCAACTCCCGGAGTCTGTGTCATGACTCCGCGCCTCTCACCCCTACTCGGCAGAAACCCTGCCGCCCCTCCTGGGCTAGCCCTAGGAGGAACCCCAACATCGAAATCCTTCCTAACACCTTCCTACTTCAGAAGAAACCTCACAAGGAATCTTAAAAAAAAAATGATTCAACTGGTGCTTTGTGGTTCATGAAAGTGGTACTGACAAAAAAAAAAAAAAAAGAATGGGTCCAAACTGGGGGGGTGTTGTTTCTTCATTCAAATTCATGCAGGAGGCAAGCGTATTGGTTTATCCTGTGGATGCTGTGTTCTGAAGTCTCTGTGGAGACTGGTGGCATTGTGGCCAGGAGGTGAGAGATGGAACTAGGCTGTTCTGAGATGAAACAAGAGCACATGTGAGGCCCAGGCTCAAAACTGACACCTTACACTATTAGGGGTCTCCAATTTCAGCTTCACAAACACAAGTACATGGACATCCACCATGACAATCAACTTGTCACATAATGACACTGCTGTTATACATCGGTCTCAGCTCCTGGCAGAATCATTTTCTTTATCAAATTTGTTGAAATAGGAAATCTATCCGCAGCTGATGACAGCAAGAACTTTCCTTTGCCAAAAAAAGAAGGGTAAGAATCACAGGAAGGTCACTACGAATCCAGAAAGATTAAGGCCCTGGAAACAAACGATTGCTCCTGCTGACGCTGTTGCTCTTGAACAACAGACGAGGGTCTAGAAGATGGAGCTGAGAAACTTCGTCTCTGAGATCACTCCATCAAAATAGTTGGTTTTGCTCAGCAGGATCAACTTTGTCTTGTCTGGGGTTGTACCAGCCACTACCTACAGCAGTTTTAAAATACTCTTGCTTTGCAAATACAGTTCCTACTATCACTGAGTTCCCATAAAAATCCTGTGAGATAGAGCACCGCTTATTACTTTTTCGGTATATGAAATTCTCGAGAAATTATGTGTCTTGCTCGAGACTTTTCTCTCACATTGAGAAAATCTGAGCTAATAGTTATTCTTTGGAGTTAAAAAGGCTACTTCATCCCCTGCTTTCATGTCCACATCTAATCCATAAAAGTAAGATAAGAAAGCTGGAGAGATGGCTTAGCGACTAAGGCACTTGCCTGAGAAGGCTAAGGACCCAGGTTTGACTCCCCAGAACCCACGTAAGCCAGATGCACAAGGTGGTACACACATCTGGAGTTTGATTGCAGTGGCTAGAGGCCATGACATGCCAATTCTCTCTCTCTCATAAAAAAATTTAAAAAGATAAAGTAAGGTAAGAACTATCTGGTCAACCTCCATTGGTTAAGATTTATCCACAAAAACCAGAAATTAAAGGCTTTTTTTTTTTATGAACGGCTATGTGCCCTGGGAAAATTCCAGAAGAGTCTGTTACTAAAGAAGGAAAGAATAAAACGTGAGTAGACACTTAGGTGTGCACTGTGCATCCAGAGAGAATGCCGAACAGAATTGGCCCCATGGTGAGTCTTAGCTAGTCGGTTCAATTTTCAAAGTAATTTCTTCTGGGGTCGAAGTGGGGTTTTCTTAAATGCCTCCCAGAAGGCCAGGAACTAATTGTCTCCCTGAAGCACTCAGTTCCCAAGAATTTTAGGATAGCAGATTTGACCATAGTTATCTACATCTTGGGATTTATGAAATGATATCACAAACATTGCATAAAACTTTGAGCAGGTTATACAACCGATTTTAATATAAAATGAATGATTTACATTAAAGTGGGAGGGGGCTGGAGAAATGGCTCGGAGGTTAAGGCACTTGCCCACAAAGCCTAATAAACTGGTTCAGTCCCCCAGCACCGTCATAAAGCCAGATGCACAGTGGTGCATGCATCTGAAGTTTGTTTATAGCAGCTGCAGGCCGTGATGGGCCCATTCTCTCTGTGTCTGTCTGTGTCTCTCTGCTTGCAAATAAATAAATAACAATATTTTTTAAGTTGGAGGGGAGCTAGAAAGATGACTCGGTGGTTAAGGCACTTGCCTGCAAAGCCTAAGGACTCAGGTTCAATCCGCAGTATCCACATAAAGGCAGATGCACAAGGTGGTACATGCGTTCATTTGCAGTGGCTAGAGGTCCTGGTGTGCCTATTCGCCTATTCTCTCTCTCTCTCTCTCTTTTTCTCTCTCTCTCTCTCTGTCTCTCTCTCTGCCTCTTTCTCTCTCTTACTCTCTTTCTCAAATAAAATAAATAAATAAATATATATATTTTTTAAAATTGAGAGGGGAAGGGCATGACACTGAGTCCCATTCCAGAATGAAATAATGAAAGGGCTTTAGTTCTGAAATGTTTCTTCATGCTTCTAATATCATGGTTTCCCAAAAGATTTGAGTTTGTAGTCCTTGGTTTAGTCTTTCAGTATGAAATAAGGATCTCTTTCAGGGCCTTTTGGCCCTCCTTCCATTGGCAGGAAATTTTCCAAAAGATAGATATAAGAAGCCAAAGGGGAAAGCCTAATAAACAATAAAAGACACAGAAAGACAGGAGCCAATAAAACTATACATGCCATGCAAGAGATCAGCACAAGAATGGGAGCATTCCGTCAATGATGGGGAGAGACACACGTGACTCTTTCCTCATCAGTTTTCATCAATCTTGGGAATTTTTCTCTTCACTCCATTTACATACATTCTCCCCCTCCCATCATGCTTTCTAACCCTTTGGTTCATTTTGAATCATCTTACCTTGCCTCTCTTACTATGGCTTTATCAGTAGCCGTGACACTGTATAGTGACTGTCAGTGTGACAGCACCGAAAATCACCTATGAGAAAGACTGTGCATGTCTGTGCATGTCTGTTTAATTAAGGTGGAAAGACCTACTACCTTAAGTACGGGCAGCACCATTCCATGGGCTGGGGTCCTGGACTACAATAAAACTTCTTGACATCTGGGGCTGGAGAGATGGATTAGCGGTTAAGGTGCTTGCCTGTGAAGCCTAAGGACACATGTTCAACTCTCCAGATCCCACGTAAGCCAGATGCTCAAAGGTGAGGCAAGTGCAAGATCACACTTGCCCACTAGGGGGTGCATCCATCTGGAATTTGATTACAGTGGCTGAGGCCCTGGTGCCAATTCTCTCGCCCCCCAGCAAAATTAATTAAAAAATATATATCTATATATATGTTGAGATCTGGCTAAGTCAAGACATTCATTGCTCTGCTTCCTCACTGTGGGCTGAAGGTGACCAGCTATGTCACAGTGCCTTATCTTCCATCATGGACTGTAACCTGGAAGTGTATGCTGAAATCCACTCTTCCTCCCTTAAAAACTGGTTGTTTTTTTTCAAGTATCTTGTCCCAGCAATAAGAAGATAACAAACACAGTAGCCCGTCAGAGCAATGGTGTGCGCATATGTAGACATAAAGTCCTACAGCCTCCAGAAGGGTCACGGTTGGAGTCTCAGCTGGAGTCAGGGCCATGTCTCCCTCTGGGGAGTTTCTCTGGCAGCCTCTGTGACAAGGCAGAAGGAGCCATGGGGGAGATGAACCTTCTTGTGCTTAACCACAGGAGCCCTGGCTTCCCATTTCCCAAGACATCACCTTTTCCACTCAGCGGAGGAAAACAACAGCCCCCAGGGCAATCGTGGAATTAGAACTAGACACAGCTCTTCTGTACACACATGCAGATTGAGTCCCTCCACGGATGCGTCACCCTTCTCAGATGCTTAGCTTAAATGCACTCAAATTTGCTACCTTCAAACAGAGAACAAAAACAGGGCTGGAGAGACGGCTCAGCAGTTAAGGTGCTTGCCTGCAAAGCCCGGGCTTTGTTCCCCAGTACTCAGGTAAAGCCAAATGCACAAGGTGGTGCATGCATCTGGAGTTCATTTGCAGTAGCTAGAGACCCTGGTATGCCCATTCTCTCTCTCTCTCTCTCTCTCTCTCTCTCTCTCTCTCTCTCTCAAATAAATAAAATATTGTTTAAAAAAATAAGAAGAAAAATAACAACCAAAACCAGTGAGTTCCTCCAAATTGTCGTGTGGTCTGAATGAGGCTGTCTGAAGATATGATTCAGTCTCCAGGGAGAAATGAGTACTTTCCCCCAGCCCTGTCTTTTCTCATTGTGGAGTAGAGACCCTGTTGCTTTTCCTGGTGTTTCCTATATAAGCCACCCCCACTTATCATTTTAGCACTGGAATCCTTGGAACATCCTTCTGTCTTCTGACTTTCAAGCCCCACTGCTGTTCTCCGTTTAGGAAGGATGATGCGACAAGCACAATTGTGTAGAACCGTGGGTGATGTTCTCCCGAATAAGTCCTGCATACCCAATGCCTGGGGACCACCACAGCTTCCCGTAGGCCGACTCTCTGGCCTGTCTTCCAGTATTAACTTCCAATGAGATTTCCTTTTGCGTAACACCCCAAGATGATGCCAGCCCTCCAGGATCACTGGGTGCCTGACATGTCTGTCCAGGGCTCCTGGTTTCTCCCATTGTGGTAGAGTACCAGGAATAGGGCTCAAGGTCGGGACTTCCTCAGCTTTGACGGTTGTCAGCCTAACCATTAGTGCTCTGTGATATGCCGTCATTCATGACTGACCTTCACCCTTGGCAGGAAACTAGGATCCTCCGCCTTGTTCCTGCAAGCCCTTCAGGACCAGAATCTTGTCACTTAAATAATTGTTCCCCAAAACAATGGTTCAGGGCTAGAGAGATGGCTTAGTGGTTAAGGCACCTGCCTGCTAAGCCTAAGAACACCCGTTCGATTTTCCAGGTCCCATGTTTAGCCAGACACAGTGACACAAGGGTGCAATGCCACACTTGCTCACAAGGGGGCGCACGCATCTGGAGTTTGTTCACAGCTAGTTCAAAGTCATAATCCTCCTGCCTCAGCCTCCCGAGTGTCCAGCCATTTTGTTCTTGGTTACTGACCCTCAATTGCTAGGAGAAGAGGGAAAATAGCTGGGGTTTGTTGAATGTCCACTCAGGCCCTATGCTAGTCTAGGATAAAATCTATTAGTGGCAGGCATTTCCACACAGATGACCTCTGATCTTTAACTCCCTTAAAAAAATGTAACATTATGGGCTGGAGAGATGCCTTAGTGGTTAAGTCACTTGCCTGTAAAACCTAAGGACTCAAGTTCGATTCTCCAGGTCCCACATAAGCCACATGCACAAGGTGGCACATGTGTCTGGAGTTCATTTGCAGTGGCCAGAGGCTCTGGCACTCCCATTCTCTCTCTCTTCCCTTCCCTCTCATGTTGCGGTCCCCCCAAGGCCAGCTCAGGAGGGACGGTAGGGTCTCTGCCGAGTTG
This sequence comes from Orientallactaga sibirica, assembly GCA_036365145.1. Taxonomy (NCBI): domain Eukaryota; kingdom Metazoa; phylum Chordata; class Mammalia; order Rodentia; family Dipodidae; genus Orientallactaga; species Orientallactaga sibirica. The sequence goes on along the minus strand of JAEOAD010000054.1, from coordinate 6,755,107 downwards.
GGGTGAGCAGCGCAGAGTCACGACACAGACTCTGGGAGTTGGGTGAAAGCGGGAAGCGAGATTCCACAAACTCATTTATTTAGGAAAATGCATGTGGGTTTTAAGGGGCTTGGCTGGCTAATCCTTGTATGGGGTGGTCCCCTTTTTGTGACCAATGACAGCTTGTCTCTGGATAGGACATCTCATAGTAGGCTTCTCGTGAGCATGGGACTGTAGCTATTGTCACACCAAGCCTGGGCAGAATACCATTTTCACAGAAGCCACTTCTTGTTTTCTTCTGCTATGCGGTCTGGCTAGGACCAGGCCTATCTCAAATAAATATATAATAAATATATAATAATAATAAAATATATAAATAAATATATAATAAATAAAATTTACAACAAAAAATTTTTAATGTAACATTATAGCCAAGTGGTATTATATATGCATTTAATTTAGTGTAATTTAAGTACTCAGGCTCTTTTAAAAACAGTAGAAATATAACAAAATATTTGTGTCTTTGCACAATTTTTCTGTTGATATACTCCCAGCCACACCTGCCCCTGGTTCTACATATTTAATCTAAATACCTTATGCACTGTGTCTATCACACATCTATAATATTTGTTGTGATTAAATAAGAATGTGATTAAATAAGAGCTACTACAATAGCCCCTGTTGACTGTTGATGACTCAGCCATGCCAGAAACCCAGTACCAACCCTGGACTACAGAAGAATGGCTACCTGAATCCTCACTCTGATTCTATCCTAACAAACCCTGATCCCAGCCACGCCTGCCCCTGGTTCCTCCACTGGAAATGGAGATCTGACCCCAGCCACATTACCCCTGGTTCCTCTGCCCCCAGCCACGCCTTGCCTCCACTGGAAATGGAGATCTGATCCCCAGCCACGCCTACTGGTTCCTCGCACTGGAAATGGAGGTCAGACAGTGGAGATCAGGGGGTTCATGGAAATGGAGATGAGCCACGCTCCAGGAACAAAGCAACACACCCTGAGATGTGTCTTTGGGGCACAACTTGTTTCTGTTGACACTGTAAAGAGGGATGTTCAGCCATTTTCAGCTCAACCACAAATGGAGAGATCCCAGCCACGCCTGCCCCTGGTTCCTCCACTGCTGATCCCAGCCACGCTGGTTCCTCCACTGGAAATGGAGATCTGATCCCAGCCACACCTGCCCCTGGTTCCTCAAAAATGGAGATCTGATCCCAGCCACGCCCCCCCCCGGTTCCTCGAACTGGAAATGGAGATCTGATCCCAGCCACACCTGCCCCTGGTTCCTGGAACTGGAAATGGAAATCTGACCCCAGCCACGCCTGCCCCTGGTTCCTCACACTGGAAATGGAGATCTGACCCCAGCCACACCTGCCCCTGGTTCCTCCACTGGAAATGGAGAGCTGACCCCAGCCACACCTGCCCCTGGTTCCTCCACTGGAAATGGAGATCTGATCCCAGCCATACCTGCCCCTGGTTCCTCCACTGGAAATGGAGATCTGATCCCAGCCACACCTGCCCCTGGTTCCTCACACTGGAAATGGAGATCTGACCCCAGCCACACCTGCCCCTGGTTCACTGCACTGGAAATGGAGATCCCAGCCACGCCTGCCCTGGTTCCTCCAACTGCCCCTGGTTCCTCCAAAATGGAGATCTGACCCAGCCACGCCTGCCCCTGGTTCCCCACTGGTTCTGATCCCAGCCAACTGGAAATGGAGATCTGACCCCAGCCACATCTGGTTCCCTGGAAATGGAGATCTGGTTCCTCCACTGGAAATGGAGATCTGATCCCAGCCACACCCCTGCCCACTGGAAATGGAGATCTGATCCCAGCCACACCTTCCTCAAACTGGTTCCTCCTGGAAATGGAGATCTGATCCCAGCCAAATGGAGATCTGACCCCAGCCACACCTGCCCCTGGTTCCTCAAACTGGAAATGGAGATCTGACCCCAGCCACGCCTGCCCCTGGTTCCTCCACTGGAAATGGAGATCTGATCCCAGCCACGCCCCTGGTTCATCAAACTGGAAATGGAGATCTGACCCCAGCCACGCCTGCCCCTGGTTCCTCCACTGGAAATGGAGATCTGACCCCAGCCACACCTGCCCCTGGTTCCTCCACTGGAAATGGAGATCTGATCCCAGCCACGCCTGCCCCTGGTTCCTCCACTGGAAATGGAGATCTGATCCCAGCCACACCTGCCCCTGGTTCCTCAAACTGGAAATGGAGATCTGATCCCAGCCACGCCTGCCCCTGGTTCCTCCACTGGAAATGGAGATCTGATCCCAGCCACGCCTGCCCCTGGTTCCCAGCCACGCCTGCCCCTGGTTCCTCCACTCAAACTGATCCCAGCCACGCCTGAAAATGGAGATCTGATCCCAGCCACGCCTGCCCCTGGTTCCTCCACTGGAAATGGAGATCTGATCCCAGCCACGCCTGCCCCTGGTTCCTCCACTGGAAATGGAGATCTGACCCCAGCCACACCTGCCCCCACACCTGCCCCTGGTGGAAATGGAGATCTCCTCCCCACTGGAAAATGGAGATCTGACCCCAGCCACACCTGCCCCTGGTTCCTCACACTGGAAATGGAGATCCCAGCCACGCCTGACTGGAAATGGAGATCTGATCCCAGCCACACCTGCCCCTGGTTCCTCAAACTGGAAATGGAGATCTGATCCCAGCCACGCCTGCCCCTGGTTCCTCCACTGGAAATGGAGATCTGACCCCAGCCACACCTGCCCCTGGTTCCTCCACTGGAAATGGAGATCTGACCCCAGCCACACCTGCCCCTGGTTCCTCACACCACGCCTGCCCCTGGTTCCTCCACTGGAAATGGAGATCTGATCCCAATGGAGATCTGATCCCAGCCACGCCTGCCCCTGGTTCCTCCACTGGAAATGGAGATCTGATCCCAGCCACACCTGCCCCTGGTTCCTCCACTGGAAATGGAGATCTGACCCCAGCCACACCTGCCCCTGGTTCCTCCACTGGAAATGGAGATCTGACCCCAGCCACGCCTGCCTCTGGTTCCTCCACTGGAAATGGAGGTCTGATCCCAGCCACGCCTGCCCCTGGTTCCTCAAACTGGAAATGGAGATCTGATCCCAGCCACGCCTGCCCCTGGTTCCTCCACTGGTTCTGATCCCAGCCACTGCCCCTGGTTCCTCAAACTGGAAATGGAGATCTGATCCCAGCCACGCCTGCCCTGGTTCCTCAAACTGAAATGGAGATCAGCCACGCCTGCCCCTGGTTCCTCCACTGGAAATGGAAATGACCCCAGCCATCCTCAAACTGGAAATGGAGATCCCCCAGCCACGCCTGCCCCTGGTTCCTCCACTGCCCCAGCCACCCTGCCCCTGGTTCCTCACACTGGAAATGGAGGAGTCTGATCCCAGCCACGCCTGCCCCTGGTTCCTGCACTGGAAATGGAGATCTGATCCCCCACGCCTGGGTTCCTCCACTGGAAATGGAGATCTGACCCCAGCCACGCCTGCCCCTGGTTCCTCCACTGGAAATGGAGATCTGATCCCAGCCACGCCTGCCCCTGGTTCCTGCACTGGAAATGGAGATCTGATCCCAGCCACGCCTGCCCCTGGTTCCTCCACTGGAAATGGAGATCTGACCCCAGCCACGCCTCTGGTTCCTCCACTGGAAATGGAGATCCCCAGCCACACCCCTGGTTCCTCCACTGGAAATGGAGATCTGACCCCAGCCACGCCTTCCCCTGGTTCCTCCACTGGAAATGGAGATCTGATCCCAGCCACGCCTGCCCCTGGTTCCCAAGAGCTGGAACAACTCTAACTCCTCTGGCCTCGGTTGTCTTCCCTGCATGATGGGGTGGCTGAACCTTTTCTTGAGTCCAACTCTAAGATCCTGTAGTTCCTTCCACACAAGGGAATTTTTTTTTCTACCATACACCTGGCTCCTTATTGCTATCACAAATTAGGGTCCAGAACTTTCTAAAGACTCCCCTTAGCACAGCTGGCTGGGGAATTTTTCTGGCCTAATCTGATATGTTTCTGGGAATCTGTGGCTCTTGCTTGCACTGGAGGGACCTTGTCTGGGCCGAAAATTATAAAGTTGACAATGGAGAAATCCACCTCTTTCTTGTCAAGGGCACTGCAAACAGACAAAGAAAGAACTGGAAGGAGGGAGAGAGGAGTCAGTATGGTAGTACCTACCTACCATCTCAGCCTTCAGGAGGTTGACCCAGAGAATCACACATTCAAGACCAGCTTGAGCTTCATAGGGAAACCCTTTCAGAGTGAAAAAGCAAGTCAAATAAGCAGGCTGACTATGGAAAGATTAAATTTTGGGCTGGAGAGATGGCTTAGCGGTAAAGGCGCTTGCCTGCAAAGCCTAAGGATCCAGGTTCGATTCTCCAGGTCCCACATAAGCCAGACGCACATGGTGGTGCATGTGCCTGGAGTTTGTTTGCAATGGCTAGAGGCCCTAGCACGCCCATTCTCCCTCACTCTGTCTCTAATAAATAAAAGTAATTTTTAAAAAAAGATTAAATTTTTGTGTTTACTTCTAAGTTTAACACATACACAAACCCAGTGTGGTGGTAGATACCTCTAACCCCAGCATTTGTGAGATAGAAGTAAGGATCAGATGCATAAGGCCAGCCCCAACTACATAGTGAATTTAAGGCCAGCCTGGGCTACATAGGATCCTGCCTCAAAAATAAAAACAAAAAAGAAACACACATCACAAATTGAGACATTATGATTAGTTGGCACAAACTTTCATCTTTGAAAGATTCCGACAGTTTAAGGCTAGGTGTACCACCCAGAAAAGAGTCCCCAACCCAGACTTTCCGGGTGACCTGGACGAATCTGAAGGAAACAACAGCAACAACAAAAAACTTGATTGAGCCATTTACTTGTCCCTCTGCATCCAGACTGCTCCGGGCACAGCAGTTCTCTTGCTTGCTTCCCTGAACTAATGCATTTCATCAAGACTACTGGATGTGAGGCTCTGGGAAGCTCTACACACCATCTCCTGGGAAGACCTAAAAGCATATTACCCTCTCTGCTCCTTTTGAATTTGCATCCAGATGAAATCCCCGTTCAAAGAAACAAAAGAGGCAGCTGTACAAGAGAAAAGCAAAGGAAATTTCATAAGAATGCAACCTGCTCCCAGGAGAGCTGAGACAAGGAGCAGACGTCTGCTCTTGTTGGCTTTAGCTGGCTTTGAAATGGTCAGGGTGGCCAACTGGCCATTTCTCTCCTCTGTCAGATCTCTCCGCATTCCTACCTTCTTCCCTACCCTCTGGAGGCTGGGAATAGTCTCTCCCCTTCATGTAGAGTGCTTTCTGCCTCCTATTAAGACTTGCAACAATTTTAACACCCCCTTTAGGAGGAAAGTTTCTTAGAAGCAGGGGTCACTTAAGAAATGGCATATAACATATGACCAAATGTAAGTTTATAAATATGTACATATATGTGTGTGTGTATATATATATATATATATATATATATATATATATATATATATATATGGCATGGTGCCTAGAATACAGTGAGAATTGGCAAACCATGTGACAAAATAACAAATACAAGAATAAACCAGGGCTGGGCATGGTGGCACATGCCTTTAATCCCAGCACTTGGGAGGCAGAGGTAGGAGGATTGCAGCCAGCCTGAGACTACATAGTGAAATTCAAGGCAGCCTGAGCTAGTGTGAAACCTTACCTCGAAAAGAAGAAGGAGGAGGAGGAGGAGGAGGAGAAGAAATAATCAGGGATGGAGAGAGATGGCTTAGCAGGTTAGGCATTTGCCTGCAAAGCCAAAGGACCCAGGTTTGAATCCCCAGGACTCATGTAAGCTAGATGCACAAGGTGGCACATGTGTCTAGAGTTTGTTTCCTGCAGCCGGAAGCCCTGGTGTGACCACTCTGTCCCTCCCTCTCTGCTTCTCTCTCTCTCTCTCTTTCTATCTCTCAAATAAATAAATAAAATATTTTAAAAATAAATGAGTGAGTAGGCTGCACTTTGTTAGCAAAATGGGGGAAAAAGGCCTGTGCCACCATGCCTGGCTTTAAAAAAAAAGAAGGAAATAGAATAAATCATAAATTCCCTGACTCAGAGATTGATTAAAGGAACAGTGGAGGGAGGGCTAATCATAATCTAAGAGGATATAAAAAAGTCATATGTAGGGCTGGAGAGATGGCTTAGTGGTTAAGGCGCCAGCGGTTCCAATCTCCAGGTCCCATGTTTAGCCAGATGCAGTGATGCAAGGGTGCAATACCTCACTTGACCACAAGAGGGCGCACGCATCTGGATTTCGTTCGCAGCAGCTGAGAGGCTGCTGGCAAGCCCATCTCTATCTGTCTTCCTCTCCCTCTCTGTCTGTCTCTTTCTGTGTCTCTCTCTCAAAAAAAAAGTCATATGGAAACCCACTTTTCTGGACAATGGAACACTCAGAAGCCATAGATTGTTACTAGAAACTTTTCAGTGCCAGGATACCTTCCAGTGAGTTGTTGACCAAGGAGGTCACAGATACCCCCAAAACATTATAGGCCATTGCCGAGACTCTTGGTTTCCCACCAGGAATAGATGGTAAGACCCTATTGCTGAAGACTCCACATACTTGGGTGGCAAGTTCACTGAGAAATCCTGCTGGAGATGAGCTGAAAGCCTCCTCCATGAGGACCAGCTGACAGAAAGCTGGAAAAAGCTACACTGCATGCAGGTCAATGGGAGACAGAAAAGACCAGTGAAGGTACTCAACAGTGAACACTGCAAGCTTTAAATTTGGCCAGCCAGGCCAAATGAGCCAATAGGTGCAATAGTGGCATGTCTGTTATGGAGGAAGCCAACTGCTCTCTAATTGGACTGGAAGCCCGCTCCATGGGAGGGAATACATCCCTGATACTGAAAACGTACGACAGGGGTAGTCATGAGCCCTAAGGGTGTAGTGTCTGCTGGTGTCTAGCTAAATGTATATACTGTGGTCACCAAACTGCCCAGTAAGCACTTCTCTTAATGTTCACACCCATATATTAATGCTACTCTCACTTTTAGTAGAGAAGCTTCTCTTTTCAGATGGTGGCAACCTTGGGATGATGATTCAGAAGGCACCTTGGTGCTGAGAAGAAGTGACAGAGGAGTGCTCAGCACTGAAACATCTCAAACCCACCTTTCAAGGCTCAGGGTCCATTGTGGAAGAGGTGGCAGAAAGAATGTAAGAGCCAAAGGAAGAGTAGGACTCCTTACAACGTGCTCCTCCAGACATAGAATGGCCTGGATATCCATGACCTCACAGTGCCTGACACTACCTACACAAACCATCATAATAGGAGGAAAAGATCATGACATCAAACTGAAAAGAGAGACTGATTGAGAGGGGGAGGGGATGTGATGGAGAGTGAAAATTCAAAGGGGAAAGAGGGGGGAGGGAGGGAAATAACATGGATATTGTCTACAATTAAAGAAGTTGTCAATAAAAATTAAAAATTTAAAAAGAATAAACCATAAATTCCCTGACTCAGTTTCTAATCCCTTTGCCATTCTCTCACACAGATGCTTTGTTTTGTGAAACATGAGAAGTTAATCAAAAGGGAGGAGCGGGGAATCTAGAATAAGGGAAGTGTGTTTTCCGTGATTTCTGCACCAGACTTGGTGGTGGCCTCACGGCCGCTTCCTTGGCCCCTTTTCGGCTCGGCTCTTGCTTTTGAGGAATGCGTATTCTAAACAGAGGGAGCAACAAGTTCATCTTCTTCCCCTGCAGGCTCTGTGCAACAGTTACCCTCTTGCGGTATCTTTCCACCGGCAGATGAGAGGTGCAGAAAACCTGGCCTCACTGCCGAGCTGCGTAGAATCGTGGTCGCTCTGAAGGCGAGTCAGCTGTGGGTCTGCAGCTGGAGGCTGGAGAGGGAAGGGCTGGGCACCAATCCTGCTTCCCACAGCATCCTTGGGCACACAATCTGCTGGATTATTGACAATGCTGAATGATGCGGGTGGCATTTATTAATTTTCAATAGCTGCTATAAAATGAACCTCACGCCATCTGCAAAATTAGGGTGCAGGAGCATCCCTGGGTATTAAAATATTTGTGGCTGCTTCTGCTATTATATGGGATTTTACATCTTCTTCGCTCCCTGTGGGGCTCGACTCATAAATTAAGATACATATTTAGAAGCAGTAAATAAACGTAGCAGAGCAGAGGTACGATTAATAAATGGACAGAAAATTGCACATGGGAGGAGAGATTGTTTTCTCCAACACACAGAGTCAGCAGTGAAGTGAGGTTTAAACATTCTGCTGTCACTGTCATTAAGATATTAATAGTGAAAATAAAATACTGGGCTTCATAAGGAATTTTTTTTCATAAAAATGAAAAAAACAACTCTGCCTATAAAGCAGGAAGTAATTGACTTTTCCTTTACCATCTCACAGGATGGTGGAAGTTCTCTAATTACTCAACAGTCCCTCCTCTGGCACTGTAGATGTTTTTGATCAAAAGAGTTCCATAGGCCGGGCGTGGTGGTGCACGCCTTTAATCCTAGCACTCCACTCCGGAGGCAGAGGGAGAAGGATCACCATCAGTTCGAGGCCAGCTTGAGACTACAGAGTGAATTCCAGGTCAGCCTGGGCTAGAGTGAGACCCTACCTCGAAAAACCAAAACAGAAAAGAAAAGAAAAAAAATCATAAAAGTGTTCCATAGACAGCATTCAAAGCCTTATCCTAACGTCACCCATTTGTTGTTGTTGTTGTTTTCTTGGGTTTGTTTGTTCATTTGTTTGTTTTTTGGTTTTTCAAGGTAGGTTCTTACTCTAGCTCAGGCTGACCTGGAGCTCACTATGTAGGCTCAGGGTGGCCTCGAACTCATGGTGATCCTCCTACCTCTGCCTCCCAAGTGCTGGGATTAAAGGCATGCGCCAGCATGCCCGGCTCTGTTTTCTGTCTTTTAGTATAATGACTGCATTATGTCACTTTCTCTTAACCTCAAGTTCCTAACGAAGACACAACCACAGCATGATTCCAAGACGTCTTAGCCACGCAAGGCCACCCTGGCCGTTCAGATTCCTGAGGCGGGGTGGGGTGCCTTCCAGAGCCCTCCCGGGCAACGCTTCACCCTTCAGAATATGCGATATTTACCTTAGGGTTGACTAGGCTCTGGTAGCATTCCGAGGACACCCCAGTTCCTGCACTTGCCTGGAAGTTCCCTCCTCCATCCTTGCTTCCACGCACCCTTAGAGATTTCCTTACAGGAAAGCTCGTCTTCTCTGGCGGTGTCCACCCATGTTTACTTACGATGCCTGTGACCTGGTGTCTCAGAAAACACGGCCATGCAAGCCTGACAAAGACCCCACCTCCACAAGGCTGACCTGTGCCACCACATCTGGGAGGCACCTTCATAGGGCGGCAGGAAGCTGTGGGTCACAGGAAGTGAATCTTCTCACATTGTGACCTCCCAGGACAAGGTCACCACTCAGACTCTCATTCCATCCCTCTGAACCTTTCCTTTCCTTCCAAGTCCACATGCGCAAAGCTTCAGCCTCTCTTGATTTGCTTGGACTAATGGCAGTCGGAGCCTTAGGAGGCAGTCCTTGAAGACTTACCTAAGCACAAAGCCACAGATAGAAAGGACGGTGGCGGGGGCTTTATATCAGAACACAAATAATCTCGCAATAGCCTGCCTTCTCCTTGGTACCTTTCACTCAACAATGTCAAGCAATTTGTAATGCAAGCAATTAAGAAAACACTCCTTTGTGGTAAGTTACTAATTTACCTCCCATTTTAAAGAGAGACAGAAAGAGGCTTAATGATTCCCCCCCAGGGGACTTCCGAGTAGGGCACAGAACCATCCGGTAGGCAGTGATTTGTGGCATAAGATCTCTCATGTTCCTCTCTAATCCCCAGTATTGGGCTCACAAAATTGCTTCGGCACAGAAGTTGGTCGCAAGTCTCTTGGGTGGTGTTGCCTGGTCCTCTTGCTGAGCGCTGGGTTGTGCTTCGGAGGAGGTAGTTGTATTTCATAGCTGTTGGTGACTGTATCTCCTTTTCATCGCATGATGTATATCATTCCCCCTCGCTGGCATTTCCAATCATGGCGAGCAGCAGAAGCGGGCAATGAATTGGAGCACTGTAATTTTTTTCCCCCTCATTGATTTGGGGGAAGGAGGGAGGGGAATGGATCAGGTGGAATATTCTTTCAAATCTCCCCAGCCACACCACTACTCCATTTCTTGTTTCTCAGAAGTGCTTATTCAAGCTGCCCTTTTCTTTCCATTCTGCCTACCTCAGCCCAATCTCTCTTCACTAGACTCAGGCTGCCGTCACCCTCACCGAGCCAGTGCAATACACCAAGAAGGATGATGTGACCTGAGTGGCCAAGTACAGGGCCCTGGCCTCCACCTATCTATTCTCACCCTGCTTCTGCTCATGGAACCTATAGTTTATCAGCACAAGTTTGAAATGCAAAGCGGGAACAGACAGCCGGTAGCAAGATAGCCAGCCTTCTTTGATGACGATGGTCCTTGTAATTGTTGTTTTCATGTTGGAATGCAGTGTGTTTTGAAGCTGTTGTTAGCAGAGATCTCCCATTTCATTTCTATCATATTTCTAGGAGATTTAAACAGACAAAGGGAATGACAATCACTAGATGGCTTTTAAATGCATTTTTCACTCTGAGGCAAGAAATTGAAGAGTATGGGTGGAGGTATCAAATCTCTTTGTGACACAGGCAGAGCTTAGGAGATGGAATTTACGGCTGCTATTAAAATAGTTGTCGGTGCTCTTGAAGGTAGCTATGAGTTGTGTTCTTAAATAACTTCAATAATTATAGCAGTAATTAGCCCAGGTAGGCACATATGAAAGTATAAACACGGAAGTCTGTAAATATTCTGGCAACTACATCAATAAAGCACTCTGCAAGCATAAACTGCTATATAAATGCTAATTAATGACGTAAGGAGGCACACAGGATGGAATGTTATTCATATATTTCACAAGAATAAACAGTACACAAACAAGCAGCACATGCATTTGAGGGATGGCTTCATCCCATCTCCCACCTGCAGCCTCCCCAGGTCGCAAGCAAATTCTTACAAGGAAACTAAAGGCACCAGCTTCTGCCACCACTGGGCACTTTAAATGTGGCTAGCCCCAAGTAGAAAATGGATGCCAGATTGCCAATGCTTAGGCTGCATTATGTCACTTTCTCTTAACCTCAAGTTCCTAACGAAGACACAACCACAGCATGATTCCAAGACGTCTTAGCCACGCAAGGCCACCACTGGTCGTTCAGATTCCTGAGGCGGGGTGGGGTGCCTTCCAGAGCCCTCCCGGGCAACGCTTCACCCTTCAGAATATGCGATATTTACCTTAGGGTTGACTAGGCTCTGGTAGCATTCCGAGGACACCCCAGTTCCTGCACTTGCCTGGAAGTTCCCTCCTCCATCTTTGCTTCCACGCACCCTTAGAGATTTCCTTACAGGAAAGCTCGTCTTCTCTGGCGGTGTCCACCCATGTTTACTTACGATGCCTGTGACCTGGTGTCTCAGAAAACACGGCCATGCAAGCCTGACAAAGACCCCACCTCCACAAGGCTGACCTGTGCCACCACATCTGGGAGGCACCTTCACAGGGCGGCAGGAAGCTGTGGGTCACAGGAAGTGAATCTTCTCACATTGTGACCTCCCAGGACAAGGTCACCACTCTGACTCTCATTCCATCCCTCTGAACCTTTCCTTTCCTTCCAAGTCCACATGCACAAAGCTTCAGCCTCTCTTGATTTGCTTGGACTAATGGCAGTCGGAGCCTTAGGAGCCAGTCCTTGAAGACTTACCTAAGCACAAAGCCACAGATAGAAAGGACGGTGGCGGGGGCTTTATATCAGAACAAAAATAATCTCGCTTAATAGCCTGCCTTCTCCTTGGTACCTTTCACTCAACAATGTCAAGCAATTTGTACGCAAGCAATTAAGAAAACACTCCTTTGTGGTAAGTTACTAATTTACCTCCCATTTTAAAGAGAGACAGAAAGAGGCTTAATGATTCCCCCCCAGGGGACTTCCGAGTAGGGCACAGAACCATCCGGTAGGCAGTGATTTGTGGCATAAGATCTCTCATGTTCCTCTCTAATCCCCAGTATTGGGCTCACAAAATTGCTTCGGCACAGAAGTTGGTCGCAAGTCTCTTGGGTGGTGTTGCCTGGTCCTCTTGCTGAGCGCTGGGTTGTGCTTCGGAGGAGGTAGTTGTATTTCATAGCTGTTGGTGACTGTATCTCCTTTTCATCGCATGATGTATATCATTCCCCCTCGCTGGCATTTCCAATCATGGCGAGCAGCAGAAGCGGGCAATGAATTGGAGCACTGTAATTTTTTTCCCCTCATTGATTTGGGGAAGGAGGGAGGGGAATGGATCAGGTGGAATATTCTTTCAAATCTCCCAGCCACACCACTACTCCATTTCTTGTTTCTCAGAAGTGCTTATTCAAGCTGCCCTTTTCTTTCCATTCTGCCTACCTCAGCCCAATCTCTCTTCACTAGACTCAGGCTGCCGTCACCCTCACCGAGCCAGTGCAATACACCAAGAAGGATGATGTGACCTGAGTGGCCAAGTACAGGGCCCTGGCCTCCACCTATCTATTCTCACCCTGCTTCTGCTCATGGAACCTATAGTTTATCAGCACAAGTTTGAAATGCAAAGCGGGAACAGACAGCCGGTAGCAAGATAGCCAGCCTTCTTTGATGACGATGGTCCTTGTAATTGTTGTTTTCATGTTGGAATGCAGTGTGTTTTGAAGCTGTTGTTAGCAGAGATCTCCCATTTCATTTCTATCATATTTCTAGGAGATTTAAACAGACAAAGGGGAATGACAATCGCTAGATGGCTTTTAAATGCATTTTTCACTCTGAGGCAAGAAATTGAAGAGTATGGGTGGAGGTATCAAATCTCTTTGTGACACAGGCAGAGCTTAGGAGATGGAATTTACGGCTGCTATTAAAATAGTTGTCGGTGCTCTTGAAGGTAGCTATGAGTTGTGTTCTTAAATAACTTCAATAATTATAGCAGTAATTAGCCCAGGTAGGCACATATGAAAGTATAAACACGGAAGTCTGTAAATATTCTGGCAACTACATCAATAAAGCACTCTGCAAGCATAAACTGCTATATAAATGCTAATTAATGACGTAAGGAGGCACACAGGATGGAATGTTATTCATATATTTCACAAGAATAAACAGTACACAAACAAGCAGCACATGCATGTGAGGGATGGCTTCATCCCATCTCCCACCTGCAGCCTCCCCAGGTCACAAGCAAATTCTTACAAGGAAACTAAAGGCACCAGCTTCTGCCACCACTGGGCACTTTAAATGTGGCTAGCCCCAAGTAGAAAATGGATGCCAGATTGCCAATGCTTAGGTTTGGGTGGGGGCGGGGAGGAGGAGGGAGAGCTTTTTTTTTTTTTTTTTTTTTTTTTTGGTTTTTCGAGGTAGGGTCTTACTCTGGCCCAGGCTGACCTGGAATTAACTATGTAGTCTCAGGGTGGCCTTGAACTCCCATCAATCCTCCTACCTCAGCCTCCTGAGTGCTGGGATTAAAGGCATGTGCCACCACGCCCAGCAAAAATTATTTTTATTTTTATTTTATTTTAGAGAGACAAGAGAGAGAGGGGATTGGTGTGCCATGGCCACAGCCACTGCAATTGAACTTCAGATGCTTGCGCCACCTAGTGGGCATGTGTGACCTGCCTCACCTTTGTGTGTCTGGCTAACATGGGATCTGGAGAGTTGAACATGGGTCCTAAGGCTTTGCAGGCAAGCTCCCTAACCACCAAGCCATCTCACCACCCCCATTTGTCTTTTTTTACATATGTGTGGTGCATGTGTACATGTGTGTGCTTGTTCATAGGTGTGTGGGTGCACATCTGTGTGCATGCATGTGGAGGCCAGCAGCCTACATCAGGTGACCTCCTTAATTACTCTCCACCAACTGGTTGAGATAAGGTCTCTCTCACTGAACCTGGAGTTCATCTGTTTGGCTACACAACGCAGTCAGCAGATCCTGGTGATCGTTCAGCGCTGGGATTACAGGCATATGCGTCCACACCTGCCTTTTACATGGGTATTGGGGTTCCAAACTCAGGTCTCATGCTTATACGGCAAGCACTTTACTGACTGAGCCATTTCCCGGCTCCCCAAATACTTAGTTTCAATGTTTTGCGAATAATTGTATGATTGTAAACAGAAATGATAGTATTCGGGAACACTGTGATTTAGACAAAGTACATCACAAGAACAGAGTGTATCTGCTTTCTTTCCCCTGTTGTGCTATGGCTACGGGAAAGTTTAAGGTTCGACCAGTGGCTTTGAATGCCTCCTTCCTGGGTGTCAGCTGCTCTGAGCTATTGAACGTGGGTTCATGGAGGACTAGAGGATGTCTGAAGAACAGAGGAACCCCTGAGCTCCCGGGCACATTCTGCCACCATGACTTTTCTCTTGTGAACCCCGAGATAGAGTAAACCAAAGCTGCTCTTCCATGCGGTGATGAGCAGGTGTGAACAATGGGCACGAAATCCCCATCAGTCCAGGAGAGACCACTTTTGGCAGCAGACATATTGAAGTCAAGGGTCCCAAGGCTTTCTGGGGAGTAACGGAGCTGTGTCTCTACAAGTCTGAAGGGAAACGACCTGTGGATTGATCGTGATCCTCTTCTGACCACCAGATACACTAGCTAATGATTCCTGAGGAGAGACGAAGAAGGGGACAGACAAGAGGGAGACTGAGGGGCTGGAGAGATGGCTTAACAATTAAGGCACTTGCCTGCAAAGCCAAAGAACCCAGGTTCAATTCCCCAGAACCCACACAAGCCAGATACATAAGGTGGTGCATGTGTGTGGAGCTCATTTGCAGTGGTTGGAAGCCCTGGCACACCTATTCTCTCTCTCTCTCTATCTCAAATAAATGAAAAAATTTTTTCAAAAAAAAAAAAAAAAAGAAGGAGACTGACCTGAGAGTTGGAAATGGGAAAACTCCTGGGACCGATTACCTTAGCATTCACCACACACTGGGCTTACAAGTTATCTGTATGTCCTGAACAAAGAGAACTTGCAAGAAGTCATTCAGGTGTCAGTGGTTACAGTGGTAATTATTAACTAATAATAGTTAGATTCAAACTAGTGTAGTGCTTAATTATTAAATCAATCATGACATGAACCCAGGCTATGGTGCTTAGACTTGTTTGAGTGGGTTATTTGAAACACTTGAATTCTTTTGTAAATTTTATTTATTTTTATTTGAGAGAGAGAGAGTGAGAATAGGCACACCAAGACCTTCAGCTACTGCAAGCAAACTCCAGACGCATGTACCACCTTGTGCATCTGGCCTATGTGGTCCTTTGGCTTTGCAGGCAAGCACCTTAACTGCTAAGCCATCCCTCCAGCCTGAAACATTTGAATTCTTATTTGCCTGTTGTTTTCATAAAACTCAGAAGGTTATAACTCCAAGAAGGCAAACCTGGCTGGATCAAGTTAATCAAGGCAGCACTCTACAATTCTGTGCAAATGTAATATAACACAGTTAATGGATTTGAAGACTATAACAGATTATCATACCATTCAGAACGAGTGAATGTTCAGCCTGCAAAGGACTCTCAACACTCACTCTCCTTCCCACACCGCAGCCCTGTGGACCACCAGACCTGGGAGTGTCCTTTTATTATCTTTTAAATTTTTGTTTATTTTTATTTATGAGGGTGGCAGACAGACAGAGAAAGAGACACACAGAAAGAGAATGGGTGCACCAGGGCCTCCAGCCACTGCAAAGGAACTCCAGATGCGTGCACCACCTTGTGCAAATGGCTTGTGTGGGTTCTGGGGAATCAAGCCTCAAACCCAGGTCCTTAGGCTTTGCAGGCAAACGCTTAACCACTAAGCCATCTCTCCAGCCCAAGTGTTTAGGTTCTATTTCCTTTGTTGTTCAGGTCTCATTGCAGCTCTGCGTTTTCTTCTCTTCATCCTATAAACTCTGCACACACTCACACGTGTGCACACACACTCTTAAGATTTCTACGCTCGGACGCACACTATGCTTCTGGACAACTCTTTGGGTCGAGTCAAGAATCCCTCATGCGGCATAGTAATCATTCTCTTTCCTGTCATTTGTTTGTTTGTTTTGAATCACTAGAATTCCACTTATTTGCATGTTGTTTTCATAAATTTGCATAGTGCATTTAAGAGACACCCCCCCAAACCCCGTCTCTGCATCATCCCTTCACTGCCATGGAGATGTGGCCAGTTCTCCCTTGCTGAAAAGCTTACAAAGGAAGGCTTTATTTCCACACGCAGTGATTACAATGAAGCTTTTAAATGTTACAGAACATAAAAGGATTTTCTTTTAATTAAAGTACCAGTGTGAGGAATATTATAAAACCATCCCTTTCTTGTCATAGCTTGGAAGCCTGAGAATGGGAGAGCACAGAAGGCTCAGGGTGTCCTGCTTTGGGAGGGATATTTTTAAATGACCCATCTGGGACAGACTCTAGAAACCCTGTCAACCGCCTCGGTCATCTGAATCCCTGGCATGCTGCTCTCCCGGTAGCTGGCACCGCAGTGCTCCCACGGTCCGCTCTCACGCTGGGGATTCCTTCCCATCTGGCTCGGCTCGGAGCTCCCCGTCCATTAAGTGGGGCTCGGAAAACTGTGTGAACTGTTCATGCACCTGGTTAGGTTTTGTGGGGTTGTTTTTTTTGGGGTGAATAATGACCACACTGTGCATGACCACCTGATTGTAGTCACTCGAAAGAATTAAGAACCACTTTTTCTCAGCCTCTACATGAATGTGATAGTATGACTCTTGTTGAAAATTACATTGCATGTGTGTAGCCCGCAGCGTCTCTTCCATAATGGCTTTGCCTGTGTGCAGGCTGTCTTTTCTTCCAACGTAATAAGTCACCCATTTACCTTGGAGCATCCCTTTCATCCCTCAACACCAAGCCATTCATAGAAGGAAAGAGGCAAGAGAAAGAGGTGGGGTGAGGTTCATTCCCAGCCATTGCACAGGGAACAGCCAAAGACAAAATGGAAGGAGTGAAAGTTTACCCCTGAAAAGGGGGAATGATCTAAAAAAGAGAAAGAAAAAAAAAGAGGGCTGGAGAAATGGTTTAGTGGTTAAGGCACTTAGCGGTTAAGCCAAAGGACCCAGGTTCAATTCTCCAGGACCCATGTAAAGCCAGATGCACAAGGTAACGCGTGCGTCTACAGCTTGTTTGCAGGGGCTGGAGGCTCTGGTGCACCCGTTCTATCTCTCTCTCTCTCTTTATCTGCTTCTCTCTCTCTCTCAATCAAATAAATAAATAAAACATATTTAAAAAATTGTTATTATGGAAGCAGGAGTTCGAAGGATTGTAATGCTTGTTTATTTTAACCATGAGAAAAATCAGAAGTGAATGGACTTGACCAGGGTCATTTAGCCTCCTAGTCAAAATCCAGTACAAATCCCAGCACTTGAAAGGCAGAGGTGGGAGGATTGGTGTGAATTTGAGGCTAGCCTGAGACTACATAGTGAATTTCAGGACAGCCTGGGCTAGAACGAGACCTAGCTCAAAAAAAACCTAAAAAAAAAAAAAAAAATCAGAACAAGAATTCAGGTTCCCAGCACAATATTCAGTGACACAAAAGTGGTATTTAGAATACTGTATGTTTAGAAAACTTCCCCACATCAATATTTTATAGACTGTACAGTGAATAATATATACTTATAAAATCTATAAATATTTTATAAGTTACTGCACAACTGTCAACTTGGAATTAACGCTATGGTCCCAAAGCAATGCAGCATTTGCAATGTGTTCACGACATGCTGTGGGCTGGGCAGCCGCCCCTAGCTTATGTCTGCATTTTCTTGCTCTTTTTGTTAAATATTTTATTTTTATTTATTTAAGAGAGAGAAAGAGAGAGAATGGGTGTGCCAGGGCCTCCAGCCACTGCAAATGAACTCCAGACTCATGCACCACCCCAGCTGGCTTACGAGGGTTTTAGGGAATCGAACCTGGGTCCTTTGGCTTTGCAGGCAAGTGCCTTAATGGCTAAGCCATCTCTCCAGCCCATGTCTGCGTTATCTGAGCATGACAGAGTTCAGACTGCTCAGCCAGCTCATACTCCATTCACAGTGACTGGGGAATGCCGTCCATCGGAAGGATTGAGAAAGGAAATTGTACAACCCCAGGGTGAGAGGCTGCCTAAAGCTTTGGCTTTCTAGAAAGACAGAGGTTTCCAAGGTCACTGTAGGACATTCTAGTCTCTGTTGTGGCCACCCAGGCCAAACCCTTCAGCTCAATGTGGAGGTGAGGAAGAATGTGCAGTAACAGTGAAGAATGGAGCCCTGCGCTTCACCTTGGGCCTCAGAACTGCTAAGCATATGGTCGGCCTCTGGAAGAAATTCCTCTTCTTCAGTCTCCTTTTCTCAGCCCGTCTTTCTAGAGATCCTTTCTCTCGTGAGTTAGAATATGGGCTGGCAGTGGCCACCAAGCACAACAAATGCCCCAGCTTCATTGTAAAATAATAATAATCATCATCATCTGGAACTGATTCCACCCTACATAGGTCAAATATATATCAAAAATAAGATGTTGTCGGGCATGGTGACACACACCTTTAATCCCAGCACTCAGGAGGCTGAAGTAGGAGAATCACTGTGAGTTCGAGGCCACCCTGAGACTACATAGTGAATTCCAGGTCAGCTTGAGCTACAGCGATACCCTACCTGGAAAAACCAAAAGAAAAAAAGATGATGAAACTCAAATAGAGCTGGAGAGATGGCTCAAAAGTTAAGGCGCTTGCCTGCAAAGCCTAAGGACCAGGGTTCAATTCCCCAGTACCCACATAAAGCCAGATGCACAAAGTGGGGTGTGTATCTGGAGTTTGTTTACAGTGGCTAGAGATACTGGAGCATTCTATTCTCATTCTCTTTCTCCTTGTCTCTCTCTGCTTATCAATAAATAAACTTTAAAAAACTTTTTTTTTTCAAAAGCCTCAAATAACTGGCAACCAGCCTCTCCTCTCTCCACATCACAGCATCCTCCTGGGCTTTCCCATTAGCTCCTCTTTCAAATCATTGGAAGGACGCTGCTGGTCTTTCCAGCTCTTAGTTTCAATATCTACTGCTTCCTGCTCCATTCAGAAAGACCAGCCCATCTTAGGCTGTGAGGCAAGCTGGACCCTTCTCAGCAGATGTGGGACTGCCAGGTAGGACACGGAGCTCACTAACATATCAGTCCATCTTGCTGATGATCCCGGGCTGTCACCATGGATGCCCCTGCTGGCACAAATCTGACACTCTTTCATAGACCAAAGTCCTGTCTCAGAAACCAGCTCCTCCCTTCCTCCTCATGGCCGCATCTCTCATGAAAACCAGCAATCCAGAACAGTTGGGAATTGTTCAATATTTTATTTATTTCTTTGCAAGGAGGGAGAGAGAGAGAATGGGCATGTCAGGGCCTCTATCCTCTGCAAACGAATTCCAGATGCATGTGACACTTTGTGCATCTGGCTTTATGTGGGTCCTGGGGAATCAAACCCAGGTCATTAGGCGTTGCAGGCAAGCACCTTAACCACTGAACCATCTCTCGAGTCCAGACAGGGATTTTGAGGGGCCTTAAATACTCTGAATAGTATCTAGTTTCTTCTTTTCTTTCATTTATTCCCCTACCAAATTTAAATTTTGAAACAAAAAATATGATACAAAATAAACTTTTGGAAATGACAGCAAACGTCACAGATACCAATGGTAAAAAAGAAAATCCCTTCTTCCTAAATTTTTTGTCTGCTCTCTGTGTGAACATGTCTCATGTATCTCCTTGTTTTGCTCAGGCTAAGACTAGAGCCCTATCTCACTCTTGAACCTGCAGTCTTATTTCTTTTCTTTTCTTTTTTTAATTTGGGAGAGACAGACAGAGACGGGGGGGGGGGAGAATGGGTGCTCCAGAGGCCTCTCAGCTGCTGTGAATGAACTCCAGATGCATGCGCCCCTTGTGGTCAAGTGCAGCATTGCACCCTTCCGTCACTTTTTGCGTCTGACTAAACATGGGACCTGGAGATTGGAACTGGTGTTCTTAGGCTTGGCAGGCAGGCACCTTAACCACCAAGCCATCTCTCCAGCCCCAGTCTTATTTCTTAATCCTAGAGAAACAAGGGCAAGCATGTGGTAGTAATAGCCCTCACGCCTTGGGACCTGTTGTCCTGTCACAGAGATGGAGCTCTTCAAAGTCTGTCCCCTTGTGCAGTATTCGATTTTGAGTAGACAGTGACTGTGTGGCTAAGGAAGCCTATTTCTCAACTATATTTGCAGAAGCAGTGGCCATGTAAGGAGGTCTCCCTCGTAGAATGTGTGGGGAGATACAGTGTGATTGTCCATCAAATTCTGAGGCAACAGGTGAACTTTCTCTGTCCTCTTATAAAAAAGACATGATTTGGGGAGTAGGGGCACAAGACAGACAGTCTTTGTGCCTAAATCACCATATACTAGAACCCTCCAGTCGAGGAAGAACCCTAGGGGTGTAACGTCTGCTGATGTCTGGCTAAATGCATATATTATGCTCACCAAACTGCCCAGTAAGCACTTCTCTTAATGTCCATACTCATATATTAATGCCACTCTCACTTTTGGTTAGAGAAGCTTTTCTTGCCAGATGGTGGGGACCTTGTGATGACTCAGAAGGCACCATGGTGCTGAGAAGAAGTGACAGAGGAGTGCTCAGTTCTTAAACATCTCTGTCACTCCTTCCAAGGCTCAGGGTCCATTGCAGAAAATGTGGGGGGAAGAATGTAAGAGCCAAAGGAAGGGTAGGACTCCTTGCAATGCACTCTTCCAGACACAAAATGGCCTGGATATCCATGACCTCGCAGTACCTGGCACTACTTACACAAGACCATCATAAAGGAGGAAAAGACAATGCCATAAAAATAAAAGAGAGACTGACTGGGAATGGGAGGGGACATGACGGAGAGTGGAAATGTGAAGGGGAAAGTGGGGGATTATGGTTTCTTGTCTATAGTTATGGAAGTTGTCAATAATAAAGAAAAGGAAACAGAAAAAGAAAGAATATAAAGGGCCGGTCAAAATGTTGACATCCTAGATAGACGCTATATTAGATGGTGTAGCATTCTTTCACTGGGCTCATGAAGCGTGGTTTGTTTAATAGCGTACAGTTCCAACAGCGGGCAGCTTCTGCATCCCCTAGCTCTTTTTAGTACACAGCCTCAGCAGATTCTGCTCCTACACATGCCATGGTCAGCAGTGTGTGGCCATCAGCAGCACACACCATTTTTCTGTTGGGCGGCTTTCTCCCACCACTCGCCTGAGCTGTGTTCCCAGTGAAGTGATGACAACACGCTCCCGTTAAGGGCTTCCCCAAGCACTTTAGATGTGATTCCCAGGGAGGGATATGTGGTCCAGGCGCTTTCTCCTAAAAGACTTGTCCCAGGAACTCCTGGAACATCCTTGCAGTGGTATCACAGTAAATTGATTTACTTTCCAATGATATTCAGGAGCTCTGGATGTCAGCTTTGGGGGGAAAGATGTCTCTTTTAGAACAGTCCACCTCTGCTCTGGGAATAGTGACTTCTAGATATTAATGTATTCTTCTATTCTTTGGCATTTTTTCTTCCTATTAGCCAATCCTATGTTACTCCAGTTGAACTTTTTGCAGTTCAGACCACTTTGTTTTCTGCTTCCTGATTGGACTGACAGGCATAGAAAACTGGTTCCACAAGTGGTCCTAACAGCTAAGCCCTAAAGATGGCATTTGGGGATTTATAGAGTCATATGTGGGGGCTTGAATGTCATGTTGAGCTCCTTGCCATGGGAAACTGGATGTTAGTAAACTACAGCATGCAGTGGAACCAAAAGATAACATCTAGAGATAGCTGGGATAGAGGCCATCCAGAGAAGGATGGAGGGACCCCAGGTAGCTACTGCACATGTTCGTCGTGTCAGGGAGAAAGAAAAACACAAGCTCTGCTACCTCAATGCCTGCTCAGGTCACCATCGGAGGACCGGACGCCTTCGTGACATAGTCTTTGCACACACAGGATTACAAAGGGGCACACACAGGATTACAAAGGGGCACACACAGGACAATTTCAGTTGCTCCTGTTCCTGAATCATAACAGGAGCTGAGTTCACAGTCTCGGCCAAGGATCTCACTTGACAGTCAGGGTATGTTCTACATCCTCTCTCATCCCCACAATGTGGCCCTCAGCATGAGCTACAAGCAGTTGATTTACTAGGTCCTAGTTAGAAATAGGATGCTGGTTATATTTATCTCAGCATTTCACTTATTTACTTCTGGTTCATCCCAAAATCAACTGTAACAGGGTCATGTTTTACTTTGATGTATCAGTACAATGAAATGTGTGTGAACAGCTGCCTGCTATTCATACACTCACATGGACCCCTTTCCATTCATGACAGAAGGTTGACAGACTCAATCTTGTGAAGGAGACTATAGTAATTTGAATCGATGGCCCCCAATCTATCCAGTGTTTTATTAGTTCATAGTTTGCATCTGCAGCCACCTGACTGGAGGCAGTGTCACTGGGCGGATCTTAAGGTGTGGTGGTGGGTTTAGGATTTCAATCTAAAGATATGCAAAGTGTGCCTAGCTGGAGTTCCTGAGGTATGCTGTGGCTTTTGGCTGTGGCTTTGCTCTCTGGGTTTGGTCCTGAAAGAGCAGGCCAGCTTCTTCTGCCATTATGGAACTTCCCCTGGATCTGTAAGCTTCAATAAGTAAAGCCCTTCCTCCATAACTGTGCCTGGTCTGGAAGCTCATCTCAGCGAACCTGAAACTGTCTGATACAGATGCCATGGTGGCTTAGCCACTGGTAGGCTGCTAATACTTCAGTGAATAACTACCTCCACCCAACCATGCTGATGCAAACCACTCTTTTTTAAAAAAATTATTTTTATATTTATTTGAGAGTGACAGACAGACAGAGACACAAAGAGGTAGAGAGAGAGAGAGAGAAGAAATGGGCACGCCAGGGCCTCCAGCCACTGCAAACGAACTCCAGATGCATGCACCACCTTGTGCATCTGGCTTACGTGGGTACTGGGGAAGTGAGCCTTAGGTTTCATAGGCAAGCGCTTAACCGCTAAGCCATCTCTCCAGCCCCAAGCCACTCTTTCAACTGAGTGGGTCTCCAGAAAAGACATGAATGTAGGAATGGGCCTAGGTGGGAAAAGGGAAGTGTCATATCATGAGTGGGAGGGAGATTTGGGGATTAATATGATCAAAATACATTAGACACATGGATTAAATTGTTGAAAAGAAAATAACAGGAAAAAAAAAAGTCCTTCACGGTCACTGATAATTGAAAGACGATGCTCAGACGATTGATTCTAAGCCTAAATGGTCTTCGGTGCAGAAGCTACCAGAGCTGCTTCTCTGCATTTGTCGCTTCGACTCTCGAGAATCACCACACACATCTCCATTCTCGTCAAGTGGCACTACCTGTTCTGAGCTCCGAAGTCCCATGAATTCTTGACTCTTATTCTGGACTAACTAGTTGGTGGGTTAGTCATGTGAGGGAAA
This sequence comes from Orientallactaga sibirica, assembly GCA_036365145.1. Lineage (NCBI taxonomy): Eukaryota > Metazoa > Chordata > Mammalia > Rodentia > Dipodidae > Orientallactaga > Orientallactaga sibirica. The sequence continues at coordinate 6,731,568 of JAEOAD010000054.1, read as the reverse complement.
AAGAAAAAGACAATTAGTAGATTCATGAACAAAAGTCAGTTAGTGTAAATCCATAAACAATATCCACCTTGTATAGGGTGGTGCATCTTTGTCATCCCAGCGCTGGGTGGCAGGGGCAGGTGAGTCCTTGAGACCCTCTGGCCACCTAGTCTAGCTTACTTGGCAATCTCCAATAAGACACCAACATGGCCTCAAAAAAAAATGGGTGGAGGGCTGGTTTAGCAGTTAAGGTGGTTGCCTGCTAAGCCAAAGGACCAAGGTTCGATTCCCCAGGACCCACATAAGCCAGATGCACAAGGTAGTGCGTGCGTCTGGAGTTCATTTGCAATGGCTGGAGACTCTGGTGTGCCCATTCTCTCTCTCTCTTTCTATCTATCTCTCTATCTCTCTCTCCCTGCCTCTTTCCCTCTCTCAAATAAATAAATAAATAAATAAAAATAAAAATTATTTTTTTTAATGGGTGGAGAAAGAATAGTATTCCTGATGAATGATATCAGAGGTTGTTCTCTGACCTCCAAATGTATGAGCACAAATGTACTTACACACATGCACACACACATATATATACATGCATACAAAGGGTACATTTTAGAAGTGTTCAAACCATACACAGATGGTACAGGCCACTGTCCACACCGACAGGTAGCTGTAAGCACATGATCTGCTGGAACGCCACATTCCCATCCTGCATAGCAGGGGAAGAAGGCAATGTCCAACCAAATAGCTCGTGAACTTTCCAGGATATAATAAACTTCCATCTTTCTTTCAACTTCTGGAGTAACCAGGAGGTGGAGTTAGCTTTGCCTCTTCCAAGTTTAGGCCGCTTTAGGAGAACGTGGAAGGTGTGTTCTGCAGTGGAAAAAAAAAACAAACTTGAACTGTCTCACTGAACACCAGGACCAATAGCTTTTCACTCAGTGAGGGAACTTTGAGGGACCAAGCTCAAGGAGGCCGAGAGAACATCAGGAGAACGGGGAAGAAAAGCCATTGCAGGAGCTGACATTAAGAAGTGAGCCGGGCGTGGTGGTGCATGCCTTTAATCCCAGCACTCAGAGGCAGAGGTAGGAGGATCGCCATGAGTTCAAGGCCACCCTGAGAGTACATAGTGAATTCCAGGTCAGCCTGAGCTAGAGCTAGAGTGAGACCTTACCTTGAAAAACCAAAAAAAAAAAAAAAAAAAGGTGAGTAGGGGCTAGAGAGACAGCTTAGCAGTTAAGGCACTTGCCTGCAAAGCCAAAGAACCTCCGTTCGATTTTCCCAGTATCCATGTAAGCCAGATGCACAAGGTGGTGCATGCATCTGGAGTTCGTTTGCAGTGGCTTGGAAGCCCTGGAGCACCCATTCTCTTTCTCTCTCTGCCTCTTTCCCTCTCTCAAATAATAAGAAAGAAAGAAAGAAAGAGAGAGAAAGAAAGAAAGAAAGAAAGAAAGAAAGAAAGAAAGAAAGAAAGAAAGAAAGAAAGAAATAGAAGGTGAGTAATTGCACTGCAGAGCTATGCGGCTTGACTGTGATGCATGTGACTCAAGGTATGAATGCTGAGGAGTGACAGCAGAGTGAGGTCGCCTGACAGAGAGGAACTGAGTGATTGTAGCCGTGTGGGTAGAGACTTGCTAACAAAAACATGACCGTGCTGGGGCTGCGCTTTATCACCTAGACCATCTGCCGGATGGTTTAGAAAGCCGAGGACCGTTTGCTAAGTGACAAGCTGATGTCACTTTATTCCAATGTTCAACAGAAGAAGAACTCCGCCAAGCAGCAGACAATAACAGCAGACTATTTTGTCACTTTACATCAAGCAATTTGTGTGATGTTTTGAGTCCCTTAAGTTTTATTCCTGCATTATGTTTATACTTTGATAGCATCTGTAGAACAGGAAATGTGTCCCTAAATATTGGATGTCATTTTGGGTAAATTGTGGTTCATTAAACCCATTGTAGACACTGTTTTGCCTGGATTTCTTTTAGCTGCCATGGAGATGGATTCTCCAGAACTCCTTCCACCTAGCCTGCTCTTGCTGTCTCGTGCACATTACTACAAACACCTGATCACTGAGCGCATGCGAGTGCATCTCGTGATGGTGACCAAGACGCGCACTTCACATGGAAGCCCCAGATGTGTGGTCTGCACCTCTGGAAGCAGAAGCCAAGCACATAGACATGCCATGGGCTCCACGCATGCTGTAATTTTCTGTGAGAAGTAGGGGTCACTCTGTTGCAGAGGATCAACAGTGCATCAAAAGAGATGCTGGGGGCTGGAGAGATGGCTTAGCGGTTAAGGCGCCCGCCTGCTAAGCCTAAGAACGCTGGTTCCAATCTCCAGTGGTTCCAATCTCCAGGTCCCATGTTTAGCCAGATGCAAAGTGATGCAAGGGCACAATGCCGCACTTGACCACAAGGGGGCACACACATCTGGATTTCATTCGCAACAGCTGAGAGGCTGCTGGCGCGCCCATCTCTGTCTTCCTCTCCCTCTCTCTCTCTGTCTCTCTCCAGAAAAAAAAAAAAAAGAGAGATGCTGGTTACTCTTCAGCCCTCTGACTGATATCACTGTTTATTGCCCACGTTTACACACACGGAGACACACAAAAGACAAGTCCTTATGCTGCCTGTTCTGGCTCCATTTCCTCCTCATTTTGCCATTGTCTCTGTCACTGAGACACCTACGCGTGGTTTACGATGCCAGACCCATAAGTGATTTGAGGATAAACGTTGTGCTTAACCAAATGTTCAAGCTTGCGTTTTCCCCTGCCCCCTCTTTGTCTTAAAAGTCGATTTAATGGTTATGGAGCAAAATTGGTGTGATTGTTAGAGCATTTGAGATTAATGTCATGGATAAGTTCCTGTAGAAAGGCTATTCAAATCTTATATTGTCTTGGGCAGGCTGGACTCCTGGCCGTGGACACCACTGCCCTTTGTGGCTGCTTTTCAGAGAGGTCAGGCATGAGGCACACTGCATTGGCCTCCGTAGCCAACAACATCACTGTGAAGCATGGGAAGGTGGCGGGGTGGTTAGTGATTCAGCATACACACAGCCAGCTCCCACAAACTGAAAACCCCTGCCAAGGCCCCTCAGCTCCAGGACCCCATTCCTGAGCTGCTGACAGAAGAGCAGCTCCAAGAACACAGGAGTCAGGAATTATTGATTTGAAAATAATCAAGTCCCTTGATATAAGTAACATTTATCACAACCATTCCTGGACTTCATTGTAGTGAGCTGTGCAAAGACTGGCTTTACAAACAGCCCTTCCCACTTGACAAATAACCCTATACCTTTCCAGCTTTAGTCTTGCACACTCTGACCACGCCAGACCCACTGGGGTATGGCTAGATCTTCTGGTTATTTCCTGTGTTCTACTTCTGACTGTTCATGAGACTGTGAGTTCCCTGAGTTCAAGGACTCTGCCTTCTTCATATTCAGACACTACTGTGAATGTTTACGATAAAGTCCCAGCAAGTGTTTGTATGAGCTAATGGTGACCTTCTTGGCAAGAATTTTAAACCTGAGCATTCCAGATGGTAATTATGTTAAAAGCTTTGATTTCCGTAGTAACAAAATACTACCGTGTCAGATTCAATGCAAGCAATGTTTGTTATTTTGCAATTGTTCGTTTGAAGTTTGTGGTCGGCCCTGGGTTAAAGAAACGTGTGCTCCTGTAGAGGAAGTAGCAGTTAAAGTTAGTGTGCTGAACTCTCTGCGAGGCTCACAACCTCCTCCAGGGACATGGTGGTGGACATTGAAGAGACTCTGCTCAGAGATTAAGGTACATCCATGTAAAGTCCAGTGACTGTTGTTCAATTCCCCAGGACATATGCAGAGTGTTACATGCATCTAGAGTTTATTTCCAGCACGTACAGTCCCTGCCATGCCTATTCTCACTCTCCCTACCCCCCTCTTTATCTTTGCAAATAAAAAAATAAATAAATAAAATGTTTAAAAATAAAAATAAGTAATAAAGAAAAAGCTCATTAAAGCTGAAATTCAGAGGATGTAAAGAGCTCAACATTAAATGGGGTTTATAACACACCTGCCAAGGCTCAGGGAACATTGCGAAAGAGGGGTGGAAAGACAGTAAGAGCCGCAGGAAAGCAAGAGACATCCTGAGTCATTGTCTCCCTCACTGAGTCTAATTGGCATATTTATGACGCCATAGGGAATACCAACACCCCCACTGAGGAGGGCCCTCAGGGCAATGGAGGCAGGACACGGGGGATATAAGAGTATAACCCACTGGGAACATGAGCAATATGCAGTATGTTCATACTGCGCAGTTCATAATAATAAAAACAATTATTCAAAAAACGAAATGTGGGCTAGAGAGATGGCTTAGCGGTTAAGACATTTGCCTGTGAGGCCAAAGGACCCAGGTTTAATTCCCCAGGACCCATGTAAGCCAGATGCACAGAGTGGTGCATGCGTCTGGAGTTCGTTTGCAGTGGCTGGAGGCCCTGATGTGCCCATTCTGTCTGTCTGTCTCTCTCTTCTCTGTGTGTGTGTGTCTTTCTCTTAAATAAATAATATTTTTAAAATGTTTTAAAGAAGAAATGTGTCCTAAAAGCTACTTTCATGTGAGACCTCTTACCAAGTCAGATCCATAAATACTCCATTGAGTAGTTGAATACAGCAAGTGTGATCAGACGGGAGAAGGGGAACTTAGTTCTGAGGCCACATGAAACCATCCCAAGCTTCCAGAATCCCAGCAACTGATTGGCATGGAAGAGAAGTCCCACTACGAAATCCCGTTACAGCTCTTCGGAGGACAACATCAGCCGATCCACCCGGGAGCACATTGCTTGACCGCGGTGCATGCTGGAGGAGTGGTATTCCCTGGTTTATCTTTGTGAACACCTCACCACCGAGGGGACATTGTAGACAAGCTGGAGCAAGGAAATGTTCAAGGAAATGTAGGAAGAAATGCTCTTTGGCTTGATCCTTGTAGCCGCTATCCCTGACAGTATGAATTGCAGGGCTGTCACCTGTCAACATGTCCATGAATCACAGATGATATAAATGAGCATCTTTGCTAAAGCTCTCTGTGCTATTTGCCAAGATATAATCTTTGCCCTGATGATAGCAATTAGCAATAAATGTTCTCTCACATTCCTTTTTTTTAAAAAAAAAAAAAAAAAAGAAAATTAGTGTTTGAAATTGATGTGTGTTTTACACATTCGTTATCTTTTGCTGAAAAAAAAAAAAACAAGAAATTGGGCTGGAGAGATGGCTTAGTGGTTAAGGCACTTGCCTATGAAGCCTAAGGACACATGTTCCACTCACCAGATCCCACATAAGCCAGACGCACAAAGGTGAGGCAAGCACAAGGTTGCACAAGTCCACTAGGTGGTGCAAGCGTCTGGAGTTTGGTTACAGTGGCTGAGGCCCTGGCATGCCAATTCTCTCTCTCTCACTCTCTCTAAAATAAAAGAATAAATAAAAATAAAAAAGCATCCGAAGGAAGTCAGCGATGCTGCTGGTGCCTCTCACAGACTCTGCCCTCCCAGTGTAGGTCATGCCAATGCTGGATTTCCTGCCAGTCAGTGACAAGGCTTTGCTTTGGCATCCTTCCAGGAACCTGGTCCCATGGAACCAATCAGAAATACTGGGGAGCCATCCAGATCCCCAAGCAGCCCCTGATGGAGAAGCAGGAAATGGTCTCTAGACCCTCCAGCTTCCGCCCTGTGAGATGAAATGTCCTCCGTGGCTCCCACAGTTGACTTTCTGCTGCCCAGGGGTGGTGAGTGGATTGGTGACACACTTATATTGGCTGCCTTCCCTCACGTGCCCAATAAATGACTTGTACTCAGATCCTAACTCCAGAGGAGGGAGGCACAATTTATGATAGATTCTAACTAAACCCAGCTGTTTTCAGTCAAGGATATCCAAGGGCAGGGTTTTGCCCTGTTCTCTTCCAGATGGGCTGAGAGGGCGCAAGGCTCTCAACGTATAAATGCTCTACGACTGAGATTCAGGAGTTGGTAGGAGAAAGTAGCATGTTTAGGGCAGCGAGCGAGTGCCAAGGCAGTGTGAGCAGGGCTTCAGCCAGTAGCATGCGCTGTTCCTGATGTTACTTCACACTTGCATCTCACATCCGTGATAAGGTTCCACCAGTGAAGTCCATCCCGGGAAGCTCACGAGCAATATGACTGAGCGCAGACAGCCACGGGCCTGGGACTGCCCATCCCACCTCAGTGCTCCTGTGTTCCCACTCTATTTGAAGCACTGTCATTTGGGGCTGCAGAGATGGCTTAGCAGTTAAGGCACTTGCCTGCAAAGCCTAAGTACCCAGGTTCGTATCCCCAGTCCCACATAAGCCAGCTGCACATGGTGGCATATGCATCTGGAGTTCATTTGCAGTGGCTAGAGGCCCTAGTACACCCATTCTCTGTCTCTGTCTCTGTCTCTTCTTCTCTTTCCATCTCTCTCTCTCTATCAAATAATTCATTAAGTATTTAAAGCTCTTTCATTGGCTTGCCACCTTGACTTCTTAATGTTTCCCCTCCCTCTTGAATCCAGTACTTTCTTCCTAAATGGCATTTTAATATAACTATCCACAGGTAGCCATGATATTCCAATCCTGGACACAGAGGGTTCTTGGGGTGGGAAAGTATTGCAAGGTAAGTTAAAAGCCTGCAAACTGGGGCTGGAGAGATGGCTTAGCGCTTAAGGTGCTTGCCTGCCAAGCCAAATGATCCTGGTTCAATCCTCCAGACCCATGTAAGCCAGATGCACAAGGGGGCACATGCATCTGGAGTTTGTTTGCAGTAGCTGGAGGCCCTGGTGTGCCCATTCTCTCTCTCTCTCTCACTCTTTCTCTCTCTCAAGTAAATTAATAAGTAAAATATATATATTTTTAAAAGCTCCTGAGAAGTTCCATCTCAGTCCACACCCCTTGCTCAGAAGAAAAGTCAGCTTTTGGTACAGATGCTCATTCTAGTGAGCCAGTGGAGGCAAAGGTTGTGCTCAGATTTTGCATTCAAGGTTTTCAGAAGATCTCCCATGGTTTCCCACCTCTGCTCTGTGAATCTAAAATTAAAAGGAAGTGTGATGAGGGTAAATTACCCAGCATCACATCTGTCATGACTGGTACATGGGCTGACAATCAAAAAAATTGTTTGAGGGCTGGAGAGATGGCTTAGCAGTTAAGCAGTTAAGGCGCTTGCCTGCGAAGCCTAAGGACCCAGATTCAATTCCCCAATATCAGTGTTAGCCAGATGCACAAGGTGGCACATGCCTCTGGGGTTCCATTTGCCATGGATAGAGTCCCTGGCATGCCCATTCTCTCTCTCTCAAATAAATAAATAAATTTAAAATTAAAAAAAAACTCTTCCGTAATTTGAGCACCAGTCTCCAGTCTGACTCCTCACCATGGCTCCGTTGTCCACACTAGTCCCCTTCAGTCTCCAGGCATTTCTGAAAGGCATTACTGGTAGATGATACTACATTCACCAGCACCAGGTTTGAACCACAGCTTCGCTTTATATGAATTGCATGACCCTAAGCCACTTCCTTAAAACATTGAGCCTCCACCTTTTAATCTGTTTACCTATTTCCTAGCAGCATTATTTCCTGTCTCCTAATCTTTATGCACATTCCAAAGGAGTGCTAACATTTTTCCTCTCGGAAATCAAATAAAAAAAAATGCTTGTTTTACTTGTGAATGTATATAAAAAATGAACATCATAAAAGATGTGTATGCTTCATGCTAGAGAAAAACACATTCCAAAATAAATGCTTGTTTCCCTACTGACCTAACTCACAAATCCCAAGAAGTTGATGGCTGTGAAATAAAGAGAAACTTGCAAGAACTATGTGTATGGTTGCATTGGTCAGCTTCCCAGCAGTGTAACAAACTACCTGTGACATCTTTCCTTAAAAAGGAAGAAAGGTTTTCTTTGGTTCACAGTTTCCGAGATTTCAGTCTACAATTTCTTTACTCTAATACTTTGGTGGTGGTGTAAGACATCATCTTGAAATCATGTGGTAAGAAAGAGTGTCTGGTCTGCTGGTAGCCAGAGGGCAGAGAAAGAGAGAAGAGAAAGAGAGAGAAAGAAAGAAAGAAAAGGAAGAAAGGAAGGAAGGAAGGAAGGAAGGAAGGAAGGAAGGAAGGAAGGATAAAAACAAAGACAGACTGACCAGAGCCCTAATCAAAATTCCCTTCCAGGGGCTGGAAAGATGGCTTGGCGGTTAAGGCGCTTGCCTGTGAAGCATAAGGACCCATGTTCAACTCTCCACATCCCACATTAGCCAGGCGCACAAAGGTGAGGCAAGTGCAAGGTCGCACATGCCCACTAGGTGGCACAAGATTCTGGAATTCTATTGCAGTAGCTGAGGCCCTGGTGCATCAAGTCTCCTCTTTCTTTCTTTCTCTCTCTCTCTGAAATAAATAAATAAAATAACTTGGGAAAAAAATCCCTTCCAGGGCATGCCACCAATGTCCTGACTTTCTTCCACTACCTCCCAAAGCTACTGTTGCTATAGGCTGGAAACCAAGCCTTCAATACATGAGCCTTTGAGAGACATTTAAGATTATAGATAATCGGGCTGGAGAAATGGCTTAGCGGTTAAGGCGCTTGCCTGCGAAGCAAAAGGATACTGGTTCGATTCTCCAGGACCCACATAAGCTAGATGCACAAGGGGCACATGCATCTGGAGTTTGTTTGCAGTGGCTGGAGGCCCTGGTGTTCTATTCTCTCTCTGTCTGCCTCTCCTCTACTCTCTCTCTCTCTCTCTCTCTCTCTCTCTCTCTCTGCTTGCAAATAAATAAATAAAATTTAGAAAAAAGATTATAGATAATCTAGTCAAGATACTAAGAGGGTCAAGACCTACAAGCAGTGCTGCATAAACGGGGAATCCAGGGTGCTCTCTCGGAAGTCACATAGCAAGCAAAGGAGGAAGGGACTCAGTTGTCTGAGAAATTCTTCCTGCCTTGAGAACCACCAGGCCAAGGGGAAGGGAGCCGCAATAACATGGAAACGACTACAGCCTTTGACATTGACCCAAAGTTTGCGGAAGAGCCGAGTCCACGAACCTCTCTAGTTTCCTTCCTTCCTCAAGCACAATTCAATCCCAGGATCTGGGAGCTCCTCGGAGACCACTGTGGTCCCCAGAGATGCCATCAAAGCTTTTGTCATGGTGCCAATCCATATTCAGAGATACACCCACCTCTGCTGATGGAGGACTTAACGTGGGCCCCGGACCACACAGATTCTTACGTAAATCGTGGTTCTCGGCATTTTCACATGACGGCCGTGTAGAAACCAGTAGTGTTTGCACAACACACTGCTAAGTGAAAGAGCTTAGCTGAGTCCAGGAGAGACCCATGAGGACTGAGAGGACAGTACCTCAACTCACTCTCCTCCCCACCCCCAGCCCGGCCTTTACAGTACACAGCGTGTCATGGTCCGCCACATAAGTTCATTTACTTTTTACAGTAATACTTGTAAGTCATCTGATAACTTACGCTGCTTACCGTGTCCATCTAACTTAGTAGGTGATAAAATGAATCCATGAATTTAGTGTGCTTGAAGCCATGCTTGTGTAGTTGGCATTGTTCTTCGGTTGCAGTTGAGGACACTGGTCTAGCGGGAGGAAGATTCCGTTTCTGGGGTCCAGGCTGCAACTAGGTCAGGCATCCAAGACACATGCCCCAATATGTTTTCTGTTGTAGTGCTGTGTTGTGGTCCATTTTGGTGTTGTGGTGGTAGTGTGGTGCGGTGTTTTGTTTTGTTTTAGGTAGGGTCTCTCTCTAGCTCAGGCTGACCTGGAAATCACTATGTAGTCTCAGGGTGGCCTCAAACTCATTGTGATCCTCCTACCTCTGCCTCCCAAGTGCTGGTATTAAAGGCGTGTGCCACCACGTCTGGCCCAACATGTTTTCATACATGAATCTGAAAAGATAAGTTCTATAGTCCTCCAAAGAAATCTGTACAGAAAAGTCGGGCGAGTATATACAGGTGGCATCAGTATCCGGGGATAGAGTCCAAGGAAAATGCAACCACAGAGACCAAGATCAAGGGAATGTTGAAGCATCAGGTGAAACAATCCCCCGAATCCATCAAAATCACCTGGGGAATGGCTGTGAAAACCCAGCTTGCGGGCTGGAAAGATGGCTTAGCGGTTAAGGCACTTGCCTGCAAAGCCTAAGGACCCTGGTTCGATTCCTCAGTAACCACATAAAGCCAGATATACATGGTGGTGGTGCATGCGTCTGGAGTTTGTTTGCAGTGGCTAGAGGCCCTGGTGCACTCATTCTCTATCTCTCTCTCGGTCCTTGCCTCTTTCTCTCTCTCTCTCAAATAAATAAATAAATAAAAACATTTCTTAAAAAAAAAAAAAACAGATCTCCCTGCACCCAACATGCCAGATTTAACAGGTCTAAGGCATCTCTGATACTTTTGTTTTTAACTAGTTCCTGGGACATGTTGATGCCACTGGCTGAAAAGGAAATACTGCTGCTTTTCATGGACTGCAGTTTTCCTCAGAGCAGGAAAGAAACAGAAGGACCCATGTCCCAAACACGATTGATTGTTCTTTGTTCCCTATTTACCTAGCACTGCTCTCACTGCGCACCTGGGTAAAGGTCAAAGGTTATCGGTGCCACTTCATCTAGTGCCCATGTCTAAGGAATGCTTGCTGTCAGTCGTCAATCAATATCCCAGCACCTGGCACCTTGGCATTTTGACAATCTCCTGGCTAAGGTGAACTGCAAAAAAAAGGGTGCATTAATAAAACAATTTGAAGCCTCTGGTGTGTTTAACTTCTGATGTCTTCATCAATAATCTGGTGCTCTTCTAATCTGTCCTTTTAAAAATTTTGTTTTGTTTTTACCCAAGGCATAGATAGTTAGTTTTAATTGGGAAGAAAAAAGTGACAGTCATCGCTTACAATCTTCCCCAGTTACCTCAAAAAGACAGGGCCAGATATTGACTATTTTTATTTGAGTTCTGGGATTATCTATGCAAAGACGTAATTGCAGTGAGAAATGATCCTGACTCTTTTAAGGGCAGCCCTCCCTTAGCCACAATTTCTTTCCTCGTTGTCCCTCAAGTACAGGTAACACAATTAACTGGGCACCAATGGTGCTCTATAAAACGATTTCAATCCCTGTCTGGCTTCATCCTCTGCTGGAGAGCAGGTCGAGCAATCGGTATCTGAACTTGAGCGAGACTCTCTTCATGGACACTCCTTCAGGGAGAAATTGAATTTCTTCTGGAGAGACTCCTTGGTTGTTTAGAAGGGAACAGGTAAGGCAGAGGCAATTGCACGTTCACTCCTGAACTTTAAAGGAGGGAGCCATAGATTTCCAAAGAAAAAATATATCTTTTAATCCCTCTACAGCTATTCTTCCTTTTAGTAAATAACTGGCATTTAAAAGAAACCATTACTGAACATGCCTTCTGAGCCCCTTTGTAATTGTTACAAAGAACTTCTCAGAAGATGGGTCCCATTGTGAGTATTTAAGAAAAAGTCATGTTTAGTCAAAACAGTCAATTATGTTTATGTCTTCTTAAGCTGTGCTCACCGGACGCAAGCTCAACACAAGACTGAAAGGGATGTGTGCTAGTGCCATAGTCTCTCTCGGACTTTGAGCACTCGTGCCAGGATCCACATTTGAGGGCAGGTAATGTCAAGGATATACAGGAGAGACTTGCCAATAATGCATAGGACAGCCAGTGAGAAAGTGTGGGGAACTCCAGTGCTCACCCCCACCTAAACCAGACAGTTGATGTCAAAGAGAAAACTCCATCAGTAACAAACGTAACCCCAAACGAAAGAAACAAAAGCAAAAGGACTCTAGGAGGGAGACGGCTCAATTGGTAAAGTGCTTGCCTTGCAAACATGAAGGCCTGAGCTCCTCACTTTAATCCCCAGAACCCATATTAAAAATTTTTTTAATTTAAGCTGGACATACTATGCTTGGATCCCAATGCTGGGCTTTTAGAGACTGGCAGAATCTCTTATAATTATAATTTTAAAAAAAAATCTAATGCAGGGCTGGAGAGATGGCTCAGTGGTTAAGGTGCTTGCCTGCAAAGCCTAACAACCAGGGTTCGATTTCCCAGGACCCAGGTAAAGCCAGATGCACAAAGTGGCACATGCATCTGGAGTTCATTTACAGTGGCTAGAGGCCCTGGCACACCCATACTCTCTCTCTCTCTCTCTCTCTCTCTCTCTCTCTCCCTCTTTCTATTCCCTCCTTCTGTATCTCTCTGCTTGCAAATAAATAAATGAAATGTTTTTTTTTTTAATTCTAATATAAGGGCTGAAGAGATGGCTTAGCCTTTAAAGCACTTGCCTGCAAAGCCAAAGGACCCGGGTTTGATTCCCAAGAACCCATGTAAGCCAGGTATTCAAGGTGGCACCTGTGTCTGGAGTTCATTTGCAGTGGCTAGAGGCCCTAGTGCACTCTCTTCTCTCTCTCAAATAAATAAATAAGCAAACAAACAAAAATTCGAATGTAACTCTAAAAAAATGGCAATGCAATTGATCGGATGGAGGCTTCCAGAAGAGAAAATTTCATAAAACTATGTGGGCGGCTGAAGCAGAGGATTGCAAGTTCAAAGCCAACCTGTGTTACCAAGTGAGAATCTGTCTCAAAAAATAAAAAGAAAATCAGACACAAGATTCACAAAAATGCATTCAGCATTCAGAGACATCACTAAGGGGACTAGAAGGTGGAGCACTGGCTCATCTAACACCAAAGCCATGGGGAAACAGTCCTGCCTGTTAAAACTACAGGGCTCGGGCTGGAGAGATGGCTTAGCGGTCAAGGCGCCTGCCTGCTAAGCCTAAGAATGCTGGTTCCAATCTCCAGTGGTTCCAATCTCCAGGTCCCACGTTTAGCCAGATGCAAAGTGACGCAAGGGCGCAATGCCACACTTGCCCACCAGGGGGGCGCATGCATCTGGATTTTGTTCACAGCAGCTGAGAGACTGCTGGCGCACCCATTCTCTATCTGTCTCCCTCTCCTTCTCTGTCTATCTCTCTCTCTCTCTCTGTGTGTCTCTCTCAAAAATAAATAAAATAATTAAAAAAAAAACTATAGGTCTGCTGCAAAGCACAGCAAACAGAGTAGAATTGTACAGACAGCTCTAAGCCCAGGCTGATCTAAGCAGATTTTCAACAATGGTTGTATAAGAATAGGCAGTTTTTCAAATTTTAATTCTATTCTCACATCTGCACTATGTATCAAAATAAGATTCACTTTTGATATGAAAATGCAATTATTCACAAATAAAATGGGGGCTTCCAAATTGAAAGATTTTTTTAATCGTTTATTTATTTTTTATTTATTTGAGAGGAAGAGGCAGAGAGAGAGAGAGAGAGAGAGAGAGAGAGAGAGAATGGGCGTGCCAGGGCCTCCAGCCACTGCAAAACGAACTCCAGATGCATGTGGTCCCTTGTGCATCTGGCTTATGTGGGTTCTGGGGAATCGAACCAAGGTCCTTTGGCTTTGCAGGCAAGTTCCTTAACCTCTAAGCCAACTCTCCAGCTCCCAAAGTGAAAGATTTTTTTAAAAAAGTTACATAAAGTAAAATAAGCCAGATTCATTAAACAAATACCATATGTTTTCTATCATATTTGGAACTTTGATTTTAATCTTTCTCTTTCTTTGGGGCATGCTTGTAGGTTATGAAACTGGAAAGAAGACTATGAGAGAGGAGGAGAAAATTTTAAGGAAGGGAAAGGAGGAAGGGTAATGGCATACATCTGGCATGAGACCTGAAGTGGGAGACTATTTGGGGAGAAAATGAGGACCAACACGGAGGGGGGAGGGACATGGAGGGGAGTGGGAAAGGGAAATGAATTGGAGCAAAGTATAATGACGTGTGTGTGTGTGTGTGTGTGTGTGTGTGTGTGTGTGAAAATGTCATGACAAAACCCACTGCTTTGTATGGCAACTTAAATTCTTAACAAAAAAGGATAAATAAATAAAACTATGAAATCAGTTAAGTGTGCAATTTTTGCTATATGCGAATGTAAATCTGTTTACAAGTCAAAGGTCATTCCTCACTACCCTGCCATAAGATCCCATTCTTCGTTTTAGAATAAGGTATCAAGATCAAGCAACGGGGAGTCTCCTGTTGAAATAAAGATGCATAGGGCTGGAGAGATGGCTTAGTGGTTAAGGCGTTTGCCTGTGAAGCCTAAGAGCTCAGGTCCAAATCTCCAGGTCCCACATAGTTAGATGCACAGTGACACAAGCATGCAATGTCACACATGTGCCACAAGGGGGCACATGCATCTGGAGTTTGTTCACAGCAGGCTGAAGGTCCTGGCGTGTCCGTTCTCTCTCTCTCTCTCTTTCTCTCCCTCTATCTCTCTGCCCGTCTTTCTCTCTCTCACTCTCAAAAATAAAAAATATAAAAAATAAAGTAAAATAAAAACGAAATACAAAGGCATCACGTGGCAGGGCTGCCTAGAAGTATATAAAATTACTACAATTCTGATTCATGCATTGCTGCACAGACCCCTGTATGTGCATCTACACAGCTCCTCCCCATGATAGCCCCTGACTCCCTCAACACCCAACTGTTAAAGAAGTCATACCATGAGCCACCTGGATGTGCAGCCTGCGCCTGTATCTGTTCTGATCTGTCAGTGCCCATACCAAGTGGAACATTCCATCTTTTGGAGCATGGTCCCCCTGAGAATCACAACAAATCGAGCCATTGTCAAGGTTTGGATAATGTAGGAAAGGCCATCTTGGAAAATGGGGTCCTTGTAAGCACAGCTGTGAGCACAGGGGAAGGTAGGTAGATCCACGTTGATGGAAGCATGGAGCAAGGGTGGGTCTTTGCCTGCTAACTACAAACTGTGATTGGGAATCAAAAACACAACTGCGGGCTGAGGAAATGGCTTAGCGGTAAAGGCATTTGCCTCTGAAGCCTAAGAACCGCAGTTCGATTCCCCAGGATCCACGTAAGCCAGATGCACAAGGGGGCACATGCGTCTGGAGTTCATTTGCAGTGGCCAAAGGCCCTGGCATGCACATTCTCTCTTTCTCTCTACTTGCCTCTTCCCCTCTCTCTCTCAAATACATAAATAAAATAGAAAAAAAAAAACCCACACAACCAGGTGGATCAGTAAAGGAAGCCTACAGCAAACTGAAAAAGTAAAAAAGGCCTACAAAAAAAAATCCTATAATAGGCCTCTCTCATTTTATCATTATAACAATGGCTAACCAGGTAACTGGATCAACTTGATTTTACCTACTCCAGCACTTCCTTCTGGGCAAATTAAAGTGGCACTATGTCAAGAGATCACAGTCGTCCAGATGAATGTGAATAAAGCAGAGAAGGCACAAAGTGTATAGTTGGTCCATACAGCAAACCCTGTTCCAGTTTAGGGAGAAGAGAGAGGACAGAGAACAGGGATCTGGCATGGGCATGAGAAATGTTAGACTTTGGGCTGGAGAGATGGCTTAGTGGTTAAGGCTCTTTCCTGTGAAGCCTAAGAACTCATGTTCAACTCTCCAGATCCCACGTAAGCCAGACACAGAAAGGTGAGGCAAGTGCAAGGTCACACATGCCCACTAGGTAGGGCAAGCATCTGGAGTTCAATTACAGTGGCAGAGGCCCTGGCATGCCAATTATCTCTCCCTCTCTCTCTCTCTCTCTCTCTGTCTTTCTCTCTGTCTCTAAAAAAAGAAAATAATAAAATAAAATAAATGCTAGACTGCTTTGCTGAGCACAAGACAAGTCTGTGCAAGGAAAACTGTCTCCCCCACCCCAAGATGCCAATAGTGCCCTCCACTGAGCCATGGAGGGTAGTCCATGCCACTTTGCTCTCACAAATCCTGAAGTTTGGTATTTTTTATTAGTAGTAGTAATTTTTTTTTTTTTTTTTGCTGTTTCTGAAGTTGGAGAGGAGCATTTCTTTAATACAAAATAATCGAGTTTGAAAAGTTTGGTGTTTTAAGTCAAAGCATTTCTTTTCTACCTTCTTGAGCATTAAGAGGAAAGGATTCTAATAATGACATTTTGTGCCAGGAGTCATTAGAACAAAGTATCTGCCTGAAGCAAAATTTTATGACCAAGTTATGAACCTGCACACAGAGCCTTAACCATTGTGATAGGAGCTGACGGTAGTAATAAAAAATGAATTTGTTAAATAAAATATGTTTATAATTCGCTGGGCTCGGAATCAGGGAGGTGGAAAGAAGCCTCCAGTGAGTCGTTAGGATTTTGCAAAATAGTCAAAAAGGCAGTTCGTTCAGTGGGCAGTTAGAGGAGACGGGGCCCTGTTGTCATTATGGCACTGTGCGATTTCATTTATTCATGGGGTGCCAGCGATGCGGGGGACCCTTTTGAGCCGCTAAAACACGGTGGACAAGAGCGAGGAAATGAAATGAAATCTTGGCCTTGAACTCAAACTACAGTTGAAATGTGTGAGCAAGTCCACTTTGGCTGATGAAACACAGCAAAGAACGTGAATGCAATGAGCTGTCGCAGATCCTGGTGCGTTAAAGCGATGATTCTGAAGAGGGGAGGGAAGGGAGGATACAGATTAACTGGGAAGCTATTCAAGGCAGTAAGAACAACACAAGCCTGGCCAGTAAGTAAGAATCTTACTGGGGTGTAAAGAGGAGACAGGGTGAGACAAAGGAAGGGGATAAACTGATTTTGCAGAGCACAGACTTCAGAAGCTCTTTTGGTCTCAGAGAAAGAAAATCTTAGGTAGTGTAGAAGGAAAGGTAGGTCAAGCTTTACCCACAAATGAATGGTCCATGCAATCATGAAATAAGAATCAAACACAGGGGCCTGGAGAGACGACTTAGTGATTAAGGCACTTGCCTGAGAAGCCTAAGGACCCAGGTTCGATCCTCCAGGACCCACGTAAGCCAGATCCACAAGGGGGCACATGTGTCTGGAGTTCATTTGCAGTGGCTGGAGGTCCTGGTGTGCCCATTCTCTCTCTCTCTTTCTCTCTCTCTCTCAAATAAATAAAATATTCTTAAAAAGTAAAAAGAATCAAACACAGGGAGAAAGACCACAAAGGAGAGAAGTTTGTCCTCGCAAACAAGCTTTGTTACTTCTAGTTTCAGTTTGTTCACTACTTACTAAAGCAGGCACAAAAAGTTACTCACCAGGCATGGTGGTGCACGCCTTTAATCCCAGCACTTGGGAGGCAGAGGTAGGAGGATTGCCGTGAGTTCAAGGCCACCCTGAGACTACGTTGTGACTTCTAGGTCAGCCGGGGCTAGAGTGAAACCCTACTTTGCAAAACAAAAAAAAATTTTAAAGTTACAGGCTGACTGTGTGCTCCCCATACCACTTCTTCACATGCGGAGCCCCTAATTCCCAGCACCTCAGGATGTGACCGTATGTGGAGGGAGAGCCTTCAAAGAGGTGAGTCAAACTGAGGTCCTTGGGGTGTCCTTAGAAGAAGAGATTAGATCAGCAGGAGGAAAGGCCATGCCAAGACACAGCAAGGAGACCATCTGCACGCCAAGGACACGGGCCTCTGCCAATCCTGCTGACACCTTGATCTCAGACTCAGAGACAGTAAGTGAATGCATTTCTGTTGTTCAAGCCACCCAATTCATATTTTATTATGGCAGCAGCCTGAGCAAGAGGGACATCTAAAATGAAGAGAAGAGAGGAGAGGAGAAAAGAGAAGGGGAGGGGAGTGGAGTGGAGAAGAACAGAGAGGAGGAAGAGGGAAGGAGAGGGGAAGATATTTACATTTCAGCTTATTTTACTATTTGGGCTTAGAAAGTATACAAAAACCAAGTTTTACAGGCTGAGTGTGGTGGCGCATGCCTTTCATCCTAGCACTCAGAAGGCAGAGGTAGGAGGATTGCTGTGAGGTCGAGGCTACCCTGAGACTACATAGTGAATTTCAGGTCAGACTGAATTAGTTAAAGTGAGACCCTGCCTCAAAAAACAAAAATAAAAAATAAAAAGTAAAAAAATTACTTTACAGATAATAAAAATAAAAAAATTGCTATACAGATAATAAAACCAAAGATCTGATTGATGGACAGCCCCAGTCACCTCTCATAGCACCAGCATTAGGACTCGGGTCTCCGGGTCTATTTTCTCACATTCATGGCTTTCATCCCAATTTGGCCTTAACAGGACAGGTTGACATCTGCCTCCATGCTGCCTCCACCCCTGGCCATGCTGCAGTGTGACTAGAGAAGTCTTTCTTTAAAAAAAAATTTTATTTATTCATTTATTTTGAGAGAGAAAGAGAAACAGATAGAAAGAGAGAGAGAGAAATGGGCACTCCAGGGCCTCTAGCCTCTGAAAATGAACTCTAGACACATGCACCCCCCATGTGCATCTGGCTTACGTGGGTATTGGGGAGTCAAACCAGGTTCCTTAACTGCTAAGCCATCTCTCCAGCCCCTAGAGCAGTCTTTTGAAAACTCAGACATTACGCTGAAACGATCGCTCTCTGTGCTAAAGTTTAAGTTCAAACTCTTCTCTGCAGACTTACTCCTGCACCAAGTCATCATTTCGGCCCTAAGAAGGGTCATGCTCACTCTCAGTGCTACGCCTCTGTGTGTCTTCCCACCCTGCCTCGCCTGTCACTCCTGTCATCTTTCAAGCCATTCGATCCCCTCCAGGCATCACTCCTGCAGGTCGCTCTAGCTCCGGGTTAGCGGATCTCTCTGAATTTCCTCCATTGTGTGCTCATTACATCGCCTTCAGAGGCGATGAGCTGGACAAGGGTAGAGCGCAGTTTTGTCTCATGTTTAGTCAATATAAATCGAGGGGACTTTGTATGTTTTGGAAATATCACGTTTGCACTGCGTCAAGTTTCACCGGACATTTGTTTACCTAAACCAGCCTGTCTTCTCCAGGAAGTTGTTTAGTGAGTACCAGGAAAACAAACTAAGTTATCATAATACGCGGTATCTGAGGATGGGAGTGAGAGGGTATATTATAGTGAGGGGTATATTATAGTGAGGGGTGTATTATAGTGAGGGGTGTATTATAGTGAGGGGTGTATTATAGTGAGAGGGTATATTATAGTGAGGGGTATATATTATAGTGAGGGGCATATTATAGTGAGGGGTATATTATAGTGAGGGGTATATATTATAGTGAGGGGTGTATTATAGTGAGGGGTGTATTATAGTGAGGGGTATATTATAGTGAGGGGTATATTATAGTGAGGGGTGTATTATAGTGAGGGGTATATTATAGTGAGGGGTATATATTATAGTGATTTATGAGGGGTATATTATAGGGGTGTATTATAGTGAGGGGTGTATTATAGTGAGGGTGTATTATAGTGAGGGGTGTATTATAGTGAGGGGTGTATTATAGTGAGGGGTGTATTATAGTGAGGGGTGTATTATAGTGAGAGGGTATATTATAGTGAGGGGTGTATTATAGTGAGGGGTGTATTATAGTGAGGGGTGTATTATAGTGAGGAGTATATTATAGTGAGGGGTATATTATAGTGAGGGGTATATTATAGTGAGGGGTGTATTATAGTGAGGGGTATATTATAGTGAGGGGTATATTATAGTGAGGGGTGTATTATAGTGAGGGGTATATTATAGTGAGGGGTATATTATAGTGAGAGGTATATTATAGTGAGGGGTGCATTATAGTGAGGGGTGGATTATAGTGAGGGGTATATTATAGTGAGGGGTATATTATAGTGAGAGGTATATTATAGTGAGGGGTGCATTATAGTGAGGGGTGTATTATAGTGAGGGGTGTATTATAGTGAGGGCTATATTATAGTGAGGGGTATATTATAGTGAGGGGTGTATTATAGTGAGGGGTATATTATAGTGAGGGGTATATTATAGTGAGGGGTATACTATTATAGTGAGGCGTATATTATTATAGTGAGAGGTATATTATGGTGAGGGGTATATTATAGTGAGGGGTATATAATAGTGAGTGGTATATTATAGTGAGGGTTATATTATAGTGAGGGATATATTATTATAGTGAGGGGTATATTATTATAGTGAGGGGAATATTATTATAGTGAGGGGTATATTATAGTGAGGGTGTATTATAGTGAGGGGTATATTACAGTGAGGGGTATATATTATAGTGAGGGGTATATTATAGTGAGGGGTATATTACAGTGAGGGGTATATATTATAGTGAGGGATATATTATAGTGAGGGGTATATATTATAGTTAGGGATATATTATAGTGAGGGGTATATTATTGTGAGGGGTATATTATTATAGTGAAGGGTATATTATAGTGAGGGGTATATTATTATAGTGAGTGGTATATTATAGTGAGGGGTATATTATTATAGTGAGGATATATATTATAGTGAGGGGAATATTATTTTAGGGAGGGCTATATTATAGTGGGGGGTATATTATTATAGTGAGGGGTATATTAGAGTGAGGGTATATTATAGTGAGGGGCATATTATAGTGAGGGGTGTATTATAGTTGCTTCCACAGAACCAATCCTCACCCTAAAACCTGTGAAGCCACAGGTCATCTGGACCCCTGGTGTCCTCTAGAAAAGATATACAAGGAAGTTAGCCTCTAACACACATGTTTCTAGGACTGGTCTAAGAACTCAGCTATATCAGGTCATGCTGAGAGCATCCCTCAAGAAAAAGAGCCAAGGGCTGGAGAGATTGCTTAGCAGTTACGGTGCCTGCCAGTGAAGCCTAAGGACCCGTGTTCAACTCTCCAGATCCCACATAAGCCAGGCACACAAAGGTGAGGCAAGCGCAAGGTCATACATGCCCACTTGGTGGCGCAAGCATCTGGAGTTTGACTGTAGTGGCTGAGGCCCTGGTGTGCCAAATCTCTCCCTTGGTCTCTCTTTTTCTCTCTCAAATTGAAAAACAAAAAATAAAATTCAAAAAAGAAAAGAACCAAGGTTAAGGGAACCTTTGGTTGAAAGGGGCTCAAATCTAGCTCTGAGGGTAGAGAGGTTAGGTGACTCATTGAAAACTATGACTGATGACAATAAGGTGAGAGTGTGGGCAGTGGGGTCTGAGCCTAAACAGAATTGTTCTCGTGTTCATACTACAAATGCTAGGGTACACAGTGAAAAGGATTTCCTGAATCTACACAATCGGTGACAATGGTTGTCGAAGGTCTCTAGGCTCAGACGTCCCAGGTCCCTGTGAGAGTTCTTGACTCCTTGCACTGTATTCTTGCACAGTGGACCTGGCGGAGGAGTGCAGCTTTCAGAAGGAAAAGACTTTTCTCTCTGCAGGTCTGGAGTCCTCCTACCAGTGGAATGCCACCAGTCAGAACAGGCAGGTGGCAAATTTAAGCAATTAGTGGGGAATCGGGACTCACAGTCTTGAGAATAATTAATGTTGTCTTCTCATCTCTTTCCTCTGGGGGAAACTTTGCATACTGCTTAAAAGAAATGTCATCTATGCCTCACTGTTGCCAGAACCTGACTGTGAAGAACAGCACGCTGCTTTCAGAGCTCTGCAAGAGCATCGAGGGGTCTTTCCCTCACTTACCAGCCAAGTCCACACATTTCCCTGTAGATATGGCACCAGGTAGAGGCTGCTGTAATCTAGAACTGCCAGGAACGGTCAGGTGTGTGCCTGCAAGGTGACAGGAAGCTTCCCCTGTCCCTCCATCACCTCCGCTGCTCCCCCATTGCCAGTAGGCACTTAAAGGACAGTGAGGGGTCAAACAGAGGAAGACAGCACAAACCCTCTGAAATACAAAGCACTTCGTGGAAATGATGTCGCATGGTTTAAAGAGAAGGCTGGGAGGAGTATTTGCAGAATAAGGAAGGGGGAGTCCGAGGTTGTGGAAGGAGGAGACAGAAAAAAACAAAGGAAAAGAGGTGACAATGCAGGAAAGAAACAAGGAAAAGACATCGTGCTGAAAGTGGAGGTTAGGGTTTGGGAGCAAAACTAGGGACCTGCGCATGCAAAGTATTCACTCTACACAGGGGCCACATCCTCAGCCACTGGTGCTGGTTTTTCTAAAGAGAGTAATAGAGGGCTGAAGAGATGGCTTAGCGGTTAAGGAGCCTGCCTGCAAAGCCTAAGAACGCTTGTTCAAATCTCCAGTTCCCACGTTTAGCCAGACTCAAAAGTGACGCAAGCACATGCGCACAAGAGGGCGCACGCATCTGGAATTTGTTCACAGTGGCTGAGAGGCCCTGGTGCACCCATTCTCTCTCTGCTTCTTCCTCTCTCTCTCTCTCTCAAATTAAAAAAAAAAATTAGAGAGTAATAGAAAGAAAAAAATTGCAAAAGAAGCCTGGGGCTATGTTAGGTGGAACACTGGACCAGACAAAAAAAATAGGTCGGACTTAGGATGCACATTGCAACATTGCAACACGCCATTATAGTCTACAGATGTTTGGGGCCGCATGCACACCTCTCTTGGGAGTATGGGACTCTCAGTTACAGGTTTGACATACCTGTTGAGGATCAGTGTCTTAACACTGGGCAGCACACCTTTAATCCCAGCACTCGGGAGGCAGAGGTAAAAGGATCATTATGAGTTCAAGGCCACCCTGAGACTACATAGTGAATGTCAGGTCAGCTTGAGCCAGAGAGACCCCACCTCAAAACAAAACAAAAACTAGGCAGTATCTTAAAGGTGGTCCTAGTTCCTCAGTGTACTCTTCTGGAAACAGGGCAGAGAGGGGCCTTGGCTTACCCCAAATGGGAAACCAGCTATGACAGCCCTCTGTTCTCTGCACCAGACCCTTCCTCTTCAACAATCCCTCCACCATGTCTGATTGTAGGGCACCTGAGTGATGGTAGTCATGGTGATGTTTTGCTTGTTTTTGTAAATTTTTATTTATTTATTTATTTATTTATTTATTTATTTATTTATTTGAGAGATAGAGAAAGAAGCAGATAGAGAGAGAGAGAAAGAGAGAGAATGGGCATGCCAGGGCCTCCAGCCACTGCAAAAGAACTCCAGACACATGTGCCACCTTGTGCATCTCGCTCAAGTGGGTCCTGGGGAACTGAACCTGGGATTCTTTGGCTTTACAGGCAAGTGCTTTAACCATTAAGCCATCTCTCCAGCCCCTTGCTTGATTTTTAATCACATTCCCTCCTTGCCACCACCTTGGACTCTCTTACTGGTTAGGAAGTGGGAAGAAAAACCACCCTCCTCACAAATAAATAAAAATAGTTTTATATAAAGAAAGGAGGGGCTGGAGAGATGGCTTAGTGGTTAAGGCATTTATCTGAGAAGCCTAAGGACCCAGGTTTGATTCCCCAGCACCCACGTGAGCCAGATGCACAAGGTGGCGCATGCATTTGAAGTTCGTCTACAGTGACTAGAGGCCCTGGCGTGCCCATTCTCTCGCTCTCTGTCTCTCTCTCTTTTCTCTCTCTCTCTCTCTCCCTCTTTCTCTTAAATAAAATAAATAATTTTTTTGTTTGTTTGTTTTTTGTTTTGAATTTTTCGAGGTAGGGTCTTGCTCTACCCCAGGCTGACCTGGAATTCACTCTGTAGTCTCAGGGTGGCCTGAAACTCACAGCGATCCTCCTACCTTTGCCTCCCAAGCACTGGGGTTAAAAGCATGTGCCACCACACCTGGAAAATAAGTAAAATGCTTAAAAAAGAAAGAAAGGAGGTGCTACCAACAGTAGCATATTACACGACTATCATATATGAACAGAACAAAAAATTTGATACTACTGGAATGATAACATTTACTAGAAATTGGGTCTTCATTTTAACATTTTATTCAGATAAAACATTTGTGATTCAGACAGCTTGATGAGGGACTCCCCGCCTCACTTCAAGCCTACACAGGTGAGGCTAGGCGAGGAGGTCTTGGAGACAGCATGGGGAGTTTGGGACGGTCACATAACACCGAACCTTCACAGGACAGAGCAGACAGAATACTTCTGCAGTGGCAATAGGCCTCCACATCCGGGAGCACCCCAAAGCAACTCCGAGGCACAGACCACAGCTGTGATGGGGGCCCGTCCCTGACTCGGGGAAGACACATCTGAGTCTACTCCAGGGGCATGAGAAATACAACAACAGGCCACAGAAGACAGACAGCCGCGAATACAACAGGCCACAGAAGACAGACGGCCGCGAATACAACAGGCCACAGAAGATGGCCACAAATACTCCTCTGGAGATTCTCTCAGAAACAGTTGAGACAGTGGGTGCATAATAAAAATATGTAAATATTTGTATTCCGTCTTCCCATATAGAAACTCACAGATCCTTATTGAAGTTAGGATGACTAAAGTACTATATATATGATATATCACACTGAGGCCCCCTGTCACCTCTTTCCCCAATACCATAAATCTGATTTTTAGGTTTATATACAACTTCCCTGGCCCCCCTCCTCTCTACCAGTCATCCATGAGATTAGACGACTTCTCTTCTTGGGAATTTACTGCCTGTTCAGTGCCTCCAAGTCTCCACCCTACTGCCTTCGAGAAGCTGCGACTGTATAAACCCACAGTCAGATCTAGAACTTCTGATCCACATTTTAGTTCTTCATAGTTAAGAAATGCTGGCTGGGCGTGGTGGCGCATGCCTTTAATCCCAACACTCAGGAGGCGGAGGCAGGAGGATCGCGGTGAGTCCAAGGGCACCGTGAGACTACATAGTGAATTCCAGGTCAGCCTGGGCTAGAGTGAGACCCTACCTCGAAAAACAAAACAAGAACAAGAACAACGACAAGGAAATACTTCACGTGGGAACAATACAGCCTAAAGCCACCAGAAAGTCCTGAGAGAAGAAAAGGAATCTTCACTAATACCCAGTGACGCTGGGACACAGAGAAGACTGCATGTTCAGCATGTGAAACAGGATGCTTGAAAGTCTGAGAACAAGAGGTTTTGGAAATTCAAAACACTAGAGCAGACAGTGAAAACCTCTAAGTCGAAGCTGAGTGTGTTGGCACTTGCCTCGCAGCAGTAATCCCATTCTTGGGAGTGTGAAGCAGGACCATCAAGTGTTCGAGACTAGCACAGGCTACCTAGAGAGACTAGCTAACGAAAAGAACACTGTTAGGGGCTGGGGAAATGGCTTAGCGGTTAAGGCACTTGCCTGTGAAGCCTAAGGACCCCGGTTCAATTCCCCAGGACCCACGTAAGCCAGATGCGCAAGAGGGCACACGCATCTGGAGTTCATTTGCAGTGGCTAGAGGCCCTGGTGTGCCCATCCTCTTTCTCTCTATCTGCCTCTTTCTCTCTCTCTCAAATAAATAAGATAAATCAAAATAAATTAAAAAAAGAACAGTGTTGCTAGAAGACAAACTTGAGACAATCTCTAGAAATAGTAGAAAAAGAGAAGGAAAGAAAGAGGAAGGGAAGAAGGGAAGGAAGGAAGGAGGGAGGGAAGGAGGAAGGAAGGAAGAATACAAGATGGGCAAGATATGAAAACATAAGTGCTGGGTGTGATGGCTCACACGCCTTTAATCCCAGCACTCGGAAGACAAGCAGAGATAGGAGGATTGCAATGAGTTTGAGGCCAGCCTGAGACTACATAGTGAATTCCAGGTCAGCCTGGGCAAGAGCGAGACCCTATCAGTGGCATCCCACCCCAGAAATGCAAAGGCACAGTGGCCCCCATGATCTGATACCTGCTGGCATCCAGGAAGAGGGGGGAGGTTTGGGATCTAGGGTTCTGCTGTAGGGAGGCTATTGAGGCTGCACATCCTGGGCTGGCTCGTCAGTTGCACAGCTGTGAGCACGGTTGCCTGGACATGGACTCCACCTGGGGTCAGGGGCTGCTGGCTATTTTCCTGGGACTGCGTAAGTAAGCTCCAACCAAATGGATCAAACAATGACCCAAAATAAGCTCATGTCATACTTGAAGAAATAACAAATGGCTCCCATCTCTTACTTAACCATCTTGTTCTTTTAAATGTTCAACTGTGGAGATTGTTGTTTTAAGCAAAATGAAGCCAGAGAAAGAATTTGGGCATGGTGGCAACACGCCTTTAATCCCAGCCCTTGGGAGGCAGAGGTAGGAGGATCACTGTGAGTTTGAGACCAGCCTGAGCATACAGAGTGAATGCCAGGGCAGCCTGGGATAGAATGAGACCCTACCTTGAAAAATCAAACAAAACAACAACAACCAAAAAAAAAAAAAAAAGACTGAGAAAGATAACTCTTGTGTGTTTTATATCATATGTAGAATCTATGATTTTTTTGTAATTTTTTTTATTCTAGAGAGACAGACAGAGAGAGAATTGGCACACCAGGTTCTCAGCCACTGCAATCCAACTCCAGACTCTTGCGCCACCTAATGGGCATGTGTGACCTTGCGCTTGTCTCACCTTTTGTACACCTGTGTTACATGGGGTCTGGAGAGTTGAACATGAGTCCTTAGGCTTTATAGCAAGCACTTTAACTGCTAAGCCATCTCTCCAGCCCTAGAATCTGGTTTGGGGGTGGGGAAGTAGAAGATAGCCTATATAAGAAGAGGAGGAACAAAGGAGTAAGGAGATTGTGTGTGTGTGTGTGTGTGTGTGTGTGTGTGTGTGTATGAATAATTGTTTTAAAATATTTATTTGCAAGTAGAGTTTCAAGAGAGAAAGAAAGAGAGTGAGAGAGAGAGAGACGATATGGGTACACCAGTGCCTCTTGCAAATGAACTCCAGATACATGTACCACTTTGTGCATCTGGATTGACACAGGTACTGGGGAACCAAGCCCGGGGCCAGCAAGCTTTGCAAGCAAGTGCCTTTAACCACCTAAGCCATCTCCCCAGCCCCATAAATAATTTTTCAGCAGAGTGTAAAGAAAGCATCAATAGCTGTCTTTACTGAAATAATGGTTTAAAAAAACAAAACTCCCCTGTCTAGCACTTGTTCTCCTAACAGACTCTTCACCGCCGCTTGTGGCCTCTCTCTGACAGCTCGTCTGCACTTGTCTAGTTCCCAACGTGGATTCTGCGAATCCTTGCACACCTGTGTTTTCCTTCCTTCTAACTTTGGCTCATCTGTTTCTTCTGCCTGGAATGTGTGCTCACACCCCCCACAATCCTATATTCATTGTCAAGGCTCATCTCGGTAGATGTGAATCTGTCACAGGTTCCACCAGTGGGAAGTGACTTCACCCTCCTTTTCCTCACATTTCAGGATCCCTTTTGGCACTGGCCTTACTCCACCTTACATTCTAGACTGAGGGTTCTTCTGACATGAACACACCGCCTAGGGCACTTTTACTACCCGGGAATGACACTTCTAGATGCTCTGCCTTAGTGGCCAACAAAAGATTCCTGGAAAGAGGGCTGGAGAGATGGCTTAGCCGTTCAGGCACCCACCTGCAAAGCCTAAGAACACCCGTTTGAATCTCCAGGTCCCTCGTTTAGCTAGACCTAAAAGTGACACAAGGGCACAATGCCGTGAATGTCCACAAGGGGGCATACGCTTCTGGAGTTCGTTCACAGCGGCTGAGAGGTGCCCATTCTCTTCCTCTTTCTTTCTGTCTTTCTCAAATTAAAAAAAAAAAAAAAAAAAAAAAAAGATTCCTGGAAAGAGATTCTGGTTTTCCAGAAGAATCTCTGGACATACCCTTCCTTCTGACTTCCTGCTTGGCCATTCACTGTGACTGTAATACCGGTGTAAAGTTGTACACTAACAAGAAATGAACCCACAAGCTAAAAAGTAGACCATCTCCCTTAAATATCCAGGTTCTCATCTTGTTTAAAAAAATAATATTTATTTGTCTATCATTCATTTATTTATTTGAAAGAGTGAGAGAGCATGTGCATGCGCCATGGCCTTCTGCCACAGCAAACGAACTCTGGAACACATGCACCACTTTGTGCATCTGATTTTTACATGGGGACTGGGGAATCGATCTTAGGCTATCAGGCTTTGCAAGCAAGCACCTTTGACCACTGAACCATCGCTCCAGCCCCTCATATTTCTTTAGACAACTGAAAACCCTAATGATACTGAACATTCTGTCACAGCAGCCATCAAAAATGGTCATCTTGGGATGAGACGTGCTTGCCATGGTCCCCACAATCCTCTGAGGCTATCTCTTTGGCTTATATCACCCACTGGGCCTCCGGGTGACTGAATTTGCAGCTCAGGTCTAAATCATGTTTGCCCTTTGCCATTTCAAAAGGATCTAGCATTTGATGTTGTCCAGAACAAAAACCCTGCACTTACAGCCTTGTGAGTTGTTTTTTTCTCATAAGTATTCTCCTCTGAGGACCAGCAGTGAGCTTCATCTTTCTGCAAAGATGTCTCCAACATCTTTAGAAACTGTAAGTCGGCAGCATACAAAGTTGCTTCAATGAATATAAATAGGAAACAAAATAGTCACCTGTGAAAATGTCAAACCCTCATTAAAATACTAGAAATGTCATTGAGTAAAAGCAGCTTGGAGATTCACATGGTTAAACTGAGGAAGTACATGTGCAGATTTTTAACACAGAATCAAGAGGAGGAAGAAGCTGAACTGGGAACTGTAAAGAAAGTGATCGTGCCGTATGTACCGCAAAATGTAGTAAATAAACAATGAGCAGAGATACGTTTTTATTCTTTGCATACAACAGCAAGTCCCCAGAGCCACGCTACAAGTCAACACTGTGTATCATATGGAGAAAAAGAACTCACTTTATTCAGCATTGAGAACAAAATTCTGCACAAATGTCTTCTCTAATAGAAACCAGCTTCATTGCTAATTTGGAACTAGAGCAATAACCTCTTATTAAACTATTTACAAACAGCATTTTATGTATCAGAATATATCATCATAAATCAAGCACACATTATTACATTAGCCTCAAATAGACTCGGTTAAAAAACCTCAATAGAGATTTTTAAATGCCCTTTCTGCCAGTTGTACCCATAATTCCTTGCAGTGCAACTTAATTTTGAGATTGAGTCATTCATAAAGTTCTATCTTCACTAACTCAAATAACACGGTTAAGAAATTTAAATGAAAAACAAACCATTGGGGGCTGGAGAGATGGCTTAGGGGTTAAGGCGCCTGCCTCCTAAGCCTAAGAATGCTGGTTCCAATCTCCAGCGGTTCCAATCTCCAGGTCCCACGTTTAGCCAGATGCAAAGTGACGCAAGGGAGCAATGCCGCACTTGACCACAAGGGGGCGCACACATCTGAATTTCGTTCGCAGCAGCTGAGACACTGCTGGCGCGCCCATCTCTATCTGTCTTCCTCTCCCTCTCTATGTCTCTCTGTCTCTCTCTCTCTGTGTCTCTCTCCAAAAAAATAATAAAAAATGAAAAGTTTAAAAAAAACAAACCATTGGAAAAGAGGGGGTGGGAATTAATAGGGAGACTCAAGGGGCTCCGGGCGCATCTTCAAGTGAAACTAGAAAATATAGGGCACGTCAATGAAGATGTGAGACAGGTAAATGCGTTCCCATGTTTAAGCCGCAGAGCGAATGAATTGTCACCAGCAGTGGCCTCCTGGCCTGAATCAACAAATAAGACATAACAGAACATACATCTATCCCACCAGAGACTGGTAAGGAAACGTTTGAGACCAAACAGGCATTTGTTAGTGGATACGGCAATGATCTTTGCATATTTCTATCCAGGTGCTACAACCTGATGTTCAGGTCTTGGAGTTGAATTTCTGGGGATACAGGGCAAGTTGCTCTTTGTTTCTGTTTCCCTATCTGTAAGTAGAAAACAACAGCGTCCATGCGGTATGGCTGTTGTGGGGCTACAGGAGTCAGTGGGGGCAACACATGCACAGAGGTGGGGTTACTACTCCTCCGTCCTTCGTCTCAGCAACAAGACACATGGACACACTGAAAGGTCAAGGTAGACGTTAGACTTTGGAACTAGTCATAAAACAAAAACACATGGTGTTGAACCAGGAAATAAAGTCTTTTTTAATTGTTGTTGCTGTCATTTATTTTTATTTATTTGAGAGCGACAGACAGAAAGAGACAGACAGAAAGAGGCAGATAGATAGAGAATGGGTGCACCAGGGCCTCCAGCCACTGCAAACGAACTCCAGGTGCATGAGCCACCTTGTGCATCTGGCTTATGTGGGTCCTGGGAAGTTGAGCCTCGAACTGGGATCTTTAGGCTTCACAGGCAAGCACTTAACCACTAAGCCATCTCTCCAGCCCTAAAGTTTGTTTTTTAAGTCAACTAAATGAACCCCATTAAGTCATAACTAAACTGATGTAAAACTATTGGATCGAAATAACATCACATCTTCTAAACTATTTTTTAACATTTTATTTATTCATTTGAGAGAGAGGCAGAGAGAGAGAGAGAGAGAAAGAGAATGGGTGTACCAGGGCCTCCAGCCACTGCAAATGAACTCTGGACATATGTACCACCTTGTGCATCTGGCTTACTTGGGTACTGAGGAATCGAGCCAGGGTCCTTAGGCTTTGCAGGTAAGCACCTGTGGTAGTTTGAATATATGTCCCCCAATATATTCAGTGGTTTATTACTTATAGTTTGCATCTGCAATCACCTTGCTAGAGGCAAGGTCACTGGGGGCCCTGGCCTTAAGGTGTGGTGATGGTTTGAGAGTCCATTGTAAAGATATGCAAATGTGTCTAGCAGGAGTTCCTGAAGTGTGCTGTGTGACCTTTTGGCTGTAGTTTTGCTCTGTGTGCTGTGGTGGCTGGTTGGCTTTTGCTCTCTCTGCCTGGCCTTGTGAGGCAGGCCGTTTCTTCTGCCATTATGGAACTTCCCCTGGATCTGTAAGCTTCAATAAATAATATCCCTTCCTCCATAACTGTGCCTGGTCTGGAAGTTCATCTCAGCGAACCTGAAGCTGTCTGCAACAGCACCTTAACTACTAAGCCATCTCTCCAGGCCCGAAATATTATTTTAAAGATTCAGTCCCTGAAAAGAAATAAAATGGAAAAGAGGCAGATAACCATTTATAAATCAAATGACAATTTTCATGACCAGCTGCTAGGCGTGTCTTGTTGCATCCACTGACTGTGCTTGTAAGTGTTGTCCCAGCCCCACATCTGATTCCCACGTGGCATCTTCTTTGTTCTTTTTCAAGGTAGGGCCTTGCTCAAGTCCAGGCTGACCTAGAATTCACTATGAAGTCTCAGGCTGACATGGAACTCACAGCCATCCTCCTACCTAGGCCTCCTAAGTGTTGAAATTAAAGGCATGCACCACCACACCTGTCCATGTGGCATTTTCTTTTCTTTTCTTTTCTTTTTTATTTTATTTTTTATTTTTATTTATTTATTTTTTTTTATTGACAACTCCTTTAATTGTAGTCAATATCCCATGGTACTTTCCTCCCTCTCCCCACTTTCCCCTTTGAAACTTCATTCTCCATCATATCCCCTCCCCCCTCTCAATCAGTCTCTCTTCAGTTTGATGTCATGATCTTTTCCTCCTGTTATGATGGTCTTGTGTAGGTAGTGTCAGGCACTGTGAGGTCATGGATATCCAGGCCATTTTGTGTCTGGAGGAGCACGTTGTAAGGAGTCCTACTCTTCCTTTGGCTCTTACATTCTTTCCGCCCTCTCTTCCACAATGGATCCTGAGCCTTGGAAGGTGGGTTTGAGATGTTTCAGTGCTGAGCACTCCTCTGTCCCTTCTTCTCAGCACCATGGTGCCTTCTGAGTCATCCCAAGGTTGTCACCATCTGAAAAGAGAAGCTTCTCTAACCACAAGTGAGAGTGGCATTAACATATGGGTGTGGACATTAAGAGAAGTGCTTCCATGTGGCATTTTCTAAGGCTGTTCTCACCCAGCATGTTGATGTTCTTGGTCATCACCATGGTAGGTGCCAGGAAAGCATCTATGATCAAAGAAACTTGAAGGCCACCATGGTTTTGCAGAAACCATTTCAAGGTCTCCTCTGGAGATAAAGACACCCAGTCACACAGGGAGTGGTGGTTTCCGATCAGAAACCAGAAGACCAGCCAAATCCAGAACTCTGCAGAGAGCACAGATCAGTGGAGTCAGTAGTCGGGCAGCAGACAAGAGCCAGAAGAGGAGGAGAACAAGGGTCAGAACTCCCAGGCAATCAGTCAGGAATCCACGTATTCGGCAGCAGAAGCGTGGGAACACAGCAGTAGTTCGGTGAATGAGTGACGATGGGTAGATAAGTGGGAGAATGGAGAACAGAAGAATAAGCCATAGGACAGGCCTAACATGAGGCTGAAGCAGATGGGCAGGCAAGCCCTGCGTAATGATGGTCATCTGTGCCTCTCCCTGGACACGGTCAGGAGCCTTGGGGAGAGTGAAGAGGCTGATCAAGTGCAGCTGGCAAGGGCAATGCCACCGTGAGTGCCCACGTGCCCCTTGCTGGCTACAGACAGGAGTAATGAATGACAGAAGTAAGCTGTCACTTAGGACCTAGAGCCTCTAGCCCTCTTCAAGTAAATCATTTCTTTCTAGTTCCTTCTTTTCCTTTTACAAGTGCCTTTAAAAAAATGTATTTATTTATTTATTTGCAAGCAGAGAGATAGAGAGGAGACAGACAGAGAGAGAATGGGCACACCAGGGCCTCTAGCCACTGAAAAAGAACTCTAGACACGTGCATCCCTTCTGCATCTGGCTTATGTGGGTCCTGGGGAACTAAACCTGGGTACTTTGATTTGCAGGCAAGCGCCTTAATCGCTAAGCCATCTCTCCAGCCCTGCAAGTGCCTTTTTAATTCCTAGGTGTCTAAGCAGACCTCAGTCACTCCACCTCCGATGTTTCCAGCTTGGCCTCCCAGGAACTGCACCATACAGTTTGGAACTCTCCAGGGTCAGAATCCGCTGGGGCCTACCTCACTACCTCACTGCATTTGTGCCTTTTTCTTTTCTTTTCTTTTCTTTTTTTTTTTTGGACCAATGAAGGAGAGAAGGGAAATGGGGGACAAAACATTCTACAGATTGAAGATGAGCTTTGTTGGCACCAGAAGGAGACATTATGTAAAAGAAACGATGTTGCCCTTCCATATCTCATCTCTTTCACATTTCTCACTCAGTTGTTCCCTAAAAAGAAAAAAAGAAGTAAGAGGATGGATGATGCTCCAAGATGGCCCTCAAGCACTGAGTCAGTCATTTCCTCAATTGCTGAAAGCTTGCCAAAATTACATTTGCCCACAAGGTCATGCCCCTCCCAGGAAGCAGCACCACAGCTAATAACTGGTTGAGGCAGAGATGAAAAAAAAAAAAAAAAAAGCACAGCCATTTTGATTCCATTCAGGATGTCCATGGAGTCCATGATAGCTCCAGAGGGTCCCCAAAGCCATGGCATGACATGGGAGCATTCTACTCTACCAGACCTGATGGAAGAGATCCTACAGCTATCTACACCAGCACCCTTCTCCCTGGTTTCCTACTTGTCATGACGTGAACAGCTGCCCCCAGCATGGCCTGTC
Source organism: Orientallactaga sibirica (assembly GCA_036365145.1). NCBI lineage: Eukaryota > Metazoa > Chordata > Mammalia > Rodentia > Dipodidae > Orientallactaga > Orientallactaga sibirica. The sequence goes on along the minus strand of JAEOAD010000054.1, from coordinate 6,698,348 downwards.
TACCATGATGCTCTGCCTGGACACGGGCCCAGAGGCCCAAGGGACCACTGAAACCTGTGAAACACAGCCAGGTATCCTTTCTCCACCAGCCACTGAATGGTAGATGTGACAGCAAGAGATGGCGAGTCTAAAGGAAGAGCTCTCGGCAGCAGTCCTGGCATTCGAGAAAATGGAGTTCTTCTTTCTTGCTGCCTACCCCCCCCCCCCCACGCATAAGACTAGATAACAAAAGAAAGGAAGCTTTCAAATCATGGGCAAAGTTGCGATCTAGAAATATTTTATGATTTCTCCCATTGCTATGTAATTGGGATGCTCTCTCATGAAATATAGAATAACATATTCTTATTGAATCCAAACAATTTCAGTAACATTAGGCCCTCAAAAACTCAGCATGAGCAGTTTATGTAAAGCAGTGGAGAGCTGGGATTTAATGACTATCTTGGGGCTTGGTAAAATGGAGTAGTGTTATGTGGATGATTTTGTCCAGAAATAATTGTTTCATTCATATTGAATACCAGGAAGGCTTTAGGAATTAAATAATTTATATTGAATTAAGTTAAATAATCTAGCCAACCCACCTAATGAATCATGAACTGTATGCTGATTGGTAGAGACGAGGCATTAGCCCCCAGAGAGTAGCTGCTTTCTCTGCATAACCAACCAGGCATACTACAGAAAGATTTGCAAGATGGCCAATATAGTTGCAAAAAAAAAAAAAAAAAATGAAGTGGTTGTACAAGCTAGATGTTGAATTCCCCAGAGTGTGAGCTGACCAGTACAGACTTGGTAGTGAATACTAAACAATTATCACAGAAACAATTTAAAGTTAACCCTCAAATTTATGGAATCGATGCAAGTTCTGCTGCATGAGAAATGGACCATGGTATTCATTGTAACGTTGCTAATTACTGCTGGGACAGGGGTGCCTTTGAAGCAATACGCTTAATGCGAGAAGGTTAGATTGGCTTCTGTCAAAACACTGAGCATCTACAAAGATAAAAGAGTCGAGAAAAAGAACTGGGAAACGTCTATGAAATACACATATAAATAAAGTCATTTTCCATTTACCATGACCATTTTAATAGGAAGCATCATATCTCATAAACACTAAAGACTAAGTGGAAAGGGATGCTAGGTAATTAACATGGTTTAAACACATAGGCCATCCGTGGTATGCAAGTGGAGAAAGAGTCACTGCAATGTGACTTTATAAGTGAGGGCTTTGCAAGCTTTTGATTTCTTCTTCAGGGTGGTTTTTGCTGAGAGTGATCACCCCTGGGTCTGTGGTCAGTTGGACCCGTGGATGTCTTCCTTACCACCAACCGTCAGAACCCATAAAGGCGAGCTCTCCCTTCTATTCCATCTGGCCCCCAACTCCCACTATGGACTTCAAATTCATGAGCAAATGACCAAATTTGACTTTTTTTTAATTGACAACTTCTATACTTACAGATAATAACCCATGATATTTCCTCCCCTCCCCTTCAAAACTCTACTCTCCATCATATCCCCTCCCTCTCTCCATTAGTCCCTCTTTTAATTTGATGTCATCATCTTTTTCTCCTATTCTGAGGGTCTTGTGAAGGTATTGCTAGGCACTGAGAGGTCTTGGATATTGAGGCCAATTTCTGTCTGGACAGTTGCATTGGCTTTTACATTCTATCCGCCCCCTCTTCTGCAATGTACCCTGAGCCTTGGAGGGTGTGACAGAGATGTTTCAGTGCTGGACACTCCTCTGTCCCTTCTTCTCAGCATTATGATGCTTTTTGGGTCATCCCAGTGGTCATCGCCATCTGAAAAGAGAAGCTTCTCTAACCAAAAGTGAGAGTAGCATTAATATATGAATATGAACATTAAGTATAGTGCTTTCAGGACAATTTGGTGAAAATAATATATACATTTAGCCAGAAAAGAGCAGGCTTTATACCCCTAAGGCTCATGACCTCCCCTGCCATAAGCTTTTGATTAGGTTTTCAGTAGCATATATTCTCTTCCTTAGAGTGGGCCTCCAGTCCAATTAGGGACCAGTTGACTTCCCCCAGAGCAGACATGCCACTATTGCACCCGTTCAGTCATTTGTAACCCATTCTGTAAGCCTGTGTCTTTTGGTGCGGGCATTGAGGCATTGATAGTAAGAGTTACTATTGAAAGTTACATATTTATTCTCCACATTCTTCTGGTTTTGTAGTGCTTCCTGTTTTCCTTTTACTCACTTGTTTTAACTGTTATTTGAGTATGATTTATTTTTTCCTATTTCCTCCTGTGTGTGTTTTGCTGTCTCTTCAGAGTGAGGGATTCCTTCAAGTATTTTCTGTAGATCTGGCTTAGTTGTCATAAATTCCTTTAGCTTGTTTTTGTTGTGGAATATGTTTATTTCTCCATCAATTTGGATAGATAGCTTTGCAGGATAAAGTAACCTTGGTTGACAGTTGTTATCTTTCAGAACTTGGAATACCTCACTTCAAGCCCTTCTGGCTTTTAAACTTTGAGTTGAGTAATCTGCTGTGATTCTGATGGGCTTGCCTTTGTAGGTGACTTGCTTTTTCTCTCTAACTGCTTTCAATATATTTTCTTTGGTTTGCATGTTTAGTAGTTTAATTATAACATGGCGAGGAGAGGTTCTTTCCAGGTTTTGTCTGTTTGGTGTTCTAAAATGTTCCTGTATCTGCATTGGCATTTCTTTCCCCTGATTTGGGGAAAATTTTCTTCTATAATTTTGTTGAATGCCTATTAAGCCTCTGGATTGAAATTCTTTGCCTTCTACTATACCCTGAATTCTTATGTTTGATCTTTTCATAGTGTCCCAGATATCTTGAAATTCCCATTCATACCTTCCTATTAATTTGTCTTTCTCTTTGTTATATTGTATTAGCTCTAACACCTGATCTTCAAGTTTACATATTTTGTTCTCTCCTTCATCCATTCTACTGGTGAGGCTTTCCACAGAGTTTTTATATCTGACTGATTGTATTTTTCAGAGCTAGAATTTCTGCCTGGTTTTTCTTCAGTATTTCTATTTCCTTACTCATGTCTTGTAGTGACTTCCTTATTTCATTAAGCTTGTTTCCTGTGTTCTCTTAGAATTCCTTCAGGAGTTTGTTTTCTTCTTTGATTCCTTTGATTTCTTCTTTGATTTCTTTGGGTATAGATAAAATTATTTTTTAAAAATTTTGTCAGGCATTTCATCTAAAACAGTCTCATTGGGGGCCATTGCTGATAAATTCATAATATTTGGTGGGATTGTATTGTCTTCATTCTTTGTGCTTCTTGTAAGGTGCAATTTTTGCATCCTGAGTTGATTTGATGCTTGGGTTTTCTAATAATCTGCAGTGCTTTTAGATTTGGGAATCTAACTTCATGTACCTTCAGAGTAGGAGTTTAAGATGCCAAATGTGGCTCTTGTACTTCAATCCAACCACAGAAGTAATCCTAGGTGTTGAGTTTGCCTGATATTCAAGTATTCTAGCAACTTACTGGCAAATTCTAAAATTCAACTGAGCAATATACACATTCAATAAAAACCAGCACAGAGTATGCAAGTGTGGAGGTTAAAACAAACAGATATCCTTATAAAACCACATCCCTAAGGGTGTGTGTTGTTCTAAACCCTTAACCTTGTCAACTGGGAGGTTGATATTTCTGTTCTGAAATGGGTTCCAGGTCAGCCTTGGTCTGACTCAGACCCTGCCTCCAATAATGACAGAAGAAAAAGACAAAGGTCCTATGAATCTGAAAGCATCAAAGGGCAACAATAGTCAACCCCCAAATACAGCTTAATTGAGAATGGTAAAGCCAAGCAAGAATATGTAACCCAGAACCTGGCCTGACGTGGAAAGAGAGATTAGCACTTCCAGTGCGGGACTATGTACCTGCTTTTTTGTCAGTCAGCCTTGTTACCTTTTGGGGTGGCTTCCAATCTCACCAATGCTGAGTGCCCACCTGGATCCCTCCATGTTGTGCTGTGGAGCTGGTATTCTGATCAGCTGTGCTGGATGCACTGCCACCGGGGGCTGAATGCGGAGGTGCGCGGTTCTGATGGGTCGGGGATGGAAGAGTGCTGAAGCCTGGAGTTGTAATGGAGCTGGTCCCACCTCTTTCGGCGGCTCCTTAGCTGATCTCTGCTGTCTTTTCTTCAGGTTTCTTGACTTTACAAGGAGGCTGATGAGGCTGGAAAATCCCCTTGTTTGGTCTCTGCTCCTGCAGCTCAGCGCAGCTCAGTGCCTGGCAGCAGCGCCAGTAGGTGTGCAGATCTCACAAATCACACAGCTCACATTGTGCAGACCACAGGTCAGGGCCGCAAGCTCCTCGGTGGGATTCTGGCTGTTTTCCTCCTTTCTGGTGGATCTTGGTCTCTCCTGCTTCTCCACTATGGCTAATAAAAAATTTACACCCCTTAACTTTTCGGAAGAAGAGTATATTTTGCTGTGGTTTTGCTTAAATCCCTTGCTAGGCTGGTTTGGCCTGGCTCCTATGCTGCCATCTTACCTGGAAGTCCCCCAAATATGACCAAATATGTCATTTACTGATCACTACATCTACTAAATAAATATGTAATTTGAATAAAGTTTCAAGGAACAAAAAGAACTTGTAACATTCTAATCTTTATCTAATATATAAATACAATGCAAAAAGTGGATTTTTAAACTTTTTTTCTTTTCATGAAAGCAAAGCGCAATATTGAAAATTTTTAGTATCAAAAAGCTCTTCCCAGAGATTTTCACAGCCTACACTTGAGACCAGTTTTTTAAAAAAAGAAAAAAAAGAACTATATTTTTTCTTTTCTTTACTATGTGACTCCACCGACCTCTCTGCCATTTATCTACAGAATCACTATAGTCATAGTCCCTAATGTCCGGCCCAAAGCTCCTGCTATTTCATTTTTAAGCACATCTACATGTGCTTTCAGCACACTAGTTCCTAATTTCACAAGTTAGGGATGACAGAAGGACTGCTACAGGGGAACAAAACTGAGGATGTTTCTGAAAAAATTACATTTAAGAAATCAGAAAAGCAGTTGACATCATTTACTCAGAAATGCATTCTAATAAATGTTAGTAATGTTACAAACTAAAATACTGCAGAGTGCATACAGAACCAGGAATGGTTATAATTACCAATGTCATGCAGGAAGAGGAAAAATTCTATTATCACTCAAGAATGTAAAAAGGAAAAGAAAATCCATCAATAATTGGTTTGAATAGCTATTTCTCTAATTCTTCACTGATAAATTCTCGCATCTTTTTAGTTAATCTTGAAATTAAATAATAGTAATGTAGCCTCAAAACAATGTGAATATTCAATGGGAAATTCCCACTAGTTTTGTGACATGGGGCAAGTTTTATTAAGCCACTTCATTCAAATGTCATCATGAAAACCATCACAACTAACATCATCTCCTGTATTTATTGGTTTTATGATCAGTCTCCCTTCATTAAAATGTAAGTTCCTTGAGGGCAGATGAGACACTGTACCCTTTTCTTTCTTTTTTTTTTTAATTTTTTTAATTTTTATTTATTTATTTGAAAGCAACAGACAGAGAGAGAAAGAGGCAGATAAGAGAGAAAGAATGGGCACGCCAGGGCCTCCAGCCACTGCAAATGAACTCCAGATGCATGTGCCACCTTGTGCATCTGGCTTACATGGGTCCTGGCCTTGAACCGGGGTCCTTAGGCTTCACAGGCAAGCACTTAACCACTAAGCCATCTCTCCAAGCCAATGTACCCTTTTCATTTCCTAGCTCCATTCCAAATACCCATAGCCTGCACACACAGTATGCACTAAAATATCTGATGAATGCATGAAGTTAAGCCCAGTATCTTCATTTGTGAAAGAGAAAATAAACTGGGCGTGGTGGTACACTTAAAATCTAAGCACTCAGGACACTGAGACAGGATAATTATCAGTACAAGACCAGCTTGAACTGCACAACAAGACATAGTTGAGAGAGAGAAAAAATTATAACACTCTCTACCTTAGGTAGATGGAATGAAAATTAAGTGAGATAGCTATAAAGAATAAAATGCATTATCTAGCTGTCTTATTTAGCAAAAGCAAAGCAGTCCTCTCTCCTTCTCTCCATTGCAATCTATGTTATCTTCAGTGCATGTTAGTAAAACAGCAGACCCTTCTTACAATAAATATTTTATAAGGCCCCCTCCCACATGATCTGTGTTAATCAGTACTTTGAATGTTTGCCCCACCCCCAATAGACTCAGGTATTATCAAAATTGAGTCTGCAGCTTCTGCCCTTAGCAGGCAGACTCCTGCTATGGTGGGGGGAGTGTCACTGGGGGGGTAGATTTGAATTCCTCCTCACATACTGTGTCTGTTTGGAAGTTCATCCCAGCAATGTGGAGCTCACTATGACAGTCAGTGTTCTGTTATCTGTGCTAAGTCCCCGAGAAAGACAAAGAAGGGATGGTTTATTTTGTCACATAGTTTCAGAGTAATCCCTTTGGGCTCCATTGCTCTGGGACTGGGGTAGGGTACAATATCACAGTGTCAGAGGAGGCTGCTCACTACATGGTGAGAGAGACAGGCAATGGATAGGGGAGAAGATATGTCTCAGAGACACCCCTCCAAGGGCCTAGTTCCTCCAACAGGCTCTAACTCCTACTTTATTTAGATCCAGGGGAAGTTCCATAATGGTGGAAGAAGTTGGCCCCCTTTCACAGGTCCATGCAGACAGACACAACCACACAGCCAGCACCACAGACATGCAAGCATGAAGCTGTAGCAGCAGGTAACGAAGCCTTTTAACACATAGCCCTGGGGACTATTTCAGAGTCAAACCATAACACTATCCAAAGCTGACATCCATAGACGAACAGCCTATCTATATGGTTTAATATACATGCCCTTTTATTTAAGGAAGAAAATAGTTTAAAGTGGTCATGTGTTTCCACATGGAAATTTTCAGGTTTAACTGTACAAGAAGAACAGAAAGTCCCTAAAAATTTCTAAGATGTCCCATGAAGGGATTACCATGCCAAATTGGAAACTGCCAGTTTATTCTTAAGTAAAGAGTTATCAAAACAAAAGTTAAAGTACAGGAAAGGCCATCAGAACCAAAAAAAAAAAAAAAAAAATACACTAGAAAAAATAAAATAAGATCCAGGGCCTGGGAAAATTCAGTTGGTGAAGTGCTTGCCACGTGTGCATGAGGGCCTGATGCTCAATCCCAGAAATCTACTTAAAGATGCCTAGCATGGCCTGGCATGGTGGCGCACGCCTTTAATCCCAGCACTCGGGAGGCAGAGGTAGGAGGATTGCCATGAGTTTGAAGCTACCCTGAGACTACATAGTTAATTCCAGGTCAGCCTGGACCAGAGTGAGACCCTACCTCGAAAAACCAAAAAAAAAAAAAAAAAAAAAAAAGATGCCTAGCATGGTATCACATGCCTGGAATACCAGTGGTGGGGCGCAGAGACAGGGGAATCCTGGGGGCTCGCTACCCTGTCTAACTGAATTGGTAAGCTCCAGGTTCAGTGAGAGATTTTGACTCAAAAAAATAAGAAGAAGAAGGAGGAAGAGGAGGAGGAGAAGGAGGAGGAGGATGATAAAGACACTAATGTTGCTGGGTGTGGTGGTGTGCATCTTTAATCCCACCACTAGGGAGGCAGAGGTAGGAGGATCGCTGTGAGTTCAAGGCCACCCTGAGACTACAGAGTGAACTCCAGATCAGCCTGAGCTAGAGTGAGACCCTACCTCAGAAAAACAAAAAAAAAAATGTTTTTTTAAAGACACTAATGTCAACCTGTAGCCCCCACATGAACACACACATATGTACATGCATCTGCACATACATGCACACACACACACAGTAAGAGCCAATTAGAATATGTTCACTTCAGGACCTGGCAACAGGGAAGTTTACACCACAACCCAGTGACGAAAACAGTTTATGACCTGGGACTTCAGCAAAACAAGCTGTCATGAAACCCAATCCCTCAAGATCCAGCTACGTAGTCACTGGCTTGCAAAATGCTGACTATGAAAGGAAACGGAGAGGGCATTTGGTTCAACCTCTTTGTTTTATCACTGAAGAAATATGGCCGGGCAGGAATAAAATAACAAGCTCCAGTGACTGTTCACCAGATCTCAGCTTAGAAACGTGGCCAGTGATGAATCCCCCTAACCTGAGAAATTGCATTTTACCCACACATGATCATTAGTGAAGCTTGTGTGTTTGTGTTTGTAAACAGCATTGTCATCACTTTCTAGAAGATGATATCTTCACAACCAAGAAGCATGTAAACACAATCACATTGTTGGGAATATATGAACTGCTAGGAAATAAGTGTGTTTCAATACTGTTAATAGAACTAGCCATCTAGGGGAATTCCATGAAATGGAAAGTAGAGAGCTTCTACCAAAATGGAAGAATCGGGGCTTGAGAGATGGCGTAGTGGTTAAGGCACTTGCCTGCAAAGCCTAAGGACTTATGTTCGACTCTCCAGGACCCAGGTAAGCCAGATGCACAGTCATGCAAGCACACAAGGTCGCACATTGCACAAGGGTGCATATGCATCTGGAGTTTGATTGCTGTGGCTGGAGGCCCTGATATGCCAATTCCCTATCCCCCCCCCCACATAAAAATAAGGCCAGGGCTGGAGAGATGGATTAGTGGTTAAGGCGCCTGCCTCCTAAGCCTAAGAACACTGGTTCCAATCTCCAGCGGTTCCAATCTCCAGGTCCCACATTTAGCCAGATGCAAAGTGACGCAAGGGCACAATGCCGCACTTGACCACAAGGGGGCATTTGCATCTGGATTTCGTTCACAGCAGCTGAGAGGCTGCTGGCGCGCCCATCTCTATCCGTCTTCCTCTCCCTCTCTCTCTGTGTCTCTCTCTGTCTCTCCCCCCCCAAAAAAGGAAGAATCTATTGGCTATAGACTATAGAATGCTTCTTGTTGAATAAAATATAAATATCTATGGTAATACTTCCTCCTTAGACATTCTTGCTCATTTTCCACTTCCATGTGTATGCTACAACGTGCATACTTTAATTACTAAGATGACATGAGTGATGGCACTGCTTAACAACAGCGTGACACCACCATTTCTTTACTGTTTCTATGTGCCAGGCTTGGTGCTAATTCCTTCAATGTGCAGCAGTTTTCTATCCTACACATACATATGAATATACCTATTCATCTACACATATATATTGGAATCCTCTGGAAACCTAGATGGAAAAAAAGTAGCACCCTAGTACACAGCCAAGGGTTGCAAAACACAGCTACCCATCAGTCATCAGAGATGGCACTACGATATACTTACATTTCAGACAGGGAAGCTTTTTTTTTTTGTAAGATTTTATTTTTATTTGCTTATTTATTAGAGACAGAGAGATGGAGAAAGAGAGAGAATGGGCACACCAGGGCCTCTAGCCACTGCAGACAAACTCCAGACACATGCGCCACCATATGCATCTGGCTTACGTGGGACCTGGAGAATCAAAACCGGGATCCTTAGGCTTTGCAGGCAGGTGCCTTAACCACTAAGCCATCTCTCCAGCCCAACAAGGAAGCTTTTTGAGAATGACAGTCCAGCTAACTAGCCAAGAGTAACATGCTCAATGGCAAAGTTGCGTCTTTTTTTTTTTTTTTTAACACAGACAGGCCAAGTTGCTACCACTGTTTATTTAATATGTTTATTTAATAAGTTTGCGATCATAGCAATGAAGGCAGGGTCTAAGTTGGATAGCCCAATTGTGGTGGCTTGAACCAGATGTCCCCCATAATAAACTCATATATTCCAACTCATATATTCTCCGGTTGGTGGCAATTTGGGAGGTGGAGCCATTCTGGAAGGAGGTGTGTTATTAGAAGTGGGCTTAGGGGTGTTATAACCCAGCTCCCCCGTGCCAGAGTTTGGCTCACTCCCTTGCTGCTGTTTTCCACCTGCTGTGGCATAGGTGATGTCTGGCCTCTGCTCATGCCATGCTTCCTCCTGCCATCATGAAGCTTCCCCTCAAGATTGTAAGCCAAAATAAAAATTTTTTGCCCAGCAATGCAAAGGCAACTTGCAGCAGAACACTGATCCAAAAGGGGTGAATTCATTGCTGCTAGAAACCCAACTGTGGCTTTAGTCATTTGACATTGATCTGTGGGATTTGAAGTCTTGGACTAAGAAATACCTTGAAGTGCTAGGAGCACAGTTTGATGGACCATTCTGGTCAGAGTTGAAAGACCTAAAAGCAGAAAGAACTGTGGACTGTGAGGCTTAGCTTATGAAGGGGAAAATAGCTTTGTCCAGACTGGGCTAGAGAAAGTTTGTGTGAGAGGCTACCTGTGCTCTTCCCATGTCCCAAGAACTTAAGCAAAGCAAAATTTAAAAGTAATGGCACAGGCTGGAGAGGTGGCTTAGCAGTTAAGGCATCTGTCTACAAAGCCAAAGGACCTAGGTTCAATTCACCAGGACCCATGTAAGCCCGATGCACAAGGTGGTGCATGCATCTAGAGTTCATTTGCAGCATCTAGAGACCCTAGTGCTCCCATTTTCTCTCTCTCTATATATATCTGCCTCTCTTGCTCTCTGTCTCATAAATAAATTTTAAAAAATAAAATAGAAAGGAATGGCAGCACAAAGAGCCAAAGGATATAACATGGAAAGAAATGAAAGTCTCAGGCAGGAGGCTGAAACCTAGTTCAGCTGCAATTGTTTGAGAGATAACCACCCTTGAGATTACCAGTTGTTTTGTATCAGGACAGTAGGAAGAATGCTGAAGAGTTTTCAAAGATCGCCCCCCCATCCCGCATTAAAAAAAAATTTGGCAGCCCATCTGGTAATATGGTAGTATAACAAATGCAGGAAAGAAAAGGGTCATTGTGTTTGCAATGTGGTTTGTTTTTGGAAAAGGTCACTGGGCACTGTGAGGCAGGGTTGTTGGAATCCCTGCATGGAATGCAATGGCGCTGTGAGGATGAACTGTGAGTTAGAATGGAGACCCCAAGATTTTGGGGATGCCAGAACATCCACCAAAGAAAGCTGTTGGATCCAGATGGAGTTTTCCCTGGGTAGTGGGCAGCCTACCTGGAGAGGTAGAATTGGAACCCTAGAGACATTTCACTGCCACCTGAATTCCCTTTTCTAGAAATGTTTCTTGGATGCTTACTGCAATGTGGGTTGATAAATACAGACCTCCATCTCCTACTCAGAAGTGGAAGAAGCCAGGCCAGCCTTGACTCACCCCAGGCAGCAGGACACTGGGCTGGTGACGTTCAATATGACCAAACGGATGACCTACAAGAGGAGGTGAGTTCTGACTGTGGGTGAGAGCGATGATGAATTTAATTTTCTCTTATGGTAACAAAATGCCTGCAGAAACTAAAATGATAGGTCTCCTCATTTATATTCCAAGCAGCGACAACAAACAAAAGAAATTAGTTTGGCTTGAGAACTCTTGAAGCGATCTCTGAAACCATCCCTAGGACAAGAAGCCCAGGGTTGACCGGATTGATTTTAGATTGATCAGGACCCTTCTTGGAAGGTTATGGGAAGGGCAAGTGTGCATGGTTTGATTTAGGGGTCCCCCAAAAACGTAAGTGTTCTGAATGCTAGTCTCTCCAGCTGATGGAAATTGGAAATTAAAGCCTCCTGGAGGTGGTGTAATGTTGGGGGCGGACTTATGGGTATTATAGCCAGCTTCCCCTTGCTAGTGTTTGGCACACTCTCCTGTTGCTGTTGTCCACCTTATGTTGGCCAGGGGGTGATGTCCACCCTCTGCTCATGCCATTGTATTTCCTGCCATCACGGAGCTTCCCCCTTGAGCCTGTAAGCCAAAATAAACCTGTTTTTTCCCACAAGCTGCTCTTGGTCGTGATTTCTGCCAGCAATTCAAGCCTGACTGCAGCAGGAAGAGACTGCGTTTCATCTAAGTCTATCCAAAATGGTGAAGGGATGTAATGACGGCTAAAGAACTCATGCCATGTGTTCTCTGGCGCCCCTTTGGTGAACCAACATGCCCAAAGAGAGCCCTCCTTGAATAAACACTTTTTAATGTTTTTAAATTTTAATTTTAATTTATTTATTTGAGAGAGAGAGAAAGAGGCAGACAGGCAGAGAGGGAGAGAGAGAATGGGCATGACTTTGGCTGCCTCAAATGAACTCCACATGCGTGTACCACTTTGTGCATCTCGCTGACACATGGGTCTTGGGGAATCAAACCTAGGTTCATGGGCTTTGCAGGTGAGTGCTTTTCTCCAGCCCCGAATGAGCACTTTTTAAAGTGCTTGCGCTTAGCTGAAACACTGTCACCTCTCCGCTGCCCCATAGAAGCGATCCAAAGTCTAATCCAATCACTGCATTTGAGTCCCAAGTACCACATTCTAGACACAATGTGTTGTCACCTATATCATTAGTCCAGAAGGCCTCCAAGATGGGACTGAAAGATGAGCTAGCCATGCATCTTCAACACAGGTGACATAAAGTGATTGAGGAGGAGAATAACAGCAATAAACACACATATCTGGGGCAAATAGACTGGAAATCAAAATAAAGGGTGACTAGTTTATATCTCCATTGAATCCTATAAGAACTCCCTGCTTGGGTGGCGAAGGGAGTATGTCCCAGATCTGCTAAGAGGCCGTCTCTTGACTTTTGTCTTCCCTGACTATACCAAGCATATGTGGATAGGAAAATAGTCATTTCAGAAACGATAAGCTGCTCCTTTTTCCTCCTTGTCCTTCTGTTTGTGGTGCTGAGGATCAAGTCCAGGACTTCGGGCATGCTAGGCATGTGAATCCTGAATTACACCTCCCATCTTGCAGCTTATGTCTCATGGCTTCCATTTTCTGACATCCAAGGAACATCAGAAATCAGTCACCAGATGTTGTTAGACAACACTGAAGCATCTTGAACAAGGTGGTTTTCTTGAGCTCTTAGTAGACTTCTGCCTTTCTATTCCAGTCATATTCTACGGTCCTGTGGCCAAAGGCAGAGTCAACATCAAGGATGAAAAGCCTATTTCCTATGAACACTGCTCTGGGTCCTGCCAATCTCCCTAGAGCTGATTTAATGGCCCTAATGACATAAAGAACCCAAAATATACAGATAGTGAAGATCAGAAAGTCAAAGGCCATTTTGAGAGAGAGAGGGAAAAAAAGGCAGAGAGAGAGAGAGAGAGGAGGGAGAGAATGGGCCTGCCAGGGCTTCTCAGCCACTGTGAACGAACTCCAGACACATACGCCCCCTTGTGGGCATGTGTGACATTGCCTGTTTGTGTCACTTTTGCCTCTGGCTAAACGTGGGACCTGGAGATTTGAACAAGCATTCTTAGCCTTCACAGGCAGGCGCCTCAACCACTAAGCCATCTCTGCAGCCCCCCTTTATTTCTTTACACTGATGCATAGTGGCCTGCAGTGCAGAGAATGTGAGTAGGATAGGAACCCTGGTGACAGGAAAAAGGGGAATGAGATACTGAGAACAGCTCCCTGTAGACTCAACCATGTCGTCAGCAGATCTTAGACACTGCTTGTTTTTCTGTCATGTACATAGGTATTTAGTAGATGGCTTTCACAGGAATGTGATCACATTTAGTTTTTATTATTAGATTTTTATTTATTTGAGAGAGAGTGAGAACAGAGAATGGGCATGCCAGGGCCTCCAACCACTGTAAACAAACTCCAGATGTATGTGCCACCATGTGCATCTGGTTTATGTGGGACCTGGGGAATCGAACCTGGGTCCTTTGGCTTTGCAGGCAAGTGCCTTAACGGCTAAGCCATCTCTCTAGTCCTGTGGTCACATTCAGAACCGAGGGGGAGGTAGTGAATGAAAATAGCTATACATGCATAGATCCATATGGCAAAGAATTTAAGAATTCTCCAATCTTTGAGAATCTATCTGACAAAAGTACTCAAGAATTCTCTAATCTTTGGCAAGCTTTTACTCTTACAGTCTTCTTGAGAATAAAGTAAGTTTTCTGTCTTTTCATTGTGCTCTCCTCAAGTGTCTAGAGGGACTTCCGGAAGCCAGGCATGGATTTTTTTTAAAACATTATTCATATTGGATGTATCATTGGAAGTACTGTGTATTCTAAATGTTAATATTACTTAGGAAGATAGCTTCATGAAGGTTGTGGAAAAGAGAAAAATCAGTTGCCTTTTGGGGAAAAAGGAAGGTAAGAGAAGACAGGTCTTATATTTCTGTAATTAATGGAGTTTACAAATAGCTCAATCTGCTTCCCACCTGAGTTGAGGGCTTGGGAGCAAAGTGATAAATGAACCAGAGGACAGTTTTCGCCAATTGTAATCATAGTGAGAGGCAGAGTCCTATTATGACTTTCTAAAAATCTGCAATGCATGTAGCTTGGCTTTAAGTACAGTTTCTTAGAGTGTAGAGTAGGAGGGTGTGCACAAGGAACATACCCATTAGCTTCTTCTAGGAGAGCTCTGGGCATCCCTTTCCTGGGGATGAAGACACGTCACCATGATGAAGAACACAGAATCATTAAACCACCCTGGTCATGAGGTGATTTAGAAGTGAGTCCATGGAGACTTGTCTAACTGGGGTTTCACAGAGTCGTGGACATATGGAACCAGCCTAGACCTATTCCCAACAGGCCGCTGTTTCACTTTCTTACTGGCTTGCTTCCTGTGGTAATTGGACTTCATGTCCCTAATAGACTCAAGTGTTATTAAAATTCAGTGTGCAGTTTCTGCCCCCGAGCAGGCAGGCTCGTCACTGGGGCGTGTGTCACTGGGGGTAGATCTGAATCCCAGCCTAGGGAATGCAGAGTGAGTTTTGCTGGGATCCCTGCTATCTGTTCCCCATTGCTTGCTTGTTTTTGGTGCTGGCTAGCTGATTGGTGAGATATACATATATATATATATCCCGCTTTTAGAGGTAGGCTCTCGCTCTAGCCCAGGCTGACCTATAATTCTCTACTTGGTCTCAGGGTGGCCTCAAATCACAGCGATCCTCCTACCTCTGCCTCCTGAGTGCTGGGATTAAAGGTGAGCGCCACCATGCCTGGTGTGATTTTTATCTCTATGTAGATCTGTGCAAGGGGGCCAGCTTCTTCTGCCATTATGGAACTTCACCTGGATCTATAAACTTCAATATATCCCTTCCTCCATTAACTGTGCTGGATCTGGAAGTTCATCCCAGCAGTGTGGAGCTGACGATGACGCTTCCCAACACGTTTTCTTTATATTTTAACTTGGTTCTCACTTTTTGTGAAAGATACAAACGCAATTTCAAGACACACTTTCATAAGACATTCGTTATAGTCATTATTCCAAAATTGCTACTCCCTTAGCCCATGTCCCAATATGTTTATAATTCTTGTTTATTTTTGACATTTTTGGCATTTACTATCCATTTCCCCTTGACTTTCGTGTCTCCCTCCTCCCTACTCACACACACACTGTCTCACCTTCCAACACCAGCACCAGTGCCATAGAGCTAAGCACAATGTCGCATGGAGCAATTTTAACATTTGCATCATCACAACTTTAAATTTTTTCTGAGCCTTGATTTCTTTCTTTTTGGCAGAAGTTCTAACATCAAAGGAATTAACGAATATATCTGTGTATGTGGGTTGTGTGTTTGTGTTTGTACCTGATTAGCTTTTTTTTTTTTAATGTACTTACCATTAAATCAATTCCAGGGCTGGAGAGATGGCTTTGCAGTTAAGGCATTTGCCTGCAAAGCCAAAGGATCTCAGTTCGATTCTCCAGGACCCACATAAGCCAGATGCACAAGGGGACGCATGCATCTGGAGTTCGTTTGCAGTGGCTGGATGTCCTGGCGTGCCCATTCTCTCTCTCAGTCTCTCTCTCTCTCTCAAATAAATAAATAAAATATATATTTAAAATATCAACTCCAGCCAGGCATGGTGGCGCATGCCTTTAATTCTAGCACTCGGGAGGCAGAGGTAGGAGGATCACCTTGAGTTCGAGGCCACCCTGAGAGTTAATTAATAACATTAATAACATAGTTAATTCCAGGTCAGCCTGGACCAGAGTGAGACCCTACCTCAAAAAAACAACAACAAAAAAAAATCAATTCCAAACTCTAAGAATCTCAATCTTTTCCAAAGCGTGACAACACAGCAGATAGTTGAGCAATTCCATTTTCTTTGGACCATCTCTCTGAACCCTCCCGACCTTCTCCAGCCTTAAGTTGTAACCCTTTATTCCTGGCACTTTGTTTTCCTTGGAGAGCCTGTTGACCACTGTCAAGGAGATCTCCTTTGCCTCCCTCTTACGCTGAGCTGCTACTTCCTGAGCCCATCTCTTCTACCTTCCTTTTCCTCCTCGTTTCCTTGTTATGTCTTGTCTGGTGACTTCCTTAAAAAACAGAAACATACAAGAGAAAACTGAGACCCTATACATCAAAAAATATATTGTCTCGCCATCAGCCTTGATCAATGGCTTGCCAGGATATATACTTTTAGGTTTGAAGTAATTTCCCCACAGAATTCTCAAGGTTATTTCTGTATTTTTCTATTAGTTTTCCAATGTGGCTATTGAGAAATCTGATGCCAGTTTGATTCTTAATCTTTTTTAAGGATTTTCTTTTATGGTAGTTTTCATCTATTCTTTTATCCTCAATGTGCTGAAGTTTAGTAAGGAAATGCTTTAGCATGGGTAATGTGCTGGATACTAGATGTGTTTTTTTGATCAGTAAAAGTATGACATTCCATTTTTCCTCTTTATCGTACATTCCAGAATTTTGTTATTAGGCTTGGGGTATCCTGAAATGTTTATGTCCAGTCTTTCTTATACCTTTTTATCATATATATATATATATATATATATATATATATATATATATATATATGTACCCCTAGGAGCCTTAATTCTATTCCTTAGCCTCCTATTCAGTTTTGAGTTCTACTATCATTTCTTGATAATTTCTAATGATTTCTTTCTGTTCTTTGATGCTTTCTTTTTTATATTATAATATCCTTGTTACATAGATACAGTATCTTTTATTTTAATCTCTGAAGAGGTTCCGTATTTCTTCAGCTTTTTATATCTATTCATGATCTCTGTTCCCAATATATTTCTTTTCTTTATTAGTTCACGTTTGTAGGACATCTTTGATCATTTGTATTGGGACTGAAACACAAAAGAGCTATTTGGAGGCCAAGGGCATACAGGAAGAGACAGTGGTAAGCCTTCCTGTGAACTTTCTGATGTGTACCTATGCCAGTTTCATTTTTATCCTGTACCTATCCAATTCACCACTGAGCAAGAGTCCCATGTATAAATTCAGATTGGCCGTATTGCAATCGCATGGGCAAATGAAACTCTCCCGCCAAGTGACAGTAGACACACAGGAAAAAATGTCGGGCCTCGTCTTTTTCCTTGCCAACTTTGAAGATGGATCGGTACCAGCAGGTGATAGTGGGCACAACCAGAAGCCAGGCACGCCTCCCAACACTTGAAGCAGGAATTATTTTCTCCTTTGGGTTGAATCCCACCCTATCAAAAATGAAATCTGAGGCTGGAGAGATGGCTTAACGGTTAAGGCGCCTGCCTGCTAAGCCTAAGAACCGGGTTCCAATCTCCAGGTCCCACGTTTAGCCAGATGCAAAGTGACGCAAGGGTGCAATGCCGCACTTGCCCACAAGGGGGAGCATGCATCTGGATTTCGTTCACAGCAGCTGAGAGACTGCTGGCGCGCCCATCTGTATCTGTCTCCCTCTCCCTCTCTCTCTGTCTCTCTCTGTGTCTCTCTCCAAAAAAAATAAAAAAGAAAAAGAAAAGAAATCTGAAGTGGCTCTGGGTTTCCAGCATGTTATACAACTGGAAACGCATTGCATGTGTTTTGTTTCTCTTTGACAAACATGATCTGTATCCTATAACATCCTCTCGACCTCTTTTTCATTGACTATTGACGTCTTTTTGTATTTTCTCCTCCCATCTCTTTTTTAAATATCTATATTTGTTTATTTGAGATATATATATATGGAGAGAGAGAGAGAGAAGAGGTATATCAGGGCCTCCAGGCACTGCAAATGGACTCTAGATGCATGCGTCACCCTGTGCATCTGGTTTACGTGGGTCCTGGGAAATCGAACCTGGGTCCTTAGGCTTTGCAGGCAAGTGCCTTAACCACTAAGCCATCTCTCCAGCCCCTCCTTTCATCTCTTAAGTTCGTGATTTTCATTTGAGAAACTCTCTGGCTTTTCTTTGAGGAAAATACCATGAAGTAGTACCTAGTGGATGGCAGAGCTCTGGCTGACGTCAGGTGCCAATGACTTCACAATGCTCTCGTGTGTTGCACATGGAGAAGGTGCCAGTAGCTCCAGCTATCTGCAGCCACCTGCTTTCCATAGAAAATGTGGAGGGTAGGTAAAGGGATTGGTTCGTGAGTAAGCAAGACCTTTAGAATCCCTACCACAGGTCAGGTTCATATTGCTTTGAGAAAAATTGCCTTAAATTCCTTTTAACCTTAAACTCCATTTAAACTAAAAGGCATTTATTATTCTAAAGATTCTTAATTTTGAGTGAAATCTAATAATTTCTTAATCAGTATCTCTATTTTTTTTTTAAAGTCTTAACTATCTGTCACTGGAAATCCAACTCAAGCTTAAAATTATATCCCTGCATGCAAAGTTTGCATACACTTAATGGTTGTGCTAAATTATGTTGTCCTACCTGCCTTAATTATCTAGCTAATGACCCCAGCCACCCAATTTACTTTGCTTGACATCCCCAATTTCTGCCTCTACTAGACCTACTCTGATTTTCTTGTCCGATTTTTCCATGCAAATGAGATCGGTCTTTCAACGGTATGCGCCACACAGTGTTCATTCAGTTTTCAGTGAGCAATGACTGAAAGCGCCCATGCACTGGGAGAGATGCCAAGTCTGTAATCACGAGCAAAATACGGAGCTAACTGCTCCTCTGCACAGCTTCAGGTTGAGAGAAAGATAGACACTCACCAACCTTAAAAAAAAAAAAAAAAACTACACATGTCATTACAGAAAAGATCCAGGTGTCTGAAGGTATATTGTGATGGAAGTTGTTAGGTTGGGAGAAGGTTATGAAGACCGAGTTTGGGGTGTTATCTGAAAGGGTTCTGAGAAAAGTTCATTGGACTGAAGAAAAGGACTGAAGGGGAAAACAGCTCATTGCTAAAGACCACACAATGCCAGTGAGCAAGTGTGAAACTGTGGAGGGACTAATGAAGAGGCGGCCAGAACACCAGGAGTCAGAGAGAAAAGGCTGTGAGGCCAGACGACAGCTGTGCTCAAGTAGTCGCCAAGTAGGGCTTTGTATGCCATAGTTTTGGGGTCCTCAACGTATAGGCAATGGGAAGTCACAGCAGTGTCTTTTCATGGAGGGGTTCAGTTGTATTTATTTTAGATATATTTATTTATTTATTTATTTATTTATTTATTTATTTATTTATTTATTTATCAGAGATGGAGAGAGGGGGAGGGGAAAGAGAAACAGAGTGTGAGTGAGAACAGGCGCGCCAGAGCCTCTAGCCACTGCAAACGAATTCCAGACGCATGTACCACCATGTGCATCTGGCTTATGTGGGACCTGGAGAATCGAACCTGGGTCCTTAGGGTTTGCAGGCAAGCGCCCTAACCGCTAAGCCATCTCTCCAGCCTGAGGGGTACAGTTTTAAAGCACATGTTCAAAGAACCCCCTGTCTCACTGAGGAGAGCAGACTTAAAGGGTAAATGCCAAGAAGCTGGTTATTGTTCTGTTTCCAAGGGTCACACAGGAATGTCTAAGTGACGGTGGGAGCTGGGACCATTGGGACCTGGATGCTGAGATGCAAATCCCTAGAGGAGGTGGGGTTTGAGTTTGAATTTATCTTTGAGGCATCCGAGTGGAAGTTTCCATGGTCACTTTGTCATTTTGATAGAGGGGTCTGGACCTCAGAAGCATTTAGGCCATAGACAGTAATTGGGGAAAGAGGAAGGGTACGACTCCTTACAATGCAACTGTCCAGACAGAAATTGGCCTCGATATCCATGACCTCGCAGTACCTAGCAATACCTTCACAAGACCCTCATAATAGGAGAAAAAGATGATGACGTCAAATTAAAAGAGAGACTAATGGAGAGAGGGAGGGGATATGATGGAGAATGGAGTTCTGAAGGGGAATGGGGGGAGAGGAGGGAAATATCATGGTTTTTTGTCTGTAAGTATAGAAGTTGTCAATAAAAAAAAAAAAAAAAAAAAAATTGGGGAAAGAAAGCCGGGCGTGGTGGCGCACGCTTCTAATCCCAGCACTCGAGAGGCAGAGGTAGGAGGATCGTGAGTTTGAGGCCACCCTGAGACTACATAGTGAATTCCAGGTCAGCCTGAGCTAGGGCGAGACCCTACCTCGAAAAACCAGAAAAGAAAAAGAAAAAGAAAAGAAATTAGGGAAAGAAAGCGATTAAGTAACCCAATGTTTCTACAGGCCCAAGAAATGTCCACGCGGCCCTCCCTCCCGTGTGCTCTCTGGCTAAAATCCAGAGTCCCGGGGCCATCTTGGAGGTAGATTAGTGAAGATAGGGTCGGGAAATGGTGACTCTCTCACAGCTCCCCTCCAGTGGTAGCTAGGACACTCTCCCCTTGAGATTCATCACAGCGACAGACACGGGCTCTGAGGAAGTCAATGTTTTACCATGAGGAGAAAAAAGGACAAAAAAAAAGGACCACACTATGCTTCACTCTATTTACTGATTTCGCTCTCTTTTTTTTTTGTTTTGTTTTGTTTTTTGTTTTGTTTTGTTTTCCGAGGTAGGGTCTCACTGTAGCCCAGGTTGACCTGGAATTCACTATGTAGTCTCAGGGTGGCCTCAAACTCACGATCCTCCTACCTCTGCCTCCCGAGTGCTGGGATTAAAGATGTGCACCACCACGACCGGCTCTGATTTTTCTCTTTAGAAGTAAAACTCGGGTGTCTCTTTAGAGCTGATTAACTGTCGAGATTAATCTCACAATTCACATACAATTAAAACTTTAAGCCCCCAAGATCTACATGAAAGTGCCCCCAACAGAGCGAACTGGCACCAGTCCCTCAGCTTCAAGCCCCCCTCCTTTGTCTCGTGCATGCCCCTTCCTTCCCTCTCTCTCCTGGGCGCTGACCTTTTGACTCATTCTTTTTCCTAGAAAGACAGCATTTCCAGTGAGCAAAATGTCACATTACCGTTGCTGAACAGGACATTTCAAATAAAATATTAGCAATAACAATTACCTCTAAGCCACTAATCCCTTTGAAGCTACTTTAACCCACCAAAGGATTTGAGGCAATTCCCTGAAAATATCCCAGGCTTAATAGATTATGGTTGTGGGCAATGAAATATATTGGCTCACGTTGCCTTAACTTGCATTATGTGGGTTTTTTTTACCTATAAAAGAAAGCCACGACCCAAACTGTTTCAACCATTATTTAATGTAATGGATTACAAATAATCATAATATTATTTCTATAAATAGAAACGATCACAATAATTTTGTGGTTCTTCCCGTAACAGACACATTACTGACAACAGAAGGTACTAGCAAACAAAGTAATTATTCTAGTATTTATGTCCCCAGGCAAGTTTGGCAGTGTGCTGCGGCCCACATATACAAGAGTTATCTGAAAAGATGCTTTCCCAAGTGGTACTACAGAGACAGGAAGTAGAGTGAGGCCTGACTGCAAAGGCTCTGCTTTCTGGGAGGAAAAATGTGCTACTTAAGTCTCCTTCTAGAAAGACTTCCATGTGTTTGCTCATTTTGTTTACTCGTGTATCAAATATGTATCACATGTCCACTGTGGCCAGAAACTGTTGTTAGCTAGGAATTTAAAAGGAAACAAGAAACAGTGTCTAACTTTAAGAAGTTCCACAAGGAGCCAGATGAGCGAACAGAAAACATCAGTGCTACAGGAGGGATGGCAATGCCTTGTCAAGGAGAGAGGCATTTAAGGCAATATTTAAAATCTTTCTTTATTTGCAAGCAGAGAGGGATAGAAGAGAGACAGAGAGAAAGGGCACTCCAGGCCCTCCAGCTGCTGTCAACAAACTCCAGATGCATGTGCTTCTCTGAGCATCTGGCTTACTTAACATGGATACTGGGGAGCCGAACTCAGCTCATTAGACTTTGCAGGCAAGCACCTTAACCGCTGAGCCATTTCTCCAGCCCCTAACTAGGATTTTAGCTCCTAAAAAAAAAAAAAAAAAAGCTAGGCAGATGTGCAAAGGTAAGGCAAGCACAAGGTCGCACATGACCACTAGGTGACACAAGCATCTGGCATTTGATTACAGTGGCTGAGGCCTGGAGCACCCATTCTCTCTCTTCCCGTCTCTCTCTAAAAAATAAAATTAAGGGCTGGAGAGATTGCTTAGCGGTTAAGGCGCCTGCCTCCTAAGCCTAAGAACCCGGTTCCAATCTCCAGGTCCCACATTTAGCCAGATGCAAAGTGACGCAAGGGTGCAATGCTGCACTTGACCACAAGGGGGCACATGCATCTGGATTTTGTTCACAGCAGAGGCTGCTGGGGCGCCCATCTCTATCTGTCTTCCCCTCCCTCCCTCCCTCTCTCTCTCTCTCTCTCTCTCTCTCTCTCTCCAAAATAAAATAAAATAAAGTTAAATTAAATTAAAGAGATGGCCAAGGAGATTGCTCCGCAGTTAAAGGTGCTTGCATGCAACCTGGTTTGATTGCCCAGGACCATATAAAGCCAAGGGACAAGTGGAAAGAGGCCCAACTAAAACTTGAACCAACCAATAAAGTCATGTACATTTTCCTGTGGATTCTAAAGTGTCATTAACCCAGTAACACACGCTCATCTCCTTGCTTCCCTGTCCCCAGTAAAGTCATTGCTAGACCCCTGACCAGCCAGCCAGCAGCCACAGCTGGCCCATAATTAATCAGTGAACTCTCTCATATTCCAAGTAAGTGGCATAGAAATGATTAGAATGTTGCACGTGGCAATTAAACCAAATTCTGTCTTCTCAGAGATGAGTAAATGCATGTGGACAAAATGGAAAGATCTGAGCTAGAGAGATGGCTCAGTAGTTAAGGCACTTGCCTACAAAGCCTAACTACCGGGGTTCAATTGCCCAGTACCCACATAAAGCCAGATACACAAAGTGTTACATACATCTGGAGTTCATTTGCAGCAGCTAGAGGTCCTGGCAAGGCCCATTCTCTCCCCTGCCCCTTTCTCTCCTCTGTCTCTCTCTACTTGCCAATAAATAATTTTTAAAAATTCAAAAATGTAAAAGTGAAAGGATTTATATGCCTGGCGTGGTGGCAGACACTTTTAATCCCAGCACTTGGGAGGCAGAGGTAAGAGGATCACTGTGAATTCGAGGTCACCCTGAGACTATGTAGTGAATTCCAGGGCAGCCTGAGCTAGAGTGAAACCCTGTCTTAGAAAAAGAAAGAGTGAAAAGGTTTGCCTATGTTCTTGCAGTCAGTCACATCAAGGCCAGTACCCTTGTTCAGAGCTCCTGGTCCTACCTTCACCATAAGGGTCCGTGTCCTGGGAAAATCTTCTGGTCTATTGCATCAGGCAAGGGGGGAAAACATTTATTTGTGAGCTGAGGCTTTTGAAAGAGAGGCTAAAGGTTGTACAAGCCAGGTCCACATCATCTACAGAGGAGCTTCTCACTCTGTTGCTCAGGGCTCACCTCACATCTATTTTCTTTGGAGCAAAATATACAAATGAGGGCTGGAGAGGTGGCTCGGTGGTTAAGGCACTTGCCTGCAAAGCCTAATGACCAGACTTCAATTCCCCAGGACCCACATAAAGCCAGACGACCAATGGTACAGTTATCTCGAGTTTGATTGCAGCAGCTGGAGCTACCGGCATGCCCATTCTCTCTCTCCTTCTGTCTCTTTTTTTTCTCTCTCTCTGCTTGCAAATAAATAGATAAATAATAGCATATATGTGTATATATATACAAATGAGCATCTTTTGTCTCCAGTTTTCCAAGGAGGAGATATTGAATGCAGTCCTTGAAATTTGTACTGTTATCCGCCAACGTGTTGTAAGAAACAGGGTATTTGTTTAGCGAATGCGTCCTTACATGAAAGACGGGTGTTGTAGTTACCGTCTCATTGCTGGCACAAAGCACCCAACCCTCCCGTGTGCTCTCTGGCTAAAATCCAGAGTCCCGGGGCCATCTTGGAGGTAGATTAGTGAAGATAGGGTCGGGAAATGGTGACTCTCTCACAGCTCCCTCCAGTGGTAGCTAGGACACTCTCCCTTGAGATTCATCACAGCGACAGACACGGGCTCTGAGGAAGTCAATGTTTTACCATGAGGAGAAAAAGGACAAAAAAAAAAAGGACCACACTATGCTTCACTCTATTTACTGATTTCGCTCTCTTTTTTTTTTGTTTTGTTTTGTTTTTTGTTTTGTTTTGTTTTCCGAGGTAGGGTCTCACTGTAGCCCAGGTTGACCTGGAATTCACTATGTAGTCTCAGGGTGGCCTCAAACTCACGATCCTCCTACCTCTGCCTCCCGAGTGCTGGGATTAAAGATGTGCACCACCACGACCGGCTCTGATTTTTCTCTTTAGAAGTAAAACTCGGGTGTCTCTTTAGAGCTGATTAACTGTCGAGATTAATCTCACAATTCACATACAATTAAAACTTTAAGCCCCAAGATCTACATGAAAGTGCCCCCAACAGAGCGAACTGGCACCAGTCCCTCAGCTTCAAGCCCCCTCCTTTGTCTCGTGCATGCCCCTTCCTTCCCTCTCTCTCTGGGCGCTGACCTTTGACTCATTCTTTTTCCTAGAAAGACAGCATTTCCAGTGAGCAAAATGTCACATTACCGTTGCTGAACAGGACATTTCAAATAAAATATTAGCAATAACAATTACCTCTAAGCCACTAATCCCTTTGAAGCTACTTTAACCCACCAAAGGATTTAAGGCAATTCCTGAAAATATCCCAGGCTTAATAGATTATGGTTGTGGGCAATGAAATATATTGGCTCACGTTGCCTTAACTTGCATTATGTGGGTTTTTTTTTTACCTATAAAAGAAAGCCACGACCCAAACTGTTTCAACCATTATTTAATGTAATGGATTACAAATAATCATAATATTATTTCTATAAATAGAAACGATCACAATAATTTTGTGGTTCTTCCCGTAACAGACACATTACTGACAACAGAAGGTACTACAAACAAAGTAATTATTCTAGTATTTATGTCCCCAGGCAAGTTTGGCAGTGTGCTGCGGCCCACATATACAAGAGTTATCTGAAAAGATGCTTTCCCAAGTGGTACTGCAGAGACAGGAAGTAGAGTGAGGCCTGACTGCAAAGGCTCTGCTTTCTGGGAGAAAAAATGTGCTACTTAAGTCTCCTTCTAGAAAGACTTCCATGTGTTCGCTCATTTTGTTTACTCGTGTATCAAATATGTATCACATGTCCACTGTGGCCAGAAACTGTTGTTAGCTAGGAATTTAAAAGGAAACAAGAAACAGTGTCTAACTTTAAGAAGTTCCACAAGGAGCCAGATGAGCGAACAGAAAACATCAGTGCTACAGGAGGGATGGCAATGCCTTGTCAAGGAGAGAGGCATTTAAGGCAATATTTAAAATCTTTCTTTATTTGCAAGCAGAGAGGGATAGAAGAGAGACAGAGAGAAAGGGCACTGCAGGCCCTCCAGCTGCTGTCAACAAACTCCAGATGCATGTGCTTCTCTGAGCATCTGGCTTAATTAACATGGATACTGGGGAGCTGAACTCAGCTCATTAGACTTTGCAGGCAAGCACCTTAACCGCTGAGCCATTTCTCCAGCCCCTAACTAGGATTTTAGCTCCTAAAAAAAAAAAAAAAAAAAAAAAGGCTAGGCAGATGTGCAAAGGTGAGGCAAGCACAAGGTTGCACATGACCACTAGGTGACACAAGCATCTGGCATTTGATTGCAGTGGCTGAGGCCTGGAGCACCCATTCTCTCTCTCCCCATCTCTCTCTAAAAAATAAAATTAAGGGCTGGAGAGATTGCTTAGCGGTTAAGGCACCTGCCTCCTAAGCCTAAGAACCCGGTTCCAATCTCCAGGTCCCACATTTAGCCAGATGCAAAGTGACGCAAGGGTGCAATGCTGCACTTGACCACAAGGGGGCACATGCATCTGGATTTTGTTCACAGCAGCTGAGAGGCTGCTGGCGCGCCCATCTCTATCTGTCTTCCCCTCCCTCCCTCCCTCCCTCCCTCCCTCCCTCTCCCTCTCTCTCTCTCTCTCTCTCTCTCTCTCCAAATAAAATAAAATAAAGTTAAATTAAATTAAAGAGATGGCCAAGGAGATTGCTCCGCAGTTAAAGGTGCTTGCATGCAACCTGGTTTGATTGCCCAGGACCATATAAAGCCAAGGGACAAGTGGAAAGAGGCCCAACTAAAACTTGAACCAACCAATAAAGTCATGTACATTTTCCTGTGGATTCTAAAGTGTCATTAACCCAGTAACACACGCTCATCTCCTTGCTTCCCTGTCCCCAGTAAAGTCATTGCTAGACCCCTGACCAGCCAGCCAGCAGCCACAGCTGGCCCATAATTAATCAGTGAACTCTCTCATATTCCAAGTAAGTGGCATAGAAATGATTAGAATGTTGCACGTGGCAATTAAACCAAATTCTGTCTTCTCAGAGATGAGTAAATGCATGTGGACAAAATGGAAAGATCTGAGCTAGAGAGATGGCTCAGTAGTTAAGGCACTTGCCTACAAAGCCTAACTACCGGGTCAATTGCCCAGTACCCACATAAAGCCAGATACACAAAGTGTTACATACATCTGGAGGTCATTTGCAGCAGCTAGAGGTCCTGGCAAGGCCCATTCTCTCCCCTGCCCCTTTCTCTCCTCTGTCTCTCCCTACTTGCCAATAAATAATTTTTAAAAATTCAAAAATGTAAAAGTGAAAGGATTTATATGCCTGGCGTGGTGGCAGACACTTTTAATCCCAGCACTTGGGAGGCAGAGGTAAGAGGATCACTGTGAATTCGAGGTCACCCTGAGACTATGTAGTGAATTCCAGGGCAGCCTGAGCTAGAGTGAAACCCTGTCTTAGAAAAAGAAAGAGTGAAAAGGTTTGCCTATGTTCTTGCAGTCAGTCACATCAAGGCCAGTACCCTTGTTCAGAGCTCCTGGTCCTACCTTCACCATAAGGGTCTGTGTCCTGGGAAAATCTTCTGGTCTATTGCATCAGGCAAGGGGGAAAACATTTATTTGTGAGCTGAGGCTTTTGAAAGAGAGGCTAAAGGTTGTACAAGCCAGGTCCACATCATCTACAGAGGAGCTTCTCACTCTGTTGCTCAGGGCTCACCTCACATCTATTTTCTTTGGAGCAAAATATACAAATGAGGGCTGGAGAGGTGGCTCGGTGGTTAAGGCACTTGCCTGCAAAGCCTAATGACCAGACTTCAATTCCCCAGGACCCACATAAAGCCAGACGACCAATGGTACAGTTATCTCGAGTTTGATTGCAGCAGCTGGAGCTACCGGCATGCCCATTCTCTCTCTCCTTCTGTCTCTTTTTTTTCTCTCTCTCTGCTTGCAAATAAATAGATAAATAATAGCATATATGTGTATATATATACAAATGAGCATCTTTTGTCTCCAGTTTTCCAAGGAGGAGATATTGAATGCAGTCCTTGAAATTTGTACTGTTATCCGCCAACGTGTTGTAAGAAACAGGGTATTTGTTTAGCGAAGTAACGTCCTTACATGAAAGACGGGTGTTGTAGTTACCGTCTCATTGCTGGCACAAAGCACCCAACCAAAAATAGATGATGGGAAGAAGGGGCTTCTTTTGGTTTACAGATTGGAGGGGAAACTCTGTGATGGCTTGAGCAGAGGCTGGACATCACCTCCTGGCCATCATCAGATGGACAACAGCACAAGAAAGTGTGCCAAACACATGCAAGGGGAAGCTAGCTGTAATCCCCATAAACCAGCCCCCAACAACACACCCCCTCTAGGAGGCTCTAATTCCCAAATTGCCACAGCTGGGGTCCTCACATCCAGGACACATGAGTTTGTAGGGGACACTTAATTCAAGCCACCCCAATGGGTGGCACGCATCTTTCCTAGGATAAAAATGTCACTGTGGCTCCTGATGTAGTAGGTGGTTGAAAATAAACTGTGATGCAGGGTGTGGTGGCATAAATGTTTAATCCCAGCAGTGGGGAGGCAGAGGTAGAAGGATCGGCATGAGTTCGATGGCACCCTGAGATTACATAGTGAATTCCAGGTCAGCCTGGACTAGAGTGAAACCCTACCTCAAAAAAAACAAAAGAGGGCTGGAGAGATGGCTTAGGGGTTAAGGCGCCTGCCTCCTAAGCCTAAGGACGCTGGTTCCAATGTCCAGCGGTTCCAATCTCCAGGTCCCACGTTTAGCAAGATGCAAAGTGACGCAAGGGTGCAATGCTGCACTTGACCACAAGGGGGCACACGCATCTGGATTTTGTTCTCAGCAGCTGAGACGCTGTTGGCACGCCCATCTCTGTCTCCCTCTCCCTCTCTATCTCTCTGTCTCTCTCTGTGTCTCTCTCCAAAAAAATTTAAAAAATATAAAAAAATTTAAAAAAAAGAAAGAAAGAAAGAAAGAAAAAAAAAGAAAGAAAGAAAGAAAGAAAGAAAGAAAGAAAGAAAGAAAGAAAGAAAAGAGAAGGGAAGGGAGGAAGAAAGAAAGAAAGAAAGAAAGAAAGAAAGAAAGGAAGGAAGAAAGAAAGAAAGAAGAAAATAAACTGTAATGCAGATCACTCACAGAAGAAGATGGGCCAAAATTTGAGCAAAATGCACAGGTCTGCACTGGGTCTCCAATCCTGAGAAGCAAGTGGGCTTTGGGGAAAGGTCAGTGGTAGAGTATTTGCTTAGCACATGTAAGGCCCTGGTTCAATCCTCAGCTCCAGGGGGATGACACTGCTGACAAGCAATCAAGGGGAGAAAGTGAGTGTCCAATATCAGGAGTATTTTTTTCTGAGGCCAATTTTTTAAAATATTTTATTTATTTATTTGAGAGAGAGACACAGATAGAGACAATGGGCACGCCAGGGCCTCCAGCCACTGCAAATGAACTCCAGATACATGTACCCCCTTGTGCATCTGGCTTATGTGGGTCCTGGGGAATCAAACCTGGGTCCTTAGACTTTGCAGGCAAGTGCCTTAACTGCTAAGCCATCTCTCCAGCCCTAAGAAGCCAATATTTAACTACGATTTTTACCTCCCCTAAAAATTAGGTTTAAGGGCTAGTGAGATTGGTCAGTGGTTAAAGGTGCTTGCTTGCAAAGCCTGATGGCTGGGGTTCAAATCTCCAGGACCCACAGAAAGCCAGCAGTGGCAAGAGGTTCTGGCATGCTAATCACCCCCACTTTCTCTCTTTGGACATAAATAAATAAACATATTTTAAAAAAAGAACAGGCTTGGGCTGGAGAGATGGCTCAGTTAAGGCACTTGCCTGCAAAGCCTAAGGACCTGGGTTCAATTCCCCAGTACCCATGTAAAGTCAGAAGCACAAAGTAGCTCATGCATCTGGAGTTTGTTTGCAGTGGCTAGAGGCCCTGCCATACTCATTCTTTCTCTCTCTCTCTCTCTCTCTCTCTCTCTCTCTCTCTCTGCCTCAAATAAATAAATAAAATATATTTTAAAAGAATAGGCTAGGGCTGGAGAGATGGCTTAGCGGCTAAGGCACTTGCCTGCAAAGCCTAAGGTCCCATGTTTGACTCTCCAGATCCCACATAAGCCAGACACACAAAGGTGAGGCAAGCACAAGGTTGCACATGCCCACTAGGTGGTGCAAGCATCTGGAGTTCGAATGCAATGGATGTGGCCCTGGCACACCAATTATCTCTCTCTCTCTCTCTCTCTCTCTTTTCTCCCTTTGTCTTTCTCTCTCTGTCTCTCCCCTTTCTCTCCCTCTCTCTCTCTAAAATAAAAAAATAAAATAAAATAAAATTTTAAAAAAAGAATAGGCTAGACCAGAGAAGGCAGTGCAAATCTTGTAGCTTTCGAGTTCAAATGCAGTAGAGGAAAGGGGCTATGTATATGCTACTGTCACCTACATAAATAACAGATTCTGAGTGATAATGAAACATCAGCTTTGCTTTACCAGGAACATAAATAAGGGGAAAAAAACCCATATAGAGGTTGGCATTCTCCAGTGTTTAACAACAGGATCTTCTGTTTGTTGGGGGATTTTGTTGTTTGTTTCTTGTTAAGATACAGTCTCACTATGTAGCCCAGGCTGGCCTATGATCCTCATGCCTCACCCTACTCAGTGCTGGGATTCCCACCCACCAGAAGGGAGATCTGGATGCAGCAGAGGGGAGACCAAAACCATCCTAAACATCTGTCCTTGGCTTATCTGCAGTGTTACTGAAGAACAATAGTGACGCACCCTGATGGTGATGCGATTTGGTATCAGCATCCTCAACACGGGCTTTATTCATCTTATGTTGATCATTTCTAGAGAAATCACCCAGGGGTGATATTTAATGCTTTAGCACCATTATTTTGTGATTTTTTTCCCTCACATTTTATTGTTTCTAAAAATAATTTGACATATGAAATGAAATCTCATTAAATAAATTGCCTCTAAAGAGAATCTTGAAATATTAAAATAGATACTAGTAAATAAAATATGAAAAGCACTAATATTCCGACATTTGAAAATGAGCCAAGGACATTAATAGAGAAGTGAGTGAAATAACCGAACAATGAAAAATGTTTACTTTTTTTACTTTAGTGGAAAATAAATAGACCTCAGTATATCTGAGGTCTTGTGCAGAATCACATATCTTACTTAACATTGGAATGGTCTTTTTTTCCATGAGAGATCAGCTGGCTGAGCTCCCAACTTCTAGAAGAAAAATTGATTGTTCTTTATTCCCATGACAACAGCGGAGACAAACAAATCCTTGGGAGGTATGCGCGGTGTCCAGTCAGCGGCAGAGCCAAGACCAGAGCCCTTTTCTTCTGGATGTTCCACTGGACAGTGGTTTGGTGAGAGGTTTGGGGTAATTCAGTGTTTGGGGGTGGTTGGAGCAGGCAACATCAAGACGGTAACTTGGACAAAGATGGTATCCGTGCCATCACAGCAGGCAGGGGTGAGAGATCTATAGGAGATACGATTGACAGGACTTTGCAATGTGATGAGTGATTGAGAGGAAAGAGTTAAAGTTAGCCCCAACTTTTTGGCTGTTAAGCCAAGTAGATGGTGAAGGCTTTTGCTTTGATACATGATGGGAATCTGGAACTGAAGTGGAGGCTGGAATGCGGAGTGAGAGATGAGGAAACTGTGATCTGTTTTAGACATGGCATCCTTCAAGGGCCAAAGTTCCAGCCACATGGAGATGCAAAGACAAGAGCCTGGGCTGGTGAGACTAGGTTTGGCATTGGTGGCATTGTCATGGCAACTGAAGCAAGCAAGTAGATATAACCATCCTTGGAGAGTGTAAGCAGAAATGAGGGGAGAAAACTAACATAAAAACCTAAGGATTATCAAGGTATAAAGGATGGGCAGAGGAGAAAAAGGAGTGTGAGAGAGATGAACGCTGTGTGACAAGAGGACAGGTAGACCCCGAAAAGTGCAAAGGGAAGCAAAAACCCAGTGCAGTCCTCTTTCCTAAGATGTTTCAGTGAGTCGTCGGCATGAGATCAAATCTCGCGTTTCTTGGGCTGGAGAGATGGCTTAGCGGTTAAGGCGCTTGCCTGCAAAGCCTAAGGACTGAGGTTTGATTCCCCAGGACCTCTGTAAGCCAGATGCACAAGGTGGTGGGCACATTTGGAGTTTGTTTGCAGTGGCTGGAGGCCCTGGCATGCCTATTCTCTCCCTCTCTCTCTCTCTCTCTCTCTCTCTCTCTCTCTCTTTTCCTCTTTCTCTCTCTCAAATGAGTAAATAAAATTTAAAAAAATATTTAATTCACGCTTCTTACTGTGAACGTTTTGGGGTGGAAGACTGGACATTCTCATGGGGCTATACTGTTCCTTTAGGTCTTTAAAGTCATATTTTCAGTCGCATGCTAATGTGTGGGGCCAGTGACCAGCTTGGCTGTGCTCAGAATTTCAGGCTTGTTTCAGATATTTTGTTGGTTTCCTCCAAGAAAGAGCGCCCTGTGGTGCAAGTTGACTGGTTGTTTCTGAAGAATACCAATGAACAGATGAGAAAAATGTCACAAAGGAAAGGTGGGTGGCTCTGGGGCTGTGTAGAGTCAGAATTAAACTCTAAAATTCTTCCCTGCTCTTTTGAACATTTGTAATGCCCCCAAATCAGAAACACTGGTTTGATTTCCAGCTCTACCCACGGCATTGGTGAACTCAAGAAAAGCTGTTTAACTCTCATGCAACTCAGCTCCTCACTTTGCAAAATGAAAAAATATATGATCACATTCCTCTCATTTAACAAGAGAATGGCCAGACCCATGAGCTCCTTGTAGCCAGATGGAAAAAAAAAAAAAAAAAAAAGTAAGAACAGTTTTATGGCTGTTATCCTTGGAACTTGAGTTCTTTGTTATAGATCTGTATGAAATACTAAAGTAATAATCCCATGTTATTAGGTTATATGAACCAAAGACAGGACATTCATGGTCCAAATAAGCTATTTCCCATCTGTCAAACACATTGGGAGGTTTGATTCAAATAGGGTCTATACACAAGGACTATAAGAACCATGACCTTTTTAAGCAGTCACACAGTACAGAATATGATGTAGCTGCCATTCTGACTGGGTAATTACATAAAATTTAGCATGTCTCACTCTTTTTATGATTGAAGAGAATGCTAGAACTTTCCAAGCCGTAATTTTAATCTAACGCCAACGTTAGCGTTGCATGCTTTACTGCACTTTGGGGAGCCGCACTGCTAGGCTAAGTGTTTAGCAAGAAGCATTGGAAAGTGTCTGGTCTTGTACATCCCAGAGGCATTACCAGTGTGTTTCCCTGACTTCCTCACCCCAACGCAGTATTGCATTTCATATTGATTAATATTAGTAATATCTTATTAATACAATTTTGTTTTACATTATGCCTTTAGCTAAACAGTCATGTACACTTTATCAGCAAGTCTCATAACAGCTAGGCAAGAAACTATATTCTTGATTTATCTGAATAAAGAAAATGAGGTGGTACAAAAACTAGTTTCTGGTGTATGACCTTTTTCTATGAGCGCCCTCTTTCTGGCTTCTTTTCTTTTCTTTTCTTTTTTCTTTGTGTGTGTGTGTTCATGTGTGTGCAGATGCACATGCGTGTGGAGGCCAGAGGACAGCCCTGAGTGTTGTTCCTCAGCAATGCCATCTGTGTTTTTATGAGACAGGATCTCTCATGGATCTGAAACTCACAAAGTAGACCGGCCAGGGAACCCCAAGGATGCTTCTGTCTTCCACGTCCCCAGTGCTGAGATTATAAGCGAACGCCACCACACCCAGAGTTTGTAGCATGGATTCTGGGGGTTGCCCTTAGGTCCACATGCTTTTAGAACAAGCACTTTGAGCTTTCTCCCCGCTGGATCTTGCTAGTATCTTTAATGAGAAAGGGGCATTTAATGGTAGGAAAATGATGCTCTGGCTCAGCCAAAGTTTTCCAAGTTCCCGAGGCACAAAGCAGGACAGAATTCCACGTGTGTTCAGAGCAGAAGAATGTATGGCCTCTTCAAACTGTGGCTCATGAAATACTTGTTCAAAATCTAGGAGAAAGACTTGAGTACTGGGCATAAGAATAAATAATAAAATCAGGAATGTACAGTCTCCTGGTTCATTTCCCTAGACAATTCATTAGCCTGGGCCTCACATGTGGCTCTTTAGGACAACTCACCTTCATATCCCCTCAAATCTATACGCCCTGCAGAGGTCTGGTCAGTACTATTCCAGTCCACTCTAGACACACATCTAGCACTTTCTATTCTGCCAAGGTTGTTCTGGGGCTTTGTCCACCTCTCTTCTATCTATCTATCTATCTATCTATCTATCTATCTATCTATCTATCTATCTATCTATTTATTTAAGAGTGACAGACAGACAGAAAAAAGAGAGAGAGAGAGAGAGAGAGAGAGAGGGAGAGAATGGGCACGCCAGGGCCTCCAGCCACTGCAAACGAACTCCAGATGCATGTGCCACTTTGTGCAACTGGCTTATGTGGGTACTGGGAAATGAAGCCTTGAACCGGGGTCCTTAAGCTTCACAGGCAAGTGCTTAGCCACTAAGCCATCTCTCCAGCCCCATGTCCAGCTCTTCTTGAATATGTGATTTGACTTCACTGGGACTTAGTGTCAGAGATTTCAGAGTGGTCCTAGAGGAACTCTTAAGGCCAGTACATGAAAGCAGGAATACTGGAGTGCAGAGGGGACAGCTGGACATCCACCATGTCCCTCCCCCCCTTCATCATGTCACAGTTGTCTTCAGGTTGAGGAAAGAGGGCCATACACTCACACATGGAAACCCCTGGACAGGACTCCCTCCAGGAACTCCAAACCTCACATTTTTATAATTCTGCTTGAGGCTTGAGTTCTTTAATTAATTTATTTTATTTTAAAGAGAGACAGAGAGAGAGAGAATTGGTGTGCCAGGGCCTCAGCCACTGAAATTGAACTCCAGATGCTTGCGCCACCTAGTGGGCACATGCAACCTTGCACTTGCCTCACCTTTGTGTGTCTGACTTATGTGGGATCCGGAGAGTTGAACATGGGTTCTTAGGCTTCTCAGGCAAGCAAGTTAATGGCTAAGCCATCTCTCCAGCCCTCTGCTGGAATTCTTTACCTTCTCAGGGAAAATAGGAGAGGGGCATGGAAACAAATCATTTCAACATATTATGTCACACATAAAGTTCTCTAACCTTGGGGGTCTCTGAATGGTGGATGACTGAGTTGTTCCCTCCTGTGGGGCAGGAATGATATGTGGCTAATTCTCCTTAGAACCGAAAGGAGAGGAACCCAAAGAAAAATCATTCAAGTCAGGCTTCAAAGTCTGGGTGTCACCACACAGTAACCTCCTCTTCTTCTTCCCCCTCCTCCTCCTCAAGAGAGAGTATGTCAATCATCTCTGTCTTCACATAGAAACACCAGTAGCATTGTACAATACCAGAGACCACTGACACATAGACAATAAGGGACTAGGGGAAAATGACAGCATTCCCAGGACTCCACACAGGACTTTCTGGGTAGTGTGAGCACTGGAAGTTGTACAGAATTGAGCCATTTGTTGGTCCAATGGCCTGAATGTGGTCTCCCCAAAATCCACATGTTGGAACTTAATCCCCAACAACATCATAACCGTAAGAGACGGGTGTGGGAGAACATGTCTGTTCCTCTTGCCCTTCCACTGTGTGAGCCAGCACAGAAAGTGTCCTGCGTGGGGAATGGGCCTTCCCAGACACGAACTCTGCAGGTGCTCTGATCTTAGACTTCCCACCTCCACAGGTTTAAGAGAAATTTGTATTTGATAAGCCAACCCAATCTATGGTGTTTTTAAAAATGCAGTGATGAACAAAGATCATTGATATCCCTCCCCAAAGGGTCCCATAAACCACTCTGGGAAGAGCCACTGTGTTATATGGTCTCCCATGTTGCCATAAAACTACCCTCATCTCTGCAAGCAGCTCCTTCTAAAAGTTAGACTATTTCTGTCCTTTTGATTCCAGGCTGGTCTGTGGCCAGTAGTGTGTGTCAGACTGACAATGTTTGAAATTGGGATCTAGTCTGTAAGAGCCACATTGCTGCTGTTTTTGCCGTCTTGGAGGTCTGCTACCATACTACAGATAAAGCTTAAGCCAGAGCCGGGCGTGGTGGCGCACGCCTTTAATCCTAGCACTGAGGAGGCAGAGGTAGGAGGATCGCTGTGAGTTCGAGGCCACCCTGGGACTCCATAGTGAATTCCAGGTCAGCCTGGGCTAGAGTGAGACCCTACCTTGAAAAAAAAAAAAAAAAAGCTTAAGTCAGCATGCTGAAAGTGAGGGACCACATGGGACAGTCAATAGCAGGAATGACCCCAGCCTAGACCTGACACCAGTGAATCCACCTTGTTGTGAAAACACCCTATCATTGTCCTAGTTTATTTGGGTAGGAATCTGTCTGGATCGGAGTCCTTAGAAACGTGGGTGGTCTCGCATATCCCAGATGAGTTTATAGTGCTTTATTCTCTTGTCTTCCTTAGCCCAGCACACTGTTACATTTCACATTGATTAATAGTAGGGATACCTT
The DNA here is from genome assembly GCA_036365145.1 of Orientallactaga sibirica. NCBI lineage: Eukaryota > Metazoa > Chordata > Mammalia > Rodentia > Dipodidae > Orientallactaga > Orientallactaga sibirica. Next base: position 6,662,247 of record JAEOAD010000054.1, on the reverse strand, counting down.
ATTACTATAGGATTATATATATATATATATATATTATCCTATATTACTATAGGAAGTATTGATAGATTTAAATCCAAAAAAAAAAAAGTAATAGGCAAATGAAATGATCACAGAAGGAGACTAGCAAGCAAGAGGAGAGAGAATAGCCCGAGCCAGATTTCTCCTAGAGAGAGATGCCCAGGAGTCATCCTGTAGGGTGGCTACGTGTGTAGGGCTGATACTCATTGATAATCATTAGAATATCGGTTTCCTAGGAAGTATGTGTTTTGTCACCAAGACTGTAGAGATGTCTAGCCACTTAAAAAAAATACTTTCAGACAAATGCCACATGTACTGTCTTATCTGCGGTTCCTAACTGGGATCAACTGGAGGTGAATGAAAATGGTGGTAAGTATTATGGGCATAAAACTAGAATGAGACCAGGAGAGAGAAGAAATGATGAGAGAGGAGAGGTGAGGTGTTACCCGACAAGTCAGGGGGGGAACAGATCATTGGGGTTGCTGGAAAGGCTTAGAGGAGTAGGGTTAGGGGTAGGTGCAAGGAGGGTGAGGAGGGAATTACAGAAAAGTTAAGACCACATGAATCAGTTCCATAGAAACCCTCCTTCTGGCTAGCATTCTCCAAGATATAACCACCAATAAAGGGAGAGGGGGGACAGTCCAGACAGAAAGTGGAAAAAGCTTAACTTTAGGGCCAGAGAGAATAGCAGTTAAGATGCTTGCCTGCAAAGCCTAAGGACTCATGTTTGACTCTCCAGGTTCCATGTAAGCCAGATACACAGTGACACAAGCGTGCAAGGTCACACATGTGCACAAAGGGGCTCAGGCATCTGGAGTTCTATTGCAGTGGCTGGAGGCCCTGGCATGCCAATTCTATCTATCTATCTATCTATCTATCTATCTATCTATCTATCTATCTAATCTAAGTATCTCTTGCTCATAAAAAACAAGGGCAGTCTGTTGGGCTTGCCTCAAGGGAAAAAAAGGAAATAAAAAGCTTAACTTTAAAACCATGGTCTCTGGCCAATAAATCCCCAGACCCACAATTGGGTTGGCCCAGGCCTGCCGTGGCTCAGGGAACATTGCAGAAGAGGAGGTGGAAGGGTTGTAAGAGCCACAGAGTGGGTACAAACATCTCGAGACATGGACCCCTGCTACCCCACAGGGACTGACTGAGGCCTTCGTGACCCCACAGTGAATACCGTGACCCCACTGAGGAGGGCCTCCTGGGTAACGGGATCTGGGGCAAAGGGATAAAAGAGAATAACCTGTTATAATTTATAGAATTATATAATCTGTTGTAGTTTATAGAATTTTTAAAGAATAATGAAAGTAAAAATATACTTTGGGGCTGGAAAGGTGGCTCAGCAGTTAATGCATTTGCCTACAAAGCCTAATGACCCAGGTTCAGTTCCCCAGTATCCACATAAAGCCAGATACATGAAGTAACACATGCTTCTGGAGTTGGTTTGCAAGGGCTGGAAGCCCTGGAGTGCCCATTCTCTCTCTCTCTCTCTCTCTCTCTCTCTCTCTTTCTCTCTCTCTGTCTCTCTCACTGTTTGCAAATAAAAAATAAATGAATGACATATTTTTCCAAATACTCTTATTATAGTGCTGATAGCAAACAGTGAGGTGGCAGGCCTGTCACACCGGGCCTGTTCCCAGTCCTCACATGGACCTTCTCAGTCCTCACTCGACCCCTGCAAGGAAGATCTAGTTTCATTCCATTTGACACGTTAGGAAATTGAAATGTGGTGAGATTAAAGGACCTTTGATCTTTTTAAGACAAGTTTTATTTTATTTATTTATTTATTTATTTATTTTGAGAGAGAGAGAAAGGCAGGTAGAGAGAGAGAATGGGTACACCAGGGTCTCTAGCCACTGCAAACAAACTCCAGATGTGTGTGCTGCTTTGTGCATCTATCTGGCTTATATGGGTACTGGGGAATTGAACCTGGGTCCTTGGGCTTCGCAGGCAAGCGCCTTAACCACTAAGCCATCTTTCCGGACCAGGATCTTTAATCTTTAAAGACTAAAGGACACAGCTAATATGTGGGAGGATAGGCTTTCCAGCTACAAGGATTCTACTCCATCCCACAGAATAACAGAGCTTCTCAAAAGGTGGTCTCTTCCCGTCACCTTGACCCTGTCTCAGGTGACACTGCCAGAAGCAGCAAGGCCTCTCTAAAATTAAGAAATTGGGGGGGAAAATAGAGCAGTGGGGCTGAATAATTCATTTCTTGAAATGATCCTCATTGGCTGTAATATAATTCTTTAAAAAAATGTGATTGAAAGCTGACCAGACCATCACAGTCCTGCGCAAAGAAACAATATTGTATAAAAATAAAATCACAAATAGATTTGCTCTTTTTGCTATCACTAAGTTTTTTTATTACATGCCAGATTGTAAATGACACAGATGGTTAAATTTAGAAAGGCAGAGTGGAAATTTTATATCAATCATCATTCTAGCCACACACACAAAAAAAAATCCTGTGGTCCAGAACTTTCTCTAAGCTTTTGTCATTCAAGACAACATACCAATCATGAAAAAGTAATTTTTGAAACTAAACTTGGCTCTCCAATAATTTTAATTCAAAGATCTTTTTCGAGTACAAAAGCTATGCCTCAGCTGAGGACAGGACAGAAAAATTAAAGAACATATATTTTTTTCTCTAGCCCCGTATAAGTTTTTAAACATTTCCATATAAGTGATATAATCGGCCTGAGTCTTTATTTTGATTTATATATGTTAAACAAGACTAGTGTAGGAGACTTGGGAGAAAGCTAGATTCTTTTAGGCAGTCTCAGCTAGGGACAGAAACCCAAAGAGGATGCCAGCCTGCATGCCACCCTGCCTTGGCAGGAATGGAACACTTACGTGATCCAGATTTATCCACAACAGTTGCAGTACAGTGGATACACTGCTACCCACAATCTAGCACCCTACCTAGGTGGGCTGGCCTGTGGGATCCACCCTTTAAATCTACAAACCAATCGGGTCTTTCCCTTACATACCTGAATCTGACAAAAGAATCCATTTTCAATCGACTATAAAGGCTTGTCTGTGCTGTTTCGAGCAATCTCTCTCTCTCTTTCTTTCTCTCTCTTTTCCTTCTCTGAGTCCTCTCTCTGCCCTGTGATTTCTACCTGAATACGAGTAAGGCTGGCTTCCCTCCCTTCCCCACCCAGCCAGGCTGGGTGCACAGGGAAGGAGAGGCGGAGGGTAGAACACTGTCTCTTCACCGGGGTAATTTTCTGTTTTTCTCCGTTTTATTCTTTGGGGTAACTTCTCTCTTACATGATTTTCCTCTGATCTCTGAATCTACCATGTGGGTATTTTCTTACACTGTAGATTTATCATCTGGGTATCTATCTAAACCTGGGCCTGCTCCCTGGGTAATTTTTCTAAACTGGGGGGCAACCGTGGGTATAATTGTCTTTATGACCCATGTCTCACTGCCTGGCAAGCTCTCCTATCCTCAAACTATCACCACTTACTTTTTAACTTTCTTCCATGGGGAAAGCTCAAGATCAATGCTATGCCTCCTACACGACTGTATGTTTCTTCAAAATCTCCCTACACAAGCACCTGGGTTCTATCTTCCACATGCTTGTGGCTCCACTCCAGTCTTTCCTTAAAAAACTCAATTCCTATTAAATGAATCTCACGGGCTATGCTGTGTTTTCCACATGAGTGTGTGTTTCTTATCTTCCACATGCTTGTGACTCTGCTCCAGCCTTTTCCTAGACCCCCTATTTCCCTTAAATAAAAATAAACTCCATAATTTGTTTTCTCTGCCTAAATAAACTCAATCATTCATAATTTATCTTTTGTGTGTCCATTTTTTATCAATTCTTTGTTAAAAATAGGATAGGGGGCTGTAGAGATGGCTTAGTGGTTAAGACGCCTGCCTGCCAAGCCCAAGAATACCTGTTTGATTCTCCAGGTCCCACGTTTAGCCAGACATAAAATGATGCAAGGACGCAATGCTGTACTTGGCCACAAGGGGGCGCATGCATCTGGAATTCCTTCACTGGCTGAGAGGCCGCAGGCATGCCCATTCTTTCTCTCTCTCAAAAAAGAAGAGGATAGGATCCAAGATTGGAGTTCATAAATTTGGGGGACCCCCTCCTAAACTCTAAAATCATGCATCACTAGTATTAAGGTGCCAGTCAATCTGCTTCTGTTAAAAGGCACAGAATTCCCATTGTCTTTCTCACTAGAGACAGACAGCTTCACTTTCACTCTTCGTGTGAGGAGAGACCCAGTGTGTTGGGTGCTTGGACTAGAAAGGACTAGAAAGGACTAGAAAGGACTAGAAAGGACCAGTAGTTGAGGGGGAGTAGGAGTTTCAGCTTAGACGTCAGAACCTGGGCTGGCCATCCTGGGGAAAGCAGATAAAAATTCAGAGAAGCAGGGCTGGAGAGATGGCTTAGCGGTTAAGGCATTTGTCTGCAAAGCCTAAGGACTCTGGTTTGATTCCCCACATAAGCCAGATGCACAAGAGGGCTCATGTGTCTGGAGTTTGTTTGCAGTGGCTGGAGGTCCTGGTGTGCCCATTCTCTCTCTCTATCTGCCTCTTTCTCTCTCTCAAATAAATAAGTTAATTAATAAATAAATTTTAAAAACCAGAGAAGTGGGATTTGTTTTTCATAACAAAATGTGCACTGTGTGTGTGGGGGGAATAGGACTTACAGAATTCCTGCCTTTTCTCTTTCATATTCAGTGCTTGGATCACTGGGAATGAGCTCAGAGTGGCCTTTTTCTTTGAGCAAAAAGAATATCTGCTTGTCCCTGCATGGCCTCCAGCCCCACTCTTTGCTGTCTCATAGCAAAAAGGTATGAATCCACAATATCCCGGCCCCCCGTAGGCATTTTGATCCACAGCCTGGTCCCTAGAAGATGGATTGTCATTCCAAAGTCACCACAAGTCTATTGCAATTTCTATAGACACCCCACTTCCGTGGGCCTAGGCCAAACCACACAAAAAAGTCTGTCAGAAAGCAGTAGCTGCTCTCTCATCGCATTTTAGAAAGCAGAGGGCAAACTGTTCTAAAGCATCAAACTTGGGCACTGCATTGGGTATGATTGTGAGTTCCCATCTAAGTGGCTCTCAATTTAATGTGTGACAGGATGAAAATTCAGGAGATTCTTTTCATTTCCCAAAGATATACTTATTCTTTGGGGACACATTCATGGTTTGCTTTTCCATAATCATGTCTGACAGATTACTTATCAGATTCCAAGTTCCCTCAAAGAAGGGAATTAAATAGTCAGTTTCCATTAGAAATGCTACAAACGACCAAACAATTTTAAGAGCTTTCCTCTAGACATCATTTAAAAAAAAAAAAAAAAAAAATAGATGTTGTGGAATCATTGCCTTATAGTTTGGGAAATTATAAACTCTAATTATTAATAGAACTGAATATTTGAATAAGGTGCGCATTATAATTATTACCTGTGTAAAACAATAAGAGCTGTGCAATTTTCCCTTATAAATAGCATTTTTCTATTAGCAAAGAAAAAAACAATTCTTTTTTAAAATTTATTTACTTACGTAAGAGAGAGAGAGAGAGAGAGAGAGGGAGAGAAAGCAGAGGCACTAGGGCTTCCTGCCACTGCAATAAACTCCAGATGCATGAGCCACCTTGTGCATCTGGTTTACGTGGGTACTGGGGAATTGAACCTGGGTCCTTAGGCTTCACAGGCAAGCACCTTAACAGCTGAACCATCTCTCCAGCCCAAGGAAAAAACCAATTCTACTCAGAGGGATACACTCAGACAGACCCGAGACCCAACATACACTCTGTAAAAACACTGCAAAACATTTTTTCTGCACATGAATTTCTAAATAAAAGTATAGTTTTATATGGTCCAAATATAGTTTTATAGTGGTTCAAAAATGAGTCATCAAGCAGAACTCGACCTAAATTGTACTAAGAAATCGAGAATACAATGTGCTCGAAAGTTTCCAGCCTATGTGCTTCTGCACAACAGCCCTTGACTTGAATATTTTCCCAACCCCAGAAGCACGCAGAGAAAACCTGTAACCCTTCCCTTTTCTTTACGAAGCTGGGGTTCCTTCTCCCACACTTCATGAAGACAGTCCTTGGCCAAGTGGACTGTGGTCCTGTATTCTTGATATTCTGTCAGCATTTTTGAGATATAGATAATGTCACGTTCTCAGGGCAGCCAACTTTGTGACACTTGTATCAAATTTACAACCCCTCCATATACACTTACTTTGCTGTTTTTTTTTTCTTGCTTCCCATAGCACTTATCTTTTAATAAGCTGGATAATTAACTCATTTATCTGGCTTATTATTTATTTATTGTTTGTCTCACCCACTAGAATCCAAGATCCACAAGAATAAGGATCTTGGTTTACTGTGCTCATGTGCCTACTCCAAGTGCTGAAATGGTGCCTAAAAAATAGAAGCTCCCTCTTACTCCCCCCCCACCCCGATAAATGTCTGCTGACTGATGGTTTAAAACTGAGTACCAGCCGGGCGTGGTGGCACACGCCTTTAATCCCAGCACTCGGGAGACAGAGGTAGGAGGATCATGGTGAGTTCAAGGCCACCCTGAGATTACATAGTGAATTCCAGGTCAGCCTGGGCTAGAGGGAGACCCTACCTCAGGAAAAACAAAACAAAACAAAAAAAACCTGAGCACCAGGGTTCTAGGGAAAGGACTCAGCTGTAGCCCCACCACAGTGCTTCTGTCTCTTGAAAAAAGGTTATAAACTCATTGATGGCTCAAAAATCCTCAACCTGGGGAAAAACAAACAGCAAGTCCACAGAAAGACCAAATGAGGAAGAAAGTAATCAAACTGGGAGAGAAAGAGAGTCAAATCTAGTGCCAGGTGTGGTGGTGCACACCTTTAATCCCAGCAGAGGTAGGAGGATTGCCATGAGTTTGAGGCCAGCAGGGACTACATAGTGAATTCCAGGTCAGCCTGGCCTAAAGCAAGACCCTACCTCGAAAAAATAAAGAAAAAAATAGATTAAAAAAGAGAGTCAAGTCTATTTCCCTTTCTCTTGATTTCTGCTGGTAGCAAATTCTATATTTTCTACTTGACTATATTTCCTCTTCTATTTAGAAAGACATACATGCTCCATTCAGCAAAACCTGTTAACAGAAGAAACTTCTATATTGAAACATAATGATGTTTTGCTATTTTGCTTATTTATTTATTTATTTATTTATTTATTTATTTATTTATTTATTTGAGAGAGAGAGAGAGAAAATGGGCATGCCAGAGCCTTTAGCCCCTGCAAATGAACTTCAGACACATGTGCCACCTGGTGTATCTGGCTTACATGAGTACTGAAGAATCAAGCCTGGGTCCTTAGGCTTCACAGACAAGTGCCTTAACCACTAAGCCATCTCTCCAGCCCTGTAATGATTGTTTTTAGTGGTAGAACCACAGAATGGAGGATGATGGGGCCATTTTTTTTTCTGCAAATGTGGAGAAAGATGAGAAGGAAATATTACAGTACATATTAACATGAAAAAGTTAACATTCTGCTATGGGTGTAATAATGTGTACATGTGCACTTAACCATTTTTCAGTTTGCACACTGTTCTAGGGTTCTTAGTACTGAGATGACAAGAATTAATGAATCCCTCCAATAGCATCCAGTGCAAATGGTCCCTTCCTTACTATGTCCAGTGCAATGCTAGGCTCATACTAAGCACATAGAACGTGGAGTGATAATATTTTTGTGTATGAGTTAATAAAAAAAATACCTCTAAAAACCTTTTAAAAAGTGTTAAAATGAGGGCTGGGGAGATGGCTTAGCGGTTAAGGCACTTGTCTGCAAAGCCAAAGGACCCACGTTCAATTCCCCAGGACCCATGTAAGCCAGATACACAAGGAGGCGATCGCATCTGGAGTTTGTTTGCAGTGGCTGGAGGCCCTGGCACGCCCATTCGCTCTCTCTCTCTCTCTCTCTCTCTCTGCCTCTTTCTCTCATTGTCTGCCTATCGCTCTCAAATAAATAAAAATAAAAACAAAACTTAAAAGGGTTAAAATGAAAACACTGAAATTCAACTGTGAAAGTACAAAAAAAAAAAAAAAAAAAAAGAAAAGGGAAATGTGGAAGAAAGACGAATCACAGAAGCGAGAGAGGCAAGTAAGAGATTACCCAACCATTTTTGTTCAAATAGTTCAGAAGACTGAGCCCTTCCAAGGTCATTCTCCACGTGGGGACCATTCTTGAAAGCGTGGCAAGTGGGCGAGAAAAACGGGGCGGTGGGGGGTGAGCCAGGCAGATTCTTTCAAAGCTCAAAAGCCAGATTTTACAGAAGAAAACTCATTTGATGTAGGTGCTCTGGGAGTTCTTATTATTAAGCGCTGATGAGAGCTGTTGGCCTGACAACGAACAGCACTGGGCCTGCAGTGCATTCAAGGAGCCGGTGCCACAAGGACACCGGCAGCGTGCGCTCTGCACTGTGCGCCAGACCCTCAGCCCACCGTGGAGGACTCGGCGCTGGGCAGAACCCCTTCGCTCCTCCTCGCTGAACTGCTCCTTGGCTTCAGGGATAACACGTTCCAGGCTTGCAGAGCAACGATGCCTTTGGACATTGTAGTTCAAAGTGAAAAAGGTGCATGATTTGACTACCTGTGTACGAAGATGCTCAGCTCAGTGCCAGCCACCAGACAGCTGGCCACGAGGCAACCAGAGAACCTTCTTGGCATAAGACGGAGAGGGTAACCACCCTCAACATTGCACAATGATCAATTCGCCCAAGTTCCTTTGGTCTTCCTGAACTTGCCCCTGACCTTTTGCCTTGTCCAGGCGTGGTCAACGTGTTGTTAGCAAAAAGAGCAGAAAACTGGACACAATGTTTCTAGACCTTTAGGTGAGCCAGTCCCCCCTTCACTGGTTCTTTCTTTTCTTTTGTTTAGGAAAAAGGAAAAGAAAAGAAAGTCCGCCAGGGCTCATGTGTACTTTAAACTGAAAGCCCTATAGTTTACTTTTCTAAGTAACCCTCAGAAATGCACCATGGGTGTGAATAAACCTGAGCTCTGGTGCGACCTTTATCTGTCCAATATCACACAAACACAATAATAATTTCTAGGGCTCAGTCGTAAGTGTGACATTTCAATGGCCTGGGTAAATATCATGACCCAAAGCCAGCAGCTGCCATGGGTACAGACCTAGAAGTAGGTGGCTGCGTTTTCTCAAAGAGGGTTGTGGATTTCATGACAGGTGTAGACCTGAAATCAACAAAGGCCTCCCTCATCAGAGTTGCCCTAGTTAACAGCTGACAATAGAATAAAAGCAAGAAGAGAGATTTGTTTTTCATTAACTAAGGAACAAGAAACTCTCTAGCCCAAGCTAAAGTTGATTGACCGTGAACAGCCCAGAAGCATAAATAACGGCAGGGTTTTGTCACCTCTGCTGTGCTTAAGCAGGGAATGCTGAGGAAGATAGACGTGGAATTATGACTGGAGCAGAATTCCCCAGAACATTAGGGGTTAAGAAAAGGGGGGGATGAGGAGGAAAAAAACAAGAAATGGATTGATGTCTCTGTCTTCCAAGCCTAACAATTATGTAATTCGCAGAGGACACGTTAGATATCCAGTCTCTCTTTATTCTAGAAAAACAAAGATATTCGCGGCTGCAAATAGAATTCTTTGTTGTCATGAGAGTTAAATGTTCTTTCTTTCCGCCTTCCCAAATTTCCACCCCTTCTTGCATCTGACTTTCCTTGCTGGCATGTCTTAAGCCTGAGCAGAGCCACCTTCAGCCTCTCCCCTTCTCAGGTGAACTAACCGTTCAGTTCCATAAGCAACACTAACTCTTAGCCCTCCATCCTTTCTCGGGCAAAATAAAGTGTGGAAACCTTTGAGTTGGCTAAAATATACTTAACAGCTATATATATAATATGTGTTTTTCTCTCCTCCAATGTTTGCCTGTTTTCATCACATCACAAAAGCCACAGCTACACACCCACGCTCCTCATTTCTTGTCAGTTGATCCTGTCTCCGATGAAGAGCGACACTTCTAAATGCACCACATCCTAATGATGTAGAGAAGGTAGATTCTCAAAAAAAAAAAAAAAAAAAAAAAAAAAAAATACAACTCTGCCTAAAAAGAATGCCAAACAACAACAGCCCACAATGACATGTTCTGATAGAATTTGGCACTTTGCTGAAGAAATGACTCTTCATGCTGCAGAAACACCATGGGTTCAGAAGGTTTCTTCTCAAGCTAGCCAGCACTGGCCCCCAAACATCAAGCTTGGGTAGCTTTCAGCAATAGCTAGACAGCATTTGCCTTTGGAAGGGAAAGTTTGTGGTGTGTGTGTGTGTGTGTGTGCGTGTGTGTGTAATACATTCATACACTTGTCTTGCCCGTAACCAACAGATTAAATACACACACATATCACTTGCAGAGAGCTCCAGCTGTTTAGATTTTCACCCAAACATGTGAATAAAAACCGCAGGCAAAACGAGTCCTGTCTCTCATACCTTTTATGGATTAACAAATAGCCCTTACCCCGCTGATGCCCCTTCTTAATTGGACTGCGCTGTGAGGAGCAATTAAGGCTAAATGGCCACTTGCTGAGAGCTGGTGAAAGAAATGCGGCTGCTCGAGGCATTTGCATTCTCCAAATAGAGCGCATATGCTTTGCTTTGGTGCCCATAAAGAAAGGAGATTGACTTATTTATTTATTTATTTATTTTAGTGCTTTTAAAAGTGTGGGGTAGGGAAAGAGCCATTGTTTCATGCATTCAGTAGAAATGATTCCAAGAAAATTGTTAGACATAATATAATTTTTGAAACTTTTGTGTAAAATAAGAGATGCAGAGATGAAAGAGCTTTGCATATAGAAAAGAGGATGCAACTGGCGTTGGGGGCAGTGGGAGAGGGTGTAGAGAAGGGCAACTTCCTCCCTCCCCCTCCCTTCCACCCAGTCACTGAAGCTATATCCTGTGTGCAAATGACAGATCCAGAGTGGCAAAATGAGTTGAAGATTAGGACAATTCCCCAGACAGAGACCCACGCCTGAATAGCATGTGACTGGGAAAGAGGATCCTGACAGGACACACAGAGCGTTATCTTTGGGTGTGTTAAAACTCGTGATGAAAGAGAACAAGGGTAAAGAGGCTGGTATAGGGCTGGAGAGATGGCTCAGTGGTTGAAGGCACTTGCTTGTAAAGCCTGCAGGCCCAGGTTCGATTCCCCAGTACCCACATAACAATGCCCCCAGGTCATGGTTTCCTGCCCCTTTATCTCGTCTCCTGGTGGCTGTTCTGGTCTCACATCCTAGCTATTTGAAATGACTAATGTAAAGAACAAACAGAAAAGTTCTTTTCCCTTCCTCACCTTCCCCCAACTGAAGAAGCCCTATAAAGCCCACTACCTACAAACTCAGGTTGCTTGTGCTCTGCTCTTGACAGTCAGCCCTGACAGCTCGTGCTTTTCTTGAATAAAAAGCTTTCATCATTGGGCTGGAGGGATGGCTTAGCGGTTAAGGTGTTTGCCTGCAAAGCCAAAGGATCCAGGTTTGATTCCCCAGGACCCACGTTAGCCAGATGCACAAGGGGCGTACACGTCTGGAGTTCATTTGCAGTGGCTGGAGGCTTTGGTGGCCCTTTCTCTCTCTCAAATAAATGAGTGAAAATAAAATATTTTTTAAAATAATTTTTTTAAAAAAGCTTTCATCTTTGCCTCAGAGAGGTTTGCATGGTCTTGATCACTCCCAAACCTTACAGGTCATTTAGCTGAGATGTGGTCCTAACTACCAGAGGTTGAGGACAAGAAGTCTGGAGGAGAAAGCAAGGCAGAGAGCTCAGGTGTAGTAGAGCAGCCCAGATTCTAGATATTTGAGAGGCAAAAAAAAAAAAAAAAAAAAAGCACATGAGCTTCCTCAGACTGGGAAGAAGAAATATGATTTCTCCTCAATCTTCATAAATTCATAGTTGGTACAAACTCCTATAATGCAAGACAGATTAACAAGAAAAAAAGGAAATGAGCACGTTTATTTATGTGTGGTGCCTATCACAGGGGAAAAGCATCAGGGAAAGGTGACTCAAGGCAGTGGCTTAGAACTCTGGATGTCACAACGTGACCAAGAAACAGCAACAAATTTATGGAGAAATGACAAGACAAAGGAAAGCCGGTTTAGTTTCCACGGGCAAGAAGCTACAGGAAGATACATGTTTGAGAAGAAAAGAGTGGAATAAAGTTTGCCTGGAGATCCCTGTGGTGCCATCTCTGAGCTGGTAAGGACTGTCTGCAGTGGAAGATAATTTACAACTTGTCTCAGGTAGAAGAGGGGAGGCTCGGGCTGGCTTAGTGGTAAAGGCGCTTGCCTGTGAAGCCTAAGGACCCAGGTTCAACTCTCCAGATCCCACATAAGCCAGACACACAAAGGTGAGGCAAGCACAAGGTGGCACATGCCCACTAGGTGGTGCAAGCATCTGGAGCTCAAGGGCGGTGGTTGAGATCCTGGTGCACCAATTCTCTTTCTCTCTCTTTCTGTCTGTCTTTCTCTAAAAATAAAAAAAGTTTAAAAAAAGGGTGGGGGCGGATAGACTTTTTCTTTGTCGCTTGTCAATTGCCTTCAAGTTGAAAAATCCTTCAATTTGAGGGGGCGGGCATATATTTTTGTCCCTCACAGGGTCAAGTGCCCCAAGGTAAGCTACATCAGTAGTACCCTATGAGACAGGCCACTCCAAAAAAAAAAAAAAAAAGAAAAAAGAAAAAAACAGGTCCAACTGAAAGAACACTCTAGAACACTCCAGGATGTTCTTTGGAGTAGACTACCAGAGGTAAGAGCTGAGCTGGTGTGAGAAGAGAAATCCTCAGAGCATCACTTGCACATCCACACAGAAGCAGTCTCACATGCACAGGTTGACGAGGCCAGCATTTTGATCTCTGTCACGTGGAATGAATCTGAAATAGTAACAACCACAGAGTCACCCAATGGTGCCACCCCCAGTGATGTTGGTCCCATTTCCCCATTGGTCCTCAACATAGCATACCAGAGGAGAGCAAGTTTCAGAAAATGCTAGGCTATAAGAAAGAGGAGGGCTGGAGAGATGGCTTAGTGGTTAAGGAATTTGCCTGCAAAGCCAAAGGACCCAGGTTTGATTCTCTGGGACCCACATAAAGCCAGATGCACAAGGTGGTGCATGCATCTGGAGTATGTTTGTAGTGGCTGGAGGCCCTGGCAAACCCAGGATCTCTCTATTTACCTTTATCTCTCTCTTAAATAAATAAATAACTATTAAGAAAGAAAGAAAGAAAGAAAGAAGAAAGGCAGAGGAAAGGAAGAAGAGAAAGAAAAAGCCTTTAGTGTGAGGTCCCAACATGGGTGGAGAGAGACAGGCATGAGAGTTAAGCAGCTTATGAGAGATGCTATGTTTGTTTGTGACCCCCAAAAGGCTGTGGCCCCCAGCTCAGTGCTAGCAGAAGGTGACTGAACCCATAAGAGGTAGTACTTAGTGGGAGATTTTAGGTCATTGGGGAATGTACTCTAAGGGGTCTGTGGTACCCTAGCCCCTGCCTCTTCCTGTTTTTCCCTTCCTTCCTTCCTTCCTTCCTTCCTTCCTTCCTTCCTTCCTTCCTTCCTTCCCCTCTCTCTCTCTCTCTCTCTCTCTCTCTCTCTCTCTATTTGAGCTAGCAAGAAAGAAAGGGGCAGAGAGAGAGAGAGTGAGAGAATGGTCCTGCCAAGGCTTCCAGCCACTGCAAATGAACTCCAGACACATGTGCCACCTACTGCATCTGGCTTTACACTGGTACTGGGGAATCAAACCAAGGTCCTTTGGCTTTGCAGGCAAAAGCCTTAAATGCTAAGCTAGCACCCTGTTCTTCACTTCTAAGGTAGATGTGTTGGCTATGCCATAACCTTCTCCCATGGCATGCTGTCTCCCTTTCTGAGGCTTAAGGGCAAAGAGTCCACCCCCAAACATGAGCCGGAACTCCACAGCTGAATCAGAACAAAACTTTCCTCCTTATAAGTTGATCATCTTGGGTATTTTATTACAGTAGTATAACACTAACAGATGACAAAAGCTTCACTGGATTTTGGATGCTTACAAGTGGTTCAATCAAGCCACAATATTGTTAAAAGATTAAGAAAGGGGGCTGGAGAGATGGCTTAGCGGTTAAGGCGCCTGCCTGCCTGCTAACCCTAAGAAGGCTGGTTCCAATCTCCAGGTCCCACATTTAGCCAGATGCAAAGTGATGCAAGGGCACAATGCCGCACTTGACCACAAGGGGGCGCACGCATCTGGATTTCGTTCATAGCAGCCGAGAGGCTGCTGGCACGCCCATCTCTATCTGTCTTCCTCTCCCTCTCTCTCTGTGTCTCTCTCTCTCTCTCTGTGTGTCTCTCTCAAAAAAAAAAAAAAAAATTAAGAAAGGAAAGGCTTTAAGGACTCAGGTTCTATCCCCCAGTTACCCATGCATGCATATATATATATATATATAATTTATTTGAGAGAAAGAGGTAGAGATGTAGTGAAAGAGCAAGAATGGGCACAAGAGGGCCTCCAGCCACACTGCAAACGAACTCCAGATGCATGCGCCTCCTTGTACATCTGGCTTATGTGGGTCCTGGGGAATCGAATCAGGGTCCTTTGGCTTCACAGGCAAATGCCTTAATTGCTAAGCCACCTCTTCAGCCAGATTTTAATTTTTGTTTTCTTTCAATCTTAGGCCCACAGAATCGTTGGCTGAACATTGCTCTATTCTCCACCTCACCTCACCTCAGGCTGGAGCTTAAAGCATTTCTCGAAGATATTTTAAAGAAGAGAATACAGAGATGAGTAGCTGGGCTGGTTTCTAAGCGGCGATACACAGAGCAGAAGAATGAAGTCAGTGAGAACAACTACTCCATTTCCTGTGGTTTTACAGATCCCCTCTCGCCTTCCTCGCCTTCCTCCATAACACATAGAGTGCAATGCTTTTCCAAAGTTTTCCATCTCTGTTAGTGATAGTGAAGTGTGAGATGAAGCATCACAATGAGAAAGGTCTCCATGGAGATGTCTCTGTCCGTGGACAGAACAGCTCAGCCAATGTTTGTGAGGTCAGAAGAGTGAGGTCTCTGAGCCTGGCTTAGAAGACAACCCCACGAAGTCCCTCTGCAGACCATGGTAGGGGAAGCTTATTGCTTAATATTGGAGATATCAGTTCTAAACAACACCCACTCCCTGCCCCTGCTGTAACCCTCTACCTTGTCCCAGATGGTTCTGTTTATGCTTTTTATTATTTTTATTTTATTATTATTATTATTTAATTATTTTTGTTTTTTTGAGGTAGGGTTTCACTCTAGCTCATGCTGACTTGGAATTCACTATGTAGTCTCAGGGTGGCCTTGAATTTATGGCGATCCTCCTACCTCTGCCTCCCAAGTGCTGGGATTAAAGGCTTGCACCACCACGCCCAGCTCCATTTATGCTTTTAAGAAAGAGGTTAGTAGTGGTCAGAGACATGCTCACATGTATTTCCTACATCTTGTGATCAGTGTTCCACTGCACAATGCATTGGAATGGGAGTGGGTCACTTTCCCATAACAAATGAAACACTGGACTGATTGAGTGATTATTTTTTTTCCCATTAAAAATGTTCCAGAAGCTGGGTGTGGTGGCACACGCCTTTAATCCCAGCACTCGGGAGGCAGAGGTAGTTGGATCACCGTGAGTTCCAGGCCACCCTGAGACTACATAGTGAATTCCACGTCAGCCTAGGCTAGAGTGAGACCCTACCTCGGAAAAGAAAAAAAATAAAAAGAGTTCCAAGGCTGGTGAGATGGCTTAGCAGTAAAGGCACTTGTCTACAAAGCCAAAGGACCCAGGTTCAATTCCCCAAGATTCACATAAAGCCAGATGCACAAGGTGGGGCATGCATCTGGAGTTTGTATGCAGTGGCTAGAGGTCCTGGTGCACCCATTCCCTCTCTCTCTCTCCTTCCTTCTCTCTCATAAATAAGTAAAACGTTAAATATGTTCTAGGGGCTGGAGAGATGGCTTAGCGGTTAAGGCATTTGCCTGCAAAGCCAAAGGATCCCGGTTTAACTCTCCAGGACCCACATAAGCCAGATGCATACATCTGGAGTTCCTTTTGCAGTGGCTGGAGGCCCTGACACACCCATTCTCTCTCTCTCTCTCCCTCTTTATCTTTCTCAAATAAATAAATAAATGAAATATTAAAAAATGTTCTAGAAGGCAATGCGGCTAGGATGAAGGCTATCGTGTCTGACAAGTTGATGTATTAATAAGCCATGCTGAGCTCAGAACTCAGCCCCAACTGATCCCTAGCTAGAAGCCCATTAGAACACTTCCCTTCGCCACAGAGAATTGTACCTTGAACGCCGCTCCCATCCTCACCGAAGTCTAGGAAGATACACCAGCATAGAAGTCACAGAAAACTCAGCCACCGTAATGTACTTCAATCTGGTATTTTAGAGAGAGGAACAGATGGCGGAAGGACCCCAGTGCAGGGGTGAGCAGCGTGGCCCACCTCCCCAGCTGCCTCAGGCTGGCCTGGGGTCCCCTCAAATGTTAGCCTTGTTGTGAATCTCCAAGCTGTGATTAATCCTTCTGTCTTTCACCCCCCCCCCGTAGCATGTTAATCACACCTGTACAGCAGTCTACGCCATGCTGCTGGCCTGAATACAGCTGATTTATGCGCCTAGTGACACTATTATGCTAATCTCTAGAAGGCTGGAACCTGGCTGGCTCTCAGACGGCCATTTAGCATACCACACAGACATGCCAAGAAACTGTTCAACTGCACCCTGGTCTAAGGGCTCTTGACTCTTGTGCCACGGGCACCTTTGGTTTTAGTTCTGTATTTTGGAAAGCTGAGAAGTTGTACAGAACTTTTTCTTTTGCTGTTTGTTTGTGTTCAAGGCAGGGTCTCACTCTAGCCCATGCTGGCCTGGAACTCACAGCAGTCCTACCACCTCAGCCTCCCGAGTTCTGGAACTAAAGGTGTGCATCATCATACCCAGCAAATTTATTTCTGTTAGCGAGAGAGGAAACAAATTGCTACTGCAATAGTTACAATGACTGAAGAAGTTAATATTTATTTATTTATTTGAGAGAGAAAGAGGGAGAGAGAGAAACAGAGAGAGAGAATGGGCCCACCAGGGCCTCTTGCTACTGCAAACAAACCCCAGACACATGCGCCACTTTGTGTATCTGGCTTTATGTGGGTACTGGGGAGCTGAACCCAGGCCAGCAGGCTTTTAAAGCAAGTGCCTTTAACTACTGAACCATCTCTTCAGGCCCCATGGACACCCTTGGCGTTCTAGTGAAGTAATAAAGTCCTTCTTATGATATTGTGTTTAAATACATAAAGATTTAAGAAATAGGATACCGGACTGGAGAGATGGCTTAGCGGTTAAGGCACCTGCCTGCTAAGCCTAAGAACCCGGTTCCAATCTCCAGGTCCCACGTTTAGCCATATGCAAAGTGACGCAAGGGTGCAATGCCACACTTGCCCACAAGGGGGCGCACGTGTCTGGATTTCGTTCACAGCAGCTGACAAAATGCTGGCGTGCCCATTCTCTGTCTCCCTCTCTCTCTGTGTCTCTCTCCAAAAATAATTTAAAACAAGAAATAGGATACCAAAGAAAACTGATTTTGAAATGTAGTTATCAAAATATTTTAAAGAGATTTGTCATGTTGCTGCATGTGCTTCTTTTTTTACAAAAAAAGTTTTTAAATTTTATTTATTTACAAGAGTGCAGGGTAATGGGTGTGCCAGAGCCTCTAGAAATTCAGACACTTGTGCAACCTTGTGCATCTGGCTTTATGTGGGTACTGGGGAATTGAACCTGGCTGGGCTCCTTGGATTTGCAGGCAAGCACCTTAACCACTAAACCATCTCACCAGCCCCCTGCATGTGCTTCTTAAGTAGCACCTTAAACAGCATGTTTACATGTTAGCCCAAATAAATCTAACCACAGGTTTATTAGCCATCATAATTTCCTGGTAGAAATAAATATAAATAGCATTGCAAGATATTTGCAAAGGTTGTAATGCATATGAAAGAACTGATTTTTTATTGGTGACAAAATCATACATATTAGTAAAACTACTGTGCTGCCTTTGTTTAAATTCATATTTAAAATTAAAAGAAATGATCAATTTTGTGGCTGGGAAGATGGCTCAGCAGTTAAAAGGTACTTGCTTGCAAAGCCTGTGGGTCCAGGTTCAATTCCCCAGGTACCCATGTAAACCACATGCAAAAAGTGATGCAAATCTCTGGTGTTCATTTGCACTGGTAAGAAGCCCATGTGCCCAGACATACGCACACAGGCATACACGTGTGCACACGTGTGTGTGCATGCACACACACACACACACACACACACATGCAAATAAAACATTTTGTAGAAGAAATAGTAAATTTCTGGTAGAGATTAGTGAATATAGATGTGATTTTTCCCTCCAAATTTATTAACCTTTTCCCTGGAATCTTGGCCATAAACCCTAGGTTAAGGAACTTGAGTGCACCACAAAACCAAATGTTCCAGTTTGAAATGAAAGAGCAAGCTTCTTGGTGTCCCCAGTAACTGGGGTAGGAGTTAACCACTGGATGAAGCAGGAAAAGCTTGGTGGGACCATTTGAGAACAGGGACTTGGGACAAGAATCAGAGTTCATGGAATAGAAGGGTTGTAAAAGGGAGAGGAGGAGGCGGCGAGTCTCACAGAGTCTGGTGATAACGATTATAAATAAATCTCTCCACTGCTTCTGTCCCTCCCCCTTCCTCTCTATTCCTCCCTCTTCCTGCGACCCCTCTGTTCTTACAGTATCCAGGGTAGGAAGGAGGGCAGTAGATTCTTTCAGAGGTTTCCCTCTTGTGGCCACTAAAAGAGTGTGGACTGGCAAGTCTCCTTTGGATTCATTCAAAAGAATTGTAAAAACAGATGATGAAGCCTGGTGTGGTGGCGCACGCCTTTAATACCAGCACTCAGGAGGCAGAGGTAGAAGGATCGCTGTTGAGTTCTAGGACACCCTGAGGAAACAAAGGACCCAGGTTCGATTCCCCAGGACCCACGTAAGCCAGATGCACAAGGGGGCGCTTGTGTCTGGAGTTCATTTACAGTGGCTGGAGGCCCTGGCGCCCATTCTCTCTTTCTCTCTATCTGCCTCTTCCTCTTTCTCTCTCAAATAAATGAATAATTTTTTAAAATAATAATTAAAATGTAATCACTGAAGAAATGATTATGCACAAAGATAGCAAAAGGCACCACAAAGCTAAGGGAAGACACACATAAATCAGAGCCCCTAACCATTTCCAAGCCTTACTAATGGTGGTGATTTGATTCAAGTGTTTAAATAAATTCATGTGGGCTGAATGCTTGGTCCCCAGCTGACTGCAATTTGGGAATTGGAACCTTGTTGGAGGTGTGTTGGTGAGGGCTGACTTATAAATGTTACGGCCAGCTTCCCCTTGCCAGTGTGTAGCACACTCTCCTGATGCCATTGTCCAACTGATGCTGGCCAAGAGGAGGTGTCCACCCTCTGCTCATGACAGGTTTTCCCCCCTGCCATCTTGGAGCTTCCCCTCCAGTCTGTAAGCCAAAATAAACCCTTTCCTCCCACAAGCTGCTTGGCCGGGTACGTTGTGCAGCAACGTGAAGCTGACTGCAACACTGACCCTCTCAACACGGCACCCAAGAAGTGGGAACTGCAGGGAGGTTGAGAACCCCCTCCCCCCCCCATATCTCCTGTGTCTTTTCCCTCCTGTCTCTGAAGTGCTCTGGCCTGAGAAAATTCACAGGGTCTCTTAAGAACTGTATGCAGCCACCTTACCCAGAAGTCGCGTCTTTCTTTGTTCAGGAAACATCTCCGTTTTATACTCAGATATTTACATAATTTGCATGACATTTTGCAGACACCCGTGTCTTATAAATCCATAGACTCCAGCTTTGTTTACCTAAGAAATCTTAGACTCCAACGTGCGCTCTGCTAAAAGCATTCCATGGGTAAGGACTCTCCTGCTAGCAACAACCACTTAGTTCACCAGGAGGTCTGCCATTAGTGTTTTTACAAGATTAGATCAGCTTTCTTGCCATCTTTGCAACACAGGAACCCACCCCTCCCCTAGCAAGGGAAGATAATGGATCGTAGGCCCACTGCGTCCACATGGACTGGATCCGGGTATTTCTTTTCTTTTTTTGTTTGTTTGTTTTGGTTCTTGTTTTTAGAGGCCTTGCCATAGATCCCAGGATGGCTTCAATCTTATGCCAACCCTCTGGTTATCATGCAAGCCATGATACTTCCTGGAGGGGCCAACCAACTGCTTGCCTTGGAAAGTGCCTCCTTGGACATGTCTACCAACTGGGCCAACCAGCCATGGGTCCGAAGTTACTCCTTTGTCCTGATAGTTCCACATCTGAAATAAATACGCCACCACAAGGCCTGGGATCTCACAGTCTGGCAACTAAGAATGGACAGGGGGTTAACCTTCAGTCAAACCAGTTTTGGCCATTCAAAAGGACACAGGAAGGAGGGCTGGAGAGATGGCTTGTCAATTAAGGTGCTTGCCTGTGAAGCTTAAGGACACAGGTTTGATTCCCCAGGAATCCATGTAAGCTAGATACATATGGTGGTGCAGGCATCTGGAGTTCGTTTGCAGTGGCTAGAGGCCCTGGCAGGCTCTTTCTCACTCCCTCATAAATAAATAAAGTAATTAATTAAAATAATTAAAATAAGCTATCTCATCCTTTGCTCTTCCGTTACCGGCAGTTTCTGTCTCTCTTGTGTCTCTGGAAAAAGCCCCGCCTGGTCTTGCAACACACGCTCACTCCAGAGCACCAGGGCGGATGGTAGCATTGCTTCACTGTGCCTTTTCTTAAAAACAAACAAACAAACACGGCTCAGTGGCACATGCCTTTAATCCCAGCACTTGAGAGGCAGAGATAGGAGGATTGCTGTGAGTTCAAGGCCACCCTGAGACTACATAGTGAATTCCAAGTCAACCTGAGCTAAAGCGAGACCTTACCTCAAAAAAAAAAAAATAATAATAACTGGGGGCTGGAGAGATGGCTTTGCAGTTAAGGCACTTGCCTGCAAAGCCTAAGGACCCAGGTTTGATTCCCCAGTACCCAGTAAGCCAGATGCACAAGATGGCACATGCGCCTGGAGTTCGTTTACAGTGGCTGGAGGCCCTGGCACACCTAATCTCTCTCTCTCTGCCTGTTTCTCTCACTCTGCCAAATAAATAAATAAAATATTTTAAAAACAAAATATTTTATTGACAACTTCTATAAATATAGACAATAAACCATGATCATTCCCACACCTTTCTCCCCTTCTCAAATTCACTTTCCATCATATCCCCTCCCCCTCTCAATTAGTCTCTCTTCTATTTTGATGTCATCATCTTTTCTTCCTATATGAAGTCTTGTGTAGGTAGTGTCAGGCACTGTGAGGTCATGGAGATCCAGGCGATTTTGTGTGTGGAAGAGCACATTGTAAGGAGTCCTACCCTTCCTTTGGCGCTTACATTCCTTCTGCTACCTCTTGACTTCTTCTGCCCCGAGTATCTGCATCCCAAATGAATAGGTAACACTTTATTCCTTGCTTCAGGCTACACTCAGCGGTTAGGGAACCTTATCGAAAATAGAAGCTGCCTTATGTAAAGTGATACCTTATACAAGATACCTTATATAAAGTCCCCACGACTGGCTATGTACGTATAAACACATGAGGGGAAGGTTCTGGCCTCAATGCCCAGCATGACAGAAAAATATTAAAAAGAAACATGCCCTGGACATTACATGAGATATTTTTGTTTTTATTTTGATCTGGTATGGTGGGGTGCTTACAAGTGCCTTAGTACAATAAAATTTCAATGAATTGTTTATTATTGTTCTTTTTGTTTGTTTGTTTGTTTGTTTGTTTTTATTTTTCGGTTTTTCAAGGTAGGGTCTTGCTCTAGCTCAGGCTGACCTGGAATTCACTATGTAATCTCAGGGTGGCCTCGAACTCACGGTGATCCTCCTACCTCTGCCTCCCGAGTGCTGGGATTAAAGGCGTGCGCCACCACGCCCAGAGTTTGTTTATTATTGTTGTTCCCACTCCCACATCCTGGCCCCCTCCTTTCTATAAACAGCATAGAAATCCACCCTAATCATTTCAGTTATGGTGAAATTGCTTCACACTGCAGATTATTACAAAAAGTTATGAATCACACGCTCACTATGTGAGTCGGGATAATATCTTTGCTAAAAGCACAAGCTTTAACACCAAACAGACACGAATTAGAGTCCCAACTCTCAGTAATGAGAGGGAAACCAACCCCAGAGATTCACCCTTGCTTCTTCTGAAAACTAACTGAATTAGTATCTTTCTCGGGAAGTAGTTGCATATTGGAATTAAATAACAGATACAAAGCCTTTAGCACAAGACCTTTATATCAGTAAAACAACCATCTTCATCAAAAGTTCCATTTGCAGCTGGGCATGGGGGTATATGCTTATAATCCTGGCATTTATGGGGCTGAAGCAGGAGGATCAAGAATTCAAGTTTAAGGACCCCGGCCTGGGACCCACGTGATGCACAATGGGGCACATGCATCTGGAGTTTGTTTGCAGTTAAGCCCTGGTGCACCCATTCTCTCTCTCTCTCTCTACCTGCCTATTTCTGTATCTCTCTCTCTCAAATAAATAAATAATAAAATATTTAAAAAAAAAAAAAAGAATTCAAGTTTAGGGGCCTGGAGTGATGGCTTAGCAGTTAAGCGCTTGCCTGTGAAGCCTAAGGACCCTGGTTCGAGGCTCAATTCCCTAGGACTCATGTAAGCCACATGCACAAGGTGGCGCATGCATCTGGAGTTCGTTTGCAATGACTGGAGGCCCTGGCATGCCCATTCTCTTTCTCTCTTTCTGCCTCTTTCTCTGTCTTGCCTGTCACTCTCAAATAAAATAAATAATAAACCAAAAAAAAAAAAAAAAAAAAATTCAAGTTTAGCCAGGGCTACATAGTGAGACTATCTAAAAATAAATTAAGGGCTGAAGAGATGGCTCAGTGGTTAAGGTGCCTGCCTGCAAAGCCAAATGATCCAGGTTCAGTACCCTAATTACCCACGTAAAGCCAGATGCACAAGGTGGCGCATGTGGCTGGAGTTCATTTGCAGAGGCAGGACCTGGTGTGCCCATTCACTCTCTCTCTCTCTCTCTCTCTCTCTCTCTCTCTCTCTCACTCCCCTTTCTCTCCTCTATCTTTTGCAAATAAATAAATTAAATATTTTTAAAATAAAGAAATATAAACATACAAGTAAGTAAATAAGTGCCATGCTCTACAGGTAATCTAAATCAAGCCATAGTAACACTTTAAAATGTACTCATGAGGAGTCGGAGTTAGCATGACGTGGGCGAATTCCCTCAGGGATAAGTTCTGTTTGAATGCCATGTGTCATCCAGGAAGAGTCTCATGGCCCGAGGCGCACATCAGAGCTGTCGTTAGTCAGACGCATGGCATGCTGACACACCAGCTCAGGAAGATGTATAGAAATAGGCATCAAGGACAGGTGAGCAAGGTCACCTGAGGCCTGGAGACACTGGCCGAGATCTATGCATGGTCCTCTAAGAACACTGTGGACCACCAGGTAGAAGGGCAGAATCTACCAGCTCTGGCCAAGTTGACTGGAATTCTTAGGATTCTAGTCCCAATATATGCCCAATAATATCAGATCGGAAACTCACTCACTTTTCGGGGGTTGGGGAGTCAACGCAACAGAGTTCAAGGGTGCTCTACAATGTCCCTCCAGGCTACCCATGAGACTATTTTTTGTGTGTGTTTTGTTTGTCGAGGCAGGGTCTCACTGTAGTCCAGGTGGACCTGGAATTCACTATGTAGTCTCAGGGTGACCTCAAACTCACAGCAGTCCACCTACCTCTGCCTCCCAAGTGCTGGAATTAAAGGCGTGTGCCACCACACTCGGCCTCAGTGAAAAGGAGTCTCCAGCCCTTGGAAGCTGACTCTGTACTAAACATGTTACATAAGCCTGGTGTTATTGTGGGAAATAGCCAGTGAAGGAAGGAAAGCAACACAAGTGGAATCAAACCAAACCAAAGAGAAAGAGAGAGAGAGCAGATATAGAGAGAATGGGCATGCCAGGGCCTCCAGCCACCACAAACGAATTCTAGATGCATGCGCCATCTTGTGCATTTGGCTTATGTGGGTTCTGGGGAATTGAACCTGAGTCCTTAGTCTTTGTAGGCAAGAGCTTTAACTTTAAATCCATCCTTCCAGCCCTTACTTACGTTCTTTTTTTTTTTTTAGTTTTTCAAGGTAAGGTTTCGCTCTAGCCCAGGCTAACCTGGATATGTAGTCTCAGGCTGATCTTGAACTCATGGCAGTTCTCCTACCTCTGCCTCCCAAGTGCTGGAACTAAAAGCATGTACCACCCTGCCCTGACTTACTTGTATTTTTTTTTTCCAGGTAGGGTTTCACTCTGGTCCAGGCTGACCTGGAATTAACTATGTAGTCTCAGGGTAGCCTCAAACTCACGTCAATCCTCCTACCTTGCCTCCCAAGTGCTGGGATTAAAGGCATGCACCGCCACACCCAGCTCCTATTTTTTTATTTATTTGAGAGAGAGAGAGAGAAAATGGGCATGCCAGGGCCTCCAGCCACTGAAAACGAACTCCAGATGCATGTGCCCCCTTATACATCTGGTTTATGTGGGTCCTGGAGAGTCGAACCTGGGTCCTTTGGCTTTGCAGGCAAGTGTCTTAAACACTAAGCCATCTCTCCAGCCCCCTTGCTTGTGTTCTTAAAAGAGATTTTCTTGTGACCTCTCCTTTTTCTGTTGGTCTTTTAGTATATGATTCCCCTTCTCTTTTCTGATCTGCCACATTCTGACAGGGTCTCATATATCCACTACATCAGTGGAAGGGACAAATAAAAAATTTATGTCATCCCCATGACAGACCTGAAAAACTAGCCTCTCATTTAAATATTGCAAAAAATTGAGTTATATGCTACATAAGTGACAGGAGAATGGCGCTCTTAATCTATGTGAAAGGAAATTGGATTCAAGTTGTTTTATCTCTTGCAGATGTTCAACATTATTTTTGTCAGCTAGTAGTTAAGTTGGAGAGAGACATCTTTCTCAGAATAGAAACATGAAATAAAAATGTCCTCCAGCATCATCCCATCATGTTAAGCCACAAGATGGATGATATCCTGATGTGAAAAGATGCAAATGACACTGGGGTTTGCAGTATTTGTTGAGAGTGGAAGACGGGCTAAAGTTTTGTTTTGTAATATACTTCTATATTAAGATAAAGAATCTCAGACTCTTGTTTTTTTTTGTTTGTTTTTGTTTTTGCTTTTGTTTATTCAGGTAGGGTCTCACGCTAGCCCAGGCTGACCTGGAATTCATTGTGTATTCTCAGGCTGGCCTCAAACTCACGGCTATCCTCCTACCTCTGTCTCCCAAATGCTGGAATTAAAGGCATGTGCCATCATGCCTGGCAGACTCCTTTTTTTTTTTTTAGAGAAAGAGAGACAGACAGACAGACACACACACACACACACACACACACACACACACACACACACACAGTATTGGCACACCAGGGCCTCAGCCATTGAAATCAAACTCCAGACGCTTGCGCCACCTGGTGGGCATGTGTGACCTTGCACTCACCTCACCTTTGTGCATCTGGCTTAGTTGGGATCTGGAGAGTTGAACATGGGTCCTTAGGCTTCGCAGGCAAGCGCCTTAACTGCTAAGACATCTCTCCAGCCTCAGACTTTTTTTTTTAACACAAAAGAAAGATAAAGGATCCTAGGCTACTGTTTCCCGTGTCTCACTCAAAAAATAAAACAGAAAACATTAAAAAATTAAAACATTTTCAACATTTTTCAGAATCAATCAATATTTTGATTTCACAATCTTCATTGCTAAGAATGCTACTTCATATAAATACATAGTACAAAATGGAAGAAGTTTGTTGAGACACTTCAGAAATTGTTGGGGATTCTGTCCTAATCCCAAGTCAGAATGCATTTAAAGACTGTTCTTTCATGAAACTCAAATCAGCAGTTCAAATGAAAATCAAACATTCTAACACACTAAAATCAATGCAAGGATATACTAATTTGATATGTATTGAGAAATGAATGGTAAAAAAATACTGGCATTGTTTTCCATAATTGAACAACTATTTTTATAAGAGCAAAAAACTTCTATACTGTAAAAACACTGCCATTTACAACATACCGTAGTTTTGAATGTGAGTCAAGGCATTGCAGGCAGTGTATAACAAAGCGTGCCTGTTTTGTGCTCAGAACCAAGGCTACAGTGAAGTCACATGATACAACACAGAGGCGATCTGCCCAACAAAACCAGATTCATTAAGCATTCCATTGGAATTAATGTTTGGTCATTGTGCATTCAGAAACCCTTTAGTGTTGCCAAGCTTAGTATATTCTTCACATCCAGCAACATGAAGCTATATGGGGTTACAAGCTACAGTATAAGAAGCTGGGCTTGAGTTGGGGCGATAGCTTAGTTGGGGGTGCTTGCCATGCAAATATGAGGACCTGAGTTCAGATCCCCAGAACCAGTATAAATGCTAAGCGTGGCAGCATATGCCTGTGCTGGGAGGCAAAGACGGGGAAGGTCCTGGCACCAGGTGGATAACTAAGCTAGTCAAATCAGTGAGCTCTGGGCTCAGTGAGAGCCTTTCTTGATAAATAAGGTGAAGTGTGACAGAGGGAGACAGTAATATCAATCTCTGGCTTCCACATGCATGCATCCCAGCACATCCATGTGCAGCCACACACACACATATAAACACACATGCATTCATGCACACACATACACGCACAAAAGAAGCTGGGATCACGGGCTGGAGAAAATGACTTAGCAGTTAAGGTGTTTGCCTGCAAAGCCAAATGACCCCAGTTCGATTCCCCAGGACCCATGTAAGCCAGATGCACAAGGGGGCACATGCATCTGGAGTTTGCAGTAGCTGGAGAACCTGGTGTGCCCATTCTGTTTCTCTCTCTCTACTTCGTCTCTCTCTCTCTCTCTCTCTCTCAAATAAAATAAATAAAATATTTTTTAAAAAAGAAGCTGGGATCTAGGGGACAATATCAGTTTTTGGTGAACACCTTCTGGTAATAAAGATCATGCATTGAGGGCTGGAGAGATGGCTTAGTGGTTAAGGTGCTTGTCTGTGAAGCCTAAGGACCCAGATTTGATTCTCCAATACCCACATAAGCCAGATGAACAATGTGACACATACGTCAGAGTTTGCAGTGGCTGGAGGCCCTGGTGCACCCAGTCTCTCCCTCTCTCTCAAGTAAATAAACAAATAAATTTAAAAATTTTTAAAAGATCATGCATTGACCAGGCGTCTTGATCTACACCTTTAAGACTTCACGGGCTGGGGGTGTGGAGACCAAGTGGACGATAGCTATTGGATCACGAGCTTTCAGTCCGTCCTCTAGGTTCATAACATCCTATAAATGCCATCCCTCATGCGAGCCTGTGCGCTAAGATAGAGAAACTAGCTGTCCATGTCCCCTTTCTTTTTCTTTAAAAAATATATTTTATTTATTTTAGAGAGACAGAGAGATACAGAAATAGGCATGTACAGAGAGAGAGAGAGAGGTTGCGCCAGGGCCTCCAGCCACTGCAAACAAATTCCAGATGTGTGTGTGCCCCCTTGTGCATCTGGCTTACGTGGGTCCTGGGGAGTCAAACCTGGGTCCTTTGGCTTTGCAGGCAAGCGCCTTAACCGCCAAGCCATCTCTCCAGCCCCATATCCCCTTTCTTGACAACAACGAGCCAACACAGGTCTTCGCCTTTTCTGAGAGGGTTACTGTTTGTTGTGCATGAAGGAAAAGGTAAAACTGAAAAACAGATGCAAGAAAAAGAGTCAGGGCAGTAACACTGCTCCTCCCGTTGCGCACTTCACTCGTGTTTATATCACAACTAATCACGGAACTGAGACAGCTCGTAATGTGATCCATGGCCCCGTGGTCGTGTCCTTGGATGCTGCAAGAAAACACATGTGGGTAGATTGCCGATTTGTTATGTTTACTTGGGGAAAAGAATTGACTATGGGGGGGACATTTCAAGGAAATCACATGGTCCCCAGCCCGTATGCAGAGTGCTAACAGCACATCTGTCAGCAACAACTGCCACGCACTCTGACAGGCATGCCCAGGTGACCGAAAAATGTTTCCCAGCCTTCTCTCACCCCGCTGCTCCCATGTGCTCGCAGAGAACGTTTGCAGAAGCTGCGAGCTGGCCGTGGCAGGAACCCATTTCCTACGCAGGGTGCCTGCATCTGCCTGGCTCCCCCATTCCTCAGCTGGTAGGAGCACCATTGCTGTGATCTTCACAGGCCCTGCTGGGCTTCTCCTTCCCCAACAGGTTTCAGCACCATAGGGAGTCTTTCCTGTCACCCTGCCCATTCCCAACAACCCCTTTTTGTCACCTCACTGTATTGATTTCATTCCTAAAACACAACACTATGCATAGCAGCTTATTGTCAGTACCCACCTACCCCCAACACACACACACACACACACACAGAGCAAAGACTGTGCTACACAGCAGCTCAGGCAGGCCAACCTTGCCATGAAGACTCAATACATTTTTTAATTGTTTATTTATGTATTTATTTGCAAGCAGAGCGAGAGAGAGAGAAAGAGAGAGACAGAGAATGGATGGGCACATCAGGGCCTCTAGACACTGCAAACAAACTCCAGATGCATGTGCCACTTTGTGCATCTGGCTTTATGTGGGTCCTGGGGAATCGAACCTGTTGTTAGGCTTTGCAGGCAAGTGCCTTAACCTCTGAGCCATCTCTCCAGCCCTCAATGCGTTTTTTAACTCAACAGCCTCCCCCCCCCCAAAAAAAAGAAAAGGCAGAGAAAAATAGAGGCTAAAGATTTTACTAAATAAATAGGCAAATACATCATTTCTTGCAGTAACTTGCTTTTGTGAGACATGCCAGAAGACAGGATACCTCCAAAGGGACTTATGATTGGAGAACAAAATCCAAGATAAGAAAGTCCAGTTTCAAAAGAAGCAACCTGCCTATTCTCTTTCCAGTTTGTTCAGTCTGAAATCTCCAACATCATCAAAATAGCATGTGAGGGCTGGAGAGGTGGCTTAGCAGTAAAAACATTTGCCTTTGAAGCCTAAAGACCTAGCTAGGTTCAATTCCCCAGAACCCACATAAACCAGATGCACAAGGGGACGCATGCACCTGGAGTTTGTTTGCAGCGGCTGGAGGCCCTGGCACACCCATTCTCTCCCTCTCCTTCTCCCTCTCTCTCTCTCTCTCTCTCTCTCTCTCTGTGTCACCTACACATTCCTAGCTGAAAGGACCAAGAGCCACTGATTTAGAGTCTGGAGCATCCTGAAGAAAATTCATGTGATCAATAAGATCATGGCTAATAGTTAATATCTACTGCAAAAAAAACGACATTCGAGGGCTGGAGAGATGGCCTAGCGGTTAAGGCATTTGCCTGCAAAGCCCGATTTGACTCTCCAGGAGCAACGTAAGCCAGATGCACAAGGGGGCATATGCATCTGGAGGTTGTTTGCAGTGGCTGGAGGCCCTGGCATGCCCATTCTCTCCCTCCCTCCCTCTCTCTCACTCTCTCTCTCAAATAAATAAATAAATAAATAAATAAATAAATAAATAAATAAATAAATAATATTTTTTTAAAGACAACATTCAGGTCCCAAAGACCGGCTGTCTACATGACACCAGAAGCTGCAACTGGACAGCAGTATGCTATTATCCTGTGTGTGCTGACGAAAAGAGGAGGAGGATGGCACCCTGGCTGAGACATATGTTCACAGGCAGTGCCACACGCTCAGGTGAAGAGCATTAAGATACTCATCACCCTCCACAGGGGGTGGAGGGCCTCTACTTAAGGCTGAAACCAGTTCTGAGATCTCATTATAGCTTTCTCCTCATTCCATGATTGCTGGCCCTGCGGCTAAACAAGCTGAGGCTTCAGTTATTCCCAAGAAAGTCTGAATGCCATGGGAACCTCTGCGGGCTTGGGAAGGTCATACTGTTCTTAAAAGCTATGCAGTTGCCAAAGTTTGAAACTTCTCCCTGGGGTCCCATGGATTTTACGACAGCTTCCATTTTGCAAAGTTTGTTGCTAGGATTTTTCTGGATCAGTAATGACCTCATCCAAAAACCCTAGCTGGAGGGCTGGAGAGATGGCTTAGTGGTTAAGGCACCTGCCTGCCAGAACGCTGGTTCCAATCTCCAGGTCCCACATTTAGCCGGATGCAAAAAGTGATGCAAGGGCACAATGCCGTACTTTCCCACAAGGGGGCACACGTATCATGTTTGTTCACAGTGGCTGAGCAGCCACTGGCATGCCCGTTCTCTCTCTCTCTCTCTGTGTCTCTCTCTCTCTCTGTGTCTCTCTCAAAATTAAAAAAAAAAAAACCTAGCTTGAAAGTAAATTGTGAGGAATTCAGACAAATATGAAATTTTAAGTGCATTTAATCAATAATTTGTAAGTTTTGAATTTTAGTTACTTGAGAAGGAAAGAGACAGAGTATGGGGATGCCAGGTTCTCCTACCACTGCAAATGAACTCCAGAGGCATATGCCACTTTGTACATCTGGCTTTACATGGGTCCTGGGCAATTAAACCTGGACCATCAGGCTTTTCAAGTTACTGCCCTTAACTGCTGAACCATCTCTCCAGCCCAATAATTTGTAATTTCTTACTAAGACAACTGAGATTTGGTTGGACCATAAAGTTTGTGGCCTAAACTTTGTGAACGTATAACTGCTTTTGCTGAAAGGTATCCTGCCCTTGGACATGCAAAGTAAGTGTAGCAGACAGCTTCAAGTTCACTGAGATGAACTTCCAGACCAGGCACAGTTATGGAGGAAGGGATTTTTATTGAAGCTTACAGATCCAGGGAAGTTCCATAATGGCGGAAGAGGCTGGCCTGCTCTTACAGGACCAGGCAAGAGAGAGAGAGAAAGCCAAAGGCCAGAAGCCACATAGCACAGCACCCCTCAGGAACTCCAGCTAGGCACACTTTGCATATCTTTAGATTGAAATCCTAAATCCACCGCCACACCTTAAGATCTGCCCAGGGACACTGCCTCCAGCCAGGTGGCTGCAGATGCAAACTACAAACTAATAAAACACTGACTATATTGGGGCATCTGTTCAAACTACCACAGTAGGTAAAAGAAAGACGAAGCCTGGTACCTCTGCCTTCACGTTGGACTTCTGCTCAGCTCTGCACCTAGGAATGTTAATTACTTATGGGGTTTCTGTCTGAAAACCGGTGATACGAAGTTGATGTGTCATAAACTGACCAGTCTCCCTCCACCCCCTGCAAGGATAAAGGCACAAAGAAAAGAGTCAAAGCTGCTTTAGTGTCGGCTTCTACTATATCCCTGTTCCAGATCCCTGGAAAGGCACCTAAGTCTCCAGTCATTGTTCTGAAATCTGCGGTCACCTTGGGCTCCAGAACACCAGCAGACAGAACACCCTCCTAAGTGAAGGCAATTACCCTGGGATGGGAACTGAGAATGTCCCCGGAACCCCTGCAAGCAGGAAACCAGATGGTTCCCCCAAGTGATAGGGATTTCTCTGGAACCACAGGACTGTAATAAAGATCAACCAGACCTCAGGCTGCTTAATTACGCAAACCTCTCAACTCTGCCCCAAGTCTTCCTCCTTTGAAACAAAGATCATGTCAGTTTCCCTAAGGAAGAGCTTCACTTTCAACATTTCATATATATTATATATATATATATTTTTAATTTGAGAAAGGCAGATAGAGAGAGGGAGGAAGAGAGAGAGAGAATAGGTGTGCCAGGGCCTCTAGCGACAGCAAACTCCAGACGCATGTGTCACCTTGTGCATCTGCCTTACATGGGTCCTGAGGAGTCACACCTGGGTCCTTTGGCTTGGTGGGCAAGTGTCTTAACTGCTAAACCATCTCTCCAGCCCTCTTTCAGAGTTGCTATTGGTGGTCTGATCCTCCATGCGCCCACCAGAAGACTCCACTAAGCCCTGTGTACAGCCTTCTGCAACTTCTCGAGCCTGAGACTCAAACCTGTTCCACATTCCTTCTTCAATCCAGTTCCACCACAGCCTCATTCCTCGGCTACCAATTTTCTGTATGACTTACCATTTCTTTGCTGTGACCAAATACCTGACTGAAACAACTTAAGGGTGGAAAAGAGTTTTTTGGGGGGTCATTGTTAAAGGGGTTACAGTGACCATGTTGAAGAACACATGGTGGCTGGAACACTATCTGCAACAGGGGGAACTTGTAGCATGGCTTATTACATCTTGGTGGAAAGCTTGAACTAGAAGCTTGGGCTAGAAGTAAAGGCAGGCTATCACCCTCAAGGCCTGCTGTTCAAGAACCCGCTCTCTCCATCAACGGCCCACTCTCTGACTTCCCAAAACCTCTTGTCATAGTCAGCTTCACTTTTGCTGGAATGAAGCTCCAAACCAGACACACTTGATGAGAGGAATGGGATTTACTGAAGCTTCCAGATCCAGGGGAAGTTCAACAGTGGTGGAAGAAGCTGGCCCCCTTTCACAGGTCCATGCAGAGAGAAACACCACCACCAGGACCATAGTCAAGCACACTGCAGGAACCCCAGGCAGAGCTCAAGCACTCTGCATATCTTAGGCTGGAATTCCAGATCTGCCTCCAAACACACCTTAGAGCTGGACTATAGGATCCTCCCCCAGTGACACCTCCTCCAGCCAAATTGCAAGCTTGAATAAAACTCCTGAATCTATTGGGGAACATCGATTCAAACTACCACACCTCCCAACCTTCCACAACCTCCTAAAATAGTGCCACCATCTTCTCTAGCCCAGTAAAAATATATTCTTTTAAAGTATGGAAGGGCTAGAGAGATGGCTTAATGGTAAAGGCACTTGCCTGCAAAGCCAAAGGACCCAGGCTTGATTCCCCAGAACCCATGTAAGCAAGATGCACAAGGGAGCACATGCATCTGGAGTTCCTTTGCAGTGGCTAGAGACCCTAGCACGCCCATTCTCTTTCTATCTATCTGCCTCTTTCCCCCCCTCTCTCTCAAATAAACAAATAAAATAAAATAATATGGGAGACATTTTACATTCAAACCATGACATTGCCTATCTGACTTAGGTGAAGAAACAGTGTATATAAAAGATACAGATAGGGCCAGAGAGATGGCTTAATGGTTAAGGTGTTTGCCTGCAAAGCCAAAAGCCCCAGGTTCAATTCCCCAGGACCCACGTAAGCCAGATGCACAAGGGGGTACATGCGTGTAGAATTCATTTGCAGCAGCTGAAGGCCCTGGTGCACCCTCTTTCTCTCTCTCAAATAAGTAAAATATTTTTTAAAGATGAAGATAAATTATAAGGCAATTTTGAAGCAACTTAACATCTAGCTTGCTTATCCAGAACAATGGACAGTTGTGGGTTTTGTTGTTGTTGTTGTTGTTGTTGTTGTTGTTGTTTTAATTTCTCAAGCAGTTGTACAGCCTCTTAGTGTGGGGATGGTCATCATGGCCTCCTGGTGTCTTGTACCCACCCCAGCACACTTGGGGTTTCCTCCTCCACAAGGTGGCTGAATTTTTTTTCCTAAACAATAAGACAGGACTTGCCTAGTGTGTTAGTTACTTTCTCTGTTTCAGTGACAAAACACCTAAGGAGAAGCAGCTTAATTCCGGGCACAGTGGCGCACGCCTTTAATCCCAGCACTCCAGAGGCAGAGGTAGGAGGATCACCGTGAGTTTGAGGCCACCCTGAGACTACATAGTGAATTCCAGGACAGCCTAGGCTAGAGCGAGACCCTACCTTGAAAATAACAACAACAAAAGCAGTAACTTAAGGGAGAAATGATTTATTTCAGTTTTCAGTTCCAGGGGGCACAGTGCATTGCCGCACGGAAGGCATTGTAGCGGCAGAAACAGGAGGCAGCTTGTTACATTGCATCCATCCACAGTCAGGAAGCAGAGAATGAACAAAAAGTGGGACTTCCCTGGGCGTGGTGGCACACGCCTTTAATCCCCAGCACTTGGAAGGCAGAGATAGGAGAATCACTTTGAGTTCAAGGCCACCCTGAGAATACATAGTGAGTTCCAGGTCAGCCTGGGCTACAGTGAGACACTACATCCAAAAAAAGTAAAATGGGACTTAGCTATAAAACCCTAAGCCTCACCCACCACCCACTCTGTCTAGTGAGGTCTCACCTGCAAAAGCTCCCACAGCCTTCCCAGACGCCACATCTAGCTATGGACCAAGTAAGTGTTTAAACAAATGAGCCTATGGGGGCATTCCATATTCTAACCGCAATACTTACTAACTTAATTTTTTAAACAAAAGGCCAATAGTAAACCCATCCTAAAGATTAGACTGCTTCAAAGACTATCACGAGCCAGGATATAGTGGCTCAATCCTTTAATAATCCCAGAACTCGGGAAGCAGAGGTAGGAGGATCTCTGAGTTTGAGGCCAGACCAGAAGTACATAATGAGTTCCAGGTCAGCTTGGGCTAGAGTGAGACTCTGCCTTGAAAAAAACCAAAAACAAAACAAAACAAAAAAACAAAAAACAAAAAACAAAAAAACCTATCACGAAACTCCTCATCTGCATGCAAACATTATTAACCAGACTTGGATGGATCTGCACTTGGCCTTATTCTCCTAGCCATTAGTTTTGCAGTTCTCTATAATTCCAAAAACTGCATAAGTTGGATGCTTTTCAAAGAAATATGAGTCAAATTTTCAGTACCACCCTCAAGAAGTAAGGCTCTATACAGTCTCTCAAAGCTTTTGCAGTCAGAAATATACCCACTTCTTTGTCTGCTATACACCGTGTCATTGTACCCTGAAGTCCACCATCCGAATGTAGCTTCCCACCTCCCCACCTCATTTTGGCTACATCTCCATACTCAGTTGGAACTACCGCTCCCACTCAAAGCCATTTCTTCCTTTCACCCGGAAGATGATCAAGTTACGGCTTTAAATTAGAGTTAATCGCCTGACATATTTTATAATTGATGAGAGTGACGCTTACGATCTGATGTGAGATGATCGAGTTTTATGATCTATGACTGCGTTTGCAGTTTATTGACATAGAGTTTGGCTATTTGGCTTCTAAAAATGGATTTAATATGGCCAGATTAGTTGGCCCTTTCTATGAAGGCCATCCCAAGTCACAACCCGATAGTTACAGAGTCCTCCTAATCCCTTCAATATCCCCTCAATATTAAGGCTGACTCCAAGCTGCATGCAAGCCCCGTTAGAATAATAACAGCAACAATTCCTCGTATTTGTATAATGCTTAATATTTTTTCAAAGCACTGTTGTTAAATGTCATACCCTCCCCAACCGGGCACTGTGATGAGAAACTGAGAAGAATCTCATTTTCTTCATTAAAATAAAGTAAAAAATGTTAATACCAGAGGACACGGAGCTGCCAGTCCCCAGTTCCACATTCATTAGCAGAATCCTGCTTTAAAAAAATTAAAAAACTGCTGAGAGCTGCATGCTGTGCCAAGCGGTCATGGACAGTCGAATCTGTCTTGTTATCCTTCCTCAGTTTCTCCAGAGAGCCGGACGCTCTTGGCCTTAGCTGTCCTCCATGAACACTGGATCCATCTGTTGGGGTCAGGGCATGACAAGCAGCATGTGGCTGCCTCCCTTCACAGGCCCTCTGCCGGCTGCGGTCAACTCCTGATCAGAAATACCACTTCAGGCTTACCTGTGCTGGGCAGGATCAATCCAGAGGCTGAGGCCTTCCACGTCTTCTCGGACATAGCTACAATTTGTCACCCTGCTAAGTGGCTCTGGGCATTCCCCCAGTCCTTAAACATCTAACAACCCACACCCCTTGCCATCACTGCCTTGCTGAGGTCTCTGCTACCCTGAAAGAACAGGTTCTTTTGAAAGGAGAAGAGCCCACAGGATGCTGGTAAGCCTGGCACAGAGACCAGGAAACAGGTCCGCTACTGGAAGGCTCCCAGAGCATTCTGCTAACTTCCACGTGTGCTCTATTCTGGGACTCATGCCGTGCGTGTGTGTGTGTGTGTGTGTGTGTGTGTGTGTGTGCCCTCCACCCAGCTCTGGAGACTGAAAGAGAAAGGGTGCATCTGTGTCCATGGCTGAATGACCTCTGATTCAGGTGTCCTTGGACTAAGATACTTCTTCAAAACTCTACGCATTAGGCTGGAGAAATGGCTTAGTAGTTAAGGTGCTTGCCTGCAAAGCCAAAGGACCCAGGTTCGATTCCCCAGGATCCACGTAAGCCAGATGCCCAAGGTGGCACATGAGTTTGGAGTTCATTTGCAGTGGCTGGAGGTTCTAGACTGCCCATTCTCTCTCTCTCTCTCTCTCTCTCTCTCTCTCTCAATCTCCCTCTCTCGCTCTGCCTCTTTTTTTCTCTCTCTCAAATAAATAAATTAAAAATCTAAAAAAAATCTAAGCGTTTCATAATGACCAGAAAACTGCCCTCTAACACTTAGGTTTATGTCTATGTATTAATGCTACTCTCACTTTGGGTTAGAGAAGATTCTCTTTTCAGATGGTGGTGACCACTGGAGTGATTGATTCAAAACTTACTGTGGTGCTTAAAAGAAGGGAGAGTGGAGTGCTCAGCACTAAATGAAACATCTCTATCACACCTCCTGAGACTCAGGGACCATCGCGGAAGAGGTGGTGAAAAGAACGCAAGAACCTTCTTCATCAAGTGGCCTTGACATTCATGACCCCACAGTGGCTGATGCTACCTACACAAGAACTGCACAAGAGGAGGAAAAAAGGATGGCATCAAAATAAATTTAAAAACAAAGAGAGACTAGTCAGAATAAGGGATTCAGTGGAGGGGAGTTGGGAGCATAAAAGGGGTGTAGGAGGGGATTATGATCATTGTATATTGCTTATATTTATGGAAATCATCAATAAAAAGTTTAAAAACAGGGCTGGAGAGATGGCTTAGCGATTAAGGTGTTTGCCTGCAAAACCTAAGGACCCAGGTTCGATTCTCCAGGTCCCACGTTAGCCAGATGCACATGGTGGCGCATGCGTCTAGAGTTCGTTTGCAGTGGCTGGAGACCCTGGTGCACCCATTCTCTCTCTCCCTCTCTCTGTCTCCAATAAATAAATAAATAAATAAAAATAAATCAGGAAATAATTTTTTAAAGAAAGTTTAACAACAATCTGTTTCAAGACAGCACCCCACTACAAAGAGCGCTGACGGGTAGCTGACAGTTTGCGGAATCCCACCCTCACCCTTCAACACACCTCCAGGACACCTAGAAAAAGTTCCTGCATGCTCCACTGCCAGCCCAAGTCAGCATCTACTGTATTTCTGGCAGGAGATGTGGCAATCATTGATGCTAGGTGCAGAACCCTCCTTGCTCTTGTTTCCAGTACATAGTAAGAGAAACTTCTCTAACTCTCTGAAATCCATCATAGCCTGGGACACACTGGGTTCAGTATCAAGAAAGCACGGGAATTTCCCACTGCCAGAATGTGTGTCATCACATCTTCATCCATGGTTGCAGAGGCAGTGGACATACATGTTGGAAGCACGCCTCCATCGGCCTGGCCAAGGTGGCCGTGCTGAGCTGAGCCCCACATCAACGAAGAATGGGTATGAAGCATGACTGGCAATAAAGATAGACCGTGTTCTCCAGCTGTTCTCATCATGGAGCCTGGCTAATCTCTGAACGGCTGGTGAACCAACGACCCCTGGAAACTCAGTGAGGTGAGTGAGCAATGTGGACATCGATCTGACTTCGTTGGAAAAAAATAATAACAATAATAATTAATAATAATAATAATACACATGAGCTCAACCACTCCAACTTGACCAGAGCTGGTAGGGGACAGACACGGCCGCCTCTGGCCCACATGTGAAGGTATGTGAACACAGCGTGGTGTCAACACAATCCCACTTCCTGAGACTCTCACTTTGGAGAGGGTACCCGCGACACATTCCCTTCTCTACTTCTGCAGAAACAAAGGAAAGGGAAGAAGGATCCTGCCAAGCAGCGTTTATATTTAGCAGGCACCATATGCACATGTGTGGTGCACAGCACAAAGACATGTGGCCGTCCCGCCGGATTGAGATCAGCGGGGTAGAGAGCAGGAGATGTGATACAGAAGTGTGAGACACGCGTGGGATGAAACGTGGGCATTTCTGAGAACACAGTGGCTCTTTGTGTCTCGACTTCACAAGATTCTTCAGTAACTACTTCAGAATATTCTAGAAGGAGCTTAATCTTTAGATGCAAGGCCGCATGTGAAAGGAGGGCTTCTGGGGGGAGGGGTGGCAAATGCTCTTTGAAATGGAGTGTAGTTACTTAGCCCCCTCCCCAGGTTCTTGTTAATCTACCTTACTATGTCCTCCACTGTGGCACTCCCTTCTGAATGGGGGGGCTTTCTCCTTAGAGTCACAGAGAGAGACCATTTATTTCAAGGCAAAGATGGTGTCAACCTACACCAAAGCCACACTTAGGACAATCAAGCACTTTATGATTGGGAAGGGAGCAAAAGAATGAAGTGTTCAGGCCTGAAGCCAGGCGTGGTGGCGCACGCCTTTAATCCCAGCACTTGGAAGGCAGAGGTAGGAGGATGGCCTTGAGTTCAAGGCCAGCCGGAGAATACATAGTGGATTCCAGGGCAGCCTGAGCGAGAGCAAGACCATATCTTGAAAACAATAACAAAACAACAACGTTTATGTTGAAATCTTAACTACCAGTGATAGCGTTAAAAACATGGTACTTTTTTTCTACTTTTTGTTTATTTATTTTATGAGAGAGAGAACAAGAAGAGAGGTGCAGAAAGAGAGAATGGGTACACCAGGGCCTCTAGCCACTGCAAATGAACTTCAGTTGCAGGCACCATCTTGTACATCTGGCTTTATGTGGGCCCTGGGGAGTCAAACCTGGGTCCTTAGGCTTTGCAGGCAAACGCCTTAACCAATGAGCCATGTCACCAGTAAAAGACATGGTACTTTTGAGGGGTGATTAGGTCGAAGGCATGAACAGGATTAGTGGTCCTCTAAAAGATACACAAGGAAGCCAGTCTACTCCTTATGTTGTGTGAGGACATGGTGAGAAGCTGCCATTTATGAAGCAGAAAATGAATCCTTACCAGGCTCCAGCTACATTGGCTGTGCCTGGACTCCTGTCCCACAGAGACAATAAAATGTATGTTGTTTCAAATCATTGTTTGTGGGGGCTCACTCCTTACACTGTAACAGACAATTAATGCAGGCCCATTGGTTCTCGCATACCAGTCTTCTCTGTCTGGGGAAAGTGTGGCTATGGAGATAACACATTTTTGAACCTGTTTCACGGACGACTGACTAGTGGTCCTTTACACTCAGGTCCGCCTGTCATCCTGGGATCCGTGACACGGAGCCCATTGCCTACTTACTCTCTTTCCCCATGGGCTTCTCTTTTACGGTTTAGCTCTTTTAGCGGACTACCTAATTGTTTCCCTAGAAAAAGGAATGCATGCATGCATGGAGGGCTGGAGAGATGGCTTAGCGGTTAAGGTGCTTGCCTATGAAGCCTAAGGACCCAGGTTCTATTCTCCAGGTCCCACATAAGCCAGATGCACAAGGTGACGCATGTGTCTGGAGTTCATTTGCAGTGGCTGGAGGCCCTGGCATGCCCATTCTTTCCTCTCTCTCTCTCTCTCTCTGTCTTTCTCTCTCTCTCTTTCTGTCTCCAATAAATGAATAAAAATAAGAAATATAAAAAATAAGAAAACATGCATGGAAATGATGCTGTCGTGATGTGGCCTGTCAAAAAGATATTCCTACATTTCTATGTGATTGGCAATTGGTTTAAATATAAAATTCTGACTTGAAAATACTTTTGAAGGCATTGTCCCACCAGAGTTCATATTGGTGCATCAAAAGAATTAGGAGGGTAGGAGAGATGGCTCAGAAATTAAAGGCACTTGTTAGCATGAGGTTTCCTGGCCTGGGTTCAATTCCCTAGTACCTACATAAAGCCATGTGCACAAAATGGCACATGTGTTTGGAACTCGTTTGCAAGGCATGTCCATTCTCCCCCCTCCCCATTCTCCCTCCCTCCCTCTCTCTCTCTCTCTTTCTCTGCCTCTTTTCATCTCTCTTTTTCAAATAAATAAATATAATTTTTAAATTCTAATTTCTAAGCACTTGTATGTTACCTGCTTCTTTGCCCCTGTATGGAAATACTCAAGATTCTTTCCTTACCCTCAGCGTTTGATTCTCCAGGTCCCATGGTTAGCCAGACGCAAAGTAATGCAAGGGTGCAATACTGCACTTGCCCACAAGGGGGCACACACATCTGGAGTTCGTTCACAGCAGCTGAGAGGCTGCTGGTGCGCCCATTCTCTCTCTCTCCCAAAAATAGTGGATGGGGGCTGGAGAGATGGCTGAGCACTTAGGTGCTTGCCCACAAAGCCTAACAACCTAGGTTTGATTCCCCAGTACCCAGGTAAAGCCTGATGCACAAAGTGGCGCATGCATCTGGAGTTCATTTGCAGCGGCTAGAGGCCCTGGACCATGCCCATTTTCTCTTTCTTTCTCTCTCTCCCTCTCCTTGCAAATGGATAAATTTTTTTTTTTAAGTAGTGGGGGCTGAAGAGTTGGCTTAGAGGTTAATGCATTTGCCTGCAAAGCATAAGAACTCATGTTTGACTCTCCAGGTCCCACATAAGCCTGACACACAAAGTGAAACAAGTGCACAGGGTCACACATGCACACAAGGGGCACACACGTCTGGAGTTTGATTGCAATGGCTGGAGGCCTTGGTGAGCCAATTCTGTCTCTCACTCTCTCTCTCTCTCTCTCCCTCTCTCTGTCTCTCTCACTCTCTCTCATTAGAAAAAAAAAAGGTCAGGGCTGGAGAGATGGCTTAGCTGTTAAGGCGCCTGCCTGCTAAGCCTAAGAATGCTGGTTCCAATCTCCAGGTCCCACGTTTAGCCAGATGCAAAGTGACGCAAGGGTGCAATGCTGCACTTGACCACAAGGGCGTGCACATCTGGATTTCATTCACAGCAGCTGAGAGACTGCTGGAGCACCCATCTCAATCTGTCTCCCTCACCCTCTCTGTCTCTCTCCAATAAATAAATAAAATAATTTTTAAAAAGAAATAAAAAGGTCAGTCTGTTGGGTTTGCCTCAAAAAAATTAAAAAAATAGTGGATGGTTCCTGAGGAAGGACACTTAGTATTGTCCTTTGATCTCCACGCACGCACACACACAGACACACACACACAACACACACACACCAGAATATGAACACATACACCATGCACATATGTGCACACACATGTACTCACACACACATGAATATGAATACATGTACCATACACATGCGCGCACACACACACACACGCACACACAGAGGTATGCTCTGCTTCAGTTAGATTGAGCAACCAAACAAAAACTCTGAGGAAGAAAGTTACTGGAAGGACACAAGCAGCCTCAGGAATAGTGGACTCATGGACTTCAGCCACAGCTGGACCCTGGGGCTGACCATCATCTCCCCCAGGCCTCCTTCGCCTGCCTCTGCTTTTCTCTGTGCCATCATTATTATTTTTTCTTCTGGAAGGTTTGTCTCTGTGACAAAAATTATAGTCCCTAATAACTTTCCATTTTTTTACACAGCTTTAGTCAGGTGACAACCTGGCTCAGGTCACTGAATCCCAACTTCCAAACTCCTGAACAATGACTGGATAACCAAGCTCAATGCAGGCAGGGAGTTGGTGACAGCGCAAGAATGCTAACAGCATAGGTGGCAGAAGCACGTGACAGCTCATAAATGACGTCTTCTGGTGCATACCGGGGAACCTCATGCATGTTTCTTACAGCAAATCTTCTCACAATGTGGGATATAGATGCTAAGTAAGAGGAAACTTAACAAATGAGCTTGGCTGTTCTTGGGGACACTGTGGCAAGATCCTTCCCATGTCTGATGACATCCTGAGGGCATCTCGAGCCAACTCAGCATAAAGTGGCAATAGATACACACAAGCAGGGTAAGAACTGGGTTGAACCACTCATATCTGCCGTCCCAGTTCCTCGTGCATCCTCACACACATCACAGGAAACTTTCCTGGCGATGCCTCTGCTTAGTAGAGTGGACACATACAAACATGCCGGAATGTACGTGCTCAGCAGTGAGCCTGGATCTGCAAGTGCTCACCAGATAAGCTCCAAACCTCCGCTTCACTGTCCACGCAGACCTGACTCAAAAAAGTCTGGCTAGAAAAGAACACCTATTCCTACATGGGTGCTGACTTCCCCACATATATGATAACTTTATGCAGGACAAAGGAGACGTTGGGGGAAAAAAATCTTTAACTCTGATGGTAATGAAAGCAGGCGGCATCTGGTTTGGGGTCACATTTCTTTTCCTCACTGTAATTGGAATGCTGGTTCTTAGATCTTTTCTGGCTTCTCGTGAGTCATTTAGTACCTCACGTACCTTTCGCTTTGTTCTCCCTTCCACTTTTAGCTTTTGCTTTCTCTTTTTACTGCTGGCTCTCTTCAACTTTTCCTTGCAATGATTATCTATAAGAAAAACAGAATCTCTCCTAGAGAAAGCAAAACTTCAATTTGCCGTTGTGAAAAGTATTTTTACACTATTTTTGTATAATTACTTTTGGTTTCTATAGTGGAGCAGCTGAGAAAAATTGCTCTAATTGTGTAATTTTCTGCAACTACTCTGGGACAAAAATCTGGTTAATTGGATTTTTTTTTTTAAACTAACAAGTTGTCACAATTGGATAGTTCTTAAACTATTTGTGCTTATGCTTCAGAAATTTTCAGTTGGATGTACAGTGTATTTTAAATGTTTTGCATCAGCTTGTGGCCTCAAATTTGATTTATTTTAACTTCAA
Organism: Orientallactaga sibirica; assembly: GCA_036365145.1. Taxonomy (NCBI): domain Eukaryota; kingdom Metazoa; phylum Chordata; class Mammalia; order Rodentia; family Dipodidae; genus Orientallactaga; species Orientallactaga sibirica. The sequence continues at coordinate 6,619,377 of JAEOAD010000054.1, read as the reverse complement.
ATTTTAAAATAGATTGACAACTCTGATTATACATTGTCTTCACCAAAAGGACCTTCGCTAAGTTTCCTAGTGTGTTCGTCTCCACCCCATACTCTGCTGTTGCCATGGGAGCAGAAATCCTGGCATGTGTAACTCCGGCTCCCAAGTGGCTCTTTTTCCCAGAGTGCCTTGCTGTTACTATGGAAATGACTGCCCATTAATCTTGCTGTCCTTTTACTACCAAAGCACCTTTAACTGTCTCAAGCAATCAAGTGATGTTACCTACAACAGAGAACGGAAGGAGGGGACTGCTTCCCATTCGACAACAGCTGCACTGATTTTAATCAAGATTTAATCAAGGACCAGAAGGAGTTAAAGTGGGTCCAGAGGCTCCTTGTAAAAATGTACCAAGCGGAAGACTTCATAATACTCAGACCTGCGCCCTTGTTCATGCCCTTGTGGGAGACCTCTGAAAAGGCGTGCTATGTATTTTTAAAGCTGCACTTGCATTTCATAAGCATTGCAAAATATCACAGAGGAGTCAGGAGGGCGAGTCGTCACGCATGTCTCACGGATGAGGACTATCATACTTACTTCAAATTGTCTGAAGAATGTATTTCTGCAAAGAATCACGAAAAGTATTCAAAAGAAATAGGCCTACCTATTTGAACAAAACATTGTCATCCTAAAGAAACTGAGGGGTGGCAAACCTGAGTCAAAAGAAAATTAGCTAGTGAGCTAAAGATTAATTTTATGGCCCGGCGCGGTGGCACATGCCTTTAATCCCAGCACTCGGGAGGCAGAGGTAAGAGGATCGCTGTGAGTTCAAGGACACCCTGAGATTAAATAGTGAATTCCAGGTCAGCCTGAGCTACAGTGAGACCCTACCTTGGAAAACCAAAAAATTAAAAAAAAAAAAGATTAATTTTATGAACATTGTATCCTTCCTCTGTCACAGGTGAAGCATCTCTGAAATTTCAAGTGTGACTCGGTGGTCATTTGTGCACAATGAAAACAGAACTTATTGGTAATTCTGGGAAGAATTTCCAGGTCATCCAAAGGGGAAAGTTCTGAAAACAAGTAAATCCTGCTTGGGCTGACTACCCCGGATCTGAGCACATCTCTGTGGAAAGATTTGGCTGGCTCTAAGAAATAAAATGTGCCCAACAGCTGTTTTTGGAAATGGAAACATTTAAGTGGTTTAGATATATGGGGGTAGGGTAGAGAATCTAGCTGAGGCTGCTTCTGCTCTGAAAACCATCAAATGGTTTTGATGTTGGGAGAGAGAGCAGAGTAAGGAATCGTGGTGAAGAAGTCAGCAGAAAAAACCAGATACTCCTGCCTGTCCAAATAGACACGGGAAGAGAGGGCTTGTGACCCTAAGCATCTCGTCTGTTGTTTTATCACTCTGTCCTCCTGCAAGAGGCAAGATGGAAGGGAGTGGAGGGAGAGAGGGAGGAAGGAAGGAAGGAAGGAAGGAAGGAAGGAAGGAAGGAAGGAAGGAAGGAAGGAAGGAAGGAAGGAAGGAAGGAAGGAGGGAGGGAGGGAGGGAAGGAAGGAAGGAAGGAAGGAGGGGGGAGGGGGAAGGAAGGAAGGAAGGAAGGAAGGAAGGAAGGAAGGAAGGAAGGAAAGAAGGAAGGAAGGAAAGAAGGACGGAAAAAAGGACGGAAAAAAGGAAGGAGGGAAGGAAGAAGGAAGGGAGGTTTAGAGAGCAATTTTCAGCTACCCAGTGCCCAAAATGATATAGAGTGGGCTGGAGAGATGGCTCAGTGTTCAAGACACTTGTCTGCAAAGCCTAACAATCAGGATTCAATTCTCCAGTACCCATGTAAAGCCAGATGCACAAAGTGGCACATGCATCTGGAGTTTGTTTGCAATGGCTAAGGGTCCTGGCATGCTCATTCTCTCTCTGTGTGTTCACAAATAAATAAATAAATAAATAAATAAATAAATAAATAAATAAATAAATAAATAAATAAAATGCAAAAAGATTAACACAGAAAGGAACTAACTAGATAGCCTCCTATCTGTCCATCAATTCCATTTCCCCTCCCATCTGTTAGGGAATGTGCATGAGGCTCAGCCTGCCCAGGTCAGTCTCTGTGAGGCAACACTAGGGCATCTTAACCGAATAGGCTGAATCTTAAGTGTCTCACCTCAACATCTAGTTGTTATTTTCACAACTATGGAATAGATCTACGTTTGGGTTATTTTCAAGATGGGAGTATGAATTCCTTTCCGGTTGGAAAAAAAAATGAATTCTGGGTCACTTGTCTAGGAATAATACATTTTAAACATGTGTATTATTTATAGGCCATTGTTTACTGAGATCTAAAGGAGCCAGAATGATTTATGGCAATTAAGACATCAATAAGACAGATCGTCCTCTCTCGAGATTTCTTGGGGGAATTAGAGGAGCATCCTGGTTCGACTGTTTGTCTGTCCATGTGTTTAATTAGTTCCACAAAACAGGCAACAACGACACAAACACTTTCTTGAATGCTCAGCAGACCTCGGTGTCCTAGGATGACTCTCTGTGAAAGCAACCATGCTCAAAAATAGAAAAGTACACTTGCCTCGTCATTGGTGTCTGCCTGTTAAAGACAGAGCCCCATTGTGCACTGGGCTGGTGGGGTAGCTCAGTGGCGAAGCTCTTGCCTAGCATGTGAAAAGCCCTGGGTTCAACCACGGCACCACAGGAACAAACCCAAAGAAGAATGGGTTGGAGAGATGGTTCAGCAGTTAAGATGCTTGCTTGCAAAACCTTACAATCCAGGTTCGATTCCCCCACATAAAGGCAGATGCACAAAGTGGTGCATGCATCTGGAGTTCATTTACAGTGGCCAGAGGCCCTGGTGCACCCATTCTCTCTGTCTGTTTCTCTCCCATCTTTTTCTGCTTACAAATAAATAGAAGAAGAAGAAGGAAAAGAAGAAGAAGGGGGAGAGGGAGAAGAAGAAGGAGAAGGAGAAGAAGGGGGAGAGGGAGAAGAAGAAGGAGGAGGAGGAGGAGAAGAAGAAGAAAGAGGGGGAGAAAAGAAACCCATTGTGTAATATAAACATTTCCCCATAAAATTTCCAATTTTTTTTTTTAAATCTGAGGTTATCTGAAATTGTAATCATGGTCGTTAATTCCCTGCTAAATATAGACAGCACCGTTTCTTTTCTTTGTTACCTGAAAGTAGCTTCTCGATGTGCACGTGTCTACAGCAGAGTATTTGTAGAGAGGCAGGTGTGTGCATTCATTCATGGCCTTCGTAAGTTGCAAGATACCAGGGAACAAAGTGACTCAGGTTATGGTAGAGATTACTGTCAGTGAGTCAAAAGCATCCCATGAAGGAATCAGTTTAATAGTGAAGGGGAGAAAGTCGCTGGCCTCAGGTCTGGCTTTTCACCCTGCATGGCCATTCTAAATGAGTGGTTTGGTTTCTCTCTGCTTCATTAACCACCTCCCTGGAAGCAGAGTTGAGACAGGTACTTTGCAAAATTATGTTTATCCACCTTGAGTCCCTGACTCCCATTGTCTTGTTGCTTCTGAACCAATAACTGGTCACACAGCCCCACTAGAGATACCAATCTTTGCTCTGGGAAGAAAGAGTTCATGCAACAAGAGGAGAACAGGTCCACCCGGAACAGGAATGTGTGTGTGTGTGTGTGTGTGTGTGTGTGTGTGTGTGTGTGTGGATTTTAAGATCATTGAGATGGGTCAAGGAAGTGGGGGAGGGGGAAGGCTTGAATATAGGACTAGATGGGGGAGAAGTTTTTCCATGGGAGCGACATGCATTTTAGGTTTTCTCTATGTCAGCTCCTTAAACCTTAGGTACAATGGCCTCCAGGTAAATGGAGATGCCAAAACTGCCCTTTCAGAGGATTGAGGATGGCACCAGAAGGCTCAGGAAGGTGAGGACGTCAGAATAGATGTGTTAGGCGAACAAGAGTCTATGATTCTATGATCAGAAGATCCAAATGACGTCTCTAAAGAGAACGCCAGTGTACGACTGACATCCGTTAGTCAGAGTGGTGCACAGGGGCAATGCCTTTGGACATCTATGAAAAGGGTTTAATTACTTTTGAGACAAGAAAGGAAAAAGTGAACATTTGCAGTTAAAGGTCGTATCACTCTTCCATCAGGACAGTCGCAAATGTCACACTTCATATTTTGGATGCAGGAAGGAAGCCATACAGGCAGAAGAGCCCAGGTCCCACATAAGTAGTGCTCTATCCTGCTAATGAAAAGACACTGGTGGCAGGCGTGTTTGGGGCCTGTGGCTCAACCCCCAATCTGCTTTTCTTTTTCAGAAGGCACAGAGAACCAAGGACAACCAAAATCTATCAACAAGACAAGAAAAGATAGCCGCCTCCCTGGTAGGAGACGAACCAGCCCTCACACATCAGCCAGGATCTGAGATGAGCAAGAGTGCTGCTTCCATGGTGAGCCTGACAACCTGCACCAGGTGATGGCTGTAGACACCAAGGACACTCAAAATATGCCAAAGCAGAAACCCAGAAACTGCTGAGAACTCAACACTGAAGTAGACTTAAAACACACCCACCACGGCTCAGGGAATTTTATGGAAGAGGGGGTGGAAAGATTGCAAGACCCCCAGAGTAGAAGGGAATGTCCAGAGGCACTGCCCCCGTCTTACAACTCTTACTGACTGCTGCTCCCACATCTCATAACCCACAACCCCAGGGGGAATACCAGCACTCCTACTGGGGAGGGCCCTCAGTTTAACGGGAACAGGGAGGAGGGAATTGATGGTACCAACACCTGATGTGTTCATACAAAGTTCCTACTTAATAAAAAAGAAAAGGAAAGATACTGGTATATCCGGGGAGCTCAGTGGTAGCTGTCTTCTGTTGATTTGTGATGAAGTTAAAGATTCTCCTTATTTTGGCTTTATAGGAGGGAATACATCCCTGATACTGAAAACCTAAAACAGGGGTAGTCATGAGCCCTAGGGGTGTAATGTCTGCTGAAGTCTGACTAAATGTATATATTATGCTCACCAAACTGTCCAGTAAGCACTTCTCTTAGTGTCTGTAGCAGACAGCTTCAGGCTCGCTGAGATGAACTTCCAGACCAGGCACAGTTATGGAGGAAGGGATATTATTTATTGAAGCTTACAGATCCAGGGGACGTTCCATAAAGGCAGGAGAAGCGGCCTGCTCTCCACAGGGCCAAGCAGAGAGAGAAAAAAGCCAACCAGCCACCACAGCACACAGAGCAAAACTACAGCCAAAAGGTCACACAGCACACTTCAGGAACTCCTGCTAGGCATATTTGCATATCTTTACAATGGACTCTCAAACCATCACCACACCTTAAGACCGGGGCCCCCAGTGACCTTGCCTCTAGCAAGGTGATTGCAGATACAAACTATAACCAATAAAACACTGAATATATTGGGGGACATATATTCAAACTACCACAGTGTCCATACCCATATATTAATGCTACTCTTACTTTTGGTTAGAGAAGCTTCTCTTTTCAGATGGCTGTGACCTTGGGATGACTCAGAAGGTACCACAGGGCTGAGAAGAAGAGACAGAGGAGTACTCAGCACTGAAACATCTCTATCACACCCACCAAGGCTCAGGGTCCATTGTAGAAGAGGGGGTGGAAAGAATGTAAGAGCCAAAGGAAGAGTAGGACTCCTTACAACGTGCTCCTCCAGACACAAAATGGCCTGGATATCCATGACCTCACAGTGCCTGACACTACCTACACAAGACCATCATAATAGGAGGAAAGATCATGACATTAAAATGAAAAGAGAGACTGATTGAGAGGGGGAGGGGATATGATGGAGAGTGGAGTTTCAAAGGGGAAGTGGGGGGAAGGAGGGAATTACCATGGGTTATTGTCTACAATTAAAGAATAAAAAAAAGTAAGCCCAGCATGATGGCGCACACCTTTAATCCCAGCACTCGGAAGGCAGAGGTAGGAGGATCGCCTTGAGTTCAAGGCCACCCTGAGACTACATAGTGAATTCCAGGTCAGCCTGGACTAGACTGAGACTCTACCTCAAAAAATCAAAATAAATAAATAAACCTAGGCTGGAGAGATGGCTTAGCAGTTAAGGCATTTGCCTGCGAAGCCAAAGAACCTAGGTTTGATTCCTCAGGACCCACATTAGCTGGATGCACAAGGGACACATGTGTCTGGAGTATGTTTGTAGTGGTTACAGGCCCTGGTGTGCCCGTTCTCTCTCTGTCTGTCTCTCTTCTCTCTCTATCTCTCTCCCTCTGCTTGCAAATAAATAAATAAAATTTTAAAAAATGAATAGATGAAAAAAAGATTCTCCCTATTTTGTTTTTTAAAAATGTTTTATTGATTTATTTATGAGAGAAAGAAAGAGAGAGAGAGACAGAGAATGGGTGCACCAGGGCCTCCAGCCACTGCAAATGAACTCCAGATACATGTGCCATCTTATGCATCTGGCTTATACAGGTACTGGATTTACTGGTATTTAGTGGGTCCTTAGGCTTTGCAGGCAAGCACCTTAACCACGAAGCAATCTCTCCAGCCCATGATGCTCCTTTTGAACTGGCCTGCCTGGTCAATCAATGAGCATGGCCTGCTATTGGGGGAGCAGAGGTCATCTGGCACTAAATAGTGGTCAGATTCAAGACAGGTAGAATACAGCAAGCGGTAATACAGCCATAGTGGAAAACCGGGGTGGCCTGACCCACAGCCACTGAGACAACAGCTAACAGACCATGTGTTCCTAGATGTGACAGATGATGGGCAGCTGGCTAATGTGAAGCAAAATCAACTTTTCTCTTCATTAGCTAATGATCACAGGTATGTCATGCTAACACAGAGTTAACTAATACAGCTGGTAAATGGAGTGTTAAGTCATTCTTACAATAGATCCTGCGGAGCAATGGATCCATCCTCGGATGACATTCCTAGACCCTCAGAGTACAATTAGTGTAGATATAATTAGCAGCAGGCCGAAGCTCACCTTGGTTCCACAACCAGGGAAATACCAGTCATTGTGATAGGAAAGAACAAAAGCAAACCCGTAAAGTCGCCTTCTAAACCCAAACAGTAAAGGAGAAGCAGCCCCGTGCCTTGGGTGGAGTTACGGAGGCTGACGTCACTCTCTGTGTCTTGAGTCGTTCCACTCTGAAAGGAGCAGAGATTCGCTCTCCCCGCTTCTCTGCCCACCACCTGAGGACGTCCAGAATTCCTGGTTGGCTCCATCATGTCGTCTTGGATGAAAGGACACAGTTGGCAGCAAAGGATGTGGGCTAGTGGGAGGGTGCACCGTCTAAAAAGCACATGTCCTTCAATAAACCACCTCACCACCAGCAGCAGATCTGACAGAATGACGGAATGGCATGAAGCATGCAGTAGAGACATAAGTTCTAGACCTACCACGCGGAAGAGCTCCTCAGACACTGGCACAACAGTTGCTATGTGGTGCTCATCCAGCAGCTAAAAATATGTGGGTCAGGGCTGGAGAGATGGCTTAGCAGTTAAGGCGCTTGCCTGCTAAGCCTAAGAACTTCTGTTTGGATCTCCAGGTCCCGCATTTAGCCAGATGCAAAAGTGATGCAAGCGCACAATGTCACACATGCACACAAGGTGGCGCATGCGTCTGGAGTTTGTTTACAATGCTGAGAAGCCCTGGCATGCACATTCTCTCTCTCTCTCTCTGCCTCTTCCTCTCTCTCGCTCTCTGTCTGTCTCTCTCTCTCAAAAAAAAAAAATTTAGGTCAGTAAAATGGACCCTCCTCGCCATCACTCTCAGTAAGTCACACAGTATTTTTTTCTTTCCATTCCTGCAACTTAGTTTCCAATGGTCGAACTGCTCTTATCCCCAGTAGCGTTATCCTCCCACCAGGGGACGTGGTGAAGGTCCCACTGCACCTGAAGCCACAACTCTTGCTTTGTCACTCTGCATTCTTGATGCCTGAGGACAAATGGTAAACCCACAAGATGCTTTGCTGGACAGAGCCATCTTTCCTGATGATCGTGAGAAGTTGGGGGTTGAGGGCAGCAAGCAGCGCACCTGAGTCTGAAGATTCTCTGTTGTATCTCCTGGTGCTTCTATTCCTGAGGGACTCAGCTGGTGAGAAGCTATAGCAACCACGAACTAACAAGGTCAATGTGCCAGGAAGTCAGACACAAGACATACAACCAAGCAGCAAGGAGAGACATGTGAAAGGGTGGTAAGAAAAGAATGATTATGGGCTGGGGAGATGACTTAGCGGTTAAGGCGCCTGCCTCCTAAGCCTAAGAACGCGGGTTCCAATCTCCAGCGGTTCCAATCTCCAGGTCCCACGTTTAGCCAGATGCAAAGTGACCCAAGGGCGCAATGCCACACTTGACCACAAGAGGGCACACGCATCTGGATTTCATTCACAGCAGCTGCGAGGCTGCTGGCGTGCCCATCTCTATCTGTCTTCCTCTCCCTCTCCCTCTCTGTGTGTGTGTCTCTCTCCAAAAAAAAAAAAGAAAGAAAGAAAAGAAAAGAAGAATGATGACAACCCCAATTGCAACCTGGGGGTCTGCCTACACTTACAGGAACTATAGCCTCTGACCATTTTCCTATAAGTAGTGTAGTAAGATTGTGGTCAGCCGTGAGACACAAAGATGTTTTGTGGGGGCCACAGCAGATGGGAGAGGAGCATACAGCAAGCAGCATGCCTGAAAAAGAAAAATCTTTCGGGCTGGAGAGATGGCTTAGCAGTTAAGGCATTCGCCTGCAAAGCCAAAGGACTTCGGTTTGATTCCCTAGGACCCATGTAGGCCAGATGCACAAGGTGGCACATGCATCTGGAGTTTGTTTGCAGTGGCTGGAAGCCCTGGCATGCCCATTTTTTTCTCCCTCTCTCTCTTCCTCTGCCTTGTTCTCCCTCTCAAATAAATAAATAAAAATATAATATTTTAAAAATATATTTCAAGGAGTACCCTGAATAACTAGTGATTGGCAGCACACATTTTGGAGAATGTTTTTGCTTGTCATTTAGATGGTTTTGCCGAATGGATTAAAAGATACATTCTGTCAGGCACAGTGCTGCGCCTGTTACTTAGGATGCTGAGGCACCGAGATCATGAGAGACGCTGGACTACAGAGAGCTCAAAGCCAGCCTGCCTCAAAAGAGGAAAATATAAAACAGATGAAGATATAGCCTGGTGGCAGGGCAGTTGTCTAACACGCACAAAACCCTGGGTTCAATTTCTATACTGAAAAGGAAAAAGGAAATACAGAAGTGGAGCCTCGTGATCTAGCTCCTGACGAGACTATTTATAGACGCTTTCCTTTTTATCATCTGAATTTTTTAGAAAAGGGCAAAGGAGAGAGGAAAGACAAGAATTCTGAAGGTAACAAAAATTCACTGCCAAAATTATTGCTCCGCTGTGGGTACTCAGTAAAGTTGAATAACTGCTTCAGTAAATTGAGAAGCCACCTGGCTTGGAGAATACCAGTGTCCATGTTTTGAAAACAAACTCTCTCTGGTCCAGTGGAATATTATCATTTAGGACCCAGTGTTTTCTTAGAGTGTGTAGTTAGATTTTTTACTCATTACAGGGATTACTTTCAAGTTACGGGGTCACTTAGCTGAAAAGCCAACCTCACCCCCTAGTGAATTATAACATTTGAAGAGATCAGCCTGACCTTAAAGGATTGAAGTGATGTCTGTCTTGCATTTAAGACTTCTGTGCCTCAGAATCATTTAGCTTGTCAACATGAGCTTGCTTGAGAAGAGCATACCGCCGAGATATGTGCATGGGTTAAAGTGCAGAGCCAAAGACATGTCTTGGAAGGTGGAAAAAGAGAAAATAATAGCTCTCTCCCTCTATCTCTCTCTCTCTTTCCTTTTCTCCTCTTTCTCTGTCTCTCCATAGCAACTGGATCTGTGTGATTATCACTATTTTCCCTACTCAGAGCTCAGTAGTTTTGGTAATTGTGTGGTATGTATGTATGTATGTATGTATGTATGTATGTATGTATGTATTTAGTTATTTATTTTGGTATAATACTTCTTCATTTGGCCTTTCTGGCATTGAACTACATGACATGTATCCATAAATCTATTCATCTATGGGTCTCATTTTGCAGTTTTGCTTTCTTGCTGGATATTAGCTCTCTAATTTTTTCCGACTTCTTGCTCATCATAAATTCTAGACCAATGTGATAGATTATGTCTTCCACACAACTTAGAATTCACTGTTTCACATCATCTGTCATTCAGAGATAATAAGAATTTTTTCCCTACAAAATGACAAAACCCATGTGTCCTGCACAGAGTGAATGATAGATTGCTTGATTCTGTGTCCCCGACAATGCCTAGAAAGTAACATTAACTCTCCTTGTGCAAACAGTGGATTCTAGTTTGCTCTATTCTCAGTGATGCTTGTAGGGCCACTGTTATGTTAACCCGTGACTTGGTCTGCTTACATTTTACCAAGTCAGTAGTGATGGTGATGATGGTGATGATGATGATAAGTAGAGTTTATTGAGTGCTTATTACTCAACATGGGCTTTGCACATATCCCACATTCAGCCCCTTTTCTGCATCTCCACACCTTAGTGTAAGCCACCATTAAAAAAAAAAATGTATTTGTTTATTTATTTGAGAGAGAGAGAGAGAGAATGGGCGCACCATGGCCTCCAGCCACTGTAAACAATCTCCAGATGCATGCGCCCCTTGTGCCTCTGGCTTACATGGGTCCTAGGGAATCAAACCGGGATCCTTTGGCTTTGTAGGCAAACACCTTAACTGCTAAGCCATCTCTCCAGCCCCTAAGCCATCACTTTTGATTTTGTGATGACGGCAGCCTTCTAGTTTGCCCCTCTTTCTTCACACTTATCTCTTTGCAAGTCACTCTCCACAGAACAACTGGAATGATCTTTCGCAACATTTTTAGATGACATCACTCCCTGCTTAGTACACATGACAGTTTGAATGCATGTCCCCAGTAGATGCAGGAGTTTTATTCAAGCCTATAACTTAATGTCACTGTGGGCGGATCCTAGGGACCAGCCCTAAGGTGTGGGGGTGGATCTGGACTTTCAGACTAAAATAGACACAGGGCTTGAGCTCTGCCTGGGCTTCCTGGAGTGGGCTTTCTTGTATGCTGTTGCTGGTGATACTTCCCTCTGCATGGACCTGTGAAAGGGGGACAGCTCCTTCCGCCATGATGGACCTTCCCCAGGAGTGTGCTTTCTTGTATGCTGTTGCTGGTGATACTTCCCTCTGCATGGACGTGTGAAAGGGGGACAGCTCCTTCCGCCATGATGGACCTTCCCCAGGAGTGGGCTTTCTTGTATGCTGTTGCTGGTGATACTTCCCTCTGCATGGACCTGTGAAAGGGGGACAGCTCCTTCCGCCATGATGGACCTTCCCCTGGAGTGGGCTTTCTTGTATGCTGTTGCTGGTGATATTTCCCTCTGCATGGACCTGTGAAAGGGGGACAGCTCCTTCCGCCATGATGGACCTTCCCCTGGAGTGGGCTTTCTTGTATGCTGTTGCTGGTGATACTTCCCTCTGCATGGACCTGTGAAAGGGGGACAGCTCCTTCCGCCATGATGGACCTTCCCCTGGAGTGTGCTTTCTTGTATGCTGTTGCTGGTGATACTTCCCTCTGCATGGACCTGTGAAAGGGGGACAGCTCCTTCCGCCATGATGGACCTTCCCCTGGAGTGTGCTTTCTTGTATGCTGTTGCTGGTGATACTTCCCTCTGCATGGACCTGTGAAAGGGGGACAGCTCCTTCCGCCATGATGGACCTTCCCCAGGAGTGGGCTTTCTTGTATGCTGTTGCTGGTGATACTTCCCTCTGCATGGATCTGTGAAAGGGGGACAGCTCCTTCCACCATGATGGACCTTCCCCTGGAGTGTGCTTTCTTGTATGCTGTTGCTGGTGATACTTCCCTCTGCATGGATCTGTGAAAGGGGGACAGCTCCTTCCGCCATGATGGACCTTCCCCTGGAGTGTGCTTTCTTGTATGCTGTTGCTGGTGATACTTCCCTCTGCATGGACCTGTGAAAGGGGGACAGCTCCTTCCGCCATGATGGACCTTCCCTGGAGTGGGCTTTCTTGTATGCTGTTGCTGGTGATACTTCCCTCTGCATGGACCTGTGAAAGGGGGACAGCTCCTTCCGCCATGATGGACCTTCCCCTGGAGTGGGCTTTCTTGTATGCTGTTGCTGGTGATACTTCCCTCTGCATGGACCTGTGAAAGGGGGACAGCTCCTTCCGCCATGATGGACCTTCCCCTGGAGTGAGCTTTCTTGTATGCTGTTGCTCGTGATACTTCCCTCTGCATGGACCTGTGAAAGGGGGACAGCTCCTTCTGCCATGATGGACCTACCCCTGGAGTGTGCTTTCTTGTATGCTGTTGCTGGTGATATTTCCCTCTGCATGGACCTGTGAAAGGGGGACAGCTCCTTCCGCCATGATGGACCTTCCCCTGGATCTGGAAGCTCCCATCAATCCATTCCTCCCATAATTTGCGCCTGGTTTGGAAGTTCATCCTAGCAATGTGAAGCTGGCTGCAACACTACACTACCGACTGAGAAACAGCATTACTACATAGTGAATTCCAGGTCAGCCTGAGCTAGAGTGAGACCCCACCTCAAAAAAAAAGGGCTGGAGAAATTGCTTAGCAGTTAAGGCACTTGCCTGCAAAGCCAACAGACCTAGGTTCGATTCCCCAGGACCCACGTAAGACAGATGCAAAAGGTGGCGCATGCATCTGGAGTTCGTTTGCAGTGGCTAGAGGCCCTGGCATGCCCATTCTCTCTTAAAACACCGTTCCAAACTCCTTGTGGTGCCTTTCAGAATCATAGCCACCCACCCCCAATCCTGCCAGCCACACTCGCACTCCTCAGACACACCAAGCCCTGCCCTGGTCATGGGGCCTGGGCTCAAGTTGTTTCCTCTGTCTTAATCTTCACACCTTCAAGGTCACCTCCCGAAACTGACATTCTAGGATGATCCAGTCTAAAGTAGGCACCGGATTCCTTTCTACAGCATCATTTCTGTTTGAATTCTCCACATATCACTCATCACCATGTGATAGCCTCTCGCTTTTCTGTTTGTTCATCCTTGAGAGATTTGCTTCATAGGAATAGAAACTCTGTTCATTCGCCACTACAGTGGTATCTTTACACAAAGAGTCTTCCATAAGCATGTGCTGAGCAAATAAATAAATGAGTACATAAAGAACATTCTGAGTGGGTTTGGAGAGGTGGTTTAGTGGCTAAGTGCTTGCCTGTGAAGCCTAAGGACCCAGGTTCAATTCCCCAAGACCCACGTAAGCCAGATGCACAAGGTGGTGCCTGCATCTGGAGTTCATTTGCAGAAGCTGGAGGCCCTGGAGTGCCAATTCTCTCTCTATCTGCCTCTTTGTCTTTCTCTGCTTCTTTCTCTCTCTGTCTGTCTCAGACAAGTAAATAAATAAAAATCATATTGCCGAGTGTGGTGGAGCATGCTTTTGTTTTTGTTTTTTTTGTTTTTGTTTTTTTTTTTTGCAAGGCAGGGTCTCACTCTGGCCCAGGCTGACCTGGAATTAACTATGTAGTTTCAGGGTGGCCTTGAACTCACAGTAATCCTCCTACCTCTGCCTCCCGAGTGCTGGGATTAAAGGCGTGCGCCACCACGCCCGGCCTGGAGCATGCTTTTAATCCCAGTTCTTGGGAAGCAGAGGTAGGAGGATCACTGAGTTCAAGGCCACCCTGAGACTACATAGTGAATTCCAGGTCAGCCTGAGCTAGAGTGAGACCCTACCTCGGAAAAACCAAACAAAAGGGCTGGAGAAATGGCTTAGCACATAAGGCACTTGCCTGCAAAGCCAACAGACCTAGGTTCGATTCCCCAGGACCCACATAAGCCAGATGCACAAGGTGGCGCATGCATCTGGAGTTCGTTTGCAGTGGCTAGAGGCCCTGGCATGCCCAATCTCTCTTTCTTTGTCTTCCTGTTTCTCTCTGTCTGTCTTTCTCAAATAAATAAATAAAAATATTCAATTTAAAAGAAGAACATTCTGAGCTTAAAACACTATACTAAGAGGTGAAAAACATTACAGTTATATGTGAGGGAAAGTAAGCCTTGGGAATCTTTTTTTAAAATTAATTTATTTATTTATGAGAGAAAGAGGCAGAGAGAGTGAAAGAGAGAATGGACACTCCAGGGCATCTAGCCATTGCAAACGAACTCCAAATGCATGCGTTCCTTGTACATCTGGCTTACGTGGGTCCTGGAGAATCAAACCGGGGTCCTTTGGCTTTGCAGGCAAGCACCTTAACCGCTAAGCCATCACTCCAGCCCGACACCCAGAATCTTAACTCTCAGTCTGGAGTAGGGGGTTGGTAGAAAGATGGGGAAGCTGACTTACACTCACTAGACCTCTTTGTGTTGTCTCCTAGGCAAAGATACACAGGGAAAAGAAAAGCATTCCTATAGCGGCATCTTCCATGCTCCTTACTAGGTGACAATCTCTGAAGGAATCCCTCTGACTCATTTTCAGGAAGGCTTTAGAATAATGGTTCTTACTCTTTTAGAAGGTATAAACGAGTTTGAAAGTCCAATTTAAAAATGAAATATGCACACGCCTTTAATCCCAGCACTCAGGAGGCAGAGGAAGGAGGATTGCCATGAGTCTGAGGCCACCCTGAGACTACATAGTGAATTCCATGTCAGCCTGAGCTAGAGTGAGACCCTACCTCAAAAAACTAGGAAAAACAAGGGCTGGAGAGATGGTTTAGTGGTTAAGGTGCTTGCCTGCAAAGCCAAAGGTCCTTGGTTCAATTCCCCAGGACCCATGTAAGCCAGATGCTCAAAGGAGCACATGCATCTGGAGTTCGTTTGCAGTGGCTGGAAGCCCTGGCATGCCCATTCTCTCCCTCTCTCTTTTCTCTCTCTGCCTCTTTCCCTCTCTCAAATAAATAAATAAAATTAATTTAAAAAAAAGAGAAACCAAAAAAATTAAATACTTTCTATATGAAAAATAAGACATTTTATATACAGTTTCAGATTTTAAACCCTAAGTGCATTCCCAATATGGAAAGAAGTTTTGTTCCTTTTTTGTGTGCTATTATGAAGATATTCTTGGCTCCCATTTCTGAGCAGGATAGACAGACAACCTGCCTTTCATAGAGAGGAGATTGAGCAAAGACAACATCCTGATAAAAGAACCTTCTCTCAGTTAACAAGAGGGAGCCTGCTCTAATTTCTACTTACTCTACTTTCTAACTGCTTGGGCTTGAGTTTTAAGGCCCATGCAGGCCATCGTGAATAAATCCTTCAACAAAATTTGAGAACAGCTACTACCTGATTTGGGGGCTCAGAGGACCCAAAAAGAATAAAGTGCAGGCTGGATAGATGGCTTAATGGTTAAGGTTCTTGCCTATGAAGCCTAACGAGCCAGGTTCAATTCTCCAGTACCCATGTAAGCCAGATGCACAAGGTAGTGCATGCTATCTAGTGCATGTTTCCAGTGGCTTGAGGCCCTGGCATGCCCATTCTCTCACTCTATCTGCCTCTTTCCCTCTCTCTCTCTCTCCCAAATAAATAAAGAGTGAAATGGAACACTTGCTTTCATGGGTCTCACAGACCACATGGGAGGTGGACACAAGCAATTTCATCCAGGGATTTGTTCACATGTGCTTACTCTCACTGTAGAGGGTGGTCAGGGAACATTTAATCAGCAGAAGAGGACGAGAAAGCCCAGTCACCAGCCTTGATCTTGCCAAAGGGATTCCAGGTAAGTCCACATTTTCAGATGTAAGTTCAAGAAATCGGGCTGGAGAGATGGCTTAGCAGTTAAGGCTCTTGCCTGCAAAGCCTAAGAACCCATGTTCAAATATCCAGATCCCACACAAGCCCGATGCACAAAGGTGAGGCAAGTACAAGGTCACACATGCCCCTAGGCGGCGCAAGTGTCTGGAGTTGGATTGCAGTGGCTGAGACCCTGGCACACGAATTCTCTCTCTCTCTCATAAAAATTTTTTTAAGCCGGGCGTGGTGGCGCACGCCTTTAATCCCAGCACTCGGGAGGCAGAGGTAGGAGGATCGCCGTGAGTTCGAGGCCACCCTGAGACTACCTAGTGAATTCCAGGTCAGCCTGGACCAGAGTGAGACCCTACCTCACAAAACCAAAAAAAAAAAAAACTTTTTAAATTCTAGTTTCCAGGCTTAGAAAAGAAACCTTTAGCTTGGTAACTTGGAAATGGGCAGAAGGGAAGAGTTGCTGACCTGCAGCTCCTCTGGCTGACTTGACTTCCGCACCTATTGGTGTTGGATCTGAAATGTCTCCCCAGGCACATGCTTTGAACAATCAACCCCAAGCCTGTGAGGCTTTGGAGGCTGTGGCCCTTTTAGGAGATAGGTCACCAGGGGAGGGCCTGCGAAGGTTACAGCCCCTCCAGGTTCCAGCCTGCCCGCTCCGCTTCCTGATCCACTCTCATTGCGACTACTCCCTCCATATCCCGCCCCCCCATGACAGAGTGAGACCCTGTGTACCTAGGAGCCAAAAGACATCCTTCCTCCCTTGACTTACTCTTTTGGTTTTTTGAGGTAGGGTCTCACTCTGGTCCAGGCTGACCTGGAATTAACTATGCAGTCTCAGGCTGGCCTCACGGTAATCCTCCTACCTCTGCCTCCCGAGAGCTGGGATTAAAGGCGTGGGCCTCCACGCCCAGCCCTTGAGTTACTGCTGTCAGGTGTTTGTGTCACAGCAACAAGAAAAAGTAACCGACACACCAACCCAATCTCTCACCAGTAAAGCCCTGTTTCCCCTCCTTTTTCCTAGCCCATGGCTTTCTTTTGTGTTCCTAGGCAACTGGCCTAAGGTTGTGGCTCACTAGTTGCCTTCTAAGTGTCTTCCATCTAAAAGAACAACAACAAAATCACCTTTCCAATAAAACGCTGTGTGTGATCATTGCTCCCTGCTCTGGATTTCTGAGGTCTGATCACTTCAGATAATGGTTTGAAACTGTACATACTGTTTTGTATACACACCATGTCCCTTGTCTTCCATGAGACTGCAAGGTCCTTGAAGGCAGGATCCAGGTATCTGCTCTTAATTGTAGCTCTGTTCCCTGATTCAAGTTTATGCATATTATAATTCCTCAATAACTAACTACTCCTTGATTGAAGCTGAACTTTTTAAAAATTTATTTTTAATTTACTTTTTATTTTTTATTTTTTTGGAAAGGGACACACAGAGAGACAGACAGAGAGGGAGACAGACAGAGATGGGCGTGCCAGCAGTCTCTCAGCTGCTGTGAATGAAATACAGATGCGTGTGGCCCCTTGTGGGCAAGTGCGGCATTGAGCCCTTGCGTCACTTTGCATCTGGCTAAACATGGGACCTGGAGATTGGAACCCGGTTCTTAGGCTTAGCAGGCAGGCGCCTTAACCGCTAAGCCATCTCTCCAGCCCTGAAGCTGAACTTTTATCTTCTTAGATGCCTTCCTCCGTATTAGAATAAGCTCTTAAGGTTAGGTTTCTTTGATATTTGGCAATGCCTTACTCGAGAGAGATTCAATGAACGTCCAGCAAAAGCTAGGTCATGAATTTGTAGAGGGGTGCAACCTACAAGCAGCCTTCTTCAGTAAGAATTTCCATCACATGCACAAATGACTTCCTTCTTTTTATTAAATATAACAATAATGTGTATACACCCTGAAAAATTAACTGGGAGAAATTATAATCCAAACATGAATAACACTTCTCTCTAGTGGTAGAAATGTGGGTAGTTTTCTTTTTTGTTTTTCTGTTATTTTTTATAATAGCTATACTTTTCAAATTTTCTTCTTCTTTAAGGTACTTTTTAAATAATTGGAAAAAATATGTTAAAGCATTGAAAAGTCTAAAATAACTATCTAGCATTGAAAAAAAAAATCCTTGGAAAGATTCCATTCCTGTCCAGATGTCATTGCCTGTTGTTGGGCAAGTTCGACTTCACAGGACTCTTCATTGAATTCTACCACTAATGACGCTCAACAATTTTCTCCTGAGTGCTCTACGCATCCCTTTATTGTCCTTTCTCCGTGGTGACTAGTGCTCAGCACTCTTGAATTCCTTCAGATTTCACGGTGCTAGAAAAGGGAAAGTCAAGTGAATCAAATGTGTCACTTTCAAATTGCACCATTTTGCAAATAGATTACTGAAGCAGAGCCGAATATATCAAACCTATCGAACAGCACGTTTGTCCAAGGCTGCGAGCTTGCCAGGCTGATGAGCGCAGCAACTACACTTGACACTAAAATGAGTTGGATAATTTTAAAGGCAAAACAAAGATTAAAATAAGAGAAGTGTGTGTCCCGAACATCTCAAGAACAAATACATTTGCAGTGTTAGAGGTTGTTCGTGGAAGTTTGCTGCCTTTGTTGTGGTAGTTATTAGTTATCACTAAGCATGATGAATAACATGATTTAACTGCTCTTTTAGAGTGCTTTTTTTTTTTTTTAATCTCTTTTACCAGGAGGAATTTTCATTATCAAAGGAGAAAAGTCAGAGTTAATGTAAGTCAGCCCAGGCACCTGTGAAGTACCCTTGAGCCTTCATTGTATGTGTAATTCATGTCATCTCAGGCTGGCCTCGAACTCATGGCGATCCCCCTACCTCTGCTTTCCAAATGCTGGGATTAAAGGCATACACCACCATGCGCAAAACATGTGTGACTTCAATGTCCAGTCTCACCAATTAAGTTACAAAATAAGGTCCTATTTCTTCTCATAGTGTGACCAGAAGTGCCACAGTTAAAGGAAGTCATGGCGTTCTGTAGATTCCCCCCCCCCCACCAACGCTATGTCTTTTATCACTCTTCTTCCAAACCCAGCAATTCCAGAACTTTCAGGCCTCACTATTCCATCTCAGAAGTCACATGCCGCTGCTCACTATTACAGATCCGATGAATGTGAGAACTCCATTCTCTCCCCAAGTGCCTTAAGGGCACACTCGAGAATGGTCAGCGGTACTGGGCAAAGATAGAGAACTCACGTGCTCATGCCTGGCACTCACACACACGTATGCCAACTCCAGAGTGCCTGCCTGGCTCTTCAGTGACTCCCACAGAAATGAAGTCATAATGGGATCGACTCAGCTTGATCTCTTATTTCTACCACCAGTGTTGAGAATCTCCAGATCTCAGCATCATTACCCTAATTCTCTGTCCTAGAGAATGAAAATGGCAGCTTCCTCCCCTAAGCACGAATAAGAGTAGAAACACATGGGCTGGAGAGATAGCTTAGCAGTTAAGGCACCTGCCTGCAAAGCCAAAGAATGCTTGTTCAAATCTTCAGGTCCCACTTATAGCAGATGCAAAAGTGACACAAGTGCGCAATGTCACACATGCCCACAAAGGGACACAAATGTCTGGAGTTTGTTCATAGCAGCTGAAAAGGCCCTGGCATGCCCATTCTCTCTCTGCTTCTTCCTCTCTTGCTGTCTCTCTCAAATTTTTTTTAAAAAGAGTAGAAATGCCACCTTCTTCAGAGAAATCATCACAGCCACTCACAGATAGAAATGTGAACTCTGCGACTTAAACCAGGCTGTTACAGTGCAGCGTGTACTTCTCAAAGCCTGTGTTACTCTTGCTCACTTAACTCTGTGCCAGGCAGCACTAGATAGTCCCTGTTCTGGTTCAGATCTAGAATGTTCTTGACAGGTTCCTGTGTTTGAACACCTGCTTCCCAGCAGGTAGGGCTGTTCGGGAGGCTGTGAAATATTTATGGGGTAAAGCCTGACTGACAGAGGGCCACCGGGGGAGTGGGGAGTTATAGCCTAGCTCCATTTCCAGTTCCATTCTCTCCTTCCCGACTTCCACCATGATGTGACCATCTCACACTCCTATCAACATGGACTAAACTGCTTACACTGCCATGTCTTCCCTCCATGTCATAATGGGGAGCAGTCCCCTAAAACCATGAGCAAAATAAATGTCTCCTCCTCCTAAAGTTGCTTCCGTCAAGTACTTTGTCACAGTGACAAGAAAAGCAGCAACTATCCCCAAGTTCTACTTCCTTTTCTTGGTCACAAGAGAAGATAGGACTTCCCAGACTCCCTTGCAGCTAGGTTGGAGCCATAGGTCTTGTTCTGGCCCACGGTCTATACAGATGGTCTTCTTGGCAGAGGTAGTAAAAAGTCCTTGTGTGACCCTCCCACTCTAGTTCTTCTGGCCACAATTATCATAGAACTTACACTTTCTGATTGTAAATAGCCTGGGTACTCGGATCATTTTTCTCTACCGCAGCTAGAATAGACCGGTAAAGTCACCTTTAGATATGTATCGAGGGCTAAAAATAGAAAATGTCTAAGTCCTACCACTTAATTGTCAGTGTGCCGGGTTTGAAAACACACAGATGACAGACATCTATCCCGTGTGCATGATCTCGGCATTTGATTTTATGCTCAGGAGCTCCATATTTATCTTCACAGCAGCCATGAGAGATTGTAAGATTTTCAGTAAGGGAAGCCGTATTATCAGGGTCCTCCAGAGAAAAGCTGTGGGAGACTACAAAGGCCTCAGAGCCCGAGACGGATGGAGTAGATTCTAGCCCGGGGTCTTAAGGTCACAGAACCAGAGATGGCAAGGGCAGATCAAAGTCCAGTTCAAGCCGTCAAGAAGAGAGAAACTGCTTTTTCATATCCTCTACCTTTTTGTTCTGATTGGGCCCTCAAGGTATTGGGTGAGGCTCACCCTCACTTCTAGGTGATCTGTTCACTCAGTCTACTAGTCAAATGCTAATCTTTACCAGAGACACCTGCACAGTTTTGGTGATTGTTTTTCCTGGGGAGACAAACATCTATTCACACCCTGGAGGGCACTGATAACAGACCAAAGAAATTATTCTACCCAAACCTAGTTTGATGAACCAGTAAGTTTCCTAAGGTTATTTACAGGAACTGCTTGCATGCAATCCTGCAAGCAAAGTCTCCTCTCCCATGCCACCAACCCCACAACTGCTTACAGTTTACATAACCACAGGAGGGGCCTCATCAATCTTGTAATGTTGGATTTTGTTTGTTTTTAAAGGTTTTTTTATTTACTTATTAGAGACAGAGAAAAGGAGAGAGAGAATGGGCGTGCTAGGGCCTCTAGCCACTGCAAGAGAACTCCAGATGCATATGCCAGCAAGTGCATCTGGCTTACGTGGGTACTGGGGAATCGAGCCTCGAACCAGGGACCTCAGGCCTCACAGGCAAGCACTTAACCACTAAGCCATCTCTCCAGCCCCCCCCCCTTTTTTTTTCTTTTTTGGTTTTTTGGGGCAGGGTCTCGCTCTAGCCCAGGCTGACCTGGAATTCACTATGTAGTCTCAGGGTGGCCTCAACCTCACAGCATTCCCCCCACCTCTGCCTCCCAATTGTGCACCACCACACCCAGCAAATTTATGAGTTCTTGTAACTTTCTGGTGAGATTCATGGACCTCCCTCTTCTTCTTAGAGAATAAACAGCTGTATACATAGAACTGCAGGCACATGAAGAAATAATATTAAACCAGATATCTGGGCACCTTATGATCCAACACTGTGACTGTTTCAGGCATACCGTGAGTGAATAGTCTTAGAAAGATCTATTTAAAATCACATAAGAGGGCTGGAGAGGTGGCTCAGTGGTTAAGGCACTTGCTTGCAAAGCCTAACGACCCTGGTTTGTTTACCCCAGTACCCACATAAAGCCAGATGCACAAAGTGGCATATTTGTCTGGAGGCTGTTTGCAGCAGCTGGAGGCCCTCACACACCTGTCTGTCTGTCTGTCGCTCTTCTTTCTGTCTCTCTCTGCTTCCAAATAAATAAATGCTTTAAAAACACGTAAGAAATAGATGTGAGAGGAATGGTCCAAGCAGGGGAAGCTGGTGGTGGCCTGTAGTGTGAGGATAGCAAAAGCAAATGGTGATTGGACATCCAGTGGGTGTGGAGAAAAGACAGGATTAGATAGGTACTCTCCTTATTCTCATGAAATTAAATTCTCCTTCAATAGTGGTTGGGCTTTTTTTTCCCAGAAGACTATAAGGATTTGTACTCATTTAAAAAATAAAATCAGGGCTGGAGATATGGCTTAGCAGTTAAGATGCTTGCCTGCAAAGCCAAAGGACCCAGGTTAGACTCCCCAGGACCCACATAAGCCAGATGCACAAGGGGGCTCATGCATCTGGAGTTCATTTGCAGTGGCTGGAAGCCCTGGCATGCCCATTCTCTCTCTCTCTCTCGCTCGTTCGCTCTCTACCTGCCTATTTCTATCTCTTTCTCTCTCTCTCTCTTTCTCAAATAAATAAATAAATAAATAAATAAATATAAAATATTTTAAAAAAACAAAAAACGTTATATATTTATTTGTTTATCAAAGAAAGGGGCAAGCCAGGGCCTCCAGCCACTGCAAACGAACTCCAGACATGTGCGTCCCCTTGTGCAGCTGACTTACATGGGTCCTGGGGAATCAAACCAGGGTCCTTTGGCTTTGCAGGAAAACACCTTAATCGCTAAGCCATCCATCCAGCCCTAAAATGATTATCTTTAATTCTCATTTTCTACCTATGTTTGGTGTGTGTGTGTGTGTGTGTGTGTGTGTGTGTGTGTGTGTGTTTTACTCACGTGTTTGTGTGAAGATGCAGGCACCATGCACACATATGCACAGTAGGACCCCGGGCACCCTCCTCTATTGCTTGTCTGTATTGTTTCCTTCAGGCAGAGTTGTTCACTGAACTTGGAGATACAGGGTTTTCAGCCGACCTGCTCAACCAGAAATTCTCCTGTGTCTACTGCCCCCAGGACTGGATTTACAGGCATGCATGTCTGCGCCCAGCTTTTCACATCAGTGCTCAGAATCAACTCAGATCTTCCTGTTTGTACAGCAAGCATTCACATCCACTGAGCCATCTCCACAGCCCCACAGCCCATTAATTTTCTTTTTTTTAATTTGAGAGAGAAACAGAGAGAGGAACAGAGAGAGTGAGGAACAGGCAGAGAGAGAACGGGCACGCCAGGGCCTCTCAGCCGCTGTTATCAAACTCCAGATGTGTGCGCCCCCTTGTGGACAGGTGCAGCATTGCATGCTTGCGTCACTTGTATCTGGCTAAACGTGGAACCTAGAGATTCGAAAAAGCGTTCTTAGGCTTCACAGGCAGTGCCTTAACAGCTAAGCCATCTCTCCATCCCTAATTTTTATCAGCCAAAAAGTTCTTCATCTCACCGGGTGTGGTGGCATACCCACCTTTAATCCCAGCACTCCAGAGGCAGAGGTAGGAGGGTCCCTGTGAGTTCAAGGCCAGCCTGAGACTACATAGTGAATTCCAGGTCAGCCTGGGCTAGAATGAGACCCTGCCTCAAAAAACCAAACAGCAACAACACAAAGTTCTTCATCTCTTCCAGTCAACCAACCACAGCACTGCGCTTTACGCTTTATCCTTCTTCCAGAACATCTACGTTTTAGTTCCCTTTGGCCTCATGACAGGTGATGACATCAGGATCTGTGGTTCAGAGGAGAGTCTGGACTCGCCTCTCTTTAGCTGTACTTCTCGTGCCTGGTCCTCCCCCTTCCCAGGATTGCTGGATCTCCTGGCTCCATCTTCTCGTCCTCTCACACCAGCAACCTTTAACCCTTCTCCTTACGTGATGGCTGTGCTGAAATGTGATTCTAAATTAACTCCTTTTGGAGATGTTCTTGCTTTGTTTCATATCTCTTTCAACAGGATATAGACTCGTAGAATGCAAAATGTACTAAAGGTGTTTTGTTAATCTTTTTATTCCTTTTTTAAACTATTTTGAGGGTTTTAAATTTTTTTGTTTATTTTTTATTTATTTATTAGCAACAGATAGACACAGAGAGAAAGACGGAGAGAGAGAGAGAGAGAGAGAGAAAGAGAGAGAGAGAATGGGTGCACCAGAGCCTCCAGCCACTGCAAACAAACTCCAGATGTATGTGCCACCTTGTGCATCTGGCTTACATGGGTACTGGGGAATCAATCCTCAAACTGGGGTCCTTAGGCTTTACAGGCAAGCATTTAACCACTAAGCCATCTCTCCAGTCCTATTTTGAGGTTTTAAAAAATAACTTTATTTATTTAGTTGCAAGTACAGAGAGGTAGAAAGAAGAAAGACAGACAGAGAGAATGGGCATGCCAGGGCCTCAAGCCACCACAAAAGAAGTCCAGATGCAGGCACCATTTTGTGCATCTAGCTTTACATGGGTGCTGGGCAAATGAAACCCAGTCATTAGGTTTTGCAGGCAAGCACCTTAATCATTGAGCCATCTCTCCAGTCCAATTCCTTGTTTTTTGAAAAATATTTAAAAAATATGCCAGGCATGGTGGTGCACACCTTTAATCCCAGCACTCAGGAGACAGAGGTAGGAGGATCGCCTTGAGTTCAAGGCCACCCTGAGAATACAGAGTGAACTCCAGGTCAGCCTGGACCAGAGTGAAACCCTACCTCGAAAACCCAAAAAAAAAAATTATATATATATATAAAATATATTTAAATAAATATTTATTTATTTGCAAGGAGAGAGCAAGAGAAAAGAGAGAGAGAATGAGAACACATGCTGATGATCACCAGATGCGTGTGTCCCTCTGCGCCTCTGGCTTGGAAATCAACCCTAGCTGAACAATAAGGGAATGAGAGAGGATGAATGTCAGGTCAGGTTGAGGGCAACCCTTCAGAGCCACTGTTTTTCCTTTGCTGGTTACACAGCACACACCCTCCACCTGGGTTCCCTTAGCTGGCTTCCGATTTCAGGCTGTTGTGGTGGGCAGTCATTCTCTTTGGGGTACGCAGTTCCCCTTGTGGTGGACAATTCCTACTGTGATAGTCATTCCCCACTGTGGGTGATTAGCCCCCACTGGAATGGACAGCTCCCACGGGGGTGAACAGTCCCATTATTATGAACCCCTCCCACTGGAGTGGACAGTCCCACTGGGATGGGCAGCTCCCACTGAGGTGGACAGTTCCCCCTGGGGCAGACAGCTTCCAGTGAGATGGACAGCTCCCACTGAAGTGGACAGTTCCCACTAATGTGGACAGCTCCACTTGGGTGGACAGTTCCCCCTAGGGTGGACAGTTCTTTCAGAGTGAACAGTTTCCCTGGAATAAACAGTTCCTCCTGGGGTGGACAGTTCCAAGAGATCCCAGGCTTACTTGGCCCCAGCAGCATCCCACATCAGCGTGCTACTCATGTGTCCTCTTTCTTCCTCAGGCTTCTTCTCCAGTGCCTCTGGTAAAACTGTCAGCCTTGTGTAGAGAGATGGCTTAGAGGTTAAGCACTTGCCTGGGAAGCCTAAGGACCCCGGTTCAAGGTTCGAGTCCCCAGGACCCACATAAGCCAGATGCACAAGGGGGCACATGCATCTGGAGTTTGTTTGCAGTGGCTGGAGGCCCTGGTGCGCTCTCTCTCTCTCTCTCTCTCTCTCTCTGCCTCTTTCACTCTCTGTCTGTTGCTCTCAAATAAATAAATAAAAATAAACAAAAGAATTTTTAAAAAACCTGTCAGCCTCATGGCCCACGTGAGCCTAGGGTTGACATCACATCGCTGGAAAAAAATCTCCAACCAGTAGGAGGCAGGAACTGGTGGATGAATGTTCCCATCAGCCATCTGGCTCGTGGACAGTTCTGGGAGGCACTCTGTTCACCCCTCAGGGCCCGCAGGGGCAGGGCAGAATGCCAGCATCATTCACTGTGACTCTCTCACACCTGCAACGCATGCATATCGGCCTTCCTTGCCCCCACCCCCGACTTCCTCTGCTGTTCGTGTCAACTAAACCCTCTATCCAATCCACTGCTCACTTCTGCTCTATCAGAGAAATCCCTATCAAGACAAATTATTTGTGTTTAAGCGTTAAGGACATCAAAAGGAGAAGCAGTGATTTTAGGGGGTACAACCAACAGGGTCTAGTGAGTGGTTCAATTGTAAGGAAGGGGGGAGTTTCGGGAAAGAATAAAATATAGTGACCATCATCAATATCAATTCTCATCCTCCAGTACTGGGCATTCCTTGGCACACAGATTCAGTGCACCTGCTGGAACCTGGTCTCCCTTCCACCCTCTCTTTCCCAGTGGATCTTCCCAGTGGTCATTACAGAGAGTATAAGGACCACCTCGAAAGCTGTAGGCTCTTCTTCCACTCAGCTTCTGGGAGGTTCTGGTGATACTGAGATAACAGACAAGGGGAAAGGAAAGAACTGGGAGCAGAGCAGAGAGGAAAAAGGAAGAAAAGTTAAAGAAGTGGGGAGAATTAGGGTGAGAGGAGACAGGGGGAACAGGGGATCAGGGAGCTCATATATCCCTCTGTCCATCAGGTCTTAGCTCCTCCCCTTCAAAAATGCATAAAATGGGGCTGGAGAGATGGCTTAGCAGTTAAGACACCTGCCTGCCAAGCCTAAGAATGCCCATTTGATTCTCCTGGTCCCACGTTTTAGCCAGAAGTAAATGTGAACAAGGGTGCAATGCCACGCATGCCCACAAGGGGCGCACACGTCTGGAATTCGTTCACAGTGGCTGAAATGGCCCCAGCACACCCATTCTCTCTCTCTCTCCCCCTCTCTCTGCCTCTTCCTCTCTCTCTCTCTCTCTCTCTATCCCTCTCTCTCAAAAAAATGCATAAAATGATTCAAAGATTTTCCTACCAATGAAGAAAAGAAATGTCAAGGATAAATACATACACTCTTTTGTATACCATCCAACTTTTCATTTGTATTGTGACAAGAGTCACAAAGTCAATGCCATCATGACCTGATAAACTAGAACCTACACCAGCCTTCTGCTGGAGTCCAGGGAGAATTGAAATAACATAGAATATAATCAGAGCTGGTACTATTGGAAGGGAAAGAGAAAGCCCTTTAGAGATAGTGTGGTAGCCCTCATTAAATAAGCTATGAAAATGTCAAATATCCCTTAGCACAGTAATGTCAGGGGTTATGGCTTTGAAATGAAAAAGGTCAATGCCATGCAAATAAGAAAAGCATGCTTTCTTCATATAAGATGAAATTGTATGGCCATCAAAAAAAATCAGTGTTAGGCGTGGTAAGTTGGGTTGGAAAATCAGTGAAGATGGGGCTGGAGAGATGGCTTAGTAGTTAAGCACTTGCCTATGAAGCCTAAGGACCCTGGTTCGAGGCTTGATTCCCCAGTACTGATGAGCAGGTCAGGAAAATGTGGTACGTTTACACCATGAAATAGTGCTCAGCCACTGAAAGGGTTAAATACTTGCATTTGCAATGTGGTGAACCTGGAGGACATCATGTTAAACGAAGAGACACAGAAAGCCCAATACCACATGAACTCACTCATTTGTGGAATCTAAAAATGCTGATCTCAGGGCAGGAGAGATGGCTTAGTGGTTAAGTCACTTGCCTGTGAAGCCTAAGGATGCATGTTCAACTCTCTGGATCCCACATAAGCCAGATGCACAAAGGAGAGGCAAGCCCAAAGTCGCACATGCCCACTAGGTGGCGCAATCATCTGGAGTTCGATTGCAGTGGCCAAGGCACTGGAGCGCCAATCCTCTCTCTCAATAAAATTTAAAAAAAATTTAAATGCTGATCTCACAGATGTAGAAAGTGATGCTTACCAGGAGCTGGGATGGGTCAAGGAGTTTATGGGATGGGTAAAAATTGGTTGATAGGTACAGTTAGTTAAATGAAATAAATTCTGCAGTCACACTGCATGGTAGTGTCAATATAGTTAATGATAGAAATGATAAATGCCAGGGCTGGAGAGATGGCTCGGCCGTTAAAGTGCTTTTGCCTGCAAAACCCAAGGACCCAGGCTCAATCCCCCAGTACCCATGTAAAGCCAGATACACAAAGTGGCACATGCATCTGGGGTTCGTTTGCAGCAGCTAGAGGCCCTGATACTGACTGAAACACAATTGAAATGTGTTTATAAGCTTACATTTATGAATGGATCTTCAGGAACGGATGTTCTGAAAAAAATCCAGGGATTATAAAATGAATAAGAGCTGCCTTTAAGAAAGTACTGTTGGGCTGGAGAGATGGCTTAGCGGTTAAGGCACCTGCCTCCTAAGCCTAAGAACGCTGATTCCAATCTCCAGCGGTTCCAATCTCCAGGTCCCACGTTTAGCCAGATACAAAGTGACGCAAGGGTGCCATGCCACACTTGACCACAAGGGGGCGCACACATCTGGATTTCGTTCACAGCAGCTGAGAGACTGCTGGCATGCCCATTCTCTATTTGTCTCCCTCTGCCTCTCTCTCTGTCTGTCTCTGTGTCTCTCTCTAAAAATAAAAAAATTTAAAAATTTAAAAAAACTTTAAAAAAGAAAGTACTATCACTGGGCATGGTGGCACATGCCTTTAATCCCAGCACTCAGGAGGCAGAGGCAGGTGCATTGCTTTGAGTTCAAGGCCACCCTGAGAATACAGAATGAATGCCAGGTCAGCCTGGGCTAGAGCAAGACCCTCCCTTGAAAAACCAAAATAAAGAAAAAGAAAAAAAGAAAGTACTATCTAATCAAACACTTAAAAAATAACTATTATAGTACAGGTAAGATCACTTATAAAAGCCCAAAGTAGAGGCTGGAGAGATGGCTTAGCAGTTTTGGCATTTGCCTGCAAAGCCTAAGGACCCGGATTTGATTCCCCAGACTTACATAAGCCAGATGCACATGGTAGCACATGCATCTGGAGTTCATTTGCAGTACCTAGAGGCCCCAGCATACCTATTCTTTGTCTCTCTCTCTCTCCCTTTCTAAATAAATAAATAAACAAAAAAGTCCAAAGTATAGCAGTATCAGCATATGAGAGAATCCTGAGTAAGAATGCCTTGAATAATAAGATATCTTATTTTTCAAAAAGCAGAGATAGAGGGATGGGAGTTAAGGTACTTGCCTACAAAGCCAAAGGACCTAGGTTCGATTCCCCAGGACCCACATAAGCTAGATGCACAAGGGGGCGTACATGTCTGGAGTTCGTTTACAGCAGCTGGAGGGCCTGGAGCACCCATTGTCTCTCTCTCTCTCTCTCTTTCTCCCTATCTAGCTCTCTCTCAAATACACAAATAAAAAATAAACTTTAAAAAGTCAGAGAGAGAGAGGTTTCAGGTTGGGTCAACTCAGTGACCCGCCGACTCATCAAAAATTGAGGTTATTTATGCCCTTCTATCGGGCCCTTTGCAGAGTGTCGGCTACGATCCTTGCGGCTGACTCTGCTTATCACCAGGTTGCCACCACGACTTCAGGCATTGCATGCCCACACAGTGGCAGAAAACCAACAGTTTCTCTTAGCGTTTGTTTCTTTCAGTAAGAGAGGACAACTGTTCCAGAAGCTCCCCAACAGGCAAGTCCTCACGTCTCAATGACCAGGATTGCATCTCAAATCCGTGACTAAACTATTCACTTGCAGGAGGAATTTTGATTCCCCAACAAACTTAAACCAGTGATGAGCCACTTCCTGGAGGTGAGATGGAGAAAAGGACCAGGTTTGACTCTCCAGGTCCCACGTAAGCCAGATGCACAAGATGGCGCACGCATCTGGAGTTTGCAGTGGCTGGAGGCCCTGGCATGCCCATTCTCTCCCTCCCTCTCTCCCCCCTCCCCCCTCAAATAAATAAATAAAAATAAAATTGATGGATGTATTAATGGTACTTACAGAAAGTTTATAAGGTTTATAATTGTTCATTATTAATAAAGATTATTTTTCCATTTTAAGGATGGGGAAATGAAGGTATAAAGAGATTAAGCAGGGCTGGAGAGATGGCATAGTGGTTAAGCACTTGCCTATGAAGCCTAAGGACCCCAGTTCGAGGCTTGATTCCCCATTACCCGCGTAAGCCAGATGCACAAGGTGGTGCATGCATCTGGAGTTCGTTTGCAGTGGCTGGAGGTCCTGGCGTGCCCATTCTCTTTCTGTGTCTGCCTCTTTCTCTCTGTGTCTGTCTGTTGCTAATAATCAATAAACAAAGATTTTTTAAAATATATTTTTAAAAAGAGATTAAGTAATTTGCCCAAGGTCACAGGCTTAGTCAATATCAGAGACAAGATTTGGAGGCTGAACTTGGTACATCTAATCCTGAGTACCTCTGCCATGCATTCGGGACCTAGTTAGGTGCCTCCTTGTTTTTGTCTATGGGTGGACTTTCTCTCTCACTAGGTTTATCACCTCCTTTAGACATTTTTAAAAATATATTTTATTTATTTATTTGAGAGAGAGACCTCCAGCCACTGTAAACCAACTCCAAACACATGTGCCACCTCATGCATCTGGCTTACATCAATACTGAGGAATCCAACCAAATCCATAGGCTTTGCAGGCCACTGCTAAGCCAGCATCTCTCCAACCCTCCTTCAGGCCTTTTGACATACATATTTCCATATAAATAAGGGTTGAGTCTTGGGTTGAATAGGTATTTGATGAATATTTGTTGAATGATGAATTGACAAAAACCAAAATATTGATCATTAGAAACTATAAAAATTTCTGGAAATGTTTTGGGCTTACCCAGAGACCTTGTTTCTTATGAACATAATAATAATAGTTTACCAAACACTTGATGTTCCAGGCATGGTGGTACACACTGGTAGAATGAGGTAGGAACACCACAAGTTCAATGCCAGCCTGAGCTATGTAGTGAGACCTTATCTTTGAAAACAAAGGAAACGTCACCTTTCTATAATTTGGTTCTTTAGATACTCCATGGCATGGGTGGAGTAGAAATCATGTCCATTTTACAGGTGGGAAAACTGAGGCACACACAAAGAAGCAGCCTTGATTCTATTGCCTATAATGGTGGTCTGGACCCAGGACACAAAGCTCCTGAGTTCTAGTCCCGTAATACACCACTTTGGACATTTTAGTCTCCTTAACTTAATATGAGCCCCTGGTCCGGTTGTAATGAAACCAGTAATAAATGGTTTGTGCAGTACTTCACACAGATAGAAATTGCAGCATTGAGAAGATCAGAGCAGGGCAGAATGCACACTACTCACACACTGGGCTCTCGTGGTGACCGTGAACACGGGTTTAAGGTAGAGCCTTGTTTATTCAGTACCTTCATCCACTGACAGAAACCAAATGGCAGGGGAAATATAAATACTAGAAAGTGCAGGAAAGCATTTTAGAGGTTTAACAAAAGACAAAACAAAACGTGGAGAGGTCAGTCATGGGAGATTCCCAAGATGCAAATCAGATATACATATTGTTTTAATTTTGAAGAGAAAAGGTAAAAAGAAGAAATGTTTGCTTTAGCTGACTTGAAAATTCAAATCCCAGCCAGAATCAAGGGGGCAGGTCTTGTGTGGAAACTCCTTTGGGTTATAGTGTGGTTTTCTCTTCTTTAGGGGACACATGCTTACACAAGCATTAGCACTGTTGTCAATAATGCCGGAACATGTGCCTCCCACTCCTTTGTCGCTCGGGAACATGTTGGGTTTCGGCACATTTAGCTTGGCCATTTACTTCACAAACCGCAGCTGTGCAGTGCTACCACTAAGTCGATTTTAGTGAGAATAAAAATGGAAGAAAAACAAAATTCTCCTAACTACCTTTCCAGTAATCATAGGCCTGAAATACTTTGGAGTGTGCGTGTGCGTGCGTGTGCGTGTGCGTGTGTGTGTGTGTGTGTGTGTTTTCCAAACAAGTTGGTTTTGGTACAATGATGCTTCAGTAAGATTCTTCCTGCAAATTTAATTCAAAAGCGAAGGCTTCGTTGTTATTAAACACAATGGCAGTTTGTACATCTCCATGTCATTATGTTGCTTCTCATTATGGTAATTCATTTGCTTGTGCTTTGTATGGATATCAAATAAAAGTCACTCTCGCTCCTGGCAAGTGACTGCCATTATGGAGACACTCTGGGAGCCCAGCTAAGCGGTGCTCGGTGTCATAGCAAACACAATTAGCAAAATGGCATCCGTTGCTGCTTGATGGAGTTGCCCCGTGGTGAGTGTCTGCGTTTTCTATGGAGCAGAGCTGGAGGTTACGGGGGCTTTGCTGTACGGTTCCTCTGGTTTCATCTCTGAATCATTTTCTATTCACGTGCAGCGACGTGAGGACTTGGAGTGAATTTTCTTTTTCCTTTTTTTCAGGGGGGGGGTGTCAGAGAGGATGTCATCAAATATCCACTTTAATCTTTGTACTGGATATTCTTTCCTTTGAAAAATTCATCTCTAATGCTCCTTGTCAACAATTACAGGCACTGAGTTTTGTGTACAGTTAAAATATCTTAAAGGTGATTACTAATTACCTGTATATTAATTTTTTTATTATTGCATTCTTTTTTTTAAGAATTCTTCTTTTGGGCTGGAGAGATGGCTTAGCAGTTAAGGCGCATACCTGCGAAGTCTAAAGATGCCGGTTCAATTCTCCAGGTCTCACGTAAGCCAGATGCACAAGGGGGCACACATGTCTGGAGTTCGTTTGCAGTGGCTGGAGGCCCTGGTGTGCCCATTCTCTCTCTTTCCCTTTCTCTGTCTCTAATAAATAAATTAAATTAAATATTTCATTTTTATTTATTTATTTATGTGACAGAGAGAAAGAGGCAGGGAGAGAGTGAGAGGGAAAGAGAATGGGTGTGCCAGGGCCTCCAGCCACTGCAAACGAACTCCAGACACATGTGCCATCCTGTGCATCTGGCTTACGTGGGTCCTGGGGAATTGAACCTGGGTCCTTTGGCTTTGCAGGCAAGCGCCTTAACCTGTAAGCCATTCCTCCATCCCGTTTTTGCATTCTTTGAAGGGTGATTGAAGGTGGAAGTATTTGAGGAAGGCTCATGGTGGAGGCTTTGGGAAGTATAGGAACCTGAGTCAATGGCAGGCTAAGGTCAACAAGTGCCTCTTGGAGACAAAAAGTCCCAAGTATGGCTCTTGGCTGAGTCGTGACAGATGGCTAAGTCATGTTGGACTTGCTTGGAGCAGTTCAGACAGACAGACAGAGAATGGGCTCACCAGGGCCTCCAGCCATTGCAAATGAACTCCAGATGCATGCACCACCTTGTGCATCTGCCTTAAGTGGGTCCTGAGGAACTGAACCTAGGTCCTTTGGCTTTACAGGCAAGCGCCTTAACCACTAAGCCATCTCTCCAGCCCCACAACTCATTGTTTAGAGCTCATTTCTTCTAGACAGTCATTTTAGTTCTGCCTTCTCCTCCTCTTCTACTTCTTCTTTCTTTTCTTCTACCTTCCAGATAGAGACCCCCCAATGTCCCGTGTCCCCATCCATCATTCTTAGAACAGTGCCTGCACAAGCACACAGCACGATGGGAGGGGGGGCGAAAAGGGAGATACTGTTTATGGAAGAGAAAGAGACCGTGAAAGACCAAGAGCGGGCTGGAGAGGTGGCTCAGTGGTTAAGGCACTTGGCTGCAAAGCCTAACCACCCAGGATCAGTTCCCCAGAATTCACGTAAAGATGCACAATGGTGCATGCCTCTGGAGTTCCTTTGCAGCGGCTTGAGGTCCTGGCACATCCATATTCATTCATATTCATTCTCGGTCTCTCTCCTTGTAAATAAGTAAAATATATATATTTAAATGGGGGTTGTAGCGCACACCTTTAATCCCAGTAGTTGGGAGGCAGAGGTAGGAGGATTACTAAGAGTTTGAGGCCACCCTGAGACGATATAGTGAGTTCCAGGTCAACCTGGGCTAGAATGAGACCCTACCTCAAAAACCCAAAAAACATTTTTTTAAAAACGATCAAGAGGGCTATGGGGCTCCTGGCGTAGGCCTCTGGGTGGAACAGAACCCGCTATCTGTGTAACTCTCCCTGGGCAAAAGCTGGACTAGAAGAAAGAGCTGTGCTTCAGAGCTGTCACAGATTGTTTTTCTGTTTCTCTATAGATTGATGTTTGAACTCAAACATTAAACTAGTATTGCTTTTTTTTGCTTGTATATGCGTGTATGTACACATGTTTGTATGTGTATGGGAGCACACATATGTGGAAGGTGCATATGTGTGTGCACATGCATGTGGAGACCAAGGACAGCCTTGGGTGTCATTCTGTGTTGCCACCTCTGTTAAGACAGGGTCTCTCATTGGTCTGGAGCTGGCCAATTGGGTCAGACTGGCTGACCAGCAAGTCCCAGGGATGTGCCTGTCTCTATCCCCCTAACTTGGAGGTTACAGGCATGTGCCACCATGCCCAACATTTTACTCGGAGACCAGGGATGGAACTCAGGTCCTCACGCTTGCCAGGTAAATACTGTACTAACGGAGCCATCTCTCTGGCTCCTGCCTTTCGTGCACGCGCGCGCGCGTGTGTGTGTGTGTGTGTGTGTGTGTGTGTGTGTTGGTAAAGAAGACACTTGAAGCCAGGCATGGTGGTGCACGCCTTTAATCCCAGCACTTGGGAGGCAGAGGTAGGAGGATGGCCGTGAGTTTGAGGCCACCCTGAGACTACATAGTAAATTACAGGTCAGCCTGAGCTAGAGTGAGACTCTACCTCGAAAAACAAACAAACAAAAAAGATACTGATGATGAATATAAATAAACCACTATTGGAATTGTGGGGTCTTTGATATTGAAAAGCTAAACAACAGCTGAGGCCATCGGATCAGGTTTGCATGGAGTTCAAAGTACGAAGCCTTCACGGATGAGAGCAACGCTGAAGATGAACCGGAAGCTCAGGATCTTACTTCCTAAGGCATTCTGCAGAGGAAATGGCGGGCCCTTCCAAACTGACTGGCAGATTCTGCTGGACTTGCTGAGGACATACGTCCGTCGCAGTGTGGCTCCCCTTCAAGTACTTCCCAGAGTCTATTTCTTTTTCTTATATTCTTGCATTTTTATTGACAACTTCCATACTTACAGACAATAAACCATGATAATTTCCTCCCCTTTCCCACTTTCCCCTTCACAGCTCCACTCTCCATCATATCCCCTCCCTCTCTCCGTCAGTCTCTCTTTTATTTTGATGTCATCCTCTTTTCCTCCTATTATGAGGGTCTTGTGAAGGTATTGCTAGGTAGTGCAAGGTCGTGGATATCAAGGCCAATTTCTGTCTAGACAGTTGCATTGTAAGCTGTCCTACCCTTCCTTTGGCTCTTACATTCTTTCTACTACCTCTTCCGCCATGGACTCCAGGGTCCATTTCTTGTGCAGACGGACTTTAGAATCTAACCCCAGCAAGGATCAGGCTCTGTGGTACAGAAGACTCTTTACTGTCTGTCCTAGGGACAAAGTCCAAACAGACACAGTTCATAGGAGGAGGGGGTTTATCTCAAGTTTACAGATCCAGGGGAAGCTCCATCAGTGGTGGAAGAAGATGGCTCCCTTCCACAGATCCAAGCAGAGAAAGAGACCCATCAAACACCAGCAAACACCAGAAGCAGGAAGCAGAGAGCAGAGACACGCCCCCTCCCCTGAGTTCACAATGCTCTCCATACCTTTGGGCTGGAATCAGATCAAACACACCTTTGGGATGGACCCCAGGATCTGCTTCTAGTGATAGCACCTCCAGCCAGACAGCTGGAGACTCAAGTTATAAGCTTAATAAAACACCTGAATCAAGCCAGGCGTGGTGGTGCACGCCTTTAATCCCAGCACTTGGGAGGCAGAGGTAGAAAGATCGCCTTGAGTTCAAGGCTACCCTGAGACTACATAGTTAATTCCAGGTCAGCCTAGACCAGAGTGAAAACCTACCTCGAAAAAACAAAACAAAACAAAAACCCCACCTGAGTGTATGGCAGGGCATGCATTCACATTCAAACCACCACACTGTGGTTAGAATTTATCCCTACAAGGCCTGTAATCCTAGCACTTGGGAACTCAGGATCCTGAGGCAAAAGATCATGAGTTCGAAGCCAGCATGGGCTACATGCAAAATAAGAAAAACAATGCAAAGAAGAAAGTAATTTGTCCCTGCAGATTGTGTCTATGGAGGGCGAGGAGCCTGTGGCGATCAGGCATAAAGAGGTCCATGGGCCTTCGTCAGCCTTTCTTGGACGCTCATGTGCTCTGTCTGTCCTGGACACCAGAATGGGAAGGTACATGGTAAAGAGTTCTGTCTTCAAGAGAGGAGGTGTCAGGCTATACGCAAAGGCTCCAATGAGACAGACCCCAGCTGGGATCCTACAAGACTCTGACTTCTCTAGTCCAGCAGGACTCATATCTGTTATCCAAACGTTGAAGGACCAGAGAGATCTGGTTCCCGTTTCTTCTGCTATCCCCTTATTCTCAATGAGGTTTGGCTCCTTACGTTTTATTATTTGCTTGTTGTGTACGTGTGTGTGGTGGGGGGCTGTGGTCGTGTACGTGGGTCAGAGGACAACTTTCCGGTTGGTCCTCGTGTCCCACCTCATCTTGAGGCGCGGTCTCTCCTTACTGCTGCTCAGCACCCCTTTCACAAGTTTCCAGAAAGTTCTCCCGACTCTGCCTACCGTCTCTGTGTAGCTGCACTGGGATTGCAGAAACCTGCACAGCGTCGAGCTTGGACGTGAGGTCTCTGGGATTCCCAAGTCAGACACTCAGTTATGTAGCAAGCACTTTGTTCACTGAGCCATCTTCCCAGCCCTGAGCACATAATCTTGGCCAAGTAGAAAGTGGGAACCAGGGCAGGAGATGAGGCAGTAATGTAGCAACCCCAAGGTCAAGAAGGTCAGAGCCTGCATGAGTCTGCAGCCTGGGGCTTCAGCCCTCAGTGAGGAAGTCTTCCATACGAGCCAGTCTACTACAATACTGCCTGCCAAAGGACACGCCTTCCATGTCCCCCAAAGGCCCATACATTGATGGCCCAGCGCCCAGCCTGTGGTGACGCTTGAAGGTGGTGGACCCCTTCAGAGGTAGAGCCTAGTAGAAGGAAGGCTATATTGGGGACCCCAGCCTCTCTTCTCTCTTTTTTTTTTAAAAAAAATCTTATTAGCCTGGCATCATAGTACACGCCTTTAACCCCAGCACTCTGGAGACAGAGGTAAGAGGATCACTGTGAGTTTGAGAACAGCCTGAGACTGCATAATGAGTTCCAGGTTAGCCTGGGCTAGAGTGAGACCATACCTCAAAAAAAAAAAAGGGAAAAAAAAATAGAGCTGGAGAGATGGCATAGCGGTTAAGGCATTTGCCTGCAAAGACAAAAGATCCTGGTTCAATTCTCCAGGACCCACGTAAGCCAGATGCACAGGGTGGCACATGTGTCTGGAGTTCGTCTGCAGTGGCTGGAAGTCCTGGTGTGCCTATTCTCTCCTCTCTCTCTCTCTCTCTCTCTCTCTCTCAATTTCTCTCTTAAATAAATAAATAAATGAAATATATATATATATATATTTTTTTTAAGTGTGGGGATGGGCTGGAGAGATGGCTTAGCAGTTAAGGCACTT
This sequence comes from Orientallactaga sibirica, assembly GCA_036365145.1. NCBI lineage: Eukaryota > Metazoa > Chordata > Mammalia > Rodentia > Dipodidae > Orientallactaga > Orientallactaga sibirica. The sequence goes on along the minus strand of JAEOAD010000054.1, from coordinate 6,582,174 downwards.
GCCTACAAAGCCAAAGGACCCAGGTTCGATTCCCCAGGACCCATATAAAACCTGATACACAAAATGGTGCATGCGTCTGGAGTTCATTTGCAGTGGCTGGAGGCACTGGCATGCCCATTCTCTAGCTGCCTCTCTCCCTCTCCCTCTCCCTCTCTCTCTCTCTACGTCGATCTCTCAAATAAATAAATAAAATATATCTTTGAAAGTGTGGGGAGCCTGAGTAGAGTGGTGAGGGCTGTTCTGTCAGCAGAGACACGACGGGGCCCTGAGACAGGATGTGCCTGGCTTTTCTCTGCGCCCCGATCTCTTAGCTTCCTAGACAGTCTCATGTTCTCATTAATACCACTTCCATCTGTATGATTCGGACCCAACCTCCAGCTGTCCAGCCCTAGACTTCAATCTGGAGCTCTAGAACCCACTACCTATGGGGACTTTTCCTATAAACACCCGAGAGTCCTGTTGCTTCTGCAACCTCGGTCTGTCATCTCTCACATCTATCTACTGCCCTCTGCTGGCCATACCACCAAATCGCCAATTTTATTCCTTCCAATTGGCCAGGAGAAGCCTGACCAGGTCACTGTTCCTTTCAGTATCATTCTGTCCTAAAGGGTGAAGTTCTAACTCCTTCAAAAGACACGTGGGACCTTTGTGACTGGTCCCTGCCTGGACCTTTGCTCTCAGACCTTGCCGTGTCCCTCCCGCTCCCCATCATATCATCTATCCCTCATCACAGCATCCACCCGCTTTTGTAACTTCTACTTCCTTCTACTTTATTTTTTTAATTAATTATTTATTTATTTGCAATCACAGAGAGACAGAGAGAGAGAGAGAGAGAAATGGGCACACCAGGGGCTCTAGCCACTGCAAATGGAACTCCAGATGCATGCGCCACTTTGTGCATCTGGCTTTGCTTGGGCACTGGGGAACTGAACCAGGGTTGTTAAGCTTTGCAAGCAAGTGCCTTAACCACTGAGCCAACTCTCCAGCCCCATTTCTTTTATTTTTATCGATTTGTTTTCCTTTTGGACAGGGTCTCATGTAGCCCAATCTGGTCTCACACTTGCTATGTAACCTAAGATCACCTTGAATTCGGGTTGCTACTTTGGGCAAGTAAATCCCTTTCTGAGTCAGTGTCTCTTCATTTATGAAGCAAACAAACTGCCCTTAACATCTCTAGGGTCCTTTCTAGCTCAAAATTCTACAAATGTCACTTTGTCTGATTGGAACTGAGAGTTTCTGGGTTGGTTGTCACGTTGGTGCGCCTCAGTGAATAAAACCACCAGAATGCCCTGTGTAGTCCCTCTGTACATACTCTAAGCAGAGGATCAGTGAATTCGGCTACACCTGGTCCCTTGAACACTTGCTGGAAACCAGGCATAATGCTGTGAGGAGCCCAAAGCCCACGGAGAGGCCACACAGAAGACAACCAAGACTTTCTCATGAGCAACCCAGTTGAGCTCCCAGCCTACTGCCAGCATCAACTGCTAGTCATGTCAATACGTGGGACAGTGCAGCCCAGTGAAGCCCCAAATGGCCGCAGACCCAGCAGGCACGAGGTGGAACAGAATCTCTCAGCTGAGCCTGATCAACCTATGTCATGAAAGAGTAGAACAACTCCCTCACAGCACCCTGAGTTATGTGAGTGGGATGCTATGAACAATAGACAGCAGAAGCACAAGGGTATGCCTTCAATGGCTTTGAAATTCTGTTTTATGAAAAAGAATATATGAGGGCTGGAGGGATGGCTTAGCAGGTAAGGCACTTGCCTGTGAAGCCTAAGAACCCAGGTTTGATTCCCAAGACCCACGTAAGCCAGGTGGTGCATGCATCTGGAGTTTGTTTGCAGTGGCTGGAGGCCCTGGTGTACCCATTCTCTCTCTCTCTCTCTCTCTTCCCCTCCTTTCTCTCAAATAAATAAATGAATAACTATTTTTAAAAAAATGCACTCCCTGGGGGCTGGGGAGATGGCTTAGTTGGTAAAGTACTTCCCATGCAAGCATGGTGGTCTGAATTTGGGTTCCCAATATTCATGTAAAATGCTGGTAATGGTGGCGCCTGCCTGTAATCCCAGCACTGGGATTCCTGGGGCCTGCGGTTAACTAGTCTAGCCAAATCAATGCGCTCTAGATTCAGCAAGAGAAGGTTGAGGAAGATACTAGTCCTGAACCTCTGGCCTCCACACACATGCATGTGCAGCCCCCCCCACACACATGTGTATCCAAACATATAAGAACACAAGCACACTACACAGACAGCAATAAATAATAAATAAATAGCCAGGCGTGGTGGCTCACGCCTTTAATCCCAGCACTTGGGAGGCAGAGGGAGGAGAAATGCTGTGAGTTCGAGGCCACCCTGAGACTACATAGTGAATTCCAGGTCAGCCTGAGCTAGAGTAGGACCCTACCTCAAAAACCACAACAATAATAATAATAATAATAAATAAGTGAACTGACCAGGAAAAGCTGAGACACATTCAAAATGATCCAACCATGTGAAAAGAGACTCAAAGTTCTACAATATTATTCTGTAAATAGTCATCGCAGATAAAGATGTTTCCTCTTCCTGGGAAATGTTTTTCCTCTTCACCTTCTCTTGAGTGAGTAAAGGTGTTCAAATACACAAGCAAATAAAGGTCACAAGGAAATGGTATGTGCTGCTCAGTCATTCTGCCTGACACTTTGTTGGCAGCTCTGGGAACATTCCCTCACTACTGATGATCCACAAAAGTCATCATCAATCAGAGCGAAGACTTCAAAATAAGAGTGCAGCAAAGTGTCTGATAGGACAGAACTTTACTTCCTCTGATAAATGAAGCACTCACACTGGAGAAGCAGGCAGATTTGTATGAGACTTTATTATACTGAAGGGATATGTGCTGGGCGTGGTGGCACACGTCTTTAATGCCAGCAATCAGAAAGCTGAGGTAAAAGGATGGCTGTGAGTTCGAGGCCAGCCTGAGACTATATAGTGAATTCTAGGTCAGCCTGGGCTAAAGTGAGACCCTACCTCGAAAAAGTAAAAAAAAAAAAAAAAAAAAAAAAAAAAAGAAGAAAAGAAAGAAAGAAAGAAAGAAAGAAAGAAAGAAAGAAGGGAGGGAGGGAGGGAGGGGAAAAGGAAAGGAAAGAAGGAAGGAAGGGAGGGGATATGCCTTGGTCCTTTCAGAGTGACACAACAAAACTCCATAAACGTGGTGGCCTATAAGCTGTAGACATTTATTTACTGCAGTATGGACACTGAGAAACCAAATATCCAGTAACCAGTGGGGGTGGTCCCGGATGAGGGCCTGTATTGACTCCGACAGCACGAGAGGGGCAAGGTAGCGGGGGAGGGCCTCTTTTATAAGGACATTGTTGTTGGTCAGGTATGATTTCAATGTGCCCCCAAGGGCTTATGTGCTGAAAGCTTAGTCCTCCCTCAGTGTGGTGATTTTGAGGCAACAGGAGGTCACTAGGTCACGGAGGGCAAATGCCCTTGGAAGGGATTCTCGTGGTTCTCACAGGTACTGTTAGCTCTCAAGAGTGGGTTGTTCCAAAAGAGAAAGACCAGCTCCCTACCTGCCCATCTCACTGCATGCTCCCCTTCACATCCAGTGTCTCATCAAGACTCCTACTGTACACCAGGAGGCACTTCCTGTCTCCCCAGGTGCTCCCCACATGTGCTCTCCCATCACAGTACACAGTGAGACACTTCCTGTCTCCCCAGGTGCTCCCCACATGTGCTCTCCCATCACAGTATACTGTGAGACACTTCCTGTCTCCCCAGGTGCTCCCCACATGTGCTCTCCCATCACAGTATACTGTGAGACACTTCCTGTCTCCCCAGGTGCTCCCCACATGTGCTCTCCCATCACAGTACACAGTGAGACACTTCCTGTCCCCAGGTGCTCCCCACATGTGCTCTCCCATCACAGTACACAGTGAGACACTTCCTGTCTCCCCAGGTGCTCCCCACATGTGCTCTCCCATCACAGTACACAGTGAGACACTTCCTGTCTCCCCAGGTGCTCCCCACATGTGCTCTCCCATCACAGTACACAGTGAGACACTTCCTGTCTCCCCAGGTGCTCCCCACATGTGCTCTCCCATCACAGTATACAGTGAGACACTTCCTGTCTCCCCAGGTGCTCCCCACATGTGCTCTCCCATCACAGTACACAGTGAGACACTTCCTGTCTCCCCAGGTGCTCCCCACATGTGCTCTCCCATCACAGTACACAGTGAGACACTTCCTGTCTCCCCAGGTGCTCCCCACATGTGCTCTCCCATCACAGTACACAGTGAGACACTTCCTGTCTCCCAGGTGCTCCCCACATGTGCTCTCCCATCACAGTATACAGTGAGACACTTCCTGTCTCCCCAGATGCTCCCCACATGTGCTCTCCCATCACAGTACACAGTGAGACACTTCCTGTCTCCCCAGGTGCTCCCCCACATGTGCTCTCCCATCACAGTACACAGTGAGACACTTCCTGTCTCCCCAGGTGCTCCCCACATGTGCTCTCCCATCACAGTACACAGTGAGACACTTCCTGTCTCCCCAGGTGCTCCCCACATGTGCTCTCCCATCACAGTACACAGTGAGACACTTCCTGTCTCCCCAGGTGCTCCCCACATGTGCTCTCCCATCACAGTACACAGTGAGACACTTCCTGTCTCCCCAGGTGCTCCCCACATGTGCTCTCCCATCACAGTACACAGTGAGACACTTCCTGTCTCCCCAGGTGCTCCCCACATGTGCTCTCCCATCACAGTACACAGTGAGACACTTCCTGTCTCCCCAGGTGCTCCCCACATGTGCTCTCCCATCACAGTATACAGTGAGACACTTCCTGTCTCCCCAGGTGCTCCCCACATGTGCTCTCCCATCACAGTACACAGTGAGACACTTCCTGTCTCCCCAGGTGCTCCCCACATGTGCTCTCCCATCACAGTACACAGTGAGACACTTCCTGTCTCCCCAGGTGCTCCCCACATGTGATCTCCCACCACAGTACACAGTGAGACACTTCCTGTCTCCCCAGGTGCTCCCCTACATGTGCTCTTCCATCACAGTACACAGTGAGACACTTCCTGTCTCCCCAGATGCTCCCCACATGTGCTCTCCCATCACAGTACACAGTGAGACACTTCCTGTCTCCCCAGATGCTCCCCACATGTGCTCTCCCATCACAGTATACAGTGAGACACTTCCTGTCTCCCCAGGTGCTCCCCACATGTGCTCTCCCATCACAGTATACAGTGAGACACTTCCTGTCTCCCCAGGTGCTCCCCACATGTGCTCTCCCATCACAGTATACAGTGAGACACTTCCTGTCCCCCCAGGTGCTCCCCACATGTGCTCTCCCATCACAGTACACAGTGAGACACTTCCTGTCTCCCCAGATGCTCCCCACATGTGCTCTCCCATCACAGTACACAGTGAGACACTTCCTGTCTCCCCTGGTGCTCCCCACATGTGCTCTCCCATCACAGTACACAGTGAGACACTTCCTGTCTCCCCAGATGCTCCCCACATGTGCTCTCCCATCACAGTATACAGTGAGACACTTCCTGTCTCCCCAGGTGCTCCCCTACATGTGCTCTCCCATCACAGTATATCATGAGGCACTTGTCAGAGCATCATGCTATTTGGATTTTTAATTTTTTTTTTTGAAGCAAGCCCAACTAACTAACCTTTTTATTTTTATTTTTATTTTTTTTTTGTGGGAGAGCTAGAGCAACAGCCAGACAGTTGGCGTACCAGGGCCTCCAGCCATTGCAATCAGACTCTTAAGTTCAATAAGAGACCCTGTGTCAGGCTGCAGAGATGACTTAGCGGTTCAGGAGCTTGCCTGTGAAGCCTAAGGACCCATGTTCTACTCTCCAGATCCCACGTAAGCCAGACACACAGGTGAGGCAAGTGCAAGGTCGCACATGCCCACTAGGTGGCACAAGCGTCTGGAGTTCAATTGCAGCGGCTAGGCCCTGGCATGCCGATTTTCTCTCTCTCTCTCTCTCTCTCTCTCTCTCTCTCTGTGTGTGTGTGTGTAAATGTCTGTCTCTTGCTCTCTCTAGAAAGAAAAAGAAAAATTTAAATTTATAAAGTGACCACGTGTCAATTAACAAACTGGAGAGCAATTAAGGAAGACATATAACTTGTGTATGCACACCAGCACACACATATAAACCCATGCATTCACACCACACAAACACAAACAAATGAAAGAATCCTAAAAAAAAAAAGGTTTCGTTTCAGATTTCTAAGCTGGTAAAACAGGCACCTCATTTCTTAAAATATCTAAGAGTGAGCCGGGCGTGGTGGTGCACACTTTTAATCCCAGCACTTGGGAGGCAGAGGTAGGAGGATTGCCCTGAGTTCGAGGCCACCCTGAGACTACATAGTTAATTCCAGGTCAGCCTGGACCAGAGTGAAACCCTACCTCGAAAAATGAAAAGATTATATATCTCCACTTCTCAAATCCTCAGAGCCTTCCAGAAGCAGGGCATGGAATAACATTACTTTTCAAAAGAACACGTGTGTGTATGTGTGTGCGTGAGAGAGAGAGAGAGAGAGAGAAATCAGTTCTTTAAAAGACAAACGCATGGTACATCGTTAGTTATGATGGTACATTCTGGCCCCGCCAGATTTATACTTATTTTGAAAAACATGTCAAGTCTTGAAAAGTGTATGTTGACAAGGGGGAGCAGCTACTGGGAACAGTGCACTATCCTGCAATGCTGTGGTTTGTCTTTGTACCCAACCCTGATTGTTCCTAGTGATAGAGGGTCTATCCTGCTTCCCGTCTGCACCTGCTTGAGTGGTGCCTCAAGTACATCCTTATTAAGACCATTTCAAAACCCTGTCGTTTGGTCTTTCACTAAGGCTCCCTTGCATATATTTCAAGTGAATGCTGTATCTTGGACTAACCATAGTATTGATATACGTGTCTGTGAATGCTGATTTGTCTTTGCAATAGTTCTTCATTGAATTATTTATCTGTATTTATATGTTAAAATGGACAAAATGTTTTAAAAAAATCAATGAAATAAGTTTCCACTAAGTCCTTTAATATTATATATATATATATATATATATCTAAGAGGGGCATAAGATGTAGGTGATATTTAGTGGATGCCAACTACTAGTCTAGATTTTTTAGTGTATTTTTTTTTCATTTAAGCATCATCTGATTATATGACGGGTATTTCGTGGAAAAAGTCAACACTTTTACACATCAGGCAATTTTCCGCGTGAACTAATGTTTCTCTGCGTTACAAATCAGTAGGTGGTGAAGGCATTTGAGACCCTCACAAGCTCATTCCGACGCTGGCTGCTGAGTGCGGTGGAATTTTAGTGGGCGTCACACTGAGGAAATCTACGATGGACAAGCAGGGGAGGGAAAAGCTTCTATACCTCATGGTTGGCAGCTAATCTCTCGGGCCCACTGTAATTTAACCACTACACTGATTCATCTTACTAAGTGATGGTAAACCGGTTTCAGCACCTCGCTCAACCTAGGACCCGCTCTCGAAATTGTCCCACGCGACACCACGCCGGGGATGAAATCTGCGCTTCTGCCCTGTCTGTGCTGCGTGAGATGCGCAGCGCCAGCTCCCTGGTTTCTCCCAGCCTGGTTCTTTCTGCCTTGCGCTGTGCAATCCAGAGCGCTTTCTCTGCTTCCTGCTCCGCGTGGAGATTGTTATTATCAATTAGCGGCGGTATTTGCTATTGATAGGGCACTTCATATTCCTAAGCCCTTCCCTATGGGTGTTTGTGCACGGCTGGTCTTTACAGCCAACAGATATGTTTGCTCCGACATCACCTTCCCAGGATTATTCCTGTGGGCTAAATGATTTGCTTACAGCAATTGCGGAGGAACGTGCTATAGAATACAAGATGAGCTATATAGAGAGAAAGGAGAAAGAAGATGCCATAGGCTCACAGTGGAGGAGAGTCGAGCAAGAGGCCGGGAAGAACAAAGCAACCTGCCTTCCTTGTTTCTATTTATGACCATAAAAGTACAGTTATTAACGATGCTGTTTTACATTTTATAGCTCTTGTTCAGCTGGAGAGATCCCACAGGGTTTTTGCAAGCTCTCCGTGCCATGGCTCCTCCGTGTTCACATAGGCATTGGAGCCTCGGACTAACAGCAGAAGGTTAGGCAGTAGCAATAGTGGAGAACTTAAAGGTAAAATGTAGGCATTGTGTCATTTTCCCTCAGCTCTGCCCTGTGTTAAAAAGGGCTAATCTTTGTCCCCAGGACCCATTCTGTCTCCTAGAAGGAGAAGGGGGGGGGTGGCTTGACATCTATCCACAAAGGCGGATGCCTGCCTATTCGACCACAGGGGACAATTACAGCAAAATGAAACTGCAAACATCAATGGGAAATGGCTGGAAGAAATTCCAGCTAGAAATCTTAAGACTTGTTCCTGTTTTTTACAGTGAAATATAGATTTTAATGCCCTAAAGACACCCAAAGCATAATGCCAACCCAAAGAATGTGAGACACAGCAGCAACACTGGAGGAGCTGAGTAGAAGGCTGAAATAGAAGAACGCAGATGGGCAAGTGTCAGACCCAGAGTCCCCCAACCCCAGCCCCAGAAAGCCAAGCACATTGCACCTTGCAGGCAGCATCCTGTATTTGGGGTGTGTTTCCAATTTGTTTGTAAGCCCACATCTCCGTGGACCCAGAATCCATTTCTTCAGGATCATGATCATCTGCTTGAATTAGAAGGGAAATTCTCCTCCTCTCTCTCTCTCTCTGTATATATATTTTATTTATTTATTTATTTATTTGAGATACAGAGAGAGAGGAAGAGAGAATGGGTGCACCAGGGCCTCTAGTCTCTGCAAACAAACTCCAGACGCATGTGCCACCATGTGCATAGGGCTAACGTGGGAACTGGAGAATCAAACAGGGGTCCTTAGGATTCGCAGGCATGCGCCTTAACTGCTAAGCCATCTCATTTGGTACCAGCTATTGCTAAAGCCTAGGAGAAGTTCGAGTGTTTTGTTTTGTTTTGTTTTGTTTTTTCTAATTGTCCCTTCTCCCATCCTTTAAAAATATTAATGAGTTAGATTCTACACAATTTGGTTGGGCTGAACTTTGTCCTAAATTATTCTAACCATTTAATACTCTTTTTAAAGACAGGGTCATCTGGGAGTGGTGGCACATGCCTTTAATCATAGCACTTGGGAGGCAGAGGTACAAGGATTGTCATGAGTTCGAGGCTGCCCTGAGACTTTATAGTGAATTCCAGGTCAGCCTGGGCTAGAGCAAGACCCTACCTCAAAAAAAAAAAAAAAAAAAAAAAAAAAAAAAAAAAAAGACAGGGTCTTAGGCTGGAGAGATAGCTTAGCAGTTAAGGCACTTGCCTGAGAAGCCTAAGGACCCAGGTTCAATTCCCCAGTATCCACATAAGCCAGATGCACAAGGGGGCACATGAATCTGGAGTTCTTTGCAGTGGCTGGAGGCCCTGGCATGCCTATTCTCTCATTCTCTCCCTCTCTTGCTCCCTCTCTCTCTCTCTCTCTCATACATACTCTCTTAAATAAATGAAAATTAATAATAAATTAATAATAAATTAATAAAATAAAGGCAGGGTATTGTGAAGCCAGTTTGCCTCAAGCTCACTATGTAGCTAAAGATGACCTTGAACTTCTGATTCCCTTGTCTCCACCTCCTGAGTGCCAGGACCCAGGCATATGCCAACACCCTCATTTTTATGCAATGCTAGTGACCATATCCAGGACTTTATTTTTATATCGCTTACTATGTTTCATACACTAATTTCTCAACAATTTCATTCATTTAATTGTCATAGTGATCCTCAGAGACAGGTAGTCCTCAGGTACAGCTCAGTACATACACAGATATGGAAACTGAGGTACAGACAAGTTAAGTGGTCGGCTTAAAGTCACACTGCTAATCAACTGCTAACAAGATTTAAATTCAGGGAGTCTGGCTCAAGGCTGTGCTATGCCACCTCTCTTCTGTGTATAAACTATGCTTGGGGTGGGGGTGCTGGAGAGAAGGCTTAGCTGTTAATATGCTTGCCTAAAAAGCTAAGGACCAAGGTTTGATTCCCCAGTACCCACATAAAGCCAGAAGCCCAAGGTGGCACGTGTGTCTTGAGTTTGTAGTGACTAGGTACCCTGGTGTACCCACTCTGTCTCTCCCTCCCTCCCTTTATCCTATCTGCTTCTTTCTCTCTCTCAAATCAATAAATAAAAATATGATTGGAAACTTTGAGAGGTTTCTTATAGGGAAATGCTAGGAAAATATTACCAAAGCAAAGGGCAAATAAAACACATTTTTATTTATTTGAGAAAGAAAGAATGAGTGTGCCAGGGCCTCCAGCCACTGCAAATGAACTCCACATACATGCACCACCTTGTGCATCTGGCTTTACAAGGGTAGTGGGGAATCAAACCTGGGTCCTTTTGGCTTTGCAGGCAAGCACATTAACCACTATGCCATCTCTCCAGCCCCTCAGAAGAGTTATGAACCCTTCTCTGGTTTGGTTTCTAGACCTGTGAAAGGAGGATAATAATGGCACCTACCTTATAGGCTATCATGAGAGTGAATTGAGATGATACATGCAAGGTTTTTAGATGATTGGCACCTCATACACTCCATAAAGGTAACCTGTTATATTGGAAATTGGTCAGTGGGGCATAATAAAAATAATATATAGAAGACTTAAAGCTGAAAGACCCAGGGTTGGAGATAGAGCTTGATGGTAGATGTTTGTTTAGTATGCACAAGACCCAAGCATCAAGGCCCAGTACCTAGAAGAAAGAAGAAAGAGAGAGAGAGAGAGAGAGGAAGGGACGAAGGGATGAAGGGAGGAAGAAAAACTGATTCAAATCAGTGTCCCCTTTCTGCTAGTTCTCTGGGGGAGCTGATGTATGTGTGGCACTTACATCAAGGGAAAGCAGTAAGGCATGCCAAGCTTTCTCATGTGACTCCGTGTGCCTCCTGTGCATGGTGCAGACTCATCTCAGGAGTCACTCACCACAGGTTACCAGAGGCCGGACAGTTGCTGAGGCTGCCAAGCTGTCAAGTTTAAAGGACTGGCTTGGTCTGTAGCAGTGAAAAGGAATGGGTGGGGTTAGCACGACTGAGTATCTGGGAAGAGAAGTGAGGACCCCCCCCCCGTGGGTCACTGCTCCGTGGTGTATGCGGACCCTCCCTTCCAACACCACCGGGAAGAGCCCAGCCTGACTCTGAGGCCAGTCAGCTTTTGGTTGTCTCTTCTTTCCTTTTGCTTTATAATTTCATAGCTGATGTATGCTTATTGAAAACAAACTGAAATGGTATACTAATATAGAGAAAGAAAGGCCCTTCCTTATCTGTCACATTTCCTCAAATAAAAATAAGCAGAGGGGGCTGGAGAGATGGCTTCATGGTTAAAGCATTTGCCTGCAAAGCCAAAGGAATAAGGTTCAATTCCCCAGGACCCACATAAGCCAGATGCACAAGGCCCTGGTGCACACAGCCCCCCACTCTCTCTCCCTCTTTCACTCTCAAATAAAGAAAAATAAAATATAAAACACATAAACATAGAGCTGGAGAGATTGCTTAGTGGTTAAGGCACTTGCCTGAGAAGCCTAAGGACCCAGGTTTGACTCCCCAGAACCCTTGTAAGCCAGATGCACAAAATGATGCATATACACAGGTGGTGCATGCATGCAAGGTGGCACATGCATCTGGAGTTTGTAGTGCCTAAGTCCTCACATGCCAATTCTCTCTCTCTCATTCATTTCTCTCTCTCTCTCTCTAAAAAAAAATAATAAACATAAACCCAGCTAGCAATTTGGAGAATTCCCTCTCATTCCCAGCTTCTGTATACCACCACATAAACACACACAGAGAGAGTTCTCTTCTTACACAAAAAGGTGGAGGGAGGGACACTACTACTTAGTTTTTATCCCTTGTTGATTATACTAAATGAATTATAATGAATGAATTGTATAATGAACAGAAACATGTAACTCATTTTTCCAAACTGCTCTTCTCCATTGCATAAGCGTCCAGTTCTTGTTCAGTCATTGCCCATGAGTCATTTGGGGTGTTGTTGTTATTATCTGGTTTTTAATCTTCATTACATTCCATGTTCCTGTGAAAAATCTTTGTCCAAGCATTTCTGCAAGAATGATTCCTTAGAAATGCAAACAGTGAGTCACAATATTTATGTGGGGATTTTTTTTTAATTAATGGACTTTATACACTGAGAAAAACCATTTCCCAAGCTTTTGTTAGGGTTGCTGTGCTGTCAAAAGGGAAAGGATGGCTGATTAAAAATTTTTGCTCTTCAAGGGCTGGAGAGATGGCTTATAAGTTAAGGCACTTGCCTACGAAGCCAAAGGACTCACGTTCGACTCTCTAGGTCCCACGTAAACCAGATGCACAAAGTGATGCAAGTGCACAAGGTCACACATGTGCACAAGCGGGTACATGCATCTGGAGTTTGATCGCAGTGGCTGGAGGCCCTGCTGTATCAATTATCTCTCTCTCTCTCTCTCATCTCTCACTCTCACTCTTGCATAAAAAATTTTGCTTTTTTTAAAAAAAGGCATTGATGGATACTTCCTTGTCTGAAAAAATACCTTTTTTTTTAGAGAGAGAGACAGAGAGAGAATTGGTGCATCAGGGCCTCGGCCACTGCGATCCAACTCCAGATGTTTGTGCCGCCTCATGTGCTGTGCACCCTTGTACTTGTGCCACCTTTGGTGTCTGCCTTGCAAAGGATCTAGAAAGAGATGGAACATGGGTCTTTAGGCTTCGTAGGCAAGCATCTTAACCACTAAGCCATCTCTCCAGCCTGAAAAAAATATATCTTTTTAAAGGGCTGGGGAAATGGCTCACTGGTTAAAGGTGCTTGCTTGCAAAATCTGATGGCTGGGTTCAATTCCCCAGTACCCACATAAAACCAGATACTCAAAGCAGCACATGCATCTGGAGTTTGTTTGCAGTGGCAAGAGGACTTGGTGTGCCCATTCTCTCTCCCTCTCTCTCTCTCTCTCTCTCTCTCCCTCTCTAGTAAATAAATATTTAAAATATCTTTCTATTGGGCTAGAGAGATGAGTTAGCAGTTAAGGCTGTGAAGCCTAAGTAAGGACCCAGGTTCTATTATCCAGGTCCCACGTAAGCCAGATGCACATGGTGGCACATGCATCTGGAGTTCATTTGCAGTGGCTAGAGGCCTTGGTGTGCCCATTCTCTCCCCGCTCCCTTTCTCTCTAATGAATAAATAAAAATAAAATATTTTTAAATCTTTTTATTATATTAAATAATTTTAACTCATGCCTTGGAGAGTACAGTATGAATATCACTTTAGGCAAACATTTTGTAAATTAAATCCCAGAAGATCAGTGCCATGATTTGAATGTGCAACATCGCCCCACATGACTCATATTTTGACGCCTAGACCCCGGTTGGTGGCCCTGTTTTGTGGGAATTGGAGCCTCCCTGCAGGAAATCCTCACTGGAAGGTGCTCATCTGAATGTTGTTCTGTGGCCCCAGTCTCCTACCTTGCTCTGTTTTCCGGCTGCCATGAAGTGAAATGTATTCTTCCACCATGCCCACCCCAAAATCAGATGGACTGAGCTCTCTGAAACTTCAATAAAATCTCTACTCTGAAGCTGGACATGGTAGCACACGCCTTTAATCCCAGCACTTGGGAGGCAGAGGTAGGAGGATCGCCATGAGTGCAAGCCACCCTGAGACTACATAGTTTATTTCAGGTCAGCCTGGGCTGGAGTGAGACCCTATCTTGAAAAACCAAAGGAGAAAATCTCTACTCTGTTAACTTGAGTATTTCATCATACAAAATAACTAATACAATGGGTCAAAGAAAGACAGGATGTATTATTCCAAATTGTGCTGTTCAGTATCGGAGTGTCCAGATCGCAACACTGTCAGCATCCTATTTTCCTGTAGTCCAAGTCCTAAATGATATTGCATCAAAATCTCTGGAGATTCCTGGATGAATCTCATGGACAATGAGGCCAAGAACCACAACTATAGCACTTTCTAATTTTGCAATTTCTGAAATGTTAACAAAAATTTATGCAATTGTTCAGTGGCACTGCACTCATAAAACAACATTAAAGGGCAGTTAGAAAGGTATCATGAGGCTGGGAAATGGCTTAGCGGTTAAGGCACTTGCCTGCAAAGCCTAAGGACCCTGGCTTGATTCCCCAGGACCCAAGTAAGCCAGAGATGCACAAGGTAGCGCATGCGTCTGGAGTTCGTTTGCCGTGGCTAGAGGTCCTGGCATGGCCATTATCTCTTCTATCTGCCTCTTTCCCTCTCTCTCTCTCTCTCAAACAAAATATTTAAAAAAAAATTTTAAAGTAGTATGTTCTGAAGTGGGTAGAATTTACTAAAATGTCAAATTTATTATTTCATTTTCTTGAATGAATCATCATATAAAAAGTAGTTATAGCTCGAATAAAGAATTCACAGTGGCTGGGTGTGGTGGCGCATGCCTTTAATCCCAGCACTCGGGAGGCCGAGGTAGGAGGATTGCCATGAGTTCGAGGCCACACTGAGACTACATAGTGAGTTCCAGGTCAGCGTGAGCTAGTGAGACCCTACCTCCCAAAACCAAAAAAGAAAAAAAAAAAGAATTTACAGCAAGGGGAGCTAGAGAGATGGCTTAGCGGTTGAGGCACTTGCCTGCAAAGCTGAAGGACTCAGGTTCAATTCCCCAGGTCCCATGAAAGCCAGACGCACAAGGGGTAGCACATGTCTAGAGTTTGTTTACAGTGGCTGGATGCCCTGGTGCACCCATTCTCTCTCTCTCCCTCTCTACCTGCCTATTTCTCTCTCTCTCTTTCTCTCCCCCTCTCTCAAATAAATAAATATATAAATAAAATATATTTTAAAAAAAGAATTTACAACAAGCAGATATATAGACTCAGAGGACCAAAACAATAGAATAAAGTAGAATACAGAAGGAAAAACAGACAGATACAGATGGAACCAGGCAGAGTTAATGCACATGATTTGAGTCAAATCAAAGTTTTGGAAGTCCAAAGTCCTGGGGAAATTTTTAGCAATTTGAAATCTTGCCTAGCTACAACTTTTAAGACTTGATAGGTACTGGCCAAAAAGAATCAGATAACAGAATGCAGTAAAAATTGTTACAACAATAAAGAAACCATATCATAAGAGATGAGAAATGTAATAAGCAATAACCAGCATAGTGGCATGTCAGGCCAGCAGACAATGGCCAGCATATTCATGTCAAAGACAGTGTCAAGGGCTGACCGGCACATGTGGAACAGGAACTTGGGAAAGACAATTACAGGATCCAAACCCACATCCTCTTCTGTATGAGGTGTGGTTCGGGTAGGTATCTCTCACCTGTCTCTGCCACTGGCATCTTTGTGTCAGATGAAAATTCATCTATTTGAAAACCACTAAGAAGGACTGGAGAGATGGCTCAGCAGTTAAGGCACTTGCCTATAAAGCCTAATGACCGGAGTTTGATTCCCTAGGACCCACGTAAAGCCAGATGCACAAAGTGGCACATGTGTCTGGAGTTCATCTGCAGCAGCTAGAGGCCCTGATGCACCCATTCTCTTTCCCTTTCTCTCTGTCTCTCTCTTTTCCAGGTTTGGTGGTGCACACCTTTAATCCCAGCACTCAGGAGGCAGAGGTAGGAGGATCCCAGTGAGTTTGGGGCTAGCCTGAGATTACATAGTAAATTCCAGGTCAGCCTGGGCTAGAGCAAGACCCAGCCTCAAAAAAAAAAAAAAAAAATACTAAGGAAACGTTATGGCACCGGATGCAAGTGTGATTAAGTTCCATTATGTCAGACAGTTAATGAATATTGTCTTCTCGAAGCCATTGTGATTACAGCCTTCTACTCCCTATCTAGTGATTCTGGGGTGATTTAACATTTAGAATTCTGCTCTCTAATTTTCTTATTGTGCTATGTTCCGTGCTTGTATCCTTTTGTGTATGATTATGCAGCTTAGAAAACTGATTTAGTAATAATTCAGACATGGAGTCGGCTCCATGTGAAGAGTGAAATGATACCCAGAATACTAAAAGTAGAAAATAATAAAATAATAAAATAAAATAAAATAAAATAAAATAAAATAAAATAAAATAAAAAAATAAAATAAAATAAAAACAGGTGATAACCCAGTTGGTTTCAACATTCCAGATGTAGTGTGACGACCAGTCTTCAGGGCTTGCAAGAAGATCCTGGCTCAAAGATCTACCTCCTTTCAGTTCCACTCCCTTGGGGATCAAGCTTCCAGCTCCTGAACCCTTAAGGACCAAACTATGTCCAAACCACAGCACTAACACGTCACCGGCTTTAGGCGTGAGGGCCCTATGACCACGTGGTTATTGCCACACGTTGTTTAGACTACTAAACCATGTGGATAATTGATCTTGATTAAGTTTCCTAAATAACTCCTCCAATTAACTAACCACAGGCTGATGTGTTTGTTTACAAACATTGATATATGGATTGAATTTCCAATCAGAATCCCTCCGTCTTCTCAGCATTGCCATACCAGCCTTGTGTGTTGGCCACCTTTCCAGGTAAAGCGCCACTGATTAAAATGGTGGTTTGAGGGGCTGGAGAGATGGCTCAGTGATTCAGGCACTTGCCTGTGAAGACTAAGGACCCAGGTTCAATTCCCCAGGACCCACGTATGCCAGATGTACAAGGTGATGCATGTGTTTGGAGTTCATTTGCAGTGGCTAGAAGCCCTGGTGCACCCATCCTCTGTCTGTCTATCTATCTATCTATCTATCTATCTATCTATCTATCTATCTATCTATCTATCTGCCTCTTTCTCTCTCACTCATAAATAAATAAATAAATAAAAGAAATGTGTAATTTTTTTAAAAATGGTGGTTTGAGTGAAATGTCACCAGTAGCCTCATGTGTTTTGAATGCTTGGTCCCCAACTGACGGCAACTTGGGTAGCGGACCCTTGCTGAAGGAGGTGGTTGCCAGGGGCAAGCTTTGGCATGTTATAGCCCAGCTTCTCCCTTGTCAGAGCTCAGCTCATTCTTCCTGTTTTCTGCCAGCTGCTGTGGTAAGACGTGATGCCCAGGTTCTATCATCCTTTCTCTGCCATGAACAAGTTTTCCCTAAAAGTTTAAGCCAAAATAACCCCTTACCTGCCATCAGCTGCTTTCAGTCAGGTATTTTGTCCTAGTAATGCAAGGGTAACCACACAACTAAATACAAACTTTTCTGGTGCTCAGGTCAGATTCTCACCCAGATTTTGTAAATTGGAAATGGTCAGTAGATCTGGGGAAAGAATGGGGGGAAAACAGACCCTAAAGAATCACATTTTGCTTGGCATTGTGGCGCATGCCTTTAATCCCAGCACTCAGGAGGCAGAGAGTCAGTGTGAGTTCTAAGCCACCCTGGGACCACAGAGTGAGTTCCAGATCAGCTTGGGCTAGAGTGAGACCCTAACTCAAAAAATAAAAATATTTTTTAAAACTTGTTAAAGCACATTTTGGGCTGGAGAGACGGCTTAGCAGTTAAGGTGCTTGCCTGCAAAGCCAAAGGACTCAGATTCAATTCCCCAGGACTACATAATCCAGATGTACAAGGTGGCGCATGCATCTGGAGTTTGTTTGCAGTGACTAGAGGCCCTGGCGGGCCCTCTCTCTCTCTCTCTCTCTCAAATAAATAAACTGAATTACATTTTTAAAAATCACATTTTGCCTATCTCCCTTTCATTTCAAATACATTTGTAAAGATCATTTGCCTGTCTGAATGGGGAGAAAGAAAACAGCCATATGTCACCAGGCTGGAGCAATTAAAGGCAATGCAGAGGTGACCTGCCCAGGTGGATCTGGGTGAGGATGCGGCCTGCACATTACATACTTACTCTCTCACTGTGTGATTGCTGCCTTTGCAAGATCCTTTTGATTTAGGAATGGGGTGCCACATGTTGATCCCTGCTGCATTCTGACCATAGTCAGCCAGTTTTTAACAGAGAAAAATACTAGAAAGACTAACAATTATTTCAGGCTTTTCCTCTAAATAAACATTCTCGCCACCACCACCCCAACCCCCACATTATCAAACGCTATGGTACTTTAAACTTCTCCCATCATTAAGCCTTCTGAGTGAAACACTGAACTGATTAATGTGGCATTTTTCCCTAAACTGTTTCAGGAAATGTTGCACCTTACCGGTGGGATGCTTTTGAATAATGTAATCTCCTTAGTATAATTAAAACTAGGTTCTGAAAGTTAGTACCTTTTCTCCCTGGAGGCACTCATCAAAATGTCAAGCGTTCCTTCTAGTAGAACTGCAATGCCATAGTACAAACAAATATATTACCCGCTGCTCCTCACTGGCAAGAGGCCCTGGAATTTTTTTGTCACTTCATTTTGAACCTGAGCAAGCAGCCCAAGAAATATGGTCACCAAAAGTCATTGAAACCCCCACCCACTGAGCCGTGTTCTGCGCCAGCTGCCTGACTTGTGTTAACTAGTGATTCTTTTGACTATTTGTCTTCAACGGATGAACTTTTTGTTGCTATGTTGTTACGGATGCATAGAAAACAGTGTGCATGTAAAAGCCATTTGCTTTTCCTATGGATTTTGCTTGATTTAAAATGTGGGAGGGGGTATTGATGATGCAATCCCCTCCTCTGGCTGAGAAATGTTTTGAGTTCCTTGCAAGCCTGAGTGGCTTTCGTTGACCAGGTTTTCGAAATCTACCTGGTACAGAGTAAACAATAAATGAATAATCAACATTATTGTCAAAGTTTGCAAGGTTGTCCCCTCCAGGAACAGAAGAAGGTCTAGCCTTGGACCTGTCTCTGGGGCCCAGATCTGAGGGGCCCTGGAGGAGCAAAGTAGGTGAGCCATTCCCCAAGAAAACAAGGAGATAATAAGAAAAATAGTGGCCCTTTTTAGATTAAATATTCAATCAAAGGCCAGTTTATTCTGCAGGCTTAGTATACTGCTTTTGGAGGAGCTATTAGAGAGAACCTGTTAACTCTCCAAAGTCTTGGCTTCCTTCCTCTAGAAAAACAAATCCAAGAGCTGTCATAGATTTTCAAAGCACAGGCCCTCATTTTTTTTCTGATGATATCTACTCCACCAATCTTCTTCCCCGAGGTCAGTCATACAGAGTCTCCCCTAGAGCCTACACCTGGCTCAGAGGAGCCCTATCACCATCTAAGGGGACCCTGCCAGTCTCCATCTGGGAAGGAGGTGGGAGGAAGTGCTAAGGACAGCACAGACACTTGGAGACAGAAGGAGCCCAGCAGGGCTTTGAAAGAGAAATATTCAGTGCGGGAACATGCTTCTTACCAAAGAATGTTTTCATTCTCTAAAAAAACATGTTTCTTTCCAGTCTGAAGGCCAGGCTGGCTGCCACTCTCTGTGTCTGCCAACTAGTCATTAGCAAACAAAGAGAGAGTGGCAGAGCAGCCACACAATAGGAAGGAAACAGGCATGCATGCCACAAAGTAACGCTGAGTGAGTACCAGTGAGGACAAAGTACCCAAGTACCGCTGGACTGAAGAGAAAGGTGAAGTCAAGCCCAGATGGTAAACACAGTCTTGGCCACATGTCTGAGCAGGGTCCACCCAGGGGTGTGTGTGCCCAAAGTCACGTGCAGCTAGAGCAATGGTTGGAATAGGATAGTCCCTAGACATAGCCAATGAAGGAAATGCTTGGAGTAAGCCGTCCAAGAAAGTTGCTTCTTCCTGAACAGCCAAGTTCAAGCTCTGTAGATAAGACACTCTCTTTAACAGAAGAACCCAAAGTTAGGAATGTGGCCAAAAGGATGCAGGAATCACTCATACTGTCCAAGGGCGGTGTCTATGATAAGGGGTGGGCTGCTCGTGTAACCAAAGGGATGCAGGAATCACTCATACTGTCCAAGGGCGGTGTCTATGATAAGTGTCTATGATAATACTGGGGTAAGGGCTGGGCTGCTCGTGTGCAGGAACCAAAACTGTGCAAGAATAGCTCATACTGCTCCAAAGGGATGCAGGAATCGCTCATACTGTCCAAGGGCGGTGTCTATGATAAGGGGTGGGCTGCTCGTGTAACCAAAGGGATGCAGGAATCGCTCATACTGTCCAAGGGCGGTGTCTACGATAAGGGGTGGGCTGCTCGTGTAACCAAAGGGATGCAGGAATAGCTCATACTGTCCAAGGGCGGTGTCTATGTGTCTGTAACCAAAGGATGCAGGAATCGCTCATACTGTCAAGATGCTGTCTATGATGATAAGGTGGGCTGCTGCTCGTGTAACCAAAGGGATGCAGGAATCGCTCATACTGTCCAAGGGCAGTGTCTATGATAAGGGGTGGGCTGCTCGTGTAACCAAAGGGATGCAGGAATAGCTCATACTGTCCAAGGGCGGTGTCTACGATAAGGAATGGGCTGCTCATGTAACCAAAGGGATGCAAGGAATCGCTCATACTGTCCAAGGGCAGTGTCTACAATAAGGGGTGGGCTGCTCGTGTATGTGGAGCCAGGAGAGTAAACCACAGTTAAAACCCCGGCAGCTGCTCTCACTGTCTGTTTAGCACAGCCACCAGTGCCATGCGGCCTTTCTATCGGCCTGCTCGCTTATACTTGCTGCCTGTTATCCCAGTTCTGGTTTTTTTTTTTTCTATTTTTAAAATTTTATTTATTTTTGGAGAGAGAGAGAGACAGAGAGGGAGAGGGAGACAGATAGAGATAGGGCACACCAGCAGCCTCTCAGCTGCTGTGAACAAAATCCAGATGCGTGCGCCCCCTTGTGGGCAAGTGCAGCATTGCGCCCTTGTGTCATTTTTGCATCTGGCTAAACGTGGGACCTGGAGATTGGAACCCGGTTCTTAGGCTTAGCAGGCAGGCGCCTTAACCACTAAGCCATCTCTCTAGCCCTCTATTTTTTTATTATGAACTTTACTGTAAGAACAAATCACTGGTTGGTCCCATTCCCCTCATTTTATCTATATATTTGAGACAGATAGATGATAGATAGATAGATAGATAATAGATAAATGGATATAGATGATATACAGAGATGATGATGATAGATAGATGATAAATAGGTGATAGATGATAGATAGATAGATAGATAGATAGATATAGATAGATAGATAGATAGAGGATAGATGATAGATAGATAGAAGATAGATGATAGATGGAGATAGATAGTTAGATAGATAGATAGATAGATAGATAGATAGATAGATGATAGATAGATAGATGATAGACAGATAGATGGATGTAGATGATACACAGAGATGATGATAGATAGATAGACAGATAGACAAATGGATAGAGAGTCTTCCCCAACCCTATTCCATGGGAGCCCCTCCTCAGTGGGGTTATTGGTATTGACTGTGGGGTCACAAATGCATCAGTCTCTGGGAATGGGGGAAGGGATAAAGCCTCAGGATACTCCTTCCCACCCTGTGGCTCTTACAGTCTTTTTGGCCCCTTCTTCTACAATAGTCTCTGAGCCTTTGTGGGTATGTTTTAAGTCCACTTCAGTGCTGAGCTCTCTGCACCCTCTGGATTTCTGCTTTGATGATATTTGAGTGTCCTCAGTGTCTATTGCCATCTCCCTGGAGCAGGTTGTCAGGACAGCAGTGAGAGCAGCACTCATGTTTAAATCACCACGCCCTTTCTGGTCTTCTGGGTCTTGGCAGATGTGCTAGAGAGGGGCTCATCTTATGCTAGTCAATCAGCTAATTTTTCTTATACTGATGGATCTTGGTTTTCCCAGGCTTTTGCTACCATCCATTAAAAAAAAAAAAAATGATTCTCCAACTAAGAGTGAGAGCAGCATGGATTAAAGGGGGTATGCATAGTTAAGTAAGAAACATTTCGATGGATGATGGATGTAGCCATTCTTCTTGGCCAAAGACTAGTGGGAGCTTCTCTCTGGAATTTATGACATCATATCCATAAGATTCTAACTTGGTTCTCAGTATCAGGTATGAGTTCTCTCTCACTGAGCAGGCCTCATATCCAATCAGAGAACCATTGATTCCCATATTCCCTGTCAATACTCCTTAGTGTGTGAATGGCCAAACATGGTAGCCACAGACCCAGAATTTAATTATCCTTTGTTCAGATGACCCACAAAATTAAATCATCCATTCATTCCCTCTCAAAACTTCCAGAACAGCAAAGCATGGTGATGCACGTCTTTAATCCCAGTACTCTCGGGAGCAGAGGTAGGAGGATCGCTGTGAGTTAGAGGCACTACATAGTGAATTCCAGGTCATTCTGGGCTAGAGCAAGACCCTACCAAAAAAAAAAAAAAAAAAAAAAAAAAAAACACTTCCAGAACAGACCATCTGCTTCACCTTTCTTGTGTTCTTGTGTTCACATTTTTAGAAGTATTCTCATTTATTTATTTATTTATGTGAGAGCACACACAAGAGAGAGAGAATGGGCACACCAGGGCCTCTAGCCATTGCAAACAAACTCCAGATGCATGCACCACCTTGTGCATCTGGCTTACATGGGATCTGGAGAATCGAACCTGTATCCTTAGGCTTCACAGGCAAGTGCCTTAACCACTAAGCCATCTCTCCAGCCCCTGTCTTGTGTTCACATTTGCTAAGCAGCCATGATAAGCAGATAGTCATGTGCCATAGCATGGCTCTCGGCATTCAGCCCTATGCACGGGAACACAGTCCTTAAGAAGAGGGTGATGAACTGGGGAGAAGATCCAAGAATAAACCCACATTTCTACTGACCCAATAGCTTGAAGAGCAGCTGAATAAGATGACCAAAAAAAAAGTCCTTCTTTATAAAAGGTTTTATTGGAAAATTTCCTGTTTCTAAAAACTTTTAAAGGGAGGCAAAGGTACCAAACTGTATCCTACCGTACAGTAGAAAAATAACAAACTTAGGAGCGCAAAGATTTGAGGGCTGTTCCTAGTTCCTATAATCTCTGCCTATGTGAGCAAATGTTGTAACATTTTAGCATAATTTCCTCATCTATCAACAGGAAATCACAGGGCTGCACTATCTATGTCAAAGGGCTACGTAGAGAGTCAGACTGCTGTGAGTGCAGAGTGAGGACTGAGCAGAGTTTGTCTTCCAATGTCATCTAGAGACTGGGCTACATGACTGTGGATTCAGGAAGAACAAATGATGGAGTTGCTTGGGACTTGGAAGGACAGAGCTCTATGTTCTTAGCCTTAAAAAAATAAGGCAGGGGCTGGGAGATGACACTTGCCTGCAAAGAAGCCAAACAACCCAGGTTTGATTCCTCAATACCCACGTAATGCCAGATGCATAAAATGGTGCGTGCAGCTGGAGTTCATTTGCAATGGCTAGAGGCTCTGGCGCACCCATTCTCTCTCTCCTTGCAAATAAATAAATAAAAATATTTTTAGAAAAATAGTAACATATGTATAACTAATTAAAAAATAAAATAAAAGTAAAAATAGTAAGGCAGAGCTGGAGATATGACTTTGTGGCTAAGCACTTGCCTATGAAGCCTAAGGACCCTGGTTCAAGGCTCAATTCCCCAGTACCCACATAAGCCAGATGCACATGGTGGCACATGTATCTGGAGTTCGTTTGCAGTGGCTAGAGGCCCTGGAGAGCCCATTCTCTTTCTCTCTCTCTCTCTTTCTTTCTCTGTCTCTAATAAGTAAATAAATAAAAATGTTTAAAAACTTAAAAAAATAGTAAGGCAAAACTTGAACGGTTGCTGAAGAGGTACTTGCAGTGTGTAATAAAAAATACCTCAAGGGCTGGAGAGATGGCTTAGCAGTTAAGGCGCTTGCCTCCTAAGCCTAAAAACCCTGGTTCCATTCTCCAGGTCCCACGTTTAGCCAGATGCAAAGTGATGCAAGGGCGCAAGGGCGCAATGCCACACTTGGCCACAAGGGGGCGCATGCATCTGGATTCGTTCGCAGCAGCTGAGAGGCTGCTAGCGCGCCCATTCTCTATCTGTCTCCCTCTCTCTCTGTCTCTCTCTGTGTCTCTCTCCAAAAAAAAAAAAAAAAAAAAAAACCTCAAAAAATATATATAATAATGCTGAGCCAGGTATGATGGCACACACCTTCAATCTTGGCACTCGGGAAGTGGAGGTAGGCAGATTACCTGTGAGTTCAAGGCCACCCTGAGACTACATAGTGAATTCCAGGTTAGCCTGGACTAGAGCAAGACCCTATCTTGAAAAAAAAAGAAAAGAAAAGAAAAGAAGAGAAAAGAAAAACGATGCTGAGAACAATCTCAGTAGGTGAGAGAGGGATGTTCCCACTGCAGCCCACCGGGTGCGAAATGTGACAGAGTTGGGGTTCGGTGCTGTGACCCTTTGTTCATCAAAGTGACTCCGTGGGGCCAGAGTGCTACTGTACACGAGTGAGTCAAGGCTGACTATTTCTACCTAAGCTGTGGCGGGGCAGGGGTGTCATGTGTCATGTGCCAGTCCCTATGGATTCAGCTGGTTTGACGGGCTCAATGTCCCTTCCCTCCACTCACCTTCAACTTCCTCAAAACCTGCTGAAAGATGACAGTCCCTCAGCAAGGGGACCATTCTCCTGGCCAAGTGTATCTTCCCAAGTTTGCTGTGAAGATCTAATAAGATAATGGACATAAAACTGCTTCGAAAACCACGTGAAGTGCTAAACAAGTGTAAGCTCCTCTAATTATTATGATTAACAATGTCATAAAGGGGGAACCATTAAATCAGTCCCATAAATTGGCATGTGTACTTAGCACCTAAAAGTAATCAAGCAGAGAGCCTAAAAGCAATTTCACAATCTTCTCTTTTCCAGCTCCTTTTCATTAAGCTTGTGCGGGTTTGTGCATCTATAAAACTGGAAGATATATTTGGCTCCAGGCTTCCTCCGCTTAATGGAGACATGCCTCCATTGATGACTCCTTATCTGGAATCCTAAAAAAAAGACAAGCACGTGTCCACCTCTGGGGACACACACCACGCTACACTAGCAATTATTCCAGAGACATGTCAAGTCCGGGCTGGCTGCTGGCTTCTTTGACATTCCTTGCTTCGGGATGGAATACGCAAACGCTGAAGAGGTGAGAGATCAGAAGAGCTAGGAAGAGAGAGAAACACAGAAGAGGATTCCAAAAGAGGCGCTGGCTGCTCTGTTCTTAGTGGGCCAGCTTGCCCACGCAACAGAGGTCAAAGAATGGGTTATTCCTGTAGCCCAGTGTTCATAGAACCCTCAAAGTCCAATTATCTCTGAAATAGAAGCATGCTTAGGTAGCAATCAGTACCTAGAGATCAAAGATAGACAGTCTTTATTTATTAGCAGTAAACAGACTGCAGTCCAAGTTAGAGGTCTGTGGTGAAGGGCAGGGGGTCTTCCCAGCAATTCATGTGAGGCGACTGTGGAACCTGGAAAAGCCTGTTTAAATGTACATAGTAAGGCCGAGCCGTTAACTAGCCACAAAGCTATAATTCATGAGATAAAAAATAGAAGCAAAAGGAGGAAGGCATCTGTGTTACTGAATATGAAAAGGATTTGACATCTAGAAGAGGGAAGGTGATTAGCTAGCGTTCAGGGAAAAGAAAATGTCTGCCAGTTCCTAAGGGTATGTCTGCAAACTCGAAGCTCAGGGGACCTTTCCCTTCTGATGCTGTGTTTGTAATTAGGGTATGCTGATCAATGCAATGGAGTTTGTGTTTATCTGCAATTCCTAACAGGCCGCTGGATTAGTTATGTTCTCATCGCTGTGACAGATACCTGGCAGAGACAACTCAAGGGAGGAGCGGTTAATTGGGAGATCATGGTTATGCGGATACAGTCCGTCTTGGCAGGAAGGACGGGGGTGGCTGGCAGCTGCATCTGTGATAGCAAGATCTTCAGGCCAGTTAGGTGAGAAACAAATAACTCCACCGCAGCCCAAGGTAGGCCCAGCCCCAGTAGCCAACATCTACAGGCGAGGCCCTATATCTCAGAGGTTCCACAACCTCCCCAAACAGTGCCACCAGGTAGGGACCAAGCATTCAAACACGTGAGCCTGGAGTGAGGGCATTTTATATCTAAGTGATAACTGGACAGCTTTCTTTTGTCTTTTCTTTGTTGTTTTGTTGTTGTTTTCGAGGTAGGGTCTCACTCTAGCCCAGGCTGACGTGGAATTCACTATGTAGTCTCAAGATGGCCTTGAACTCATGGTAATCTTCCTACCTCTGCCTCCCGAGTGCTGGGATGAAAGGCATGCACCACCATGCCCGGCTTTTTATTTTTTAAAAAAATATGTTATTTTTAATTTATTTGAGAGAGAAAGAGGCAGAGAGGGGGAAAAATATGTTATTTTTAATTTATTTGAGAGAGAAAGAGGCAGAGAGGGGGAGAGAGAGAATGGGTGCTGCAGAGCATCCAACCACTGTAAATGAACTCCAGACACATGTGCCACCTTGTGCATCGGGTTTCATGTGGGTCTTGTGAAAATGAACCTGAGTCCTTTGGCTCTGCAGATAAGCACCTTAACTGATGAGCCATCTCTCCAGCCCATAACTAGACAGCCTTCTATTCAAACTCACTAGGTTGACAATAGTGGCCATTTTAGACTTTATGACAAAAAAAAAAAAAAAAAAAAAAGAAACAATTCTCATTAACAGAAACAAGAAAACAGTAAAAGAACAACTTTAACAATTAGCTTATAAAAAGAATAGAAGCTCAGGGGCTGGGAAAATGGCTCAACCATTAAAGGCACTTGCTTGCAAAGCCTGCTGACTGGGGTTCAATTCCCCAGCACACACGTAAAGCCAGACACAAAGTAGAGCATGTGCCTAGTGTTTTGTGTTGCTTTTAATTTTTCTTTTTGCAATGGCAAGAACCTGTCCGG
The DNA here is from genome assembly GCA_036365145.1 of Orientallactaga sibirica. Classification (NCBI taxonomy): domain Eukaryota; kingdom Metazoa; phylum Chordata; class Mammalia; order Rodentia; family Dipodidae; genus Orientallactaga; species Orientallactaga sibirica. The sequence goes on along the minus strand of JAEOAD010000054.1, from coordinate 6,555,389 downwards.
TATGTGTGTGCACACATACGTTCATGTGCAAATAAATAAATAAAAATAAACAAAATAGGGGCTAGGGAGATGGCTTAGCAGTTAAGTGCTTGCCTGTGAAGCCTAAGGACCCCAGTTCAAGACTCAATTCCCCAGTACCTACATAAGCCAGATGCACAAGGTGGCACATATATCTGGAGTTCATTGCAATGGCTGGAGGCCCTGGTGTGCTTGCTCGCTCTCTCTCTCTCTCTCTCTCTCTCTCTCTGCCTCTTTCTCTCTCTGTCACTCTCAAATAAATAAATAAAAATAAACAAAAAATTTTTTAAATAAAAATAAACAAAATGGGGCTGGAGAGATGGCTTAGCGGTTAAACGCTTGCCTATGGAGCCTAAGGACCCCAGTTCGAGGCTTGATTCTCCAGGACCCACGTAAGCCAGATGCACAAGAGGGTGCATGCATCTGGAGTTCGTTTGCAGTGGCTGGGGGCCCTGGCGCACCCATTCTCTCTCTCTCTCTACCTGCCTATTTCTGTATCTCTCTCTCTCAAATAAATAAATAATAAAATATTTTTAAAAAATAAAATAAAATAAACAAAATAACTCATGTAAGATGCATTTCAATTGGGCCTTAAAATATTAAGATTACTACTTTTTCTTTATGGTTTCTAAGAATGAAACTCCCCTCACAGGGGCTGTGGGAAAATGATGACTCTTGGAGCTAGAAAGTCTGAGTCAGAGCTTTAGCTGGGTCTGGGCGTGTGATCATGTATTCAAGCCTATGAAGTGGGAGTGACTATATATACCATTATCACTTCAAGGAGTGAATTGTAGAAAAGGAATATGTACATTAAAAAGTATAAAGGGCCAGGCATGGTGGCGCACGCCTTTAATCCCAGCATTCAGGAGGCAATGGTAGGAGGATAGCCATGAGTTCGAGGCCACCCTGAGATTACATAGTGAATTCCAGGTCAGCTTGGGCTAGAGTGAGACCCTACCTTGAAAAACCAAAAAAAACCAAAAAAAAAAAAAAAAAAAAAAGTATTAAGGGCCGGTCATGGTGGGACACACCTTTAATCCCAGCACTCGGGAGGCAGAGGTAGGAGGATCATGGTGAGTTTAAAGCCACCCTGAGACTACATAATGAGTTCCAAGTCAGCCTGGACTAGAATGAAACCCTACCTCCAAAAAAAAAAAAAGTATAAAGGGAGCCAGGTGTGGTGGCACATGCCTTTAATCCCAGCACTCAGGAGGCAGAGGTAGGAAGATCACCATGAGTTCAAGGCCACCCTGAGACTACATAATGAATTCCAGGTCAGCCTGGACCAGAGTGAAACCCTACCTCAAAAAAAAAAGTATAAAGGGAACCAGGCATGGTGGCACACACCTTTAATCCCAGCACTCAGGAGGCAGAGGTAGGAGGATTGCTGTGAGTTTGAGGCCACCCTGAGACTACAGAGTGAATTCCAGGTCAGCCTGGGCCAGAGCGAGACCCCACCTCGAAATAAAACCTTATAGCTTAGAAGGCCATGGGCCTTGGCGGGAAGCTTCCACAGTTCTTTGGAAATGTTATGTCCATCAAAAACCTTCTAAATGAATAGGAATGCTATTTTCACTCTTGGTTGGAGAACCTGCTTTTTATAGATAAAGGCAAATTCCAAGGAGACCCAATACCCATCCAAATGACAAGAGGACTGGAGAGATGGCTTAGTGGTTAAGGTGCTTGCCTGTGAAGCCTAAGGACCCATGTTCGATTCTCCAGGTCCCACGTAAGCCAAACTCACAAGGTGATACAAACACGCAAGGTTGCATATGCATACAAGGTGGCACAAGTGTTTGGAGTTCTCTCTCTCATATGTGGATCCTAACTACCAATGTATAGACTTGTGTGTGAACTGGAACCAAAAATAGGTACCAGAAACCAGTAAGCTGGTAAAGGGCTATAAGGGAGGGAGAAAGGGAAGGACTTAAGTGTATGGTAATACACATATGTAAGTAGAAGAACTGATTACAGGGAGGGGAATGGCCTAAGCGAGGCCATGGGAAGAGAACGCATACAAAAAGGGCAGGGGGAGGGTCAATCTAAATTCAAGATATTGTGAATAAGACTTATGTAAAATTACTTTTTTTGAATAAGGACACATCTAGAAACTATAGACTGTTACTAGAAAATTTTCAGTACCCGGGATGGGATACCTTCCAGTGAGTTGTTGGCCAAGGAGGTCCCGGTAGCCTCCAAAACATTAAAGGCTATTGCCAAAACCCTTGGTTTCCCTTGAGAAACAGATAGTAAGACCCTATTGCTGAAGACATCTCTTGCCTGAGAGGCAAGGTCACTGAGAAAGCAAGCTGGTGCTGAGCAGAAAACCTTCTCCCTGTAGACCAGCCAACTGAAAGCTGGAAAAAGCTGCACTGCCTGCAGCCTTATGGGAGACAGAAGTCATCAGCAGTGAAAACAGTGGACACTGAATATTCAAGTTTAGCCAGACAGGTCCAATGACTGAACGGGTGCAATAGTGGCATGTCTACTCTTGGGGTAACCAACTGCTCCATAATTGGACTGAAGGCCCTCTCAACGGGAGGGAATACATACCTGGTACTGAAAAACCTAAGCAAAAGTCTATGGTAGGTGAGGGCATGAGCCTTAGGGGTATAAGCTCTTGTCTGCTCTTGTCTGACTAAATGTATATATTATTCCCAAAGCACTACTGCCCATATTCAAGCACTACGGTTACTTAATGTTCATATTCACAACATAGTGCTGAGAAGAAGGGACTCTCACACTGAAACACCTTAGACCCTCCTTCAGGGTCTTTTTAGATGGCGATGACCACTGGGATGACCCAAAAGGTAACATAGTGCTGAGAAGAAGGGGAGGGATGGAGGAGTGCCCAGCACTGGAAACACCTCTGTCACACCCTCCAAGGCTCAGGGTCCATTTAGGACATCAACATATACCATTGGGAAGAGGGGTTTTTGTTAGTGTTCTTATCGGGATAGAATGGAAAAAAAAAACCTTTAAATGCCAAAGGAAGGGTACAACTCCTTACAATGCAACTGCCCAGACAGAAATTGGCCTCGACTATCCATGACCTTGCAGTGCCTCAAACAGCAATCTGAGCACTCTGAATGCTGAAGCAGGAAAAAGTTTGAACACCAACGTTGTTTGTTGTCCTCAACACCTGCATGCATACTCCATGACACACAGATATCCCTACACATGCACACACACACACACACACGCATACACACACCCGCACACACCCTCTGGTCAGACACAGCAGTACATACCTATAGTCCCAGCATTTGGGAGGTAAAGGCAAGGAGTTCAAGGTCATCTGCTACGTAGCAAGTTTGAGACCAGTCTGGATGATGTGAGACGCGCTCTCTCAGAAAATAAAACTCAGATATTAAAAATGACTTCTGTGGCTGTGGTGGCTCTGTGGATAAAGCACCCTGACGTGATGTTGCTGAACATTTAATCCCAGCACTGGGGAGGCAGAGGTAGGAGGATCGCCTTGAGTTTGAGGCCACCCTGAGACTACAGAGTGAATTCCAGGTCAGCCTGGACTAGAGTAAGACCCTACCTCAAAAAACCAAAAATAAATAAATAAATAAATAAATAAATAAATAAATAAATAAATAAAAGTCACTTATAATTCAGAAGAGGGAGGGGGAGTGTTAGGCGAAGATAACACAGGAGTGTGAATAGGATAGCAGTGTATTTTATGCATGTATGAAAATTCACAGTGAAGCCCATTAGTATATGCCATTAATATATGCTATAAGTTTAAATTGTTCTTCTGGGTAGTAAGTTAAAGCTAATACTTATTTTCTTCTTTCCGTTTGCTTTTATTTCCCACAATGAACAAGTGGCACATTTACAGAAAGAATATGTACAGTTTGTGTTTAAACTGGAGGAGGACTAGACGCTCCAGGTAAATTAGACCCTCTATTTAACATGGTCATGTGCACCCATCACCCATTCCTTCGACTTCCCTGCGTGCTATGAATTCCCTGAGAAATCTTTCAGATGAGGACACAACATAGGATCGTAGCAGTTTTCTAAAAATCTGTTTCTAGGTAGAGTCTTTGTTAAACCACCAATCAACTGCCTTCCCTTATTCTCCTCCTCCCGCACCAAAAATCAAGAAATGAAAGGTTCCCAGCGACACAGTTTAAGAGTAACAGTTTCCTAACAGAAGGCGGCCTGCTGTTTTCCTCAAGTTCAGCAGTTTGAGTTATGGGCATCCCTAGGATGGTTCTGAAAAGTGATTTTAAAAGCCAGCATTGTTCATGGCTAGCCTTGGGAGATCTGAACGGCTCCTTCAGAGTGGTTCTGGTCTCTGAGGCAAATATATATCTAGGCAGTGCATGGCAAGTATTTGCCAGAGAGAATAGCAATGCCCAGGTACACACATAGTATGTGTTTTGCTGCAAATGTTTTCCCAGTAAACAAGAATAGAGGCATCAAAAAAAAAAAAAAAAGAAACACTAATTTTAAATCAATTACATTCAAACAGAAATGCTTCCTTGGCCTGGAGAGATGGCTTAGTGGTTAAGGCACTTGCCTGTGAAGCCTGAGGACTCATGTTCAACTCTCCAGGTCCCATGTAAGCCAGACACATAGTGAGGCAAGCACACAAGGTCACACATGCACACAAGCAGGTACACACATCTGGAGTTTGATTGCAGTGGCTGGAGGCCCTGGTGTGCCAATTCTCCCCCCCGCCCCCCCCCACTCTCTGTCTCTGTCTGTCTCTCTCTCTCACTCTCTTTCTCTCACAAAAACAACAACAACAAAAGGCAGTCTGTTGGGTTTGCCTCAAAAAAAAAAAAAAAAGAAAGAAAAAGAAAAAAGAGAAATGCTTCCTTTGGGTATAGTTGCCTTTTGGTAAGCACATTAGTTTCGTAGACGTGTTACTTATGAACAAATTGTTTTTGAAAGAAGCATCTGTGACATTGAGAAGTTAAGGTCGCCCTGATCTCTTCTGTGGCTCATTTTAGAACATGAATTATTAAGGGGGATGTAATAGGCCCATGATTATTTGTGCTGACTTAGCCCACCTCTGTGCAAATGCAGTCATTGCTGAACATGGTTGTTCTGTGTGTTTCACTGCTGGGTCACATGACAATCACTAGACGGAAGGAAGTGCATGGAGAGCAGTTACTGGCCAGCACATCAAGGTCCAAGCAGGAGGAAAGACTCTGCTCTGGGTGCTACCCAGAAGAAATCACTGGAAGCCCAATCACATCAAAAGTGTGCCTCTGGGGCTGGCAGATATGGCTCAGTTAGTAAAGTTCTTGCCATGAAAACATGTGGACCTGAGTAAGGATTCCTAGAAGTCAGGTAAAAACAACAACTTAGGGGCTGGAGAGATGGGTTAGCAGTTAAAGCATTTTCCTGTGAAGCCTAAGGACCCAGGTTCGATTCCCTAGTACCCATGTAAGCCAGAAGCACAAGGTAGCACATGTGTCTGAAATTCATTTGCAGTGGCTGGTGGCCCTGCCACACCCATCCCCCCCTTTCTCTCTCTACCTCCTTCTCTCTCTCAAATAAATAAAATAGAATAAAAGTTTTAAGAAATGACAACATAGGGCTGTGTCCCTATAATCTGAGCACTGGGGAGATGAAGACAAGAGGGTCCCTGGAGCTGGATGGCCAGCTAGTCCAGTCAAATTGGCAAGTTCCAGGTTTAGTAAGACTTTGTCTCAAAAAGCAAGGTGGAGTGTGTTAAGGAATATACCCAACATGCACGTGCACACACATGTATGCACACCTGAATGTATACATCTATGTATACACACATGAACACACACACACGCCCCTCCCAAAAAAATAAGCCTCTGACCTTGAGTGGACTCAGTCCCCAGGCCACAAAAAGAAAGAGGCCCTGAGACCTTGCAATCAGGGAGAACGCATCGTTAGCCCACAGAGGAGGCAGACGCTGGCTCACTCACTCACCCACTTCCAAACAAAGAAAAGTCTCCCAGCGGGGACAACCATCACGCAGGATCTTAAACAAACACATCACAATGGCACAAGGATCCCCCCCAACAGCAGCTTACCTGCCAACACAAGAGTCACTGCACACGCAGGATTTGGGTTTCGATTTCCTACCATTGTTTTTGTTATTGTCCAGGGTGAGTTATTGGATGGAAAGCAATTTGGATATTGTCTCCCTCTGTGGGATTCTTCCGCCACAGAGATTGATGAAAAGCAGGGGTTTGGGATGAGAGCGTCTGACACGGCATTTCTCAGAGCAATACAAATGATCAGGCTGCTACTTGGGAAAACAGCAGGCCACAAGAGTGATTGCGCTGACTCTGCTGGGGCAGGGGGAGCGTAAACATTGAGTAAGTTCATGACGTTGGGGATGACTAATGACAGGCTGCAGCAGAAGCTTGTGTCCTCCGAAGGCTTTCTCAGCATTGCCAGAGACCACATGTCTAACGCAGGCCAGGAGCATCAAGGTGGCTGGGCAGTAGTCCCACACACCACTGTTAAGTTTCAAACACATTGTCACAACCCTTGAGCTCACACTATAGACAGGTGGGACAAGTACCCCCCCACATTTAATTGAGAAATAACTAAGCTTCAGAGAGTTTGCCTCAGTTTACCTGGCCAGGAGTATTACATCCAATACACAATCATACTCCCTCATAAATTGGAGGCTGGGAAATTAACATGCTTTAAAAAAAATTTGTTAGTATTTGCAAGCAAGGAGAGAGAGAGAGAATGGGTGTGCAGGTCCTCTTCCCATTGCAAACAAACTAAGATGCATGTGCTGGAGATTTGAACCTGGGCCATCAGGCTTTCAAGCAAGCACCTTAACCACCAAGCCAACTGTCCAATCCCATCCTGTTTTTCTTTTTCTTTTCTTTTTTTTTTTTTTTTTTTTGAATTTTTATATATTTTTTTGGGGGGGCGGTTCAAGGTAGGGTCTCACTCCAGCCCAGGCTGACCTGAAATTCACTACGTAGTCTCAGGGTGGCCTTGAACTCACAGCGATCCTCCTACCTCTGACTCCCGACTGCTGAGATTAAAGGCGTGCGCCACCACGCCCAGCCCCCATCCTGTTTCTTCTTAATCAACTATTTAATGCACATGTTTCATATCTCAGTCTCATTTTCTATGCTATGTGAGATTATTGATCATAGTATAACAAATTCTTATTTTAAAGTAAGGCTTATAGAACTGAAACCCTTCAACATTTTTTTTTACAGCCCTTCAGAGTAAATCAGAGGCGGCAAGAAATCCTTGGTTGTTCTTTAAAGCCCCACATAAATTCACAACAGTCACAAACACCAGCTGAAAGTTGACCCTCAGTTTGCAACCACAGTCTTAATGCAAGAAGCTCTCACTTTATTCTAAGGAAAGAAAATCTCAACTTAATTCTGGTTTTATCTTTATAAATGTTTTTGCAACGTTTATCTACAGAAAACAGTGCTGGCAAGCATTTGTGGGTTGCATCGGTAATACCAGGGATTGGTGGGCACCAGCCAGATTCTTGTGCCGCCCAACAAAGAATCTGAGCACTGTCACTCAGTGGTGGCAGAAGTGGGGCCAGTTTGTTTATTAGCACCGCGCTCTAACTGCAGCAAGTCCCAGACCAGAAATGAACAGAGGACGACCCGAGTGAAAATGAAAAAGGAGAGTCTTTATTCAGCCGACCCACAGCCCCGTCCTACTTTCACAGTGAGATTTTAAAGGCAAAGACCACATTCCTTTACAATGATCTGAAAAACGCCCTGCCGTCCCCTTCACACACACAATTGTCTTCAGCAAGAGCAAGCAGGCATGATTCCAAAAGCAGAATTTTGCAGTCAGCACCGGGTACGAAGCAGATACCAAATATCAGGACATTTTGACCTCTGGGTGAGAGCAAGCACCACATCCTCATCCTTGTAATGAATGCTCCGTGCTCAGATTTAATCTCTTGTGGCTCCTTGAGAATGCCAAGATGGCTGAGTGGCCGAAGATGGCTTCCCTTAGGTCTGCTCACCAGAGGTTGTTTCACAACCAACTGAGCTAACCGGTCAGATAACAGGGCTAGTTTATTAGAGAGAGTGTACTTCGGTTGTAGTTAGCTCCAAGCTGCTTGATGAACATCCCACCAGACAGTTTCAGGGAGGAAAGGGCTTACTGAAGGCTTATAGATCCAAGGAAAGTTCCATCAATGGGTACAAGAAGCTATTGACTTCCACACCTCCAAGCAAAGAGAAACAACTACAGCAAGCAAACACCAGTCCCAGCAAGCACCAACCCCACTGGAGCTCAGACTGCTTTTCACCTTAGGACTAGAATCATATCTGTCCCCACCCCGCCGTGACACCCCCTCTAGCAGGAATCTGCCTGCTAGAGGCTCAAGCTGCAAACTCAATTAAAAAAAAAAAAAAAAAGACAGGGCTAGGGAAATGGCTTAGCGCTTAAGGGGTTTGCCTGCGAAGCCTAAGGACCTCAGTTTGATTACCCAGGAATCACGTAAGCCAGATGCACAAGGGGGCGCATGCATCTGGAGTTCATTTGCAGTGGCTGGAGGCTCTGGCATGCCCATTCGCTCTTTCTCTCTGCCTCTCCCTCTCTCTTTCTCTCTCTCTCTCAAATAAATAAATAAATAAATATCTTTAAAAAAAAACACCTGAGTCTATAGGGCCATACATTCACACAATCATTACTTCTAACAGGGGAAGCAGGCCAGATTATGGGGAATAACTCAGAAGCTCTAATGCACCTTTAAAGGGTGCATTGATGACGTGAGTCATGTATAAAGTGTGGGGTTTGGGGTTCATCTGCGCATGCTCTGCCTGTTGCATGTAATCCTATATGTAGTTACACATGTCTCGTGTATCATTAGCACGTGATTCTCCACCCAGGAGCGTGCACTTCTGTACTGTAATGAGCATTAGGTTACTTTTGAACACTCCGGAGTGCCTCTGTGTGTTCACTATTGCTTCAAGCCAATTGTAGCTGGTCTGAGCCAGTTTCAAGAGCCTTTCCTTTCACCAACATGCGTGTGAGGGAGACAGAGAGTGTGTGCACACCACATGTGAGTACATGTGTTTGTGCCAACTTGCTTTCCTCATATGCTACTCTGAAGTCTTCGCTTTCCTTCCGATCCTCCTGTCTCGTCAGTAATGCTCAAGTCGGCTGTGTACATGATTGAGTTGAATCCCCATCCCACTCTGCAAGTAAAGATGAACACTTTGCTACCCGCCATCGCAGCCCCACTGGGGAGTGAGCCCACGAAGACTCCAAGACGCCAAGGGCTGAGCCTGGGCCACGCATGACGCCTGAATGTGGAAACCTGAGTTAAAATTGAAGGCAAAGCCCACCGCTTGCTGGTGGGAGATCAACAAACTTACAAAACAGGCCAGTTATTTTCCTGCGTCTGTCCGTCCTGCAGGCCTCCTTCTATTCTGCTGTGGGCCCCTAGCTCTGGAGAAGTAAAACTGTGTCCAGACTGCTGACTTCCTTATTCCTGCAAGAGCAGAGGGAGGAGCAGGGGAGGGCCTCTTCTGTCTTCTCTTGGCAATGTCCTTGCAGGTGGCCACCTCCCTTCTGGAACCGTTCATTCCAGCCTAGCAGCCAGCGGTACTCCTGGCCCTGGACAACTGAATTCTGCCTTCTTGTGCTCACCCCATGCCTAGAAATGAACCTATTCTGAAGTGATGAATGTGCGGTACGGCCTCTTCTCTTTAACTGCTCTTCCAGCACCCATTTGCTCTCACGGACCATCAGAATGTGACCAGTTATTTATATTCAATCTCTATGTGAGGGGCTGGAGAGACTGATCAGATGTCTGCCTGCAAAGCCTAAGGACCCAGGTTCAATTCCCCAGGACCCACTTAAAGCCAGATGCACAAGGTGGCACATGCATCTGGAGTTCATTTGCAGTGGCTAGAGGCCCTGACATGGCCATTTTCTCTCTCTCTCTCTCTCTCTCTCTCTAATTAATTAATTAATTAATTTTTTTTCTGTTTGGAAATCTAAAGTGAGCTTGATAGCTGTATGCTGACTGATACAAAAAAGAGCCTACTGGGCTGGAGAGATGGCTTAGCGGTCGAGGCGCCTGCCTGCTAAGCCTAAGAACCCGGTTCCAATCTCCAGGTCCCACGTTTAGCCAGATGCAGTGACGCAAGGGCGCAATGCCACACTTGCCCACAAGGGGGCGCACGCATCTGGATTTCATTCACAGCAGCTGAGAGACTGCTGGTGCGCCCATCTCTATCTGTCTCCCTCTCCCTCTCTCTCTGTCTCTCTCTGTATCTCTCTCCAAAAATAATAAAAAATAATAAAAAAGAGCCTACCACAAGAACTGTCACATAATTACTGTGCAAATATCAAAACAATTAGAAAGACCTACCATTATTACATGTTGAAAACCAAAAGCCTAATTCCCTCCTTTCCCTTTACCCTACCATGAGATCTCTGTATCCGGGAAGATAGATATGTGATGACTGTCTATAATCACACATTGCTTCCAAATATCAGGAAGTTTAAGGTTTCCTTAATGATGCATGTGCCCATTTAGTGTGATTTCTGAAAACAAGAATAATAAAAATACTGACCTACCTCATAGAGCTGGTTGGAACAACTAATTATGTCTCATAAAAACACTTCTACCTCCTAAAGCACCTCATAAAAGCTTATTATGAGTAGTAATGCTAATAGTTAAACATATAATGATGGGCATCAAATGTGGGCACGCTCCACAGGCTGATGGTGTTTTAAATTCTCTTTATGATCTCACTCCACTGTTGTTTAGCAGTTCATATGCTGAAAGCTCTTCTGAGCTGTAAATTGGTTAATCCCCAAGACACTTACTCCTGAGAGATAGGTCAGTATTATTTTCCATTACTATGGCAACAAATCTTACGTAAATGCCCAATGATAGAAGTTGGAGATGAGAAATCCGGAAAGGTTAAGTGACTTGTTCAAGACCACACATCAAGTAGGTGGCAGGGTCAACTTTAAAATACAGAAGAGCTGACCCCAAGGGGCACTCCAGTCCACCTGGTCAACACTGACGGCTCATTGACATTCATTTGCTTAGAAATGTAATGAAACAGAAAGTTTCAATATGATCGACATCTGGGGGCAAGTTAAGAACAATTATAATTTGCAAACATATAACTGAATGAGCCTATTTTGTGAGTTCATGGGCAAGAGATAGAAGCAGGTAGGGCGGGGCAAGTTCTGAAGACGGACTACTTCCATTCAGATCCCAACCAGCCTCTGCTGGGTGAACTTGAACTTGCTGGCTGAACTTGAACTAGTTACTTCTCTTCTCTGAACCTCAGTTTCAGATCCAACGGACTAAATGAAGCCAACAATAGGGTCTACTTCATATTTTACTGTGAGGATTTCATGTTAACACATGCAGCAGAAGCAGATAGCTAATAAGCATCCAGTATGTGTCCAGTATCGTTAGAAAGGTCATGGCGCACAGGAAATATGTATTGCATCCTAGCAATGTTATTTAAAGTCCAGAGATACAGAAGGCACAGTCTCTGCTTCTCAGGATAATACGCTTGTGAGATGTGTAGCTTGCCCAGTACAGAAGAGTTGAGTACTAACATTCTCTGGCAGGGCACCTGTGTAGTCTGCTTTCTCTTCACGTGTCCTTGGGTTTCTGTTCCCATTTAATTGATTTTATTTATACTTTTGCAAAGAGGAAGAGCACAAGCAAATAGTCAATAAACACAGATAGATTATAGAATATAGATTATCATGGGTGCTCAGACGAAGGTAGGGTCATTTCCAGCCAAAGTGTACAGGCAAGAGGCAGTACTGAGATTTAGTCTTAAAAACTAAGGATAGGGCTAGAGAGATGGTCTAATGGTTAAGGTGCTTGCCTGCAAAGCCAAAGGACCCAGGTTCAATTCCCCAGGGCCCACATAATCCAGATGCACAAGGTAGCGCATGTGTCTGGAGTTCATTTGCAGCGACTGAAGGCCCTGACACACTCATATTCATTCTCTCTCTCTCTCTCCTCCCTCCCTCCCTCCCTCCCTCTCCCCCCTCTCTTTTTCTCTCTTTCAAATAAATAAAATAAAATTAAAATAATAAATAAATAAATAAAACTAAGTATGAGGCTGAGGAGATGGCTTGGTGATTAAGGTGCTTGCTTGTAAAGCCTGCCAGCCTGGGTTCAATTCCCCAGTACCCACAAAAAGCCAGATACACAAAGTGGCATATGCATCTGGAGTTTGTAGACAGTGGCAAGAAGCTCTGGTATGTCCATACGCTCCCTTTCTCTGTCTTTCTCACTCTCCCCTTGCACAAATAAATAATATGCGGGAAGTTTTTTAAGTGTACTGTAGAGATGGCTTAGAGGTTAAGGCATTTGCCTCTGAAGCCAAAGGACCCAGGTTCAATTCCTCAGGACCCACGTAAGATGCACAAGGTGGCACATGAGTCTGGAGTTCATTTACAGTGGCTGAAGACCTTGGTGCACCCATTCTCTCCCTCCCTCCCTCTCTCTCTCAAATAAGTAAAATAAAGCTGGGGCTGGAGAGATAACTTAGCAGTTAAGACATTTGCCTGCAAAGCCAAAGGACCTCAGTTTGATTCCCCAGGGCCCATGTAAGCCAGATGCACAAGGTGGCACATGTGTCTGGAGTTCATTTGCAGTGGATGGAGGCCTTGTAGCACCCATTTTCTTTCTCTCTCTCTCTCTCTCTCTCTCTCTCTCTCTCTGCCTCTTTCCCTCTCTCAAATAAATAATTAAATTTAAAAAATTTTAAAATAAAAATAAATAAAAAGTATGAGTTAAACCCCAAATTGGCTGTGAGAGTTGGTAGAGAAGATGGGGTATGGGGTATATGGGCAGATAGAGGCATAGGATGCCAGAGGTTCAAAAGGAAGGCTGGAAGGATCATTACTAAACAACTGCTGTGGTCCACCAACAATGTTGCGTATGAACTTAAGAGAGGCCAGAAAAGTGGTGAACGACCCAGCTATAACTCAGATCAACTCACCTATTGCAAGTTTGAAGCAATGGAAAAAGATCCTTGGTGACTTTTTAAGAGTGGAGAAAGTGAAGGCTAGCGAGACAGTTTAGCGTTTAAGGCACTTGCCTACGAAGCTTAAGGACCCAGGTTCGATTCCCCAGTACCTACATAAGCCAGATGCACAAGGGGGCACATGCATCTGGAGTCCATTCGCAATGGCTAAAGGCCCTGGTGCACCCATTCTCTCTGTGTGTTTATCTTCCTCTCTCTCGAATAAATAAGAAAGAGAGAGAGAGAGAGAGAAAGGAAGGAAGGAAGGGAGGGAGGGAGGAAGGAAGGAAGAAAGGAAGGGAGTAAGGGAGGGAGGGAGGAAGGAAGGAAGGGGAGAGAGAGAGGAGGGAGGGAGGGAGGGAAGGAGGAAGGAAGGAAGGGGTGTTAACCATATGTGAGGAATGTTGGAAACTGGAATCGAATGACGCAAGAATGGAAAGAGAGGGTGTGTGGGAGGGCTGCCCAGTGATTCTCAGCTCTGGCTACATAGCAGAATCATCCAGATGTGGTGTCAGTCAGTAACATGTAAGCTCCCTGACTATGGCAAACACAATAGCTAGGAGTCAAAGGACACCACTTAAAGCTTACACTAAAAGGAAAACAGATAGAAAAAGTGAAATAAAACCAGGGGGCTAAGGGCATTTTTATATTGTGTTGAAATATACATAACATAATATTTACTACCTTACACGACTTCAAGTGTACAGTTCAGCAGTGTTAAGAGTGTCTGCATCGTTGTGAAATATCTCCAGAACCATTTCACCCTGCAGAAGTGAAATTCTGTCTCATTAAACAATAATCCCCCTTTGCCCTCATCTCGCAGCACCATTTTATCTGTATAATATTGACAACTTCAGATACTTCATGGATCACAGAGCGGTCAGGGTTTTGTAACTGGCATAATGGCCTCTGTCATCCGTGTTCTCACAGTTGGAAGGAATTTCTTTCTTTTTCTTTTTCTTTCTTTCTTTTTTTTTTTTGAAAGGATTGTCTTTTTATTTTTTTTTCATTATTTTTATTTATTTGAGAGAAAGATACAGAAGAGGCAGGGAGAGAGAGAGAGAGAGAAAATGGACGTGCCAGGGTTTCCAGCAATGCAAACGAACTCCAGATGTGTGCACCCCCTTGTGCATCTGGCTTATGTGGGTCCTGGGGAATTGAGCCTCAAACCAGAGTCCTTAGGCTTCACAGGCATTGATGCTAAGGCATCAATCTTTTGAGAGACCACCAGACTGTTTCATAACAGTTGCCCCATGTTGCAGTTCCTCCAACAACACACAAGGGCTCTAAGATCTTCATATCCTCAAGTGTTGACTTGTTATTTTATGTTTTGTCTTTAATAGAAGCTGACCTAGTGGGTATGATTAAGGGCACTTTAAATGTTTGTTTATTTATTTCTATTTATGTAAGAGAAGGCAAACATAGAGAGAATGCCTCAAGCCAGTGCAAATGAACTCCAGATGCATGTGCCCCCTTGTGCATCTGGCTTACGTGGGCACTGGGGAATCGAACCTAGGTCCTTAGGCTTCGTAGGCAAGTGCCTTAACCACTAAGCCATCTCTGCAGACTAAGGGTATTTTTTAAAGGTTTAACCTCTAAAACAAAATAAAATAAAACATTAGATCATCCTAAACATGAAAGTAATTTTAAAATGAAAAATAAAAAGAAATATATGGAGAAACACAGCAAATGCAATAGAAACAATAATAACATAAAGTCATATGAATTCAGTCTGACACATCAGCTTTGTATTTGTACAGACTTAACTTATTGGCTAAAATATCTCCTATTTGGCTTACAAAAAAAAAGATTCACTTGCCAGGAAGACATTTAATACAAAGATATTCAGAAATTTAATACAGAGATATTCAGAAAGACAAAAAAAAAAAAAAAGAAAGAAACTGGCACAAAGACTTTTCCAGACAAATGGAGACATTCAGACTCTAGGGATTGCTACGCCTGTATCAGCCCAAATATCCCTGGTGGGAACTAAACTAGGTTGTGCCCACTTTAAATTCCTGGTGCCTGATGGCAGTGTGATCGTGACAGGGAAGGTTCTCACCTTAGGAGGCGCACACCAAGAACTGCAAAGGGCGAGCCCTCAAGTGGCTCAGAAAGAAACAGAATGAGAGGGTAAATGGTGCAAGATGTGAATAATTGGTGCACCCAAGTTGGTATATGAATTATTTGATTCTTTCTTACAACTTTTCTGTAGTTTGAAACCTGTTACACCAAATAGGTAAAAAATAATCATACCCAGGGACAGGCAAGATCTTAGCTCAGTGGTTAAAGGTGCTTGCTTGAAAAGCCAACTGTCCCAAGGCTCAATTCCCACATGAAGCCTGACAGGCATTCATTTGCAGAGAACTTCCTTTGCAAGAGACCCTAGTGTGTGCATGCACAAATAAATAAATAAATAAATAATTTAAAATCACCAGGCGTGGTGGCACACACCTTTAATCCCAGCACTCAGGAAGCAGAGGTAAGGAGGATCGCCATGAGTTTGAGGCCACCCTGAGAATACAGAGTGAATTCCAGATCAGCCTGGGCTAGAATGAGACTCTACCTCAAAAACCCAAAACTTAATAAATAAATTAATTAAAATAGTAATCCCCAAAACTAATTTCTCAGAAATTAAAATTATCTTACCCTTAAAACTAACCCAAGAGGGCTGGAAAGATGGCTCAGCAGGTAAAGGTGCTTTCTTGAAAGCCTGACGTCCCGGGTTGGATTCCCCAGTACCGATGTAAAGCCAGATACACAAAGTGCTACACACATCTGGAGCTCATTTGCAGTGGCAAGAGTTCCTGCCATACCCATTCTCAATCTCTCGTGCTCTCCCTCCCCACTCCTTCCAAATAAATAAATAAAATATTTTAAAATAAATAAAGAAAAGAAACGAAACACTATATGCCTTAACAATTTAGAAGTTAAAACATGGCAGGAATGGGGCTGGAGAGATGGCTTAGCAGTTAAGGCATTTGCCTGCAAAGCCAAAGGATCCGGGTTCGATTCCCCAGGACCCACATAAGCCAGATGCACTAAGGGGCACATGTATCTGGCGTTTATTTGCAGTGGCTGGAGGTCCTGGTGTGCCCATTCTCTCCCTCCCTCCCTCCCTCTCTCTCTCTCTCTGCCTCTTTCTCTCTCTCAAATGATTAAATAAATTAATTTAATTTAATTTAAAAACATGGCAGGGAGACCTGGGAGTGGACAAGAGAGAAGTGGTGTACAAATATATAAGAAAGAGAATAAAATGAAAAGCAGACAGAAAGGTGGTGCCTAACATCACAGTGTTACCTAGTAAGATAATTCAAAAATAACAATGTAAAAAAAAAAAACAACAATGTAAAGATAAGATACTGCAAGGTACTAAGGTGTATGATATGTGTTCGGTCTTTATCATTCATAATCGGGAGTTAGGAAACATCAAGAAATGGAAGCCTATTCTACTATTTAGGGGAATGAAGGTAAACATTGAAGTGCAGAACTGGACTGGAATGAGAAAGGAGGATTGAAAGACAGTTGCTGTTCCTTTAACTCTTCTGTGTTGTTTTATTGTTACCTGAAGCATGTTTTTCTATAGGAAATGTAACTTTTTAAATTTTTTGTTTAATTTTTTTTTAGAGAGATTGACAGAGATAGAGAGAATTGGCATGCCAGGGCCTCAGCCACTGCAATAGAACTCCACACGCTTGCGCCACCTAGTGGGCATGTACAACCTTGCACTTGCCTCACCTTTCATGTCTGGCTTACATGGGATCTGGAGAATCAAACATGGGACCTTAGGCTTCACAGGCAAGCGCCTTAACTGCTAAGCCATCTCTCCAGCCTATAAAGGTAACTTTTAAATGTGATGAAGTATTAAAGATATAGTGGATCCTTAATTATTGACAGTCTGATATTATTTTCCAGATGATTCATCCTTGTGTTACCTTGGGACCATCATTCAATTATGGTAATAACTTAAGCTATTTGTAGAAATTCATAGTCAATCACTATATTCTTAAGAAAAGGGTATGGGGTAAAAAAGAAGAAACTAAAAGAAAATGACAGGGACTTCACGTAAGAGAGTTGTTGAGAGAGAGCCAAGGACCAGAAACGATTCTCTGAATCTTCCAGGATGGAGTTCTGGGCAGACGGAGGAGGTCTGGGGCGTGTCCAAGCCTAGAGATGCTGCCTGGAGCCTCCATCACATACAGCAATCACCTCTTAAAAAGGTGCAAGTCACAAGCTCTGCTCTAAGTCTCTTGGGTCATTCCCCAAATGGGGTTCTCCTGGCACCCTCCAGCTCCACCCTCTCCCTTACACACACACACACACACACACACACACACAGTGCCTGTCTCTCCAAACTCTACAATATAGAAGAATAAAAAGTTACTCCCAATGCCTCCTTTTGACTGCTAAGCCATCTCTCCAGCCCACATGTTTTATTCATTTTTAGCAGACTTCTTTCCAACTAGGGTCAAGGCCTCTTCTCACAAAGGAAGCATGTCAACATTTCTTCCTCTCGTTGCCCCTTGCATCATGATAACCACTCACAACATATGTTTATATGGAGAGCCCCAAGCAGCCAACTCGCTCAGATAAGCCGAACAGAGAATTCCACTGTTGTCTGGGAAGAAGGAGTTTTGAATGTGCCCCATGGCCCTGAAAATAACAATTTTTTAAATTTTTATTATTATTCATTTGACAGAGAGCGCAGTAGATAGAGAATGGGTACACCAAGGGCTTCATCCACTGCAAAGGAACTCCAGACACATGCACCAACTTGTGCATCTGGCTTACATGGGATCTGGGAATCGAACATGGATCCTTTGGCTTTGCATGCAAGCACCTTAACCACTAAGCCATCTCTCCAGTCCAACAAAGTTTTTTTGTTTTTTCTAGAAAGATATCTTTACCTTCTAAGCTTTTGTTCCCACAAGTGTTCAGAAATACAAACATAAGCAAATCCCTGACTCCACTGCCTTTTCGCCCTGCACTCATAAAGGAATTCACAGGACGGGGGCCGCCTGAGATATTCAAGGAGGAACAAGTCTACGACTCACTCTGTGACTTCTCTCAATTTGTCAGTGAAGACTGAATCCAAAGGAGCGCTTCCGCGGGAATAACAAGGAAAACAAGAGTCAAGGGCGACGCATGATTAAATCACCTGTTTTAACCATCTCGTCTGTGTCAGCACACTTTTCCCCAGAGTCCACCATGTAATTGCACGATGGTGCCGCCTGTTATTTACAATGGCCTCATTTCCTTCTGAGAGCAGACTTTGTTTAAAAGTCCATGCAAGACCACGTTTTACTTCAACTAACGGTTATGTGAGCCATCCTTGTAATCGGCCACATGCCAACTACCATTATGTTACAAGCCCCAAACCAGTAAAGAATGGAAATGCAGTCACCTGATTTCAAAGAGGCTGCCAGATCGCTCACCAGAACCTGCATATCTACAAGGACGTGTCAAAGAGAAAGAGTGACAGACCCCACTTTCCTCTAGTCTGCTACGTGGCACTCGTCTCTGGCACGCGAATATTTATGTACACTTTGTGGGAGTCTTGCTAATTGTAATTGTGATTGCTTACTGCAGTTTCCAAGGTAACAGTGTCACTGTGGCGCCTCACTGCCAACTCAATTTCCATTTTCCTGCTGATATAACAAATATTATGTGACATTTTAACTAAAAGTATCTATAAATGGGCGTCTGAGTGTGGTGTGTTTCTTTAAAAGGGAAGGAAAACAATTATTAGCTTTTCATTATTCATCTCAGTGGCATGTTTGGTAATTACTTCAATTTTATATTTAGAAAAAAAAAGCACTATGAGGTCCTATGAGGTCTTCAATTTGGGGGTCCTGGTTCCAATCCTGCTTCACCTAATGGGCTTGACTCAGTGGCAGGAGCTGATGTGGAGACTGTTCCTCAGGAAAGGGTCCTCCCCACCCCAGTGTCACTGCCCTACCCCCTCTGGTTTCCAAGTGCTCTTCTCACATATAAGGAATATGGCCTGAGGGAGAATTGATAAGCAAGAATTCCCCCAAAACTAATTTCTCAGAAATTAAAATTATCTTACCCTTAAAACTAACCCAAGAGGGCTGGAAAGATGGCTCAGCAGGTAAAGGTGCTTTCTTGAAAGCCTGACGTCCCGGGTTGGATTCCCCAGTACCGATGTAAAGCCAGATACACAAAGTGCTACACACATCTGGAGCTCATTTGCAGTGGCAAGAGTTCCTGCCATATCCATTCTCAGTCTCTTGTGCTCTCCCTCCCCACTCCTTCCAAATAAATAAATAAAATATTTTAAAATAAATAAAGAAAAGAAACGAAATGCTAAATGCTTTAACAATTTAGAAGTTAAAACATGGCAGGGATGGGGCTGGAGAGATGGCTTAGCAGTTAAGGCATTTGCCTGCAAAGCCAAAGGATCCGGGTTCGATTCCCCAGAACCCACATAAGCCAGATGCACTAAGGGGCGCATGCATCTGGCGTTTATTTGCAGTGGCTGGAGGTCCTGGTGTGCCCATTATCTCCCTCTCCCTCCCTCCCTCTCTCTCTCTCTCTGCCTCTTTCCCTCTCTCTCAAATGATTGAATAAATTAATTTAATTAAATTTAAAAACATGGCAGGGAGACCTGGGAGTGGACAAGAAAGAAGTGGTGTACAAATATATAAGAAAGAGAATAAAATGAAAAGCAGACAGAAAGGTGGTGCCTAACATCACAGTGTTACCTAGTAAGATAACTCAAAAATAACAATGTAAAAAAAAACCAATGTAAAGATAAGATACTGCAAGGTACTAAGGTGTATGATATGTGTTCGGTCTTTATCATTCATAATCGGGAGTTAGGAAACATCAAGAAATGGAAGCCTATTCTACTATTTAGGGGAATGAAGGTAAACATTGAAGTGCAGAACATAAAAGAGAACTGGACTGGAATGAGAAAGGAGGAGTGAAAGACAGTTGCTGTTCCTTTAACTCTTCTGTATTGTTTTATTGTTACCTGAAGCATGTTTTTCTATAGGAAATGTAACTTTTAAATTTTTTGTTTAATTTTTTTTTTAGAGAGATAGAGATAGAGAGAATTGGCATGCCAGGGCCTCAGCCACTGCAATAGAACTCCACATGCTTGCGCCACCTAGTGGGCATGTACAACCTTGCACTTGCCTCACCTTTTGTGTCTGGCTTACATGGGATCTGGAGAATCAAACATGGGACCTTAGGCTTCACAGGCAAGTGCCTTAACTGCTAAGCCATCTCTCCAGCCTATAAAGGTAACTTTTAAATGTGATGAAGTATTAAAGATATAGTGGATCCTTAATTATTGACAGTCTGATATTATTTTCTAGATGATTCATCCTTGTGTTACCTTGGGACCATCATTCAATTATGGTAATAACTTAAGCTATTTGTAGAAATTCATAGTCAATCACTATATTCTTAAGAAAAGGGTATGGGGTAAAAAAGAAGAAACTAAAAGAAAATGACAGGGACTTCACGTAAGAGAGTTGTTGAGAGAGAGCCAAGGACCAGAAAGGATTCTCTGAATCTTCCAGGACGGAGTTCTGGGCAGACGGAGGAGGTCTGGGGCGTGTCCAAGCCTAGAGATGCTGCCTGGAGCCTCCATCACATACAGCAATCACCTCTTAAAAAGGTGCAAGTCACAAGCTCTGCTCTAAGTCTCTTGGGTCATTCCGCAAATGGGGTTCTCCTGGCACCCTCCAGCTCCACCCTCTCCCTTACACACACACACACACACACACACACACACACACACACACACAGTGCCTGTCTCTCCAAACTCTACAATATAGAAGAATAAAAAGTTACTCCCAATGCCTCCTTTTGACTGCTAAGCCATCTCTCCAGCCCACATGTTTTATTCATTTTTAGCAGACTTCTTTCCAACTAGGGTCAAGGCCTCTTCTCACAAGGGAAGCATGTCAACATTTCTTCCTCTCGTTGCCCCTTGCATCATGATAACCACTCACAACATATGTTTATATGGAGAGCCCCAAGCAGCCAACTCGCTCAGATAAGCCGAACAGAGAAATTCCACTGTTGTCTGGGAAGAAGGAGTTTTGAATGTGCCCCATGGCCCTGAAAATAACAATTTTTAAAATTTTTATTATTATTCATTTGACAGAGAGCGCAGTAGATAGAGAATGGGTACACCAAGGGCTTCATCCACTGCAAAGGAACTCCAGACACATGCACCAACTTGTGCATCTGGCTTACATGGGATCTGGGAATCGAACATGGATCCTTTGGCTTTGCATGCAAGCACCTTAACCACTAAGCCATCTCTCCAGTCCAACAAAGTTTTTTGTTTTTCTAGAAAGATATCTTTACCTTCTAAGCTTTTGTTCCCACAAGTGTTCAGAAATACAAACATAAGCAAATCCCTGACTCCACTGCCTTTTCGCCCTGCACTCATAAAGGAATTCACAGGACGGGGGCCGCCTGAGATATTCAAGGAGGAACAAGTCTACGACTCACTCTGTGACTTCTCTCAATTTGTCAGTGAAGACTGAATCAAAGGAGCGCTCCGCGGGAATAACAAGGAAAACAAGAGTCAAGGGCAGCGCATGATTAAATCACCTGTTTTAACCATCTCGTCTGTGTCAGCACACTTTTCCCCAGAGTCCACCATGTAATTGCACGATGGTGCCGCCTGTTATTTACAATGGCCTCATTTCCTTCTGAGAGCAGACTTTGTTTAAAAGTCCATGCAAGACCACGTTTTACTTCAACTAACGGTTATGTGAGCCATCCTTGTAATCGGCCACATGCCAACTACCATTATGTTACAAGCCCCAAACCAGTAAAGAATGGAAATGCAGTCACCTGATT
Source organism: Orientallactaga sibirica (assembly GCA_036365145.1). Lineage (NCBI taxonomy): Eukaryota > Metazoa > Chordata > Mammalia > Rodentia > Dipodidae > Orientallactaga > Orientallactaga sibirica. Next base: position 6,533,556 of record JAEOAD010000054.1, on the reverse strand, counting down.
TCAAAGAGGCTGCCAGATCGCTCACCAGAACCTGCATATCTACAAGGACGTGTCAAAGAGAAAGAGTGACAGACCCCACTTTCCTCTAGTCTGCTACGTGGCACTCGTCTCTGGCACGCGAATATTTATGTACACTTTGTGGGAGTCTTGCTAATTGTAATTGTGATTGCTTACTGCAGTTTCAAAGGTAACAGTGTCACTGTGGCGCCTCACTGCCAACTCAATTTCCATTTTCCTGCTGATATAACAAATATTATGTGACATTTTAACTAAAAGTATCTATAAATGGGCGTCTGAGTGTGGTGTGTTTCTTTAAAAGGGAAGGAAAACAATTATTAGCTTTTCATTATTCATCTCAGTGGCATGTTTGGTAATTACTTCAATTTTATATTTAGAAAAAAAAAGCACTATGAGGTCCTATGAGGTCTTCAATTTGGGGGTCCTGGTTCCAATCCTGCTTCACCTAATGGGCTTGACTCAGTGGCAGGAGCTGATGTGGAGACTGTTCCTCAGGAAAGGGTCCTCCCCCACTCCCAGTGTCACTGCCCTACCCCCTCTGGTTTCCAAGTGCTCTTCTCACATATAAGGAATATGGCCTGAGGGAGAATTGATAAGCAAGAATTCCCCAATGTAGCTACTTTCTGTGCCTAGAAAAGCAAACTCGGGCTGGAGGGATGACTTAGCGGTTAAGGTATTTGCCTGAAAAGCCAAAGGACCCCACTTCAATTCCCCAGGACCCACGTCAGCCAGATGCACAAGGTGATGCATACATCTGAAGTTTGTTTGCAGTGGCTGGAGGCCCTGGCACATTCATTCTCTCTCTCTCTCTTTCTCTCTCTCTCTCTTTCTCTCTCTTTCTCTTTCTCTCCCTCTTTCTCTCTGTCAAATAAATAAATTAAAAATTTAAAAATAAGCTGGGCGTGGTGGCACATGCCTTTAATCCCAGCACTCGGGAGGCAGAGGTAGGAGGATCGCCATGAGTTCGAGGCCACCCTGAGAGTACATAGTGAATTCCAGGTCAGCCTGAGCTAGAGTGAGACCCTACCTTGAAAAAAAAAATTAAAAATATATTTTTTTAAAAAGCAAAGCAAACTCATTCAGATAGCAGATCAAAAATACCTTATGAGGGGCTGGAGAAATGGCTTAGCAGTTAAGGTGCCTGCCTCCTAAGCCTAAGAATGCTGGCTCCAATCTCCAGCAGTTCCAATCTCCAAGTCCCACGTTTAGCCAGATGCAGTGACACAAGGGCACAATGCCACACTTGACCACAAGGAGACGCAAGCATCTGGATTTCGTTCACAGCAGCTGAGAGACTGCTGGCGCGCCCATCTCTATCTGTCTTCCTCTCCCACTCTCTCTCTATCTCTCTCTGTCTCTCTCCAAAAAAAAAAAAAAAAAACCTTATGAGGGCTAAAAAGATGGCTTAGTGGTTAAGGCGCTTGCCTGTGAAGCCTAAGGACCTATGTTCGACTCTCCAGATCCCACATAAGCCAGATGCACAAAGGTGAGGCAAGCGCAAGGTCACACATGCCCACTAGGTGGCACAAGCATCTGACATTCTATTGCAATGGCTGAGGCTCTGAAGTGCCAACTCATTCTCCTCTCTCTCTCTCTCTCTCTCTCTCTCTCTCTCTCTCTTAAAATATTAAAAATTAAAACTACCTCATGAACAGGAGGTAGGAGTACCTTGCAATCAGTTCTAATAAGAGCCAAAATGAAGACACTTCCTCAGCCCACAGTGCCACCTCCAGTCAGGGATCTTCCAGGGACCCCTCTTCCTGCCTTAGTAGGAGAAATATATCCACTACAGGCAAGGCAGGTTGTTGTCGTCAGGTTCACACTGCTGGCAGAAAACACCTGACCAAGAGCAGCTTGTGGGGAAAAAAAAAAAGGTTTATTTTGGCTTACAGACTTGAGGGCAAGCTCCATGATGGTGGGGGGGCAGTGGCATCACCTCCTGGCCAACATCAGAATTTCAGATTCCCCAGGACCCATGTAAGCAAGATGCACAAGGTGCCACATGGGTCTGGAATTCATTTACAGTGGCTGGAGGCCCTGGCACAGCCATTCTGTCTCTCTCCCTCCCTCCTTCCCTCTTTCTCTCAAAAACAAACAAACAAAAAAAAAAACACTCTGGGCTGGAAAGATGGTCTAGCAGGTAAGGCACTGGCCTGCAAAGCCAAAGGACCCAGGTTTGATTCCCCAGGACCCACGTAAAGCAAGATGCACAAGGTGGTGCATGCATCTGGAGTTAATTTGCAATGGCTGGAGGCCCTGGTGAGCCCTTCTCTCTCTCTCTCTCTCTCTCTCTCTCTCTCTCTCTCTCTCTGCCTCTCACTCTAAATAAATAAAATTTTTTTATCCAATATCTTATGGTAGCAACCATTGTTTTCTCTCTCTCATGGAGTGCAGGTTGACAGGAGCAATGCTTCAGTGTTGGAGCTGGGTGGTCGGCTCCAGGGTGAGGGGTGGGCTTCCATCTGTTCCACGTGCTTCAATCTGGGGCCAGGCAGTGACTGGTAATGGAGTTCAAGCTGAGCCTTACACACTCACTTAAAGTCTCTGCTTGCATCTCACCCTCTCGAATTCTGTTGACCAACTTCGATAAACCAAATCAAAAGTCGATGAAACAGGGAAGCACACTTCACTCCAAAGCAACAGAGTCGATGGGTGCTGAATAGGAATTCGATTTCCTATTCATTGAGTGTGATGCTAGCCTCTAAAACTTGTCCATGTCTCTAAGCCTTGCACGGTTTTGAACTCCCAACAGGCCACTGAAATGACATTCATAGTTTCAGGCAGAGAAGAAAAGTTCTCTAGGGAATGCCTCCAGGGATCTTCTGGGGGATATGGATAAAAACCAGCAGGGGAGGGCTGGAGAGATGGCTTGGTGATTAAGGCTCCTGCCTGCCAAGCTCAAGAACCCCGGTTCCAATCTCCAGGTCCCACGTTTAGCCAGACACAAGGGCACAACGCAACACTTGCCCACAAGGGGGTGCATACATCTGGAGTTCATTCACAGCAGCTGCCTGCTGGCATGCCCATTCTATCTCTCTCTGTGTGTCTGTCTCTCTCTGTCTCTCTCAAATAAAAAAATTAAAAAAAAATAAAATAAAAAAAAAAACAGGAGGGGGCTGGAGAGATAGCTAAGTGGGTGGTTAAGGCACTTGTCTACAATGCTTAACAACCAGATTTGATTCTCCAGTACCCACATAAAACTAGATGCACAAGGTGGCACATGCATCTGGAGTTTGTTTGCCGTGGCTAGAGGCTCTGGTGTGCCCATTCCCTCTCTCTCTCTCTCTGCAAATAAACAAACAAACAAACATGAGGTAGCGAAGAAAAGCTACTGGACATCACCAAAATCAAAGCATGTAGACAACTTTCATAAAAGAACTCTTTAGAGCCAGTCAGGGTAGCTTGATATCTGTAATGGCAGCACCTAGGAGGCTGAGGCAGGAGGATTGTCTTGAGTGCGAAGCCAGCCTGCACTAGAATGAGACCCTGTCTTAAAAAGGAAAACAAGGGCTGGACAGATGGCTTAGGGGTTAAGGTGCCTGCCTCCTAAGCCTAAGAACGCCTGTTCAATTCTCCAGATTCCATGTTTAGCCAGACACAGTGACACAAGGGCACAATGCCGCACTTGCCCACAAGGGGGTGCATGCGTCTGGAGGTCATTCACAGCGGCTGAGAGGCTGCTGACATGCCCATTCTCTATCTCTCTGTCTGTCTCTCTCTCTCTGACTCTTTCCAAAAAAGAAAAAGAAAAGAAAAGAAAAGAAAAGAAAAGAAAAGAAAAGAAAAGAAAAGAAAAACAAATGAACTTTTTGAGATGTACACCTCCAAAGTATTTATTCTCACTTGATACACAGTTCCAGCAATGGTGATTGCTTCATAGCCAAGCCTATAAGAAAATCATAATACACAAAGCAGAAAACAAACAAAACTGAGAGATATAACAAGAAGGGAAACATGAACTATAGACACTGAATCTAAAAGAAACACACAAAAGAACAGGATTATTTCATGTTGGATTTTTTAAAAATTATTATTATGTAAGAACTTTGTCGGGACACTTCAAGTGTTGGTACCTGTTCGCACTGCTGGTAGAAATCACCCGACCAAAAGCAGCTTGTGGGGAAAAGAGAGGTTTATTTTGGCTTACAGGCTCGAGGGGGAAGCTCCATGATGGCAGGGGAAAACTGTGGCATAAGCAGAGGGTGGACATCACCCCCTGGCCAACATAAGGTGAACTATAGCAACAGGAGAGTGTGCCAAACACTGGCAAGGGGGAGCTGACTATAACACCCATAAGCTCGCCCCCAACAATACTCTGCCTCCAGGAGGCATTAATTCCCAAACCGTCATCAGCTGGGAACCTGACGTTCAGAACACTTAAGTTTATGGGGGACACCTGAATCAAACCCCCACAGTACCATCAATCCCTTCCTCCCTGACCCCAGTCCACTGAGGGCCCTCCTCAGGTGGATTGCTGGTATTCACCATAGGTTGTAATATAGGATGTTTTTTCCCAAAGTAGGGTTTCACTCTAGCCCAGGCTGACCTGAAATTCACTATACAGTCTTTGGGTGGCCTTGAACTCACAGCCTTCCTGAGTGCTGGGATTAAAGGCGTGTGACACCATACCCAGTTTAGGATTTTTTTTTAAGCAGTCCAACATAGCTCCATAAATATAGTATCTTACTAACTGCATCAGAGCTTAAGAATGATTGAGGGGGCTGGGCGTGGTGGCTCATGCCTTTAATCCCAGCACTTGGGAGATAGAAGTAGGAGGCCACCCTGAGACTACATAGTAAATTCCAGGTCAGCCTGGGCTAGAGTGAGACCTTACCTTGAAAAACCAAAATAGAAAGAATGAAAAAAAGAAAGAAAGAAAAAAGAAAGAGAGAGAGAGAGAGAGAGAAAGAAAGAAAGAAAGAAAGAAAGAAAGAAAGAAAGAAAGAAAGAAGAAAGAAAGGGGGAGGGAGGAAGGGAGGGAGGAAAGAAAGACTGCAGACTGAAAAGATGGCTTTTCATGGCATTCACCTGCAAAGCCTAGGACCCAGGTTTGATTCCCCAGTACCTGTGTAAAGCCAGATGCACTAGGTGGCACATGTGTCTGGAGTTCGTTTGCAGTGGCTAGAGTCCCTGGCGTGCCCATATTCTAAATAGATAGATAGATAGATATAGGTATAGATAGATAGATATAGATAGATATAGACATATATCTGCCTCTTTCTCTCTCACTCAAATAAATAATAAAATATTTGCAAAGAAAGAGTGAGCTAGACAGGAGGGTGCTTAAAGACAGGCTTGCTTTCACCATTGTCTGCCCGTTGTCTAGGGCAGTGCCTTAAAAAGAGTGTGCACTCACTAAATATTTGTGAATTAATGCCCATAATGCTATAATGTTAGTTTTGCTTTTGATACTAAAATAAGATTCCAAGCAAATATTCAAACATAAGCCGAGCTGAGAATGGAGGAGTGGGGGGGGAGTAGGAAATCTATTTATAAAAAGGCAACAGAGATGCCTCACGAAACTCAAAGCAGAGGAGCATGTGGGAAGTCAAGGACACTTTCTGCCTGTGCCGGGTCTCCCTTCCATTCTGCATTGATCTACTTCATTCTCTGCAAAAATTAGCTTTCTCCCCATGAAACAGGGGGAGTACAAGATGCAAATTCCATTGTCCAAAGGCTTTCTGTTTCAACACGAGACGTGTACCAAGACTACACAACTCTTCCAAGTTCCCTATTAACTTCTGGTGAAGGGAATTTTTCTCTACACTCTTGCAGCCGACCAGCCAGGAGGCACCCAAGCCTGAGTGGCCAGGGACCGTGGTAAAATCAAACTGTAAGATGGCCCCTGCCACCTCATCCTGGTGGAATTCGCTCCTCTGAGTGCCAACTGGACTAGTGGGCTCACTTCTAATGAACAAAACAGGGAAAAGTAATGAAAAGTGACATCTAAGATTTGATTATAAAGACTGTGGCAGGCTGGAGAGATGGCTCAGGGGTTAAGGTGCTTGCCTAGGTAAAGCCTAATGACCCGGTTTCAATTCCCCAGTACCCACGTAAAGCCAGATGCACAAAGTGGTGCATGCCTCTGGAGTTCCATTTGCAGTGGCTGGAGGCCCTGGCCTGCCCATTCATTCTCCGCCCCGCATCCTTGTAAATAAATAAATAAAATGTTTTGTAAAAAGACTACGACTTCCGGGCTGGAGAGATGGCTTAGTGGTTAAGCTACTTGCCTGTGAAGCCAAAGCACCCAGGTTCAATTCCCCCAGGACCCACATAAGCCAGATGCACAAGGGGGCACATGTATCTGCAGTTCATTTGCAGTGGCTAGAGGGCCTGGTGCATCCATTCTCTCTCAAATAAATAAATGAATTAAATATTTTAAAAAGAATCTTATTTTTAAAAGGGGCTGGAGAAATGGCTTAGTGGTTAAGGCGTTTGCCTGCAAATCCAAAGGATCCCGGTTCGATTCTCCAGGACCCATGTAAGCCAGATGAATGAGGGGCACATGCATCTGGAGTTCGTTTGCAGTGGCGTGCCCATTCTCTCTCTGTGTCTGCTTCTCTTCTATCTTTCTCTCTCTGCTTGCAAATGAATAAATAAAAATTTTTAAAAAAGAAAAAAAGACTATGACTTCCACCTGAGGCAGCAAGCATGCTCTCTTGAATCACTTGGTCTGGGGTCCCCATACCTTGTCGTGGGGTAGCCCTGTGCAAAGACCCACATGACAAGGGATCAAGGTCTATCAACAACCGCTTGGGCAACTTGAGTAGCAGATTCCACCCCCACTCCAGATGCAACTCCAGATGTGACCACAGCCTCAGCCCACAACTTCATTGTAATCTCATGCAAGACTTGAGCCAGAGACGCTCAGCTAAACCATGCTGAGATTCCTAACTCACCGGAACAAAGGTAAGAGCGTTATTTTAAACCTTGAAACTTGGGGGCAATTTGCTTCTCAAAGTAAATTTTCCCAAAGGAAAAAAAAAAAAGAGCAGGGCGTGGTGGCGCACGCCTTTAATCTCAGCAGTCAGGAGGCAGGGTTAGGAGGATCGCCGTGAGTTCGAGGCCACCCTAAGACTACATAGTTAATTCCAGGTCAGCCTGGGCCAGAGTGAGACCCTACCTCAAAAAACCAAAAACTAAAAAAATTTTTAAAAAATTTTAATGAGTTATTTGTGAGTTTTATGGATCCTCTAAAATATGCCTGCTAAAAGCTTATAACACATTTTCAAAAATTTCTGCTCAAATGATGAAATAAGTACGTGTCATACTTTAAAAAGAGGCTCCCTCAACCATGGAGAAAGCTTAGCAGTCCAGAATAAATCATTCCCTAAGTTTCTATGTCACTATACTTTTACTATGCAAATTCTCCAGTGCTCACAGGCATATTATTCTTGTCATTTGGTTAGCTCCCTCCAGGGAAGATCATGCAGGCCTCTAATATTTCATCTGTCGCCTTCCTCTGCCTTCCACTTTAGTCCTCCACTGTTATCACAATGCAGCTAAGACAGGGCTACAATCCACAACCCCTAAGTTGGGCTACTCGTCAGAAGCTCTGATTGAAGGTTTCATTGGTTGCAAGTGGAGACAATTGGCTGGGAGACTTTTTAATACTGTCTGATGATTTTGATTTCCATAGTATATCACTTCCTGAATTACCATGGATAATTAGAAATTATATAGTTCCTGAGCTTGAGTACTTTGTGTCTGCAAGACACAGTGGAGATGTAACTAGGAAGGCAAACAGTCCTCGACCTCAGGAAACTTCCAGCAAAAGATTTAAGCACATGAAAGCTTTGATTTGAAAACAGTAAGTACATGGTAGCGATCACAGGGAGTTCCGGGAAGTTCAGGGAGGGAAGAAGTCCGTGTGGAAATGGAGTGATCAGGGGAAGATTTAGAAGCTGATAAGATCTGGTAAGGAGATTTTGTTTTTTGTTTTGTTTTGTTTTGTTTTGAAGCAGTATTTCACGCTAGTCCAGGCTGACCTGGAACTCACTCTGTAGCCCAGGCTGTCCCTAAACTCACAGAGCTGCTCCTACCTCAACCTCTCAAGTGCTGAAATTAAAGACATGTACCACCACAACGAGTAAGGAGACACAGAAAGAAGCCAATAAAAAGGACAAGTATTATATATGTTTAAAAAACCCTCAAATTTATTTAGATTATTTATTTATTTATGTATTTATTTGAGAGCAACAGAGAGAGAAAAGAGGCAGATAGAGAGAGAATGGGCGTGCCAGGGCCTCCAGCCATTGCAAACGAAGTCCAGATGCATGAGCCACCTTGGACATCTGGCTTATGTGGGTCCTGGGGAATTAAGCCTCGAACCAGGGTCCTTAGGCTTCACAAGCAAGCACTTAACCACTAAACCATCTCTCTAGGCCCTATTTAGATTTTTTTTTTACTTACATACATTTACTTTTATTTTTTTATATTTTTATTTTTTTTTTTTGGTTTTTCAAGGTAGGGTCTCACTCTAGCCAAGGCTGACCTGGAATTCACTCTGTAGTCTCAGGCTGGCCTCAAACTCATGGCGATCCTTCTAGCTCTGCCTCCCGAGTGCTGGGATTAAAGGCGTGTGCCACGACGCCCGGCTTATATACATCTACTTTAAGCATGAAAAGTGTCAATAAGGAATTTGGGCTGGGGAGGTGGCTCAGCAGGGAAAGTCCTCGCTGTGGAAGGGTGAGGAACTGAATTCAGATTCCCAGAGCCCCGCACACAGCCAGACATGGGCTAGCACGTCTGTAATGCAAGCACTCCCAAGGCAAGAGGAGAGACAGAGACAGCAGAGTCCCCAGAAGCTCACAGACCAGATCCCTCAGCATCCCCAGAGAGAACACTCAGACGCCAAGTGAAAAGCGAGAACTGACACCTGAGCAGGTCGGCTGACCTTCACACACTGATCCGTCACACATGCACACACCACGCTGACACACATGAACACGCCCATACACAAAGACTGGAAAGACATGAAAGTAGAAGGGGAGCTAGTTGGGAAGAAGAGGGTCAGTGGGAGTGGGGGGATAAAGGACAGCAATAGGGGTGGGTATGATCAAGATACACTGTATACATGCATGACATTGTCAAAGAAGAAATACTGTTTGTTTGTTTGTTTGTTTGTTTGTTTGTTTGTTTGTTTGTTTTTTTAAAAAAGACTGTAGGAGCCGGGTATGCTGGCACACGCCTTTAATCCCAGCACTCAGGAGGCAGGGGTAGGAGGATTGCTGTGAGTTCGAGTCCAGCCTGAGACTACATAGTGAATTCCAGGTCAGCCTGGGTTAGAACAAGAAAACAAAAAAATAATTGCAGGGCTGGAGAGATGGCATAGCAGTTAAGGTACTTGCCTGGAAAGCCTAATGACCCAAGTTCAATTCCCCAGTACCCAAGTAAAATGAGATGCATAAGGTGGAGCATGTGTCTGGAGTTTGTTTGCAGTGGCTACAGGCGCTCCTGTGCCCATTTTCTTTCTCTCTCTCTCATAAATAAATATATTTTTTAAAGGACTATAGGGCTGGAGAAATTGCTCAGTGGTTAAGGCACTTTCCTACAAAGCCTAACAACCTGAGTTTGATTCCCCAGCACCCACATAAAGCCATTTGCACAAGATGGCACATGGGTCTGGAGTTTGTTTGCAGCAGCTAGAGACCCTAGTATGCCCATTCTCTCAGTCTCTCTCTGTTGTTCATGGTGGTACACGTCTTTACTCCCAGCATTCAGAAGGTAGAAGTAGGAGGATCACTGTGAGTTCAAGACCACCCTGAGACTACATAGGGAATTCCAGGTCAGCCTGGGCTAGAGCAAGACCCTACCTCAAAAAAAAAAAAAAAAAAAAAAGGATTGTAATTGTGTTCAGGTGTCATGAGACTTTAGGCCCAGGCAACATTAAAAGTTCAGCGGTGGGGCTGAAGAGATGGCTTAGCAGTTGAAGCATTTGCCTGCAAAGCCAAAAGAACCAGGTTCAGTTCCCCAGTATCCATGTAAGACAGATGCACAAGATGGCACATGCATCTGGAGTTTGTATGCAATAGCTGAAGGCCCTGGCATGTCCATTCTCTCCCTCTCTCTCTCTCTCTCTCTGGAGGGAGTCAGAGAGAGGGAGACAGAGAATGGGTGCGCCAGCAGCCTCTCAGCCCATGTGAATGAACTCCAGGTGCGAGCGCCCCCTTGCAGGCAAGTGCAGCGTTCCGCCCTTGCGTCACTGTCTGGCTGAAGGTGGGACCTGGAGATTGAACGGGCATTCTTAGGCTTAGCAGGCAGGAGCCTTGACTGCTTAGCCGTCTCTCCAGCCCTCTCTATCTCAAAAACTTTTAAAAAGTTCAAAGGTGAACTTTCAGCCTCCAAAACGAACATTCCAAGCAAGCTGCACAGAAGGGGAGGAAAGGGCTTTGCCAGTTACCACAATTTGCAAAACGCTGTTTCTACCTCTCCCCACCCTGTTGGCATGGGGAACTGTTCCACAAAGAGCGTAACATGGGCACACTTTGTACTTCCTATGGACCTGTGTGGTTTCAGGCCCGCACTCCGCTTGTTGTATCTTAGAACTCTTGCAGGCAGGCACGCAAAAGGCCCCCATCAAGAGTACATCTGAACGCTGAGCAGAGAAAGCTGGTGGAGGAAAACTGAGGGCCCTGAAATGCAGCCAGGCCCCCGGTGGGAGCTGCTTTCACCTTTGCCATTCTTGTGCTCGGAGAACTCGTTTTCCTGCGGTGTGCGAAGGCTCACGGTTTCCATGAACACAGGGTCCCGGCACTGCCCGGGCCAAGCCTTGCTGGACAGGTGGGAGGAGGTGAGAACTGTCTCTTGGGTCCTCCCTTCCTGATCAGCATCACTTGACCTGACAGCTAGTGAAGCATATGAACGTCACGTCAGTGGGAGGGAATCTGACCCATTTCCCCTGAGTCAATGGAGGAGTGTAGGTAGCTCAATATGCAGGACATCAGAACACTGCCCTGGAAAGCTAAAAAAAAAAAAAAAAAAAACAATTTGTCTTCAGACCATAAGCCCAGAGTGGCATCTTCTATTTTGACTGATGCCACCGTGAGCAGAGGGTACTGACTACGCCAGTCGAAGCAGATCCCTTGGTGTATGAACTAAAGGTTTCATTTTCCCTAGGCATGATGGTTCTATTCAAGCTCCCCAGGTACGGGCTGATCTGCTACAAAGCTCTCTCGTTGGCTAGGAGCTCATCAACCATGAAAGAATAGATTTGAAAGGATTATTTCAAAGTTTGGAAAAGGCTGGCGGAGTCATTTACTGTCTCAGTGGTCCTCAATGGTCAGGTCTTTTGGAAAATCAACATATCACACAAAGATGACGAGAACGATGATAAATCTTTTTTTTTTTTTTTTTGTCTACAAATGCCTCATTGGCACAAACTGAGCAACCACTTCACGAACAATTGGGCGCCCAGATAAATTGGAAATATTTCAGAAGAACAAATGAAGCAAGAGAGATTTTGTGGAAAGGAAAAAACTATATGGGTGCAATTTAGAGGCTAAATGAGCATGCGGGGCCGTGTACAAAAAAGCCAGTGAGATGTGAAAACTGACGTGGATCCCTTTGATTTGAATCAACAGGGTGTGAAGGACTCTTGTTATTAACAGGAAACCCCTGGTTCCAGCTCACCCTTGTCCAGATCAAGGCTTCTGCAGGCCAGTCTTTGGAGGTGAACATGCCCAGGGCTGGGATCCTTCCTGTCCATCCGGAGGCTGGAGAACAGTTTGGGGCCAACACTCCCTGGCTGCTTCATAAGACCACCTCCTATCACTCTCTTCCTGAAATGTTTCCTTCCTGTTAGTGTTTTGCAAATCCTCTTGTGATACAGGACTCTACCCAGAGACGACAGGTGGCCTATATTTTCACATGAAGTCCAGTGACGATGCTATGCTGTGACACCTAGAGCAATCTTTACAGAAACTTAACAGAGGGCATGCAAGAGCAGTGTCCTTCCTCTCTCAAAGACACAGCCAAGATCTGGGCTTCCAGAACCCTCCACAGGTCCTAAAGACTTTCTCCAGAAATGTCTAACCTCTGATCAGGGTACAAAGAGGTCACTGATTGAAAAATACGGGGTGCGGGGGGCTACCTTGCAACTGTGGAAAGCATTTTTAAACCAAGAATTGCTTGAAGTTTACTTCAAGGTCATCTTAAAATCACCAGGAGATGAAAAAAAAAAAAAAAATTAAAAGGGGCCGGGCGTGGTGTCACTGGCCTTTAATTAACCTAGCACTCAGGAGGCAGGGGTAGGAGGATCGCTGTGAATTCAAGGCCAGCCTGAGACTACATAGTGAATTCCAGGTCAGCCTGGGCTACAGTGAGACCCCACCTCAGCGAAAAAAAAAGAGAAAGAAAGATGTCTGTAGCAGACAGCTTCAGGTTCGCCGAAATGGACTTCCAGACCAGGCACAGTTATGGAGGAAGGGATTTATTTATTGTAGCTTTCAGATCCAGGGGAAGTTCCATAATGGCAGAAGAAGCTGGCCTGCTCTTTCAGGACCAAACCCAGAGAGCGAAGTCATAAGCCAAAAGCCAAAAGTCACACCTCAGGAACAGCTAGGCACACTTTGCATATCTTTAGATTGAAATCCTAAACCCACCACCACACCTTAAAATCTGCCCCGTGACACTGCCTCCAGCCAGGTGGCTGCAGATGCAAACTACAAACTAACAAAACACTGAATATATTGGGGGCCATCTATTCAAACTAACACAATGCCCAATATACATACACACATGCATATACACATGCAACATGCATACAACACACATACACCACAGACACATACTCACACACAAGAAAAGTGCCCGGAGAAAATTTAACAAAACTCTCTACTGTGGCAAGATTATATTTTGGAATCTAATATGCATAGTCTCTGCATTCTCCTCTCTTGCAGGCATCTTTTCTCCTTCTTCTAGCCAAAACAGAAAGAGAAACAAAATGTGAAGACGGGCTGGAGGGATGGCTTCGTCGTTAAGGCGCTTGCCTGCGAAGCCTAAGGATCCATATTCGACTCTCCAGATCCCATGTAAGCCAGATGCACAGAAGCGAGGCAAGTTCAAGGTTGCACATGCCCACTAGGTGGCGCAAGCGTCTGGAGTTTGATTGCAATGGCTGAGGCCCTGGTGTGCTAATTCTCTCTCTCTCTCTATCTAAAATATTAAATAAATAAATAAATAGAAGTAGATTGAAAATGGGGTAGGAAGGGAAATCAGGGTGCAGGGATATGGTAAATTGGGAAAGAAGGAAGATTTTTAGAAGTCCTCCAAGTGGGAAACGTTATAAGCCCCTTCTGGGCTGGGAAAATGACTCAGTGGTTAAAGCACTTGCCATGCAGGTGTGAGTATGTGAGTTCAGATCCCAGACCCCACATTAAAAAAGAATGGATGCTGCAGCATGCGTATCTGTAATCCCAGTGCACCTATAATGTGAAGGGCAGCAGAGACAAGAGAACTAACCAGAAGCTCATAGGCCAGCTAGTCTGGCAAGCCAGGTAGTGAAAGGCTAGAGACCCTGCCTCAAACAGGAGGGAAGGCAACAACTGACACTGACGTCTTCCTCTGACATCTAGACACACACACCCAACACGGCACATGTGCAAACATGCACAGAGAGAGAACAAAAGGCAAAGGAACTTTCCATCTTGAGGAATAGAAAGAGAAGTAAAAGGTGCCTCCAGGTAGTGGCCCAGCATTGGGGACATAATCATCCAAGAGTCTTAGACATCTTTAAGTCCCTGAGAACTGAATGTGGGAGTCTTGGACCCCAGCAATGCAGCTGAGAATGAGAAGGGAAAACTGACCCGCTCACCTAAGTAGCAACCGAATAGAATCATCCTGGAGGTTCTTTCATGGGCGCCAGTGAAGTCCCCACAGGAGAACACACTGAATGGCCCTTTACCCGAGGAAATACCTGGATGAACATGGGTGTGGTCATCTGAATGGATGCCCCCCCAATAGATTCAGGAGTTTATTAAAGTTTATAACTTAGATCTCCGACCCTGGCTGGAGGAGGCGTCACTGTGGGTGGATTCTATGGTCCAGCCCTAAGGTGTGTTTGGGATTCTACCTCAATATAGAGAGAAGTCTGAGTTCTGCCTGCGTTCCCTGCTATTTGGCTGCCGGGTTTTTGTTCTTGCTTTTGTGGGTGGGTTTTCTCTTTTTTTGCCATTATGGAAGAACTTCCCCGGGATCTGTACACCTCAATAAATCCTGTTCCTCCTAGAAACTGTGTCTGGTGAACCTTGTCTGGTTTGGAGATTAATCCCAGCAACACGAAGCTGTCTGTGACAGTGAGGTGATACATACACTTAACACTTAGATAACTAATCATTAAGTTTGGCCCAATTTTTTCTTGCCAGACAGCTCAAAGAACACATAGATATATAGAAACTTTCCCTATCACTGTTTTTTTATTTATAATTTTTAAAAATCCTGTGCTAATGTTCACATCATTCTCCAAACAAAGAGACTTTCTAATAGACAGTAGCATATTTTTAAAATATTTTAATTTTTGTTTATTTATGAGAGAGAGGGAGGGGGGAGAGAGAGATGGACACACCAGGGCTTCTAGCCACTGCAAATGAACTCCAGACACATGCGCCACCTTGTGCATCTGGCTTACGTGCGTTCTAGGGAATTGAACCTGGGTCCTTAGGCTTCACAGGCAAATGCCTTAGCCACTAAGCCATCTGTCTAGCCCAAGAGAAGCATATTTTTAGCGGAACCCACTATGGGCTAGTGAGCAAAGCAGGGACACACAGGAACCTACGTATAGCCAGCATCAACTATGCAACAAGCAATATTGCAGGAACCCAAAATGCACCATAACCATTGCACAACCTGGCTAGAACGGTAGACATTCCACTCACGCAGAATGTCTTGACCCGATGCCTCTGTTCCTTGGTCCTCTCACTGTGTTCAGTGAGCTGCTAAACATGGGCAGATACTTTGTGCTGGCCACATCTCAAGAGGTACTCAATCAGCTCTTATTACAAAACTTCACCAGTCATCACACAAAAATGCCTCAAATATCCTCCTAAGCAGCACTGACATAGTTCAGAGGGGTGTGTGTGTGTGTGTGTGTGTGTGTGTGTGTAAACAGACACCTATGTACACACATCCAGATATTTGTTTGTATTCTTGAAATATTAAGAGAAATTACATCAAAGTATATACATGAGGGCTGGAGAGATGGCTTCTCCATTAAGGCACTTGCCTGCAAAGCCTAAGGACCCAGGTTCAATTCCCCAGTACCCATGTAAGCCAGATGCACAAGGTGGCACATGCGTCAGGAGTTCGTTTGCAATGGCTAGAGTCTCTGGCGTGCCCATTCTCTCTTTCTGCCTCTTTCTCTCATTCTGTCTCTCAAATAAATAAATAAATAAAATATTAAAAATTCACATGAGGGGCTGGAGAGATGGCTTAGCGGTTAAGGTGCTTGCCTGCAAAACCAAAGGATCCCACTTCAGTTCTCCAGTACCCACATAAGCCAGATGCACAAGGTGGCACATGCATCTGGAGTTCATTTGCAGTGGCTGGAGGCCCTGGCGCGCCCATTCTCTCTCTCTCCCTCTCTCTCTCAAATAAATAAATAAATAATAAAATATAAAAAATATATAAATTCACATGAATTTGTACCATAACTAATAAGAAATTGCTTTATTTGGGAGGGCAAGGTTGGGATACAACCCCAGATTTCTAGAAATATCAATTGAGGTTCACACTATTAGGGATTCACTTTGAAAAGGTTAAGAAGCACTGGCCTGAAGTCAACATACAGAGGAGCCTAGAAGATATTACTAGCTTAGCTTTTGTGATTATTCATGCCAGAAAAGGTAACCAACAGTTAAGACCCCTTCAACAGACCCTGGGGAATCATACACAGCATTTCATAAAAGGCAGAAATGTGGACCACACATGTGAGCTGGCAATGTGTCTCGACTTACCTCTACCAGTGAGCCAACTCTGTCAGAAAGGATAGAGTCTCGGATCCACACCACCTGCATCTGCTCAAAGCAAACTGTTCATTGGAGGACAGGCAAATTTCAACTGATGCTTCAAAAGATGGTAGTGCTAGCCTCATCTCCAAACCCTTACTCATTTTGGCATTAGACTTTTAAAAATCTGTGTTATTTCTCTGAATGTGGGATCCTTCCTTGGCCCAGGCAACTTATTCAAGATCATCATGAAGTCTTTTATTCCATAGCTCAGCCAACCCCATCCTCAACTTACGTCTCCAGCTTCAAAAATGAGGGGCTGGAGAGATGGCCCAGTGGTTAAGGTGCTTGCCTGCAAAGCCTAACAACTTGAGTTTGATTCCCCAGTACCCACATAAAACCAGTTGCACAATGTGACTCAGGCGTCTGGAGTTTGTTTGCAGTGGCTGGAGGCCCCCGGAGTGTCCATTCTCTCCGCCCACCCATCTATCTATCTGCCTTATTCTTAAATAAATAAATAAACAAATAAAATGAGTTCTACTAACCCTCTACAACCTCGTGCCTTCTGACAACATCCCTACCTTCCCTAACTGGTGTTTACCTTACTGATCAGTTGTTTATGCTGTAATCAAACCTATATTGCAGTTGAAATTTTAAAAATAATTCAGGGAAAATTATTTTGAAACAAAACGAAAACTTAAGTAATTTGATTTGCAGGAAATAAAGAACGGTGTCACCACCTTAAGTGCTTTTAAATAATTCATAATTAATTACACATGCATCTATGTTTGGATGCTCAATTTACGACTAATTATGCAGAAAATGTAATTGCATGCAACCGTGTTCAGCCATACCTCCTCTCACTTTGATTGAAGCCAGGGGTTGTGAGTTTAGGCTTTGGGGGGTACTTAATGGTGTGTGCACCTGTTGAAATTATTGTTATGTTGTCAAGACACAGCTAATCATATGATTCTCCTAAAATACAGATGCATAGATGTTGTTGAAAAAATTACAGAAAGTCTTAAAATTATTGCCTCGGGGTTGGAGAGATTGCTCAGTGGTTATGGCGCTTGCCTGCAAGGCCTAATGACTGGTTCAGTGCCCCAGTACCCACGTAAAGCCAGATGCACCAACTGGCGCCTGAATCTAGAGTTTGTTTGCAGCTGGAGCCCTGGCACACCCTTTCTCTGTCTGTCTCCCTTATCTCTGTCTCTCTCTGCTTACAAATAAGTAAACAGGTAACCTAAAAAAATATATTTTCTGGGCTGGAGGAATGGCTTAACGGTTAAGGTGTTTGCCTGTGAAGCCAAAGGACCGAGGTTCAATTCTCCAGGACCCATGTAAGCCAGATGTACAAGGTTGCACATGCATCTGGAGTTCGTTTGCAGTGGCTGGAGGCCCTGGCACACCTATGTCTCTCTATCTGCCTCCTTATCTCTCTCTCTCATAAATAAAATTAAATTGAATTTTTAAAAAAACTTAAAAAATTATTTCCTAGCCTATCATATTTTCAAAAAAAATTGTGGGGCTGAGGTTAGAGTTCAGTGGTAGCATGCACAGCATGCACGAGACCTTGGATTTAAGCCCTGGATTACAGAACAACAACAGTATACTCACTTCCATGCTCCTGTCCTCCACTGAAATACACTTGCTAAGAAATCACATTAGAGGGCTGCAGAGATGGCTTAGCAGTTAAGGCACTTGCCTGTGAAACCTAAGGACTCAGGTTTGATTCTCCAAGACCCACGTAAGCCAGATGCACAAGGTCGCACATATGCCTGGAGTTTCTTTGCAGTGGCTAAAGGCTCTGGTGCACCCATTCTTTCTCTCTACCTGCCCTTTCTCAAATAAGTCAATAAATAAATAAAAGGAAATCACATTAGACATATCTTGCCAGATTTGTGATTCAGACTTTTTATTTTCTTGGAAGTGTCTTAAAGCTCAGAGGGATAATGAGCGACCGTCACGTTTATGTCATCCTCGGCAGGTTTCCTATTAACGACTCTAAGGGGAATCCATAACCTTTCCTCCATCTTCAAATGCCTAAGAAAGTGAATATCAAGGAAGCAAAGGAAATAAAACCAAATTTAAAACTTCCTGTGAATAAGTCATGGGAATAGCAGCATTTATGAATATTTTCTCACTGAAGGGGAAAAAAAGAGAGAGAGAGCAGAGAGGTAAAACTTTCAAAAGCTCTCATAACACTTAACAATATCACAACGACTTTATTGTGTTCTTTAGAAACTTCTAAGGCAGCTTTACTACATACAATTTCCTTTTCCTGTAGAAGTCAAATAAATCCTACCCCCCTTCGTGGCCCAGTCTAGTAGAGGAAAAAGCTATCCCAGTCTTCCTATGTGAAGAGCCCATGGTGACGTGAGCAGGTTTCATGCGTACATGGTGCTCACGTTCCGGATTCAAAGAGAACTAGGCTTTGCAGCCCGTCTGCAGTCAGGAAGCCTATGACGGAGCTCCATGCAAGTGGGTTGCAAAGGAAAGTCTCTCCCAAGATTTAGAATGGAAGAATCTTGCAAAGTCTCCATGCATGCTCTTCCCCTGCCAGTCTTTGATTTTTTTAAAAAAGGGGGGGGCTCGAGAGATGGCTTACCGGTTAAAGTGCTTGCCTACAAAGCCTAAAGACACATGGTTGACTCTCCAGATCCTACATTAACCAGACGCACAAAGGCGAGGCAAGCACAAGCTCGCACATGCCCACTAGGTAGCGCAAGAGTCTGCAGTTTGATTTCAGTGTCTGAGGCCCTGCAGTGCCAATTCACTCTCTCCAAAATTATATATATATAAATTTGTGAGAGAAAGAGACAGAGAGAAAGAGAATGAGTATAGGCACAAAAGAACCTCCTGCCACTGCACACGAACTCTAGACACATGGGCCACTTTGTGCACCTGGCTTTATGTGGGCACCAGGCAATTGAACTGGAACCATCAGGCATTGCAAGTGAGAGCCTTTAACCAGTGAGCTATCTCTCCATTAGCCCCCCCACACACACACACCAGCACCATTCTTATGGTAGCAAAATCAAAACATCAAAATCATAAACTTGGGCCAGCAAGTGTCTAAATAGAGGTCACCTGCTCTGGGGAGCTCACCAAGACCTCAGATTAGACTTTCAGCAAGAAATGAATTTGGGAAGTCAGCCTGAACTAGAGCAAGACCCTACCTCAATAAAACCAAAACAGGGCTGGAGAGACGGCTTAGCCGTTAAGGTGCTGCCTCCTAAGCATAAGAATGCCCATTGGATTCTCCAGGTCCCCAGATGCAAAGTGATGCAAGGGTGCAATGCCTCACTTGCCCACAAGGGGGTGCACACGTCTGGAGTTCATTCACAGCAGCTGAGAGGCTGATGGCGCACCTATTCTCTATCTGTCTCTCTCTCTCTCTCCCTCTCTCTCTCTCTCTTTCTCTGACTCTCTCCAAAAGAAAAAAGAGGAATGAATTTGGGTTGTGAAAAGACACTTGGATGTAGGAATTCTTTGCCACATTCAAGCATAATCTAGCTTATCCTAACATGCAGGCATTAAAGGAAAAAAAAAATCCTTAATTCTTTTTTAAAAGATTATTTTATTTTATTTATTTGAGAGAGAAAAAGAGCTGGGAGAGAGAAAGAAGAGAATGAATTTGCCACTGGTTGTGAAAAGACACTTGGAAATGCCTAACCACTAAGCCATCTCTCCAGCCCTTGAGTTCTTTCAGCCACATTCAAGCATAATCTACTCCTCCTGCCCGCTCCTTATCCCTAACATGCAGGCATTAGAAGGAATCCAATTTCTTTTTGTTTTGTGTTGTTTTGTTTTGATTTGTTAAACAAAATCCTTAATTCTTTTTTAAAAGATTATTTTATTTTATTTATTTGAGAGACAGAAAAGACAACAGCTGGGAGAGAAATGAAGAGAACCTTGAAGGCACACCAGGGCCCTGGGCTGGAGAGGTGGCAGCCACTGCAAACAAACCAGATCCAGATGCATGCATCCGGAGTTCGCTTACACCTTGTCCATCTGGTTAAAAATGTGGAAACTTCCTTTCACAGTGTTTGCCGACACAACTGTAAACGATCCTGGGGCAATTGAACCTGGGTCCTTGGATGGGTGGTGACAAGTTCACATCTCAGAAAGAGCACCCTTAATCTCAACCAAAAGCCACAAATGCCATCATTAACCCAGGGGGTTACTTTTTTGGAGAGCCATCTCTCCAGCCCAGGGTGTTACTTTTGAACCCTAAATTCAGCACTGCTGATGAAGAATGTGTTCTTGACTTAGGAGGCAAGCCACACCATCTCTCCAGCCTTCAGATGGAAAGAATGTATGTTGTGCGCCAGTTGATCGTCACCACTGATCTGAGCTGAATTCAAATGGGTGGAATGGGTGGTGACCCAAAGGCTCCACCGTCTGGGTGTTATTTTCAATCTCCTTGGCCATCCAATTTCCAGAAGTTTCATTTTTCATTCTTACTGTGCAGTCATCGTCAACTATCAAAGGAAAAAGACTGCAAGCCAGACGCACTAAAAATAGCATGCTTGCCTCCCGAAAGCCAGACTCAGATTTATGACAGTTTTAAAATTTGGTTCTTCGTCTTAGAAGTTCAACGTTCTATGGGAAGTGTACAAAAGTAATACCCACTTGGTCTTTAGAGCACAAGACACCGTAACCTGCTGCAGTGAGAGAGCAGACCTTTGTGTAGTCCATTTACATCGGGGACAGACAGCATTTTCTTTGGCTTGACAGTTTGATATGCCTTCATGTGTTTTCCACTTCATCAGCAGAATCATTAAAGCACGGAGAGTTTAGATGATGTAAATAAAAGGAATCCATTTCTCTGCAACCTATCGCTATAGATAATTTAACGAACATACCCCCCAAAAAAAGACTATAAAAAGAGGAAGAATTATTATTTCATACTTAAATCATAGACCACTTTGAAGTTGAGCCAAGGTAAGTCCAGGTTTCAAATGAGGGCAGGATGAGGTCCAGCAATAAATCCCCCACTTAAATGAAAAGCAGGTTGCAAAAAGTGTAATTCAATTTCTGTTTTAAACCCGTGTGTGTGTGTGTGTGTTCATTGAGAAGTTCTAGTAAAAACATGTTGCTATGAACAGCCAACATTATGCATCAGAGGGATGACTTGTGTAGTAGGGGAAGCATTCATATTCTCTGATTTTTTTTTGCAATAATTTTGCTTTAGAAAAACAAAAGTAAATAAGATATTTTAGAAGAAAAGAAAAATAAAAGTATTTGGGGGTTGGAGAAATGGCTCAATGGTTAAAGTGCTGGCCTGCAAAGCCTAATGACAAGGGCTCAATTCCCCAGTACCCACCTAAAACCAGATGCAAAAAGTGGTTCATGCAGGGCTGGAGAGATGGCTTAGTGGTTAAGGCGCCTGCCTCCTAAGCCTAAAGAACGCTGGTTCCAATGTCCAGCGGTTCCAATCTCCAGGTCCCACGTTTAGCCAGATGCAAAGTGACGCAAGGGTGCAATACCGCACTTGACCACAAGGGGGCGCATGCATCTGGATTGCGCCCATCTCTATCTGTCTTCCTCTCTCTCTCTCTCCCTCTCCCTCTCTCCCTCTCTCTCTCTCTCTCTCTCTCTCTCTCTTTGTGTGTGTGTGTGTGTGTGTCTCCAAAAATAAAGTGGTACATGCAGCTGGAGTTTGTTTGCAGCAGCTGAAGGCCCTAGCACCCATTTTCTCTATCTCGCTCTGAAAATAAATAATTTTTAAAAAAGAAAAATAAAAGTATTTCAATTTGGAAATGCATGCATCCATATACATTGTACAAAGACACATAAATAATACAGCAGTACAAATCAAGCTGGCTTTGACATCTCCTTCTGGATAAGAACCTAGCAAAACTGGTATCAGGAATCTCAGAGTGACATGACACTAGGAACTCACTTGGAACACTAATCTCACTGTGAAAGGTAAAGACAACTGACAGAGACAGAAGAATAGAGAACCAATCAGGGCTGGAGAGATTGCTCAGCGGTTAAAGGCACGTGCTTGAAAACCTGATGGCCTGGATTCTATTCCCCAGTACCCACGTCTAATGCTAGATACACAAAGTGACCCATGCATCTAGAATTTGTTTGCAGTGGCAAGAGACCCTGGCACATCTATTTCCCCCCACTCTCTCCTTGCAAATAAATAATAAATAAAATATTTTTTTAAAAAGAGAACAAATCAAAAAAGGAGGAGGAGGAGGAAAAAGCCGGGTGTGGTGGCACACGCCTTTAATCGCAGCACTCGGGAGGCAGAGGTAGGAGGATCACCATGAGTTTGAGACCACCCTGAGACTACATAGTGAATTCCAGGTCAGCCTGGGCTAGAGTGAGACCCTACCTTGAAAACCAAAAAAAAAAAAAAAAGAGAGAGAGAGAGAACTAATCTGGCCAGGTGTGGAAGCACACACCTTTAATCCCAGCACTTGGGAGCTACAGAGGGTAGAAGGAAGGATCACTGTAAGTTTGAGGCCAGCCTGAGACTGCATTACATAGTGAATTCCAGGCCAGCTTGAGCTAGAGCGAGTCCCTACCTCAAAAAACCAAAGAGAGAAAGAGAGCTAATCTGGTTATAGGATGAGTGACCAGCGGTGCACATAATAATGTCTAAGGGAGAGTTGATACTAGAAGAACCCTGTCTATGATTTGGGACTCGGCGGCAGCAGTGTGGCTTGTAGGGGCGCAGCAGGAGAGGAGTCTATCTGGCTAATGGAGGACTTTCATCCGATCCTCTAGAGGAGCGAGGGAAGGTTTGCAGCCCAGCTCTGATCTCAAGATAGGGTTCCGGTTTCAACAGAGAATTCGGAAAACGACTTTGAACTAGGGAAGAATCCTAGCCAGGCCTGGGACAGGTGGTGAGGGTGAATAAGGAGGTTACAGCTTGGGGGAAAACACCTCAAACCGTGGCACACAGGATCATTCTAACTCCACATGGGCTACTAGAGAAGAGACGTCACCTTGCTAACCCCAAGCTTGGTTCTCCTGATGCAGGGACTAAGGCGCCAAAACAGCAGATCTAAACTAGGGCAACACTGGGCCGGCAGAGTCAATACCGGCGGATGGGGCCTTTCTTACCAAAACTTAGGTAACATTCTTCTCACTAGTCATCAGTTGGAAACATAGACAAACTCTGCTTCCTTCTAGAGTAGTTTTCCTGGAAATTTACAGACCATCCTATTGCCAGGGCCAGAATTGCCTATTCAGCATCTGGGAGCTTTGGGGTCCTGAGTTGACTTAAAACAAAAAGAATTATGTTTCACAGAATCTTAAAAGGTGGCCCTGATACCACAATGTCCATCTGGGAATCAAGACAATAAGCATGTGGCCTTCCCAGACAACTTCACCAGTGGCATTCCGAATAAAGAATGAAGAACAGAAGGGGGAAGAAAAAAAAACATCTTGCTGTCAGCGGCTGGGATCTTTCCTTTGCTCTTGTTGCTCGGGGAGGCCAGCCCTTCCCACAACTTTCCCTTTAAACAGCGTGTGAGGCATTAAGTGGGTTGGCAGTTTTAGTCTTGGCAGTTTTAGTCTCCAGTTTTTCCAGGATTAAGATTATCATATTCATTTCAAATCCGAATCAAGACCAAAACTATAGCTTCCGTAGATAAACAAAGTGCAAAGGAAAGGTAGAATATGTTAAGGCTATAGGCCCTCAGGGAACCACCATGAGGTTATATTCTGGGGTAGAGAATGCTGCAGGGTGAAAGAAAAGCCTTGAACGAGTACCCTCCAGGATCACCTATTTCCGAGGCCCTTCTCCAGACCAACGCCACCAAAGCAAGCTCAAAAGAGCCCCAAAGTCAAGTGGAAATGATCAGCCAGATAGCTGCATTTTATCCAAAGGGGTTTCGAATAAAAATATTAAATTTGCAGCACTTAGGAGGTGGAGGTAGGAGAATAGCTGTGAGTTTGAGACCAGCCTGAGACTATATAATGAATTCCAGGTCAGCCTGGGATAGAGTGAGAACCTACCTCAAAAAAACCTATTATATATATTAGGTTTTCTTATGGGGGGGGTCACATTTTGTTCAATATACCCTGAGTTGCAAACCATACTTTTTTTTGAGAGATTTGCATTCCACTGCGAAAGTTTTTTTACTGGCATTTCTTTCCTCCCAATTCAGAGTGGGGAAGATCCAGGGAATAGATGAATTTCCTCAAGCTTAATATGTTTCTCAGGGCTAGGGAGATGGTTCAGCAATTCAAGGTACTTTCTTGCAAAGCCTGCTGATCTGGGTTCAATTCCTCAACCACCCACACAAAGACAGATGGGCATTTGTTTGCAGGGGCCAGAGACCTTGGTGCACCCATACACACACACACACACACACACACACACACACAAATAAAAACTATTAAAAAGGGATTTTCCAAGCTAGAGAGATTGCTTAGTGGTTAAGGCATTTGCCTGTGAAGCCTAAGGACCCATTGCCAACTCTCCAGATCCCACATAAGCCAGATGCACAAAGGTGAGGCAGGCACAAGGTCACACATGCCCACTAGGTGGCATAAGCATCTGGAGTTCGATTGTAGTGGCTGAAGCCCTAGTGCACCAATTCTCTCTCTCTCCTTCTGTCTCTGACTGACTGTCTCTCTCTCTTTCTCTGTAATAAAATTTTTAAAAACAAGCTGGGCATGGTGGCTCACACCTTTAATCCTAGCACTTAGAAGGCAGAAGTAGGAGGATCTCCATAAGTTCGAGGCCACCCTGAGACTACATAGTGAATTCCAGGTCAGCCTGAGCTAGAGTGAGACCCTACCTTGAAAAACCAAAAGAAGAAAGAAAGAAAGAAAGAAAGAAAGAAAGAAAGAAAGAAAGAAAGAACAAAAAAATTGAAAAAAGGGGGATTTTTCTCACCTAAATGTTTCTTAATGTGTGGTACCTCCTCTCAGTGGAGGAATCCCCATGTCAGACTGGTCTAGCAGAATTGACGCCCCAGAGCAGACATGATCTACACCAGAAACATCAGCCCAGGCAAAGAGGGGCAAATGTGTAGGGGATTGTGAGAGAGCTTATGGGAGGCCTGGGGCAGGGAAAGGAGGAGAAATGCTCTGTTTTGGACTTCCCACTGTGACTAAAGGCTCCTGCCTTGACCTCCAGTTAGCCAAACCCAACTGTCTCAGGGAAAGCAGAGCCTGTTGGAACAGCCTCCTGAATAACAAAACAGCAGAGAACAGTCGTGAATCTGAAAGCAAGAGGCATCCAGTTCAGTGAGGATTCACGGATTAGTCATGATACTTTGGAAACATTGAGCCGGCGTGGTGGCGCACGCCTTTAATCCCAGCACTCAGGAGGCAGAGGTAGGAGGATCACCATAAATTCGAGGTCAGCCTGAGACTATATAGTGTGAATTCCAGGTCAGCCTGGGCTACAGTGAAACACTACCTCAAAAAAAAAAAAAGAAAGAAAGAAAGAAAGAAAGGAAAGGAAGGAAGGAAAGAAAAGAAAGAAAAGAAAGAAGGGAGAGAGAGAGAGGGAGAAAGAGAAAGAAAAAGAAAAAGAGAAAGAAAAAGAAAAAGAGAAAGAAAAAGAAAAAGAAAAAGAAAAAGAAAAAGAAAAAGAAAAAGAAAAGAAAAAGAAAAAGAAAAAGAAAAAGAAAAGGAAGACATGGCTGTTTCTGGGTGGGGTCCACTAGGCTCTCAAACCACCCAGGTATTCTCACGACTGCCTCGCCGTGAGGGTCATTGCTGGATTTGTCACAGTGGTCTCAAACTGTCTCCCATAGGTGCAGAGGTGCTATGGAGCATGCCTCAGTAGCTACCAGGCAGTCAGAATGGACCAAGCTCCAACCTCCATTTCTCCCTTAACAAGAGCAGCATTTCTGAAAGAGTTTTCCTAAAGAAACAGTTTCTAGCTTAAACCGAGAACAATTCATTTGCGTCTCAATAATTGGCCTCTATGATTTCCTTTGGTTTCTTACAATGTACACTGGACCTTATCTACACACTAAATAGAATCACAGGCCACCCTCTTAGAACTTGAACACATACATAATTTGGAATTTCATATGTTTTTTCCCTAAAATATGGGAATGTAATCAGAAGTCATACCAACCTACATGATCCCACTTAACCTTAATGTATCTGACGTAAAATTCTATGCTCAAAATAAGTAAATTGGAACCCAGACACCATTTATAATAGGGAAAATGTGCTCCAGGTCCCAACAGAAGTGGGGGACAGCCACCCCTGTCCCTCCACAGAATGAAGGCTTCCTCTCTGCACACCTTGCACCTTCCAGAGAGGGGCAGTGTCCTCTCCAAGTCTGAACTACGGTCATCAGTCACGGTGTATGAATTCCTGATATTTTGGATAGTCACCCTTTTTAGAGATAAGGTAGTATGATAGTAATTTAAATGTTAATTTGATTAGGTTAAGGGATAGATAGCCACATAGGTGGTAAAACACTACTCCTCAGAGTGTTTCGGGAAGAGACTGGCATATGAGTTAGTAGACTGGGCCAGGAAGATCCTCCCCACCCCCACAATGGCATGTGCACCGTCCAGTGGCTGGAGGCTCAGAGAACAAAGGCAGATCTCTCTAAACTACAGTGGACACTGCAAGCCTTAAGTTTGCCCAGTCAGGCCAAATGAACCAATGGGTGCAATAGTGACATGTCTCTTATGGAGGAAATCAAACACTCTCTAATTGGACTGGAGGCTTGCTCCACAGGAGGAAATACATGCAGGGCACTGAAAACCTATGACAGGGGAGGTCATGAGCCCTAGGGGTGTAACACCTGCTGGTGTCTGGCTAAATGTATATATTATGCTCACCAAACTGTCCCGTAAACACTTCTCTTAATGTCCATACTCATATATTAACACTACTCTCACTTTTGGTTAGGGAAGCTTCTCTTTTCAGATGGTGGTGACTTTGGGATGACTCAGAAGGCAACATAGTGCTGAGAAGAAGTGACAGAAGAGTGCTCAGCATTGAAACATCTCTATCACACCTTCCAAGGCTCAGGATCCATTGTGGAAGAGGTGGTGGAAAGAATGTAAGAGCCAAAGGAAGGGTAGGACTCCTTGCAAAGCTCTCTTCCAGACACAAAATGGCCTGGATATCCATGACCTCGCAGTGCCTGACACTACTACACAAGACCATCATAATAGGAGGAAAAGATGATGACATCAAAATAAAAGAGAGACTGACTGAGAGGGTGAGGGGATATGATGGAGAGTGGATTTGTGAAGGGGAAAGTGGGGGAAGCAAGGGAATTATCATGGTTTATTGTCTATAATTATAGAAGTTGTCAATAAAAAGTTTAAAAAAGAAAATTTTTAATTTTTTACATTTTATTATTTTTTATATTTTATTTATTTATTAGACAGAGAGAAAGAGAGAGGGAGAGAATGGGCTCACCAGGGCCTCCAGCCACTGCAAACAAACTCCAGATGTATGCACTCCCTTGTGCATCTGGCTTACATGGGTCCTGGAGAATTGAACAGGGATCCTTTGGCTTTGCAGGCAAATGCCTTAACCACTAAGCTATCTCTCCAACCCTAAAAAAATATTTTTTTAAAAAGCAGATCTCGCTTGTCTGCCTGTTTCCATCTCTCTTTCTCTCCTTCCTTCTCTCCCTCTCGTGTCTCCTCTTTTCCTCCTCTCTCCCTCCATATGCTGGCCCATCCTTCTCCAGGACTTGCATCAGTACCCGCTCCCCCAGGCTGTTAAACCTTGCACTGAAAAGTCACACCACAGCTTGCTGATCCTGAGGCCTTAAGGCTTAGACTGAGCCACACCAGCTGCCTCTGTGGTTCCTCAGCCCACCACGGACTTCTCAGCCTCTATAAACACATGAGCTGGTTCCACTAAGTCCTCTCTTCTGCATAGTCTAGCATTATGTATCCTGTTAGTTCTGTATGACTGGAAAATATTAATGCTCGAGACTTGAAAATGTTTTCTTCCCTTCCATAAACTCCTTTTTTTTTTTTTTTTTTTTTTAATTTTGCTTACTTATTTTTTCTGTGCAGAAACTTTTCAGCTGGGTGAAATCTCCTTTTCAAAATTTTTATTTCTGCCAGGCATGGTGGCGCACATCTTTAATCCCAGCACTCGGGAGGCAGAGGTAGGAGGATCACTGTGAGTTCAAGGCCACCCTGAGACAACATAGTAGATTCCAGGTCAGCCTGGGCTAGAGCAAGACACTACCTCAAAAAACTAAAAAAATAATAATAAAAAAAATAATAATAAAATAAAATTATTTCTATTCTCTCTGTTGTTGTGTTATATCAAAAAAAAATCTCCAAGCACTCGGGAGGCAGAGGTAGGAGGATCGCCGAGAGTTCGAGGCCACCCTGAGACTACATAGTTAATTCCAGGTCAGCCTGGACCAGAGTGAGACCCTACCTCGCAAAACCAAAAAAAAAAAAAAAAAAAAATCTCCAGGCGTGGTGGCGCACGCCTTTAATCCCAGCACTCAGGAGGTAGTGATAGGAAGATCACCATGATTCAAGGCCACCCTGAGACTACATAGTAAATTCCAGGTCAGCCTGGACTAAAGTGAAACTCTATCTCTAAAAAACAAAAAAAGAAAAAAAATCATTGCCAAGATCAATGTTAAGGCATTTGCTTTTCATATTTTCCTCTAGGAATTTTACGGCACTTTCAGGTCTTAACTTTAAGTCCTTACGCCATTTTGAGTTGACTTTTGTGCATGGCATAAGGTCAGAGGCCAACTTTGTTCTTTTACATGTGGATATCCAGTTTTCTCCACACAGCATATTAATAATTCATCCATTTATTTACTAAGAAACTATTCATTGGCTGCTGTGGACTCAGTCATCTTGTCACGCACGGGTCACAGTCGCTGTGTAGACTATAGTTTAACTCCAAAGTGGGATTGTTGTCTTTCCCTTTCTCTTGTCAGCCCCAGAAAGGGGGTCCACTACCCTCTTCCTTTTACGTCAGCATTGCTCTTGGCTGTAGCTTCTCTTCTCTTCAGCCTTCTGAGAAGAGAGCCTGCCTGTCCTCCTAATTTACTCCTTACATATGGAGTTCAGGGTGTGTGTGCGTGTGTGTGTGTGTACATATATGCATGCATACCACTGCAGACATGGCATTCAGAAGACAACCGCAGGGGTCAGTCCTCTCCTTGCTCCTTGTTTTGAGACAGTCTCTCTTGTTGTCTGCCACTGGGAAAACCTAACGCTTCCAGATGTTCCTGACTCACCTCCCATTGTGGTCAGCTCCCTGGGATTACAGATGTGTGTGCCACTTGGTTTCTTTTTTTTAATATTTAAAAAAATTTTATTTAATTATTTGAGAGAGAGAGAGGCAAATAGAGAGAGAATGGGTGTGCCAGGGCCTCCAGCCACTGCAAACAAACTCCAGACACATGCACCACCTAGTGCATCTGGCTTACATGGGTCCTGGGGAATCCAACCTGGGTCCTTTGGCTTTGCAGGCCAACGCCTTAATAGCTAAGCCATCCCTCCAGCCCTACTTCTGGTTTTAAGTGGGTGCTGCAGGCCTAAATTCCAGTGCACAGACTTACAGAGCGAGCATCTTTAACCAGTTCGCCATCTCCCCAGCCCTTCTTCAGGTTTTGACTGTAGTGTGTCAGCTTGCCAGGGCTGCCAGGACAAAATGCCACAGATGGGTGGGTGCCAGGGCTGCCAGGACAAAATGCCACAGATGGGTGGGTGCCTCCGCAGCAAGGTACTTCTCACAGCACTGGAAGCTGGAAGTCCAGTGAAGGTGTCAGCTGGTATGGGTTCCTTGGGCCTCTGTCTATGGTGAGCAGATGGCACCTTCTTTCTGTGTACTACACACTCTTGCCCTATTATCCCTCAGTTTGTTCAAGGGTCTCTTCTTATTTATAAGGACACCCATTAGATTGCCTTAGGATCCACCGTAATGGCTTCATTTTAACTTGCCCACCTCTCAACATGCCCTGTCTCCATTCTGTACTGGAGGTTGGGCCTTCGACATAGGAAGATGGGCCAGACAGGGTTGAGTCAATAATCACTAGTAATGAAGAAGAAATGGACAGGAGGTCTATGCCTTCCTCCACTGAATCTGTCCCAAGGTCTTTGGGAGAAATAGGAAGCAAGATAATTCTTTTTTTTTTTTTTTAATATTTATGTATTTGAGAGAGAGAGGCAGATAGAGAGAAAGAGAAAACAGGCATGCCCAGGACCTCTAGCCATTGCAAACGAACTCCAGACACATGCTCCACCGTGTGCATCTGGCTTATGTGGGTCCTGGGGGATTGAACCTGGGTCCTTAGGCTTCGCAGGCAAACGCCTTAACCTCTAAGCCATTTCCCCAGCCCTTTTTTATTTTTTCAATAGGCAGTCAGGGGTAAAGGCCCAGAGGGAGGAAATGAAGAGATGTCACCCAGCCCTATACTTCTTGTCCAATCTGACATTCTTGTGTGTGCTGGTCCCTCTTGGGCCAGCCCCTTGAGTATAAGAAGAAAAACAAGAAGGAGCAGGAGGAGGAAAAAGAAGGGAGGGGAAGGGAAGGGAAAGGGAAAGGAGGGGAGGGGAGGGGCTGAGGCCAGAAGAGACAAAAAGAAAGAGAGAGGAAGAAAGAAAGGAAGGGAGGGAGGGAGGGAGGGAGGAAGGAAGGAAGGAAGGAAGGAAGGAAGGAAGGAAGGAAGGAAGGAAGGAAGGAAGGAAGGAAGGAAGGGAAGAGGCTGACTTGAGTCTGGCAGTAACACCATCTCGACAAGATAAAAAAGAAAGCCGTGCCGGTGGGTAAGGGGCTCGGCTGTTCATTTCTGCTCACCTGACCCTCAGGGCTCCCATTTCAAGGAAGGCTTCTCACCCTCCCTTCTTGTTTGGTCTTTTTAAGCTATGGGACCTTTACTAACTTATCCTCCAGCTCCCTTGTTGCCGAATGTGGGGAGAACCTATGTGCTCTTTTCCTCCACTAACCCACTAACCTTGCGTGTATGCGTGTGCGTGTGTGTGTTCCTTTAAGATCTGACCCTTCTTCAATTTCCTTGGAAATCCCCTTCACCATCCCAGCCTTCTCCTGGATACCAGTTTACCCCCAAATAAACCTTATAAGTTAACTTTTGCAGAATCTGTTTCCTCAGTTTGTTGTTGTTTTGGGTCTAAAAGTTGAGATTTATAAGCTGCAAGGAGGGGGGAATCTCACTGATTCCTGGAATCCCATAACACTTATTTTTTTAATATTTTATTTATTTATTTAAAAGACAGAGGGAGAAAGAGGAAGAGGCAGATAGAGAGAATGGACTCACCAGAGCCTCCAGCCACTGCAAACAAACTCCAGATGTATGTGTCACTTTGTGCATCTGGCTTTACGTGGGTACTGAGGAATCGAACCTGGGTCCTAAGACTTTGCAGTCAAGTACCTTAACCACTGAGCCATCTCTCCAACCCCCTGTAACACTTCTTTTTAAAGAAAGAACACAAAGAGAGAAACTCCCAGCAAGGTACCTCTAAGAAACTCACAGAGCACAGGGGGGTTGACAGTGGCCATGCATCAGGCCTACTCAGGGATCCCAGCTTCAACCCCCACCCTGAGCTTGGAGAGCTAAGAACCCCCTACAGAAGAACCTGGCTACGCTCTGCGTTCCTGAGCTTCAGGACCAAGGAGAGGGTGAGAGCTAAAAAGACCAGATTCCTGACGGCTGAGGGCTCCTGGGAAGAAAAAGACCTAACTAGGATAGAAAGAAAAGCAAAACAATCAGGCAGGTTTGGAGTTTTGATTAAAATGAGCCTAGGGCTGGAGAAATGGCTTAGAAGTTAAGGCGCTTGCCTGCAAAGCCAAAGGACCCAGGTTCGATTCCCCAGTAGCCACATAAGGTCAGACGCACAAGGTAGCACAGGCATCTGGAGCTCGTTTGCAGTGGCTAGAGGTCCTGGAGCACTCATTCTCTCTCTCTCTCTCTCTCTCTCTCTCTCCCACTCTCTCCCTCTCTCTCATTCATAAATAAATAAAATATAAAATAAGCCTAAACAGCCCCACTGTAAACCTAATGCCTGGGTTATGTCTTCCTTAAGGGTGAACAGTGGAAGCAGAGGTTGTGAAGCTTCGGCCACCATCAGCCGACAACTATTCCCCACTGAACGAAGCTTCAGAAGAGCGGCAGGAAAGCGAGGAGTTGTGTTATGATGGCAACCCGCACATCCTGCTCATGCAGCCTGCCAGCCACATTTGCTTGCCCAGCTGGTGTAACTCTTGTAACAACCGGCCTCGGATCTCATCCTGTGCGAATGACAAATGATTGAGATGATGGTTTTGCTTTTGGATCATTCCCCGAAGAGGAAAATGCCACCCACGTGGTGGAGAGCAAGAACTTGGTCAAACACGGAGAACAGAATTCTAGTGCAGTAGCAGAGGGAGGGGCCTCCGGGCTTTACCACTTCATACTCATTCTTGCCAGCTTCCGCCAACAGAGATGCACTATCATCACCCACGAGACACAGTGTATTTACATGGAGGTAAACATTTACCTGCTTTCCAAAGGACAGAAGGTCTCTTTTGCTCCTCTGCTCAGCACTTCATCACTGTGACAGTGAAAGACAGAAGGGTCTGACGCTGTCAAAAAGAGACAGAGAGAGAGAGAGGCTGGAGAGGTGGCTCAACAGTTAAAGGCGCTTGCTTGCAAAGCCTGATGGCCTGCGTTCAACTTCCTAGGGCCCACATAAAGCCAGATGCAAAAAATGGCACATGCATCTCGAGTTTGTTTGCAGTGGCAAGAGCCCTAGCGTGCGCATTCTCATTCTCTCTCTGTCTCTCTCTTCCCTTGCAAATAAATAATAAAAAGGAAAGAGAGAGAAGCTGACGGTCATGTCCAGAAACTTGGACCCCAGGAAATGACACAGGTCGGTGGCTGGACAAGGTAAGAGACACTAGGAAGGGGCTGGGGAGATGGCTCAGTCAATAAGTGCTTGCCAACACACAAGTATGACAACTTGGGTTCAGATCATCAAGGCTCACAAAAAGCCAGTGACAGCACACCAGGGAGGCAGAGAGTGGAGGATCCCTGGGGCTTGCTGGTGAGCTCAGTCAGCTGAATTAGTAAGCTCCAGGTTCAACAAGAGAGCCCTGTATCAAAGATAAGATGACTGAGATGACTCGGCAGTTAAAAGCACTTGCTTGCAAACCCATAATCTCATTAACTCTCTCCATAGATATCTATCTATCTGTCAGATAAATAAATGAAAGTATTTTAAAAGGGCTGGAGAACCGGGTGTGGTGACGCACGCCTTTAATCCCAGCACTTGGGAAGCACAGGTAGGAGGATTGCCGTGAGTTCGAGACCACCCTGAGACTACATAGTGAATTCCAGGTCATCTTGGATCAGAGTGAAACCCTACCTCAAAAAACAAAAAAAACAAAAAAAAAAAAAAAAGGCTGGAGATAGAGCTTAGTGGTTAAGATATTTGCCTGAGAAGCCTAATGACCCGAGTTCAATTCCCCCAGAACACACATAAGCCACATGCACATGATGGCTCATGCATCTGGAGTTCGTTTGCACTGGCTAGAGGCCCTGGTGTGCCCATT
Organism: Orientallactaga sibirica; assembly: GCA_036365145.1. NCBI lineage: Eukaryota > Metazoa > Chordata > Mammalia > Rodentia > Dipodidae > Orientallactaga > Orientallactaga sibirica. The sequence continues at coordinate 6,500,098 of JAEOAD010000054.1, read as the reverse complement.
ATCTCTCTCTCTGTCCCCAACTCTCTCAAATAAATAAATAAATAAATAAATAAATAAATATGTTCTTTAAAAAATAAGATAGTGGGGCTGGAGAGATGGCTTAGTGGTTAAGACGCCTGCCTGCCAAGCCTAAGAACACCCATTGGACTCTTCAAGTCCCACGTTTAGCCAGTCCCAAAGTGACGCAAGGGTGCAATGCCACACTTGCCCACAAGGGGGCGCATATGTCTGGAGTTCATTCACAGTGGCTGAGAAGCTGCTAGCGCGCCCATTCTCTATCTGTCCCTCTCTTTCTCTCTCTCTCTCTCTCTCTTTCTGATTCTCTCCTAAAAAATAAAAATAAGATAATGATCGAGGAAGATACGTGATGTCAATCTCTGTTCTCCAAACATGCGCCCGTGTGTGTGTGTGTGTGTGTGTGTATACACACACACAAACACGTAAGGAAGATGACATTTAACCTGATAGCAACACCTCAGAAAGGAGAAAGAGAGGGAGAGGGAGAGTTTTCAAGGTGTCATAGTGAAGCAAGGTATGCTATAGACTTCTGTCACCTTGTCTGGAGCAGCCAGGCAGCCTTTGCTGAGTGAAGACTCTGGTACAGAAGGGACAACACACCGACTACAATGTCCTGAAGCTGTCCACAGCTTATTGTCACTTCCCTCCCTGACAAATTACTTCTACTCAAGACAGAGTAAAATAGCAACGCCCTATAACCTAAATCACTTTACTGAAGCCGACAATAAGATAAGCTTCATTTCAGTATCAACAACAACAAAAAAATGATTTTTATATAGTCAAGTTATCACAGTACATTCTAGTCAGAATGGCTTTAAATTTATATATGGGCATCTCTTGCTGAAGGTGTTATTTAATAAGGCCTAAAGTAAAATTGAAAGTGAAAGCCTAGCGTGTTTTGTGAAGTATTTATCTTGTGCTTCTGACTGAAGAGATAAATTTAGTATTTGTTTCTCAGGTAACCACACTTTGCTGTCTGACTTAGTTTTTTATGTATTTAATTTGCCTTTAAGGCTGGATTCGGTGCAAAGTTCCGTAAGTGCTTTAAAATATGGTCTTTATTAGAGACGCGAACTCCGAGAACACAGCAATCATACTTTCTTCTTATGAACTCATCACCCAACACTGGGGCAGGGAATGGACGCGTAGAACACATCAGTATCTCAAGGAGAAGCGTCAAGGCCAAGACATTGTGCTTTTCATGACCCTGAAACTAAGTGAGGTGCTAAAATAAGGAGGGGTACTGGATTTCTTTATCCTCAAAACCCTCAGGTTTGGGAAGTTGATATTTCACTCTTTACCCCTACACACACACACACACCCCAAAAATTTCTTTTCTGAAAGGATTTTCAGAGGTTTGTCTTCATTTCCTTGCTTACTGGCTTTTGTTTCCTTAGAGAGAGAGAGAGAGAGAGAATGGGCACACCAGGGCCTCCAGACGCTGCAAATGAACTCCAGATGTGTGCGCCACCTTGCTCATCTGGCTTATGTGGGTCCTGGGGAATTGAACGTAGGTCCTTTGGATTTGCAGGTAAGTGCCTTAACTGCTAAGCAATCTCTCTAGCCCCTGGCTGGTTTTTTTTTGGGGGGGGGTAAGCAAAAGTTTGTTTTTAAATCCCTTTGAAGAGGTCTCTTTAGGGGCTGGAGAATGGCTTAATGGTTAAGTCACTTGTCTGCAAGGCCTAAGGACCTAAGTTTGATTCTCCAGGTCCCACATAAGCCAGATGCCCAAGGTGGTGCATGTGTTTGGAGTTCATTTGCAGTCTCTCTTTCTCTCCTTCCCTCCATCCCTCGCTCTCTGTCTCAAATAAAAGTAAATTTTAAAAATCTTTTTTAAAAAAGAGGTCTCTTTAGACCAGGTTGGCAAATGAATGCTGCACCACTCCATTCTTTGAAGAGCCTGGATGTGAAAGGAGGCTACAGTCTGTTCTTCTGATGGACTCAAATTCCAGAAAAAATCATACTGAATCCTAATCGCATCATCCGTGTATCACTATTTCCTGAGTGAGGGGAGAATGGATAATGGAAGTAAGCTGGTGTATGGTCTGATGCAGATGCAGAATGTATACAAAAACCACAGGAGTGATGCAAGATGCCTGAGGTCCTCAAAAGTGTGAGCCTCAAAAGTGTGAGCAAACTAAACAAAACGGGCAAGTTTAAACTTTAAAAGGAACAATTTTCAACCTTAAATGCAACATGAGGCAACTTCCTGATGTTTTTCCACACTGGGAAAGCACTGAACACAGCAGCCTCCTATATCAGGTTAAATGAGAGAAGAGACGGAGCACCTAATGGGTGCTCTGGAAATGCCAGGCTCCTGTAGTTCCCTGTACAGGTGAGCACTTACTGGGACACCTGGTTAGTTCTTCATCCTTATCAAAGATGAGGACTTATTCCCCTCGACCTCATGCCACACTAGCATGTCTCCCCTCCGTGCAGCAGCTGGAGGTACCTCCCCATGGAAGCCACCAATTACTGAGTGCCAGCAGGTACCGTGCAGGGAAGCCAATGTAGACCAGCCTCCCAGACCCCAAAAAAGACTGCTATGTATCCATAAACTCGTCAAGGACTATTTACAGTTATATTTAAATAGCTGGGCACATATGACAGAAATGTAAAACTGGGGCTGGAGAGATGGCTTGGCACCTGCCTGCCAAGCCTAAAAAGGCCCATTTGATTCTCCAGGTCCCACGTTTAGCCAGACACAAGTGACACAAGGGGGCGCACACATCTGGAATTCAATCACAGAGGCTGCTGGCACACCCATTCTCTCTCTTTCTCTCTCTCTCTGTCTCCCTCAAAAAAAAAAAAAAAAATGTAAAACTGCATTTACAAAAAAGCGCTTCTTGGGCTGGAGAGATTGCTTAGTGGTTAAGGCACATGCCTGCAAAGCCTATGGACCCAGGTTCAATTCCCAGATGCACAAGGTGGCGCATGCATCTGGAGTTCATTTGCAGTGGCTGGAGGCCCTGGCACTCCATTCTCTGTTGTGGTCTCTCTCTCTCTCTCTCTCTCTCTCTTTCTCTCTCTCTCTTTCTCCCTATCTACCTCTGTCTCTGTCACTCTCAAAAAATTTTAATTAAAAACTGCTTTGCTTACTTTTCCAAAATAAGAAACATTTATAAACTACTAAATGCTGACAGAGATGAAGTAAAAAATCATTCTCATCAATTACTTGGGGAAATAAGAACCCAACATACCGGTTTGAGACTTCCGAGAAGCAGATGCTAAAACTGGATTAAGCACAGAGATCTTATGAGGGGAAGTGTCTGTGTGAGAGAAAATGGAGGAAGCTTAAGAAAGCTGTGAGAATGGTCAGACCACCATGAAGACTGAGCCCAGGGAAAGGTGGGCTGTGAGTGTCCTGGACAGCCTGGCAGTGCACAGATGGCTCAGCAAGGCTCAGGGACTTCTGCAGCTTGTGGCAGCCTCATGGGAGCCCCAGTCTCCAGTCCCAGAGCTGGCCTGTTACCACTGCCTTGCGAGGGAAGTATGGTCTTGGTCCGGTTCTTCATCAGCTATGTGCCGGGTGTCTGGGGACTGTCATCCATATATCTGTGACTGCCACAGTCACTTAACCAACAAGTTTAGCAATGTACATTAAAGATTTTTAAATGGGGCTGGAGAGGTGGCTTAGCAGTTAAGGCACTTGCCTGCAAAGCCAAAAGACCCAGGTTCAATTCCCCAGGACCCATGTAAGCCAGGTGCAGAAGGAGGCACATGTGTCTGGAGTTCATTTGCAGTGACTGGAGGCCTGGCACTCCCATTCTCTCTCCCTCTCTCTACCTGCCTATTTCTGTATCTCTCTCAAATAAATAAATAAAACTAAAAATAAATTTTAAAAAGATTTTTAAATGGCCGGGCATGGTAGTACATGCCTTTAATCCCAGCACTCAGAAGGCAGAGGTAGGAGGATCACCATGAGTTCGAGGCCACCCTGAGACTACATAGTGAATTCCAGGTCAGCCTGGGCTAGAGCAAGACCCTACCTCAAAAGAAAAAAGACAAATTTAAAAATAAATTTATCCTTAGTATAATAAGTCTACCTCTTGAAATATAACCTAAGGCAATATCCTAAAATGGGAAACAACTTGAGCTATAAATCTGTTCATTAAAAGTATTTTTATTGCCAAAAGTTTAAAAGCTCAACATCACTTCCAGTTAATCGTGTCTGTTTTTAACCTCCTCTATCTCACCTACCCCCACAGGCCTTCAAGTTTATGAGTTCTGGTACAGAAATCAAGATCATTTTTTTTCACTTTTTAAAACATATTTTTATTTATTTATTTGCAAATAGAGAGAAATCGAGGATTGGCATGCCAGGGCTTCTTGCCACTGCAAACAAACTCCAAGTGCATTTTCCACTCTGTACATGGGGCTTTAAGTGGCTACTAGGGAATTGAACCTGGGCTGGCAGGCTTTACAAGTGAACAGCTTTAACCACTGAGAAATCTTCCCAGCTCCAAAGTGGTATTCTTTAAAAACAAGCTGTGAGTCTAGTGTTCAAAGGAATGTTCAGTGTCCCCAGCTGAGCATGGTCCCCGAGGGTGTAAAAATTCACCAAAAGAAATGGGCATTTAGGATTAAAGTACTTCACACGCTGTACTAAATGAGTTTTTTTGGTTGGTTGGTTGGTTTAGTTTTTCCAGGTAGGGTTTCACTCTCATCCAGGCTGACCTGGAATTCACTATGTAGTCTCAGGGTGGCCTCGAACTCACGGTTGTTGGGGTCCCTCCTAGGGCCAGCACAGGAGGGACCACAGGGTCTCTGCCAAATAGGGGGTGAGAGGCACGGAGTCTCGACACAGACTCCGGGAGCTGGGTGGAAGCAGGCAGAGGGCAAGCTGCTGCAAACTCATTTATTCAAGGAAGTGTAGGGGGTTTAAAGGGTTTGGCTGGCCAATCGTATGTTCTTGTGACCAATGACAGCCTGTCTCCGGGCAGATTATCTCACAGCAGGTTTCTTGGGAGCATGGGACTGTAGCTATTGTCATGCCAGGCTTGTGCAGAATGCCACATCCACAAAAGCTACTTCCTGGTTTCTTCTGGCATGCGGTCTGGCTAGGGCCCGACCTGCATTGTGCCATACACACGGTGAGCCTCCTAGCTCTGCCTCCCAAGTGCTGGGATTCAAGGCGTGTGCCACCACGCCTGGCTGGTACTAAAGGATTTTAATGAAGGGTTGGAGAGGAACTGAAAGGACTGGGTTGCTCAAATGGAGGGACATAGCTGCTGTAGCCATTGCTATGACTGAACTCTCAAGCACAGGGTGACTGCTGTCCATCTGACAGGACACACCAGCTTACAGAGCCAAACCAGCCAACCGGTCTCTTGTTGTTGTGAAGGGCGGAGGAGCAAGAGTGTCTTCTGCCTGTACTGCTAGCCACTGCCCTCCTGCTCCTCCCTTTTCCATTGTGTCCCCTCCCCAACTCTGTCCCCTGCTTACCATAGAAACTTTCTTCCTTCAACTTTAAAGGATTTTTTTGTGTGTGTGTGTGGCTTTTCGAGGTAGGAGCTCACTGTAGCTCAGGCTGACCTGGAATTCACTATGTAGTCTCAGGCTGGCCTCAAATTCACAGCGATCCTCCTACCTCTGCCTCCCAAGTGATGAGATTAAAGGCCTGCACCATCATGCCCAGCACCACCATGCCCAGCTTCTAAAGGATTTTTTAAATTCTATTGATTGATTGATGGTTGATTTGTAAACAGAGAGAGACAGAGAGAAGAGACAGAGAGAGAGAGAGAGAGAGCCACTGCGTATGAACTCCAGTGCATGTGCCACCTTGTGCATCTGACTTTATGTGGTCCTGGGGAATCAAACTTGGGTCATTTAGACTTTGCGGGCAAGCACCTTAACTACTGAGCCATCTCTCCAGCCCCCTCTTCCTTCAACTTTATCCTTAGCTACTTCAGTTCTGTCACTGTCGTTTGTGCTGGAGATGCCAAATCCAGATACACAGATATTTACCAGTAATCATTCTGTCATGGAATCTTAAAATATCTACTTTTCTGGGCTGGAGAGATGGCTTAGTGGTTAAACTCTGGCCTGTGAAGCCTAAGGACCCCCATGCTCCATTCTCCAATATCCACATAAGCCAGATGCACAAGAGAGTGCACACATCTGGAGTTTGTTTACAGATGGAGCCCTGGTGCCCTCTCTGTGCTCATTCTCTCTCTCTCTCTCTCTCTCTCTCTCTCTCTCTCTCCTGCTTATTTCTGTATCTCTCTCTCAAATAAATAAATTAATAATAATATATATATATTTAAATATTTAGTTGTCCTCTGCTTCACCACTGAAATTAAAATTCTCTTATGCAGAGAGTTTGGGCAGAAGTCACCTATGGAGATGGATAATGCTTTGCCAGAAGCCATAGATTGTTATTAGAAAAATTGCAGTGCCAGGGGTGGGATACCTTCCAGTGAGGTATGTTGGCTAGGGAGGTCCCTGATGTCTCCAGAGCATTCCCGGCTATTGTCATGGCTCTTGGTTTCTCACAAGAACTAGATGGTTAAGACCCTGTTGCTAAAGACTTCACATGCTCAGGCTGCAGGTGACTGAGGATCAAGCTGGAGCTGAGCTGGAAGCCTCCTCCCTGTTGACAGGATGGTGGAAAGAGCTATGTAGCGTTCGGGAGGAGAAAGGCCATCAACAATCTTAACCAGCAGTGGACCCTGCAAGCTCTCCATCTGGCCAGTCAGGCCAAATGTACCAACTGGTGCAATGGCGCCACGTCTGTTGTGGGGAAAACCAACCGTTCTCTATCTAATTGGACTTGAGGCCCACTCCACGGGAAGAAATTATTGCCTGGTACTGAAAACCTAGTCAAAAGCCTGTGGCTGGGCTGGAAAGACGATCAGTGGTTAAGGCGCTTGCCTGCAAAGCCTACCAACCCGGGTTCAATTCCCACAACCCAGGTGTAATTCCCCAGTATCCACATAGGCCAGACACACAAAGTAGCACATGCATCTGGAGTTCATTTGCAGTGGCTACAGGCCCTGGCGTGCCCATTCTCTCTCTCCCTCTCCCTCTCTTCTTGCAAATAAATTAATAAAATATTTTTAAAGCCTATGGCTGAAGAGGTATAAGCCCTCTGTTGTCATTATGCCCACCAAACAGCCCTTCAAACACTTACATTTGTACACATATATTAATGCTACTCTCACTTTTGGTTAGAGAAGCTTCTCTTTTCAGATGGCGGTGACCACTAGGGTGTCTCAAATGTTCTCAAAATGCTGAGAAGAAGTGACAGTGGAGTGTTCTACACTAAGTGAGACATCTCTATCACAGTTTCCAAGGTTCAAGAACCATTGCAGAAAAGTTCGCAGGAAAGAACGTAAGAGCCAAAGGAAGGGGAGGAGTGCTTTCGATTCTGTCATCCACACAGAAAGTGGCCATAACAGTTATGACCCCACCATGGCTGACACTACCCACACAGACCTGCACAACAGGAGGGGAAAATAATGACAGCACAACAGAAGAGAGACTACTTGGAAAGAAGAAGGGATTCAGAGGAGGGGGACTGGGCGAGGGACCAGGGTAGAGGTGGGAGGGGACCATTATCATGATATACGGAGGGACTATTATCATGATATATTATCTATATCTATGGACGTGGTCAATAAAACGCTTTAAATTTTTTTCCCTTACTCAATACAAAAAGCTCTTGGCCAACATCATTGGATTTTTCCCCTCCAATAAAAATAATCATATTATAAACTGAATCTTACTTACCGTTTAAATTCATGCTGCAATCTGTCACTTGTTTGATGCATAACATCTGCCCCTGAGAAATGACAAAATTAATTTGAATTCAAATGAGAACAAACTTTCACTCAGCCACGGTATGTGGACTCCATGGCCTCATTAGGACAGAGCACAATTCTGTATAATATATATACATACACACACACACATATATATTCATACCCAGACCTTATAACTTAGAAACAAGTTGTGACTTTGAATAGCTAATTCACAATCGGCTTGTGCAGTCATTTCAGAGTGTGATGGCAGGTTGCTGGCCCTGGTCTTAGACCATGCCTTCAACAAATGTATATTAAGTAAATATCTATTGTTGGCAAATATGGGCAGTTACTATTCAATAATCTATTCATCCTTTCTTCCACAACAGCAGAACGTTTATTTTATACTGGGTAGAAGTATGCCTAGATTCAAACAATGAATCAGTGTTGCTATACACACTCCTGGCTACCTTTTTCCATTTCGCTAAACGTTGCAATGACTCTGATCCTGGGATGCACGCCTGAAATCCCAACATCCAAGAAGCAGAAGCAGAGGGTTGTGAGTTCAAGCTTGGACTGCCTAGCAAGTGACCGGCCCCTCAGGGCTAAAAGAAGACCATGATTCAAACAGACAAACCAACCAAGTAATAATAATGATAATGAAAACCGGGGGACCCAGTTCTGACCAAAAAGACGTAGAAAGAAGTTTACCAGGAAGTGTTTAAGATGGCTTTATGGGGGTGGTAGAAATGGCTCAGCAGTTAAGGTGCTTGCCTGCAAAACCTAAGGACCCAGGTTCGATTCCCCAGTACTCCATAAAGCCAGATGCACGAGGTGGCGCATGCATCCGGACTTTGTTTGCAGGGCTGGAGGCCCTGGTGTGCCCATTCTCTTACTCTTTATCAGCCTCTCTCTCCCTCTCATAAACAAATAAATAAAATAATTTTTAAAGATAGCTTTAAGCACCTTAGAGGTATATGTGACTAACACCTTCCTTACTCTTTTTTTTTCCTTTTTTTTAAATTTTTTTCTTTTTTTAATTGATTTATTTGAGAGCAACAGAGAGAGAAAGAGGCAGATAGAGAAAGAGAGAGAGAATGGGCACGCCAGGGCCTCCAGCCACTGCAAACAAACTCCAGATGCATGTGCCACCTTGTGCATCTGGCTTACGTGGGTCCTGGGAAACTGAGCCTCGAACCAGGGTCCTTAGGCTTCACAGGCAAGCGCTTAATCGCTAAGCCATCTCTCCAGGCCATCTTTTTTTTTCCTTAATGGGATATAACGTGTAGGGTTGCGGCAGTAAGCTCCAGGTCATGAAGCGGCAAACAAAAGACACGTGGTCACACTGAAGATGATGGAGAGAGGGTGACGTCACCTCCGAGATCCTCAACCTAGGGTTAAAGGAGGGGCCTCGGGGGTATTGAGGGCCTGGGAGTAGGAGATGAGTAGTGAAGTAGGGAGCCAGTGAAAAATGAACGTTGGGAATGCCAAGATGTGCGGAGAGCCCAGGTGACCAGAACCACATTGTCATTCAAATTTGGTGACAGTGTAAATTGCGGTAACTTTTTAAGGAGCAATTTAGCAAAATCGATGAGCATTTGAAATGTGCAGATCCTTTAAAATAGCAATTCCACTACTGGGAAATTATCCTACAGAAAAACACAGGTGCAAAAAAAAAAAAAAAAGATATGTGCACAGGGTTATGTATTGCAGCATTGTTTGTAGCAGAAAAAAATAAAAGCAACTAAATATGAAATTGGGAGAATAAATTATATATACATATAGGTTGAAATACTGTGCTGCTGCTCAAGAAAGAATAGAGTAATTTACATGTAATAGCATGGCAAAATTTCAGGAGATATTCTTACGGGAAAAGGAGAGCAATAACATATAGCATGATACCATTTCATTAAAAAACAATCGAAGAAAATTAACAATGCTACATGTGAATATTAGCGTATGTGTACAGAAAGAGTGAAAGAGAAGAGCCAAATAGAAAATATACACATGGGCTGAAGAGATGAATTAGCGGTTAAGGCGATGGCCTGAGACGTTAAGGACCCAGGCTTGATTCCCCAGAACGCTGGTAAGTCAAATGTACCTTGTAGAGTATATGTCTGGAGTTCATTTGCAGTGGCTAGAGGCCCTGACATGCCCCTAGTATGCCCATTCTCTCAGTCTCTTTCTGTTGGGCATGGTGGTGTATGTCTTTATTCCCAGCACTCAGGAGGTAGAAGTAGGAGGATCACTGTGAGTTCAAGGCCACTCTGAGACTACAGAGTGAATTCTAGTCCAGCCTGAGCTACAGTGAGACCCTGCCTCTAAAAACCAAAATAAGGTTTTATTTGAACCAATGAGGAAGGACACTGAGTATAATAAGTCTACCTCTTGAAATATAACCTAAGGCAATATCCTAAAATGGGAAACAACTTGAGCTATAAATCTGTTCATTAAAAGTATTTTTATTGCCAAAAGTTTAAAAGCTCAACATCACTTCCAGTTAATCGTGTCGGTTTTTAACCTCCTCTATCTCACCTACCCCCACAGGCCTTCAAGTTTATGAGTTCTGGTACAGAAATCAAGATCATTTTTTTTTTCACTTTTTAAAACATATTTTTATTTATTTATTTGCAAATAGAGAGAAATCGAGGATTGGCATGCCAGGGCTTCTTGCCACTGCAAACAAACTCCAAGTGCATTTTCCACTCTGTACATGGGGCTTTAAGTGGCTACTAGGGAATTGAACCTGGGCTGGCAGGCTTTACAAGTGAACAGCTTTAACCACTGAGAAATCTTCCCAGCTCCAAAGTGGTATTCTTTAAAAACAAGCTGTGAGTCTAGTGTTCAAAGGAATGTTCAGTGTCCCCACCTGAGCATGGTCCCCAAGGGTGTAAAAATTCAACAAAAGAAATGGGCATTTAGGATTAAAGTACTTCACATGCTGTACTAAATGAGTTTTTTGGGTGGTTGGTTGGTTGGTTGGTTTAGTTTTTCCAGGCAGGGTTTCACTCTCATCCAGGCTGACCTGGAATTCACTATGTAGTCTCGGGGTGGCCTCGAACTCACGGTTGTTGGGGTCCCTCCTAGGGCCAGCACAGGAGGGACCACAGGGTCTCTGCCAAATAGGGGGTGAGAGGCACGGAGTCTCGACACAGACTCCGGGAGCTGGGTGGAAGCAGGCAGAGGGCAAGCTGCTGCAAACTCATTTATTCAAGGAAGTGTAGGGGGTTTAAAGGGTTTGGCTGGCCAATCGTCGTATGTTCTTGTGACCAATGACAGCCTGTCTCCGGGCAGATTATCTCACAGCAGGTTTCTTGGGAGCATGGGACTGTAGCTATTGTCATGCCAGGCTTGTGCAGAATGCCACATCCACAAAAGCTACTTCCTGGTTTCTTCTGGCATGCGGTCTGGCTAGGGCCCGACCTGCATTGTGCCATACACACGGTGAGCCTCCTAGCTCTGCCTCCCAAGTGCTGGGATTCAAGGCGTGTGCCACCACGCCTGGCTGGTACTAAAGGATTTTAATGAAGGGTTGGAGAGGAACTGAAAGGACTGGGTTGCTCAAATGGAGGGACATAGCTGCTGTAGCCATTGCTATGACTGAACTCTCAAGCACAGGGTGACTGCTGTCCATCTGACAGGACACACCAGCTTACAGAGCCAAACCAGCCAACCGGTCTCTTGTTGTTGTGAAGGGCGGAGGAGCAAGAGTGTCTTCTGCCTGTACTGCTAGCCACTGCCCTCCTGCTCCTCCCTTTTCCATTGTGTCCCCTCCCCAACTCTGTCCCCTGCTTACCATAGAAACTTTCTTCCTTCAACTTTAAAGGATTTTTTTGTGTGTGTGTGGCTTTTCGAGGTAGGAGCTCACTGTAGCTCAGGCTGACTTGGAATTCACTATGTAGTCTCAGGCTGGCCTCAAATTCACAGCGATCCTCCTACCTCTGCCTCCCAAGTGATGAGATTAAAGGCCTGCACCATCATGCCCAGCACCACCATGCCCAGCTTCTAAAGGATTTTTTAAATTCTATTGATTGATTGATGGTTGATTTGTAAACAGAGAGAGACAGAGAGAAGAGACAGAGAGAGAGAGAGAGAGAGCCTCTGCGTATGAACTCCAGTGCATGCGCCACCTTGTGCATCTGACTTTATGTGGTCCTGGGGAATCAAACTTGGGTCATTTAGACTTTGCGGGCAAGCACCTTAACTACTGAGCCATCTCTCCAGCCCCCTCTTCCTTCAACTTTATCCTTAGCTACTTCAGTTCTGTCACTGTCGTTTGTGCTGGAGATGCCAAATCCAGATACACAGATATTTACCAGTAATCATTCTGTCATGGAATCTTAAAATATCTACTTTTCTGGGCTGGAGAGATGGCTTAGTGGTTAAACGCTGGCCTGTGAAGCCTAAGGACCCCGGCTCCATTCTCCAATATCCACATAAGCCAGATGCACAAGAGAGTGCACACATCTGGAGTTTGTTTACAGATGGAGGCCCTGGTGTGCTCATTCTCTCTCTCTCTCTTTCTCTCTCTCTCTCCCTGCTTATTTCTGTATCTCTCTCTCAAATAAATAAATTAATAATAATATATTTTTTTAAATATTTAGTTGTCCTCTGCTTCACCACTGAAATTAAAATTCTCTTATGCAGAGAGTTTGGGCAGAAGTCACCTATGGAGATGGATAATGCTTTGCCAGAAGCCATAGATTGTTATTAGAAAAATTGCAGTGCCAGGGGTGGGATACCTTCCAGTGAGGTATGTTGGCTAGGGAGGTCCCTGATGTCTCCAGAGCATTCCCGGCTATTGTCATGGCTCTTGGTTTCTCACAAGAACTAGATGGTTAAGACCCTGTTGCTAAAGACTTCACATGCTCAGGCTGCAGGTGACTGAGGATCAAGCTGGAGCTGAGCTGGAAGCCTCCTCCCTGTTGACAGGATGGTGGAAAGAGCTATGTAGCGTTCAGGAGGAGAAAGGCCATCAACAATCTTAACCAGCAGTGGACCCTGCAAGCTCTCCATCTGGCCAGTCAGGCCAAATGTACCAGCTGGTGCAACGGCGCCACGTCTGTTGTGGGGGAAACCAACCATTCTCTATCTAATTGGACTTGAGGCCCACTCCACGGGAAGAAATTATTGCCTGGTACTGAAAACCTAGTCAAAAGCCTGTGGCTGGGCTGGAAAGATGGATCAGTGGTTAAGGCGCTTGCCTGCAAAGCCTACCAACCCGGTTCAATTCCCACAACCCAGGTGTAATTCCCAGTATCCACATAGGCCAGACACACAAAGTAGCACATGCATCTGGAGTTCATTTGCAGTGGCTACAGGCCCTGGCGTGCCCATTCTCTCTCTCCCTCTCCCTCTCTTCTTGCAAATAAATTAATAAAATATTTTTAAAGCCTATGGCTGAAGAGGTATAAGCCCTCTGTTGTCATTATGGCCACCAAACAGCCCTTCAAACACTTACATTTGTACACATATATTAATGCTACTCTCACTTTTGGTTAGAGAAGCTTCTCTTTTCAGATGGCGGTGACCACTAGGGTGTCTCAAATGTTCTCAAAATGCTGAGAAGAAGTGACAGTGGAGTGTTCTACACTAAGTGAGACATCTCTATCACAGCTTCCAAGGTTCAAGAACCATTGCAGAAAAGTTCAGGAGGAAAGAACGTAAGAGCCAAAGGAAGGGGAGGAGTGCTGATTCTGTCATCCACACAGAAAGTGGCCATAACAGTTATGACCCCACCATGGCTGACACTACCCACACAGACCTGCACAACAGGAGGGGAAAATAATGACAGCACAACAGAAGAGAGACTACTTGGAAAGAAGAAGGGATTCAGAGGAGGGGGACTGGGCGAGGGACCAGGGTAGAGGTGGGAGGGGACCATTATCATGATATACGGAGGGACTATTATCATGATATATTATCTATATCTATGGACGTGGTCAATAAAACGCTTTAAATTTTTTTCCCTTACTCAATACAAAAAGCTCTTGGCCAACATCATTGGATTTTTCCCCTCCAATAAAAATAATCATATTATAAACTAAATCTTACTTACCGTTTAAATTCATGCTGCAATCTGTCACTTGTTTGATGCATAACATCTGCCCCTGAGAGATGACAAAATTAATTTGAATTCAAATGAGAACAAACTTTCACTCAGCCACGGTATGTGGACTCCATGGCCTCATTAGGACAGAGCACAATTCTGTATATTATATATACATACACACACACACATATATATTCATACCCAGACCTTATAACTTAGAAACAAGTTGTGACTTTGAATAGCTAATTCACAATCGGCTTGTGCAGTCATTTCAGAGTGTGATGGCAGGTTGCTGGCCCTGGTCTTAGACCATGCCTTCAACAAATGTATATTAAGTAAATATCTATTGTTGGCAAATATGGGCAGTTACTATTCAATAATCTATTCATCCTTTCTTCCACAACAGCAGAACGTTTATTTTATACTGGGTAGAAGTATGCCTAGATTCAAACAATGAATCAGTGTTGCTATACACACTCCTGGCTACCTTTTTCCATTTCGCTAAACGTTGCAATGACTCTGATCCTGGGATGCACGCCTGAAATCCCAACATCCAAGAAGCAGAAGCAGAGGGTTGTGAGTTCGAGCTTGGACTGCCTAGCAAGTGACCGGCCCCTCAGGGCTAAAAGAAGACCATGATTCAAACAGACAAACCAACCAAGTAAGAATAATGATAATGAAAACCATGGGACCCGGTTCTGACCAAAAAGACGTAGAAAGAAGTTTACCAGAAAGTGTTTAAGATGGCTTTATTGGGGTGGTAGAAATGGCTCAGCAGTTAAGGTGCTTGCCTGCAAAACCTAAGGACCCAGGTTCGATTCCCCAGTACCCCGTAAAGCCAGACGCACGAGGTGGCACATGCATCTGGACTTTGTTTGCAGGGCTGGAGGCCCTGGTGTACCCATTCTCTTACTCTTTATCTGCCTCTCTCCCTCTCATAAGCAAATAAATAAAATGATTTTTAAAGATAGCTTTAAGCACTTTAGAGGTACATGTGACTAACACCTTCCTTACTCTTTTTTTTTCCTTTTTTTTAAATTTTTTTCTTTTTTTAATTGATTTATTTGAGAGCGACAGAGAGAGAAAGAGGCAGATAGAGAAAGAGAGAGAGAATGGGCACGCCAGGGCCTCCAGCCACTGCAAACAAACTCCAGATGCATGTGCCACCTTGTGCATCTGGCTTACGTGGGTCCTGGGGAATTGAGCCTCGAACCAGGGTCCTTAGGCTTCACAGGCAAGCGCTTAATCGCTAAGCCATCTCTCCAGGCCATCTTTTTTTTTCCTTAATGGGATATAACGTGTCGGGTTGCGGCAGTAAGCTCTAGGTCATGAAGCGGCAAACAAAAGACACGTGGTCACACTGAAGATGATGGAGAGACGTCACCTCCCGAGATCCTCAACCTAGGGTTAAAGGAGGGGCCTCGGGGGTATTGAGGGCCTGGGAGTAGGAGATGAGTAGTGAAGTAGGGAGCCAGTGAAAAACGAACGTTGGGAATGCCAAGATGTGCGGAGAGCCCAGGTGACCAGAACCGCATTGTCATTCAAATTTGGTGACAGTGTAAATTGCAGTAACTTTTTAAGGAGCAATTTAGCAAAATCGATGAGCATTTGAAATGTGCAGATCCTTTAAAATAGCAATTCCACTACTGGGAAATTATCCTACAGAAAAACACAGGTGCAAAAAAAAAAAAAAGATATGTGCACAGGGTTATGTATTGCAGCATTGTTTGTAGCAGAAAAAAATAAAAGCAACTAAATATGAAATTGGGAGAATAAATTATATATACATATAGGTTGAAATACTGTGCTGCTACTCAAGAAAGAATAAAGTAATTTACATGTAATAGCATGGCAAAATTTCAGGAGATATTCTTACGGGAAAAGGAGAGCAATAACATATAGCATGATACCATTTCATTAAAAAACAATCGAAGAAAATTAACAATGCTACATGTGAATATTAGCGTATGTGTACAGAAAGAGTGAAAGAGAAGAGCCAAATAGAAAATATACACATGGGCTGAAGAGATGAATTAGCGGTTAAGCCGATGGCCTGAGACGTTAAGGACCCAGGCTTGATTCCCCAGAACGCTGGTAAGTCAATGTACCTTGTAGAGTATATGTCTGGAGTTCATTTGCAGTGGCTAGAGGCCCTGACATGACCCTAGTATGCCCATTCTCTCAGTCTCTTTCTGTTGGGCATGGTGGTGTATGTCTTTATTCCCAGCACTCAGGAGGTAGAAGTAGGAGGATCATTGTGAGTTCAAGGCCACTCTGAGACTACAGAGTGAATTCTAGTCCAGCCTGAGCTACAGTGAGACCCTGCCTCTAAAAACCAAAATAAGGTTTTTATTTGAACCAATGAGGAAGGACACTATCTAAAAAGACAGAGAAACCAGGCATGGTGGTGCATGCCTTTAATCCCAGCACTCAGGAGGCAGAGGTAGGAGGATCGCTGTGACTTTGAGGCCACCCTGAGACTACATAGTGAATTCCAGGTCAGTCTGTGCTAGAGTGAGACCCTGTCTCAAAAAGCAAACAAAAAAGAAAAAAGAAAAGAAAAGAAAAAAGATACAAAGGGATAAAAACCTGCAGATTGATCTGGGAGGATGGCTCAGAGGTTAAGGCGCTTGCTTGTAAATCCAGACAGCCTGGGTTCAATTCCCCAGTACCCATGTAAAGCCAGATGCACAAAAGTGGAAACCTCAGCCGGGCGTGGTGGCGCATGCCTTTAATCCCAGCACTTGGGAGGCAGAGATAGGAGGCTCTCCATGAGTTCAAGGCCACCCTGAGACTACATAATGAATTCCAGGTCAGCCTGGGCTAGAGCAAGACCCTACATTGAAAAAAAAAAAAAAAAAAAGTGGAAACCGCATTGTCAGAAACAATGTTCTCAATCTTTGTGCAGAACTTGTCTTAAGAAGACATTAGCCAAGAGAGGAGGTACACATCTATAATGCCACCCACACACAGAGGAGGCAAGAGGACTGTGAGTTCTGGGCCTGCCTGGGCTTCACAGTGAGACCCTGTCTCAATAAAAAAAAAAAAAAAAAAAAAAAAAAAAAAGGAGGAAGGAAGAGGAGAGAAGGAAGAGACATCAGTGTCTCTACCACTACACAACTGGTTTACTTGACCAAAACCCAATATGGCAGACATGATTACCAGAACTTGCTGTGGTCACAGTGGACACTGCCTGGCCCTAGAAGCACTGCTGTCACCTCTGGTCACTGACAGACTGCTGACAGCATGATCTTATGGCTCTGTCTCTGTGCCTCTACCTTCCAAGATCAAGGTCCATGCAGATGCATTCAACTGACAGAGCCCACACCTTGAATTCAAGGAGACTGAAAATGCCATCCAGGGCTGGAGAGATGGTTTAGCGGTTAAGGCACTTGCCTGCGAAGCCTAAGGACCCATGTTCAACTCTCCACATCCCACGTAAGCCAGACACATAAAAGTGAGGCAAGCGCAAGGTCACACATGCCTACTAGGTGGTGCAAGTGTCTGGAGTTCAATTTCAGTGGATGAGGCCCTATAGCACCAGTTCTCTCTCTCTCTCTCTTTCTCTCTCTCTCTCTCTAAAATAAAAGAAAATGCCATCCAGTCTTTTGCAGTAGACAGTGGCCAAAAGGTAAAGAACTGTCACCTACACTGGGGATCAAAAAGAGTGAGTGGTGAGGCTGGAGAGATTGCTTAGTGGTTAAGGTGCTTGCCTGCAAAGCCAAAGGACCCAGGTTCAACTCCCCAGTACCCACATAAGCCAGATGCACAAGAGGGTGCACATATCTGGAGTTCATTAGCAGTGGCTGGAGGCCCTGACACACCCATTATCTCTTTCCTCCCTGCCTACCTATTTTTCTCTCTCAAATAAAAAATACATTTTTTAAAAGAGTGAGTGGGGGCTGGAGAGATGGCATAGGAGTTAAGGCGCCTGCCTGCTAATCCTAAGAACCCGGTTCCAATCTCCAGGTCCCACATTTAGCCAGATGCAAAGTGATGCAAGGGCGCAATGCTGCACTTGACCACAAGGGGGCGCATGCATCTGGATTTCGTTCACAGAAGTTGAGAGACTGCTGGCGCACCCATCTCTGTCTGTCTCCCTCTCCCTCTCTCTCTGTCTGTCTCTGTGTCTCTCTCCAAAAATAAAAAAATTTTTTAAAAATTAAAAAAAAAAGAGTGAGTGGAAGACTCAAAAATGTCAAATGGTGGATCTACATTAGTGAAGGAGGTCTGTCAGGGTGAGTGGAAAGGATGGTTCTAGAATAAATGACTAATGCTGGATGTGGCAGACAGGAGGAAGGAAGGAAGGAAGAGGTTTTACACCTAAAAGCATTTTTAAAAATATTTTATTTATTTATTTTTATTTATTTATGAGAGAGGCAGATAGAGAAAGAGAGAAAGAATGGATGCGCCAGGGCTTCCAGCCACTACAAACAAACTGCAGACACATGCGCCACTTGTGCATCTGGCTTATGTGGGTGCTGGGTCCTTAGGCTTCACAGGCTAAGCACCTTAACCTCTAAGCCATCTCTCCAACCCCTTCTAAAAGTATTTACTAAAGGACTTTTTCTGATTTAAAAAAAAAAAATTGTAGTTTCAGCAGTGGAAACTGTGGCACTAACAAAAGGCCGGTCTAAGAAGTAGCAGTTTGAGACCTTGGGGTGACTCACGGTGCTGAGAAGAAAGGACAGAGGAGTGCTCAGCACTGAAACATCTCAAACCCACCTTCCAAGGCTCAGGGTCCATTGCGGAAGAGGGGGCGGAAAGAATGTAAGAGCCACAGGAAGAGTAGGACTCCTTACAACGTGCTCCTGCAGACACAAAATGGCCTGGATATCCATGACCTCACAGTGCCTGACACTACCTACACAAGACCCTCATAATAGGAGGAAAAGATCATGACATCAAACTGAAATGAGAGCCTGATTGAGAGGGGGAGGGAATATGATGGAGAATGAAGTTTTAAAGGGGAAAGTGGGGGGGGGGAAGTACCATAGGTTACTGTCTACAATTAAAGAAGTTGTCAATAAATATTTGTTTTTTTAAAAGTTTAAAAAAAAAGTAGCAGTTTGATAATGGGTGCCAGTCCTTTACCTCCGTGTTCTGTAGGGACATACTGGGCTGTTTATCTCTGCATCTTTTTTTAAATTTTTTTAAATTTATTTACTTGAGAGAGGGAAAGAGGCAGAGAGGCAGAGAATGGGTGGGCCATGGCTTCTAGCCACTGCAAACGAAAAACTCGAGACACATGCACACCCTTGTGCATCTGGCTTATGTGGGTCCTGGGGAATCAAACTGGGGTCCTTAGGCTTCGCAGGCAAATGCCTTAATGGTTAAGCCATTTCCCCAGCCCCTCTCTCTGCATCTTTGCTAAAAAGAAAAAAAAAAAAGAGGTTTGGGGCTGGTGAGATGGCTCAGCAGTTAAGGCACTTGCCTGCAAAGCCTAATGACAGGGGTTCGGTTCCCCAGTCCCCATGTAAAGCCATATGTACAAAGTGGTGCATGCATCTGGATGGTGTTCATTTGCTGTGGCTGAAGGCCTTCGCAAGCCTGTTCTCTTTTTTCTCTCTCTCCTTGCAAATAAATAAATTAAAATGTTTCTTTTATTTTCTTTTTCTTTTTTTTTAAAAGGAGGTTGGAAATGAGTAATGCTGGGCCAGGACACATTAGTGCTAGGTTCAGAATAGGATGGGGCAACCAGCAAAGCTTGCTTTCTGTGAACTGTCTGCTCAAAATCTCAACTGCGTGCACCATCAGTGAGATCCATTTGGATCAGTGGGTTTCTGCTGAGGGAACCTGCCTGCTGCATAGGAAGGAATCTTTTTGAAGTACAACTCTTTCCTTGAATAAATACATCAGACACAACATGACAGAGCACACCTGTAATCCCAGTACTCAGGAGGCTGAGGTAGGAGGAGCTCAAGTTTCAAGGCAACCTAAACCACATAGAAAGAAACGTCTCAGCAGGGCATGGTGGCGCACACCTTGCATCCAAGCACTCGGGAGGCAGAGGTAGGAGGATCGCTGTAAGTTCAAGGCCACCCTGAGAATAGGTAGTGACTTCCAGGTCAGCCTGAGCCAGAGTGAGACCTTACCTCAAAAAAGGAAGAAGAAGAGGAGGAGGAGAAACGCCTCAATGACAGAGAGAGAATACTACTTACTAATGGACCAATGTAATTTGCAATGTCCCCAAAGAATTTAATGACATAGCTTCCCCTCATCCTTCATCAACAAGAATCTCCTTTAGAATTCCAATTCCTTTTGAAATGATCACATCCAAAAACTCCTGGCTCCCCAGATTTTGTTTGTTTGATTGATTGATTGTTTTTGTTTTTAATGAGGGTGTTGTCCTGGGCACCTGTTGTTTTAAAGTCTGCCAGATTATTCTAGGCTAAAGCTAGGATCACAAAATGGGCCTGAATCTTCCAACCACTTCGACTAGGAGAGAATTATTTGAGTAATATAATTGATCACATAATCAGAATTTCTTCCTCTTCCCATGAAGGAAGGACACCAAAGAAAGAAAAGGAGTTCCCCTTAACTTTTTGACGTGTGTGTGCATATGTGTGGTGTGTGTGCATATGTGTGGTGTGTGTGCATATGTGTGGTGTGTGTGCATATGTGTGGTGTGTGTGCATATGTGTGGTGTGTGTGCAACATTTTTGTGTGTGTGCACATATGTGTGTGTGTGTGCATATGTGTGTGTGTGCATATGTGTGGTGTGTGCATATGTGTGTGTGTGTGCATATGTGTGGTGTGTGTGCATATGTGTGGTGTGCATATGTGTGGTGTGTGTGCATATGTGTGGTGTGTGCATATGTGTGGTGTGTGTGCATATGTGTGGTGTGTGTGCATATGTGTGGTGTGTGTGCATATGTGTGGTGTGTGTGCATATGTGTGGTGTGTGTGCATATGTGTGGTGTGTGTGCATATGTGTGGTGTGTGTGCATATGTGTGGTGTGTGCATATGTGTGGTGTGTGTGTGCATGTGGTGTGTGTGCATATGTGTGGTGTGTGTGCATATGTGTGGTGTGTGTGTATGTGTGGTGTGTGTGCATATGTGTGGTGTGTGTGTGTGTGTGTGTGTGTGTATGTGTGTGGTGTGTGTACATGTGTGGTGTGTGTGCATATGTGTGGTGTGTGTGCATATGTGTGGTGTGGTGTGTGTATGTGTGGTGTGTGTGCATATGTGTGGTGTGTGTGCATATGTGTGTGTGTGTGTGTGTGTGGTGTGTGTGTGTGTGTGTGCATATGTGGTGTGTGTGTGCATATGTGTGTGTGTGTGTGGTGTGTGTGCATATGTGGGTGTGGTGTGTGTGCATATGTGTGGGTGCATATGTGTGTGTGTGCATATGTGTGTGTGTGTGCATGTGTGTGTGTGCATGTGTGGTGTGTGTGTATGTGGTGTGTGTGTGTGTGTGTGCATATGTGTGGTGTGTGTGTGTGGTGCATATGTGGCCATATGTGTGGTGTGTGTGTACATAGTGTGCATATGTGTGGTGTGAACATATATGTGTATGTGTGTGCATATGTGTGGTGTGTGTACATATGTGTGGTGTGTGTACATATGTGTGGTGTGTGTGCATATGTGTGGTGTGTGTGCATATGTGTGGTGTGTGTGCATATGTGTGGTGTGTGTGCATATGTGTGGTGTGTGTACATATGTGTGGTGTGTGAACATATGTGTGGTGTGTGTACATATGTGTGGTGTGTGTACATATGTGTGGTGTGTGTACATATGTGTGGTGTGTGTGCATATGTGTGGTGTGTGTGCATATGTGTGGTGTGTGTACATATGTGTGAGAGTCCCAGGAGTTCTCTGCTCTCTGCTCCCCACAGGACTGAGGTTACAGACCCCGGTGGCCATGGCCAGCTGTCTAACTGCATCCTGAGGAATCAAACTCAAGAAGTCCCGGGTCCCAGTGTGGTTGCCCCTATTCCCAATTTCCAAGTGTTTTTACCTGCTGAGCCCTCTCTGGCAGCTGTCTAACTCAAACCTTATTTTTTTTGCCTCAAGTGTTTTTTACCTGCTGAGCCCTCTCTCAAGCTTCAACCTTATTTTTTTTAAGATTTGTATTTTTATTTATTTATTTATTAGAGACAGAGAGAAGGAGGGGGAGGATGGGCACAGAAGAGTCTCCAGCCACTGTAAACAAACTCCAGATGTGTGCACCACCATGTGCATCTGGCTTACATGGGACCTGGAGAATCGAACCAGGGTCCTTAGGCCTTAACCACTAAGCCATCTCTCCAGCCCCTTCAACCTTATTTTTTTTAAGACAGGATCACTCACTGAACCTAGAGCTGGGTTTTGGGGCCAGGCTTAGTTCATAGTAACCCAGAAAGCTGGAAACAACCCTCCAAGAGCTCCAACAGCCAAGAGTGGAGGGAAGGAGTGCAGAAGTCTGAACCCCTTTGCGGTCACGAGCAATCGGCGTCATTGCTGGCAGTCCCATCACAGTAATCACTAGGTGTGGACTGGTCCCGCCAGGTCACCAACACCGCAGCTGATGTAATGAGCCACGAGTGGTCCTCAGATTCGCAAGCACCACGGACCAATTAGACAGCTTAAGCAAAAAAGAAAATCCGGGCTGGAGAGATAGCTTAGAGGTTAAGGCGCTTGCCTGCGAAGCCTAAGGACCCATGTTTGACACCCCAGGTCCCACATAAGCCAGATGCACAAGGTGGCGCAAGCATCCGGAGTTAACTGGCAGTGGCTGAAGGCTCTGATGCACCCATTCTGTATCTATCATCTATCTATGTATCTATCCATCTATCTATCATCTATGTATCTATCTATCTGTCTGTCTATCTATCTATCTGCCTCTTTCTCTCAAACAAAAGTTTAAAAAAAAAAAAAAAAAGAAAGAAAAGAACGAAAGAAAATCCTCCATAACCAGATAACGAAGCCTCTTCCTCCTCGATGTTCTTCTTGTGCCCTCTATTGACAAAGTCTAGAATTGCGCTTACTGTAGAGAAAAATGCTTGAGGAATCCAGTCCACTTTTGCACAACAGATTTAGGGGAACTGAGGCGAAAATTGATGCTCACACAATAAAATTAATAAACCCCTGAAAATTACAAATCCAGCCCATTTTCATATTTCTCCAGTTGTCTCAAAGATATCCTGTACATTTTATTGTAATTTTTTTAAGCAGGAGCCAATTACAGTTCTTTTGCTTTAGAGCAGTACTTCCCAATGTTTTTATTTTAATGACATTCATCTAAGAAGAAATTTAGGCTGTAATTTAGGATGACCTTGAACGGCTGAGCCTCCTGCTCCCTCTGAGATTACAGCCATGGGCCACCAAGCCTGGCTTGTAGACACATTTCCATGAGCATTTAAACATTTTGATGGTTAAATTATTAAGTTTGATTTTATAACTTTTCAAAAACAGAGTGGTCTACCTTTTAATTAATTCTATTTGAATATGTAGCCAGGATAGCAATAATCATTTCAGGGGATAGAACCTAGGGCTTAGAGTATGCTAGGAAAGGATTCTTCCACTAAACTATACCCTAAGCCTAAGAATGATTGAGTTCTATGGGGCTGGAGAGATGGTTCAGCAGTTAAGGCAATTGCCTGCAAAGCCTAACAGCCAGGGTTTGATTCTCCACTACCAACGTAAAGCTGGAGGCACAAAATGGCACAGGCATCTGGAGTTTGCAGTGGCTAGAGGCCCTGGCATGCCCATTCTCTCTCTCTCTCTCTCTCTCTCTCTCTCTCCTTGTAAATAAAATATAAAAACCAGTTTTTAAAAATCCAAGCATGGGGCTAGAGAGATGGCTTAGCAATTAAAGCACTGCCTGCCAAGCCTAAGAACGCCCATTTGATTCTCCAGGTCCCACGTTTAACCAGATGCACGTGACACAAGCACACAATGCCACACTTGCCCATAAGGGGGCGCACACGTCTGGAGTTAATTCAGAATGGCTGAAATGTTCCTGGCGTGCCCATTCTCTCTCTCTCTCTCTCTCTCTCTCAAAAAAAATCCAAGCATGGTGGTGCACACCTTTAGTCCTAGCACTCTGGAGTCAGAGGTAGGAGGATTGCTGTGAGTTCAAGGTCAGTCTGAGACTACATAGTGAGTTTCAGATTAGCCTGGGCTAGAGTGAGACCCTACCTCAAAAAAAAAAAAATAAAAAAAAAATAAATAAATAAATAAATAAATAAATAAATAAGGTTGGGAGATGGCACCGCTGGTAAAATGTGCTCAGTGCTGGCATACACAGCAGTGAATAAGAGACCTTGCCTCAAACAAGTGGAGAGCAATTACTGATACCCCAGGTTTTCCTCTGACCTCCACACACACACCACACATGTGTACCTGCACTCACACACCCAGAACACACACAAAGATCAAAAGAGAGGGGGAGGGGAGGGGAGGGGAAGGGGAAGGGGAAGGGGAAGGGGAAGGGGAAGGGGAAAGGGAAGGAAAGGAAAGGAAAGGAAAGGAAAGGAAAGGAAAGGAAAGGAAAGGAAAGGAAAGGAAAGGAAAGGAAAGGAAAGGAAAGGAAAGGAAAGGAAATTTAGTCAGGTGATTTACAGATTCAGTCATTTTCTCAATTTGCCTGATTGTCTTCAGCTGGTGGGGTTTACTTCCTGTTTCCTTGTAATTCCTTGTAAAATGAAAGTTGGAGCTACACATGTATCTTTTTTGTTTGTTTTTGTTTTTTGTTTGGCTAAGTAGGGTCCCACTCTAGCCCGGGCTGACCTGGAATTTATTAGGTAGTCTCAGGGTGGCCTTGAACTCATGGCGATCCTCTTACCTACCTCTGCTTCCTAAGCACTGGGATTCAAGGCGTGCACCACCACGGCCAGCTCGAGAGATGGGTATCTTAACAAGAACACTTCATGAGCGACACCACTCTTCATATTACAGCCCATTAGGGTCACAGAGTGTCAGTTTCACACTATGAAGACATGAAATTTGCAGCAGCCCCCAGACAGCCCCACTGTGGAGGCACAGGGTTCCTTCTGCAAGGAACGAGTAATCTGTAGGGTGTGCTCTGCACTCTATGCTTCCCCCAACAATCTCTTTCAAAATTTTTTGAGCCGGGCGTGGTGGCACATGCCTTTAACCCCACACTTGGGAGGCAGAGGTAGGAGGATCACCATGAGTTTGAGGCTACCCTGAGACTGCATAGTGAATTTCAGGTCAGCCTGAGCTAGAGTGAGACCTTACTTTGAAAAACCAAAAAAAAATTTTTTTGAGAGAGAAACAGAGAGAGAATTGGCATGCTAGAGTTTCAGCCACTGCAATCAAACTTGAGACACTTGTGCCAACTAGTGGGCATGTACGACCTTGCACTTTCCTCACCTTTGTGTGTCTGGCTTACGTGGGATCTGGAGTGTCAAACATGGCTCTTTAGGCTTCGCATTCTTCCAGTCTGCCAACAATCTTTTACTTAATGGTCTTAGAAACAACCTTGTCATTTGGAAATGCAAAGTGGACCTTTCCTAACTCACTCATTCCTCCTACGTCTCTTCACTGGCACTCTTCTGTAAAAAGCTGATTTTTTTTTTTTCATCCACTGGAAAGGAACTAACTAAACTTTTCCTAACAGAGGAAAAATAAATGCATGAGTCCCTGTGTTCAGAGTAAAAGGAGTTTGAGTTGGAGGAAAAGGGAAATTACTTTGGAGAACTCCGGAATAGGAGTATGTCCAAGGGTGACAGGAGGGTCCTATTCCTGTGAGGACCCTGTGAGGGGTGCAAACCGGTTAAAAGGACTCCAAGATACGTCAGTGTGTCCACAAGAACCTGGAGTGGGAGCCCCCTGTTTGTAACTCAATTATCTTTCCAGTCACCTTCAGCATGTTGGTGCTGACTTGAGAGAAATGACTGGGTTTAATTTACAGCCCACACAGAATGGCTGAGTACAACAGTGCAGAGGCTATGTGAGCTGCTGTGTGAAAAGTACCCAAAAAAATGTAGCACAGTAAACTCAAATGAGGCATTCCTTGGTGTTTTTGCTTACTAATCTTTATTTCCTCAATAGTTTAATGATTTGCTGAAAACAAGTTTTTAAATTACCATCTCATTTAAAAGTTGCAATCTTCAACTAAAAGCCCGAGGCTGTAACTCTACTTGCACGCACACAATACATTTCCTCAATGCTGACTTTTTTCCTACATATTTGCCTTGTGCATATTTTTATTCCTAGAGCTTCACAAAGTGCATCATCTAAAAAGAAAAGTAACATGGTGGCATGTCAAATATCAGACTTACACTTAGGATCTGAATTTTGGTGTCAACCGGAGACATACTGATCCCTAGAATGAAGATAAGAATTCTCTGATGTTGTAGAAAGTGAGAGTGAATTTAAGGAAGGGGGGGGAATCTATGTTGGTAACCTTAAACTCCCTCCTTGTAAATATATGACCTTGATAAATAAACTAGAATTTAAGGAGCGTCAATTTCTTTTTTATAAAAATGATATGAGGGCTGGAGAGATGGCTTAGTGGTTAAGGCATTTGCCTGCAAAGCCAAAAGGATCTCGGTTCAATTCCCCAGGACCCACATAAGCCAGATGCACAAGGTGCATGCATCTGGAGTTCGTTTACAGTGGCTGGAAGCCCTAGCGTGCCTATTCTCTCACTTTCTCTTTCTCTCTCTCTCTCTCTTTCTCACTCTGCCTCTTTCCCTCCCTCAAATAAATAAATAAAAATAAAAATAAAAAATATTTTTTAAAATGATATGATTTGCAAAGGTTTCATTTTTAAAATGCCATTAAAATGTCCTTATTACAAATTTAAAATATGGGGAAGTACCTTTTTCCCACCTAATAGTGAGTTTGTTCATTTGTTTTAAAATAACAACAGACTATAGCCAAACTTGGCATGATTCAGTGTAGAGTGCTTGTTTATCAAGCACAAGGCTCTAGGCATCTCCCCCAGTAAAAAATGTGTGTGTGTGTGTGTGTGTGTGTGTGTGTGTGTGTGTGTGTGTGTATTCATATATATGTTTTCCCAAGCTGGATAGTGAAATGACCTCACCTTTCAGAATTTGTAGTTAAATCCTACTGTTAGAAGAAAGAAAGACTAGACCATATGTAGTCCAACTCGTCGTAAACTATCCCCAAGTGACAGTCCTGACCGACACCCACATTGTATGATTTGCAAAGGTTTCATTTTTAAAATGCCATTAAAATGTCCTTATTACAAATTTAAAATATGGGGAAGTACCTTTTTCCCACCTAATAGTGAGTTTGTTCATTTGTTTTAAAATAACAACAGACTATAGCCAAACTTGGCATGATTCAGTGTAGAGTGCTTGTTTATCAAGCACAAGGCTCTAGGCATCTCCCCCAGTAAAAAATGTGTGTGTGTGTGTGTGTGTGTGTGTGTGTGTGTGTGTGTGTATTCATATATATGTTTTCCCAAGCTGGATAGTGAAATGACCTCACCTTTCAGAATTTGTAGTTAAATCCTACTGTTAGAAGAAAGAAAGACTAGACCATATGTAGTCCAACTCGTCGTAAACTATCCCCAAGTGACAGTCCTGACCGGACACCCACATTGTCCAGTGAAGACGACGTTGAGTGTTTCTTTCTCACTGGCCTTTCGGATGTTTCCCAAATGTCTCGCTACTATGCCCTTTTGCCTTTTTCACAAAGATGAAGGAAAAAGTTCTTTGAATGCAGCGTGATATTGGGAGGTGACCTCTGCTATCTGAACCGGTTCACATGTGAGTGAACTTTCCATGAGAATACCCCATGGGCATTCATTCTTGATGTCACAAGAAAGAGACAATAAAAGAACTCAAAGGAACCCAGCAGCCCCGGAGTCACAGGACAGTCAGTTCCCAGACAGAGTTCATAAGGCCAGCTTACAGAAGTCACTCTAATTCTGACCTGTGTTCAGAAAAGACCGTGGGCACCCCAAAAACGTGAAATAGCAAACAAGAATGCAGATCCCTCCTAACACACCAGAGATCTTCACGCCTTCAGATAAGAATAATTACTTGGGCTGGAGAGATGGCTTAGCAGGTTAGCCAGATGCACATGGCGGCGCATGCATCTGGAGTTTGTTTGCAGTAGCTAGAGGCTCTGCCGTGCCCATTTTCTCTTTCTCTCCCTCTCTCTCTCATAAATAAATAAATAAATAAATAAATAAATAAATAAATAAATAAATATTAAAAAGTTTTAAAAGAGAATGAATTACTTCTGTGAGTGAGCTAGTGCTGTGTGCTGAATGACCCCCAAACTTAGTAGCCTAAAACAACATTCCTCATTTGCAGGTTCTGTGGGTCAGCCCCGTGGGGTGATCTCTGGCTCTTGGTGTCTTGCAAGGTTGCAAACGAGATAGGAACCATTATACACTAATTTGAAATCTTAGCTCGAGGTGGACGATCCACTTCCCATGAGATCCTGAAGACTGAAGAAGTATGCATCTGTGTGACCTAGCGGAAGTCAGACCTTGTCACTGCTGCAGAGTTAAAAGCAGTTCACTAAATTCAATACGCATGGGAGGGGAGAAGACCTGGAGGCACTCATGGAGGGAGCGTCCATTTGACCAAAAGAAAAGACGCAACATCTCTCTTGGCTTTAGCACCATCCTCTTAGAAACTTCCAGCCCATGAGAATGAAGAGGAGGAGGAAGTGAGTCTGCAGACTGAAGAATTTCAGAAGAACAAGGAGCTTAGAGACCCATTTGTGCACCCATGGGAGCTGCAGGAGCAGAAATAAGGAATGCTGGAGGTTGGGGACACATCCTTGCCAACACTTGTTCTTTTCTGTTTTTATTTTAAAATATATATATATATACATTTCATTGCAAGCAGAGAGAGAGAGAGAGAGAGAATGGTCTGCCAGGGCCTCTTGCCACTCCAAACAAACTCCAGATGCATGTGCCACCTTGTGCTTTATGTATATGCTGGGAAATCAAACCCAGGTCATCAGGCTTTGCAAGCAGGTATCTTTAACCACTAAGCAATCTCTCTAACTCCTTTTCTGTTTTTTTTTTTTAATAGCTACCCTGATGAATGCGATATAATTTCTTACTGAAATTTTGATTTTCATTTCTCTAGTGGGCAATAATGCTGAGCATCTTTTCATGTTTGTTTATCACCTATCTGTGTTTGGTAAACTGTCTATTCGAGTCCTTTGCCCACTTATTTAGTTTGATTTGCTGCTGTTCTTGTTCTTGTTGTTGTTTCAAGGCAGGATCTCACTCTAGTCCAGGCTGACCCTGGAACTCACTCTGTGGCCCCAGGCTGGCCTCAAACTCATGGTGATCCTCTTACGTCAGCCTCCAATCTTATAAGCCAGGGTTCTCTAGAGGAACAGAGTGGAAGAATGAGTTGGTATTAAAAGGCGTTAGTTCACAGCAGACCAACAATAGCAGTCTGCAGGCTTGAGGGCCAAGGAACCGGACAGCTGCTCAGTCCACATGGCTGGATGCCTCAGCACTCCCTACCCAGCACTGAAGGCCTGCAGGATTAGAGCCACCGGTCTTCAGTCCACATCGGAAGGCTGATGAAACCCGGTTCCAATGCCAACAAAGAACAGCATGGGATAGATGCAGGTAAAAGTGAATGGGGTGGGGTGTGTGGAGAAGTGAGGTTAAGAGCACTCGCCAGCAGGCAGCCAGGTGAGAAAGGAAGTACCAGGGTTAAAGACATGAGCCATTTTTTTTTAATCTGATTCTTTTGTTTTATTGTTGTTGAGCAAGGGGTGCAGGGATATATTTTTTTGATTTTTATTTATTTATTTGCAAACAGAGAGAGAGATAGAAGAGAGTCAGACAGAGAAAGAACAGGCACACCAGGGCCTCCAGCCACTGCAAACGAACTCCAGATGCATGTGCCCCTTGAGCATCTGGCTTACGTGGGTCTTGGAGAATTGAACCGGGATCCTTTGGTTTCGCAGGCAAACGCCTTAACCACTAAGCCATTTCTCCAGCCCTTTTTAAAAAAAAAAAAATTTAGAGGGATATTTTTTAAATTGTGCTATCTATCTTGTGATTGTTATGCAAGCTAATAAAAAAAGTCATACACTAAAAAAAAACACAGATCACATTATCTTTCACAGAGTCACTCAAAAAATATGATTCGGGGAATGGAGAGATGGCTCAACGGCTAAGGTGCTTACCTTCAAAGCCTAAGGACCCAAGTTTGATTCCCTAGTACCCATGTAAAGCCACATGCACAAAGTGGTGCATGCATCTGGAGTTTGTTTGCAGTGACAAGAGGCCCTGGTGTGCTCATTCTCTTCCCCTCTATCTCTCTATGCTTGCAAATAAACAAATAAATGATTTTAAAAAAATTAAAAGTTGGTTTGCAAACATGAGTCAATACTAAAATTCTGTATGCAAAATATTTTAATATTTTTCTCAAATTTGCCACATTTAAATACACAACTTTTTTCAGATTGCATTCTGGTTTTTAGCTATAATCTCCTTTTGCTATTTTACCTCAAAATCTATTCAAAAAACAGCAGTCCAAACAAATGAACACTGTAGTTGAAATAATAACTAATATTACTAAAGCAAAATCTGAATAAGATCTACTTAAAAAGAAAAGAAAATACAAAGAAAAACTGCACGGATTACACTATTGAAAAATCCTTGCAGAACGGGCTCCACTGCTCCTTCAGAGAATATGAGTGATGTTGAAAGATTAATAACGTTTGGATAACATTAATTACATTGATGTTATAAACTCTGGTATTCCAGTTGCCATAACAACCCGCTATATGTTGGTTTCCTAATGACATTTCCAACAAGTGCTGAGGCCAACGGCATCACTTCAGAACTCAAGATTGCTGTCACTCAGCCATTTCTAAATTGGATTGTTTTGTTCTGAAAGAGTCAGAATATGTCACCGTCTTCAAAAATATTCTCAAAATTGTAGGGAGAAAAACGCATTCCTATAGAATTATAGAGTACTCAGAGAAAAGAAATGTATGTTGCTTTCAATACAAAATTAACAGATTTTTTTAGAGGAAATAGAAGAACAAAAAGAAGGAATGGCAAAAGATTAAGCTTCATCATTCTTAGAAGACTGTGTTCCCTTGGGGAATTACTTCACAATAAGATTCCCTCTAAAAGAACTCACTTTTATTGGTGTCTTTCTATTCTCTCTTTTTTCCCCTTTCACCTCCCTCTTCCTTCCAGTCTCAGAAGCCATGGTTCTGAACAACATCTTGAAGTAAGTGAGAGGCGATCATTTCTTCCTTTCTGTTGCTTTCTGATTGTTCTTTCCTGTACTGTCTTTAGGCACTGTCCAACAACACGTATGATAACAGAAAGAGTACTGGCCATGAGCTTATATTGGACTTGCATATTTGCAGGAGACTATATTAAGTATGTATAATGCTACTATCATGAAGCAAACCATGGTTGTAATGGGCACACTTCTAAATTCTTGCTCAGCCTGTCATCTACTTGGCTTCTGCTGCTCACAGGCACCCCTCTGCACCCCACATATAGGAATTCTTCCTCTATCTTTTTTTTTTCTCCTTATTTTTGAGAGAGAGAGAGAATGGGCGTGCCAGGATCTTCTGCCTGCTGCGAACAAACGCCAGACATGTGCGCCCCCTTGTGGTGCATTGCTACATTGTGCACTTGCATCACTGTGCGTCTGGCTACATGGGACCTGGAGATTCGAACCTGAGTTCTTAGGCTTCACAGGCAAGCACCTTAACCGCTAAGCCATCTCTCCAGCCTAGGAATTCTTGATTGAATGAGACAGGAGCAAACTAATTTATCAATTGCAGGTGAGTTTCACAATCAGATCGTCCCCTCCCTGGCCCCCTCTGAGCTAAGGTTAAAGTGACTATTTGCAGTGGGTTTAAAGCAGGGTGCCACACTGCTGCAGGACACTAAAGAGAGGGCTATGCTGTCCCCTGTCCCCCTCCCTACTACCTTTTCCCATGATCCCTGAAGCATCTGAGTCTGTTCATGCCTGGGGGCAGCAGAGCTGGCATCACTGTGGATAGAGCACATTCTGTGCTCTGTGAATGCTGGTCTTCATGCAATGTCCTCTTATGTAAGCCCAGGTCTGCCAGGTGGTCAACTGCGCTGTCTCCTTTCTCCTGTCTATTCCCAGAACATTCTCCACACCCCTCCCCCGCCACCCAGACTATTCCCAGGGCCCCAGGGCTTTGATCCCTCAGATACTTCCCAGCAAAGGGGGAGAATTTAATCCAGCCCAGGTTTCTGTTGACCTAGAACCACTTCAGGGCCAGGAGTAGACATCAGAAAACAGCTGGCAAGAGAACAACAGCTGAAGGTGACAACAGTCAGGTGAGTTCAACTCCCTCGTCACCAGGAATAAGGCGGCTCTGCTGACTCCTTCCTTCAAGCCTTCTTTGGGTGTCCCTCTCAACAAGGTTGTGTGTGTGTGTGTGTGTGTGTGTGTGTGTGTGCACACGCATGTGTGCAGCAGATGGAGGCCCTGGCATGCCCCTTCTCTCTGCCTGTCTCTCTTCCCTCTATCTCTCTCTGCTTATAAATAAATAAATTTTTAAAAATTGTACATGAGGACTATTAAAGTTACATGGTTGATATGTAGTAGAACAAGGACAAATGCTCAGAAATCCTATGATTTGCTCTTAAAAATTCTATGTCTCAGGCTGGAGAGAGGGCTTAGTGGTTAAGATGCTTGCCTGCAAAGCCAAAGGACCCAGGTTCAATGCCCCAGGACTCATGTAAGGCAGATGCACAAGGGAGCACATGTATCTGGACTTAGTTTGCAGAGGCTGGAGGCCCTGACACGCCCATTCTTTCTCTCTCTTTCTCTCGCTCTCTCTCTCTCCCTATTTTTCTCTCTCTTTGAAATAAATAAAAATCAAATAAAAATCTATGTCTCAACGAAGACACGCTGATGTTCTTTTTTATCAGAACACATTTAGATGAAAACAAAATGTTATAACCTTGATATTTGGACTTCAAACATATGTTGAAGTGGTCACCAGAAGAAAAAAAAAAAAAAGACACAGAGCCAGAGGATAAGGCTCAGTGGTAGAGGACTTGCCTGGCATGCATAAGGTCCTGCATTCAATCCCAGCACTCCAGCACTCTCCACCACCCCCTCACAAATAGACATAGCAGAAGTAACTAACATTTGATATTGTCAAAAATCCTACTGAAGAATCTTATTGTATGAGCAATTCTCAAAACCCAAGATGCAAGCCAAGCTTGATGGTATAGGCCTATAATCCCAGCTATTGGGGAAGATGAGGCAAAAGAATGTTGAGTTCAAAGCCAGCCTGGGTAACTTGGTGAGACCCTGCCTCGTAAAGTGAAGAGAGGCTGGAGAGGTGGCTCGGGAGAGAGGCAGTTACAGTGCAAGCCTGAAAGCCTTGAGTTTGGATCCCCAGAAACCACCTAAAGTTGGGTGCTACAGCATCGGTAATCCCAGCACACCTATAGCAAGAGGGGAGGTGGAGGTAGGAGAATCACCAGACAATTCACAGACCAGCTAGCCCAGTGGACACAGTGGTGGGCAACCAGAGACCCTGCCTCAAACGAGGTAGGTGAGGCCCGAGGTTGCCGATGTGCGTGCGCGCGTGTGCACACACACGCGCACACACACACACTGTATGGGGAGAGGGAGAGAGAGCTTAGTGGATAAAGTGCTCGCTGTACAAGCTTGGGAACCAGAGTTCAGATTGCCAGCCAGCCAGCCCCCACATGAAATCCAGATAGAGCTACAGCATCTGTAATCCCAGTGCTCCTACAGCAAGATGCGATACACAGACGGGAGCATTGGACACTTGTGGCCAGCTAGCCTGTCTAACACACTGGCAAAAAAAAACAACACAAGCAGACCCTGTCTCAGACAAGGTAGAAGGTGAAGACGGGCACCCAGGGTTGTCCTCGGATCTCCATGTGCACGCTGTGGCGTGACTGTGCACATGCACACACACATACCATACACACACACCATACACACACTTATCATTTACTTTTAAATTTAAGCCAAAAAGAAGGCTGGCAGTGTGCCTCAGTGGTATAATAATTGCATATCATGCATAAGGCTCTGATATTGATCACTAGCTGCATGTATAAAGAAAATGTGATAGGGCTGGAGAGATGGCTTTGCAGTTAAGGTGCTCGCCTGCAAGGCCAAAGGACCCAGGTTTGATTCCCCAGTACCCATGTGTAGCAGACAGCTTCAGGTTCACTGAGATGAACTTCCAGACCAGGCACAGGTATGGAGGAAGGGATATTTATTGTAGCTTACAGACCAGGGGAAGTTCCATAATGGCAGGAGAAGTGGCCTGCTCTTACAGGACCAGGCAAGAGAGAAAAACCACAGCTAAAAGCCTCACAGCACCCCTCAGGAACCCCAACTAAGCACACTTTGCATATCTTTAGATTGAAATCTCAAACCCCCCACCATACCTTAAGATCCTCCCAATGACACTGCCTCCAGCAAGGTGCTGCAGATGCAAACTATAAACTAATAAAACACTGAATATATTGGTGGACATCAATTCAGACTACCACACCACGTAAAGCCACATGCACAAGGTGGTGCATGCATCTGGAGTTTGTTTGCAGAGGCTAGAGGGGCCTATTCTTCTCTTTCTCTCTCTCTCTCTCCCTCTCCCTCTCCCACTCCCTCTCCCTCTCCCCACCCCCCCGTCATTCTCACTCTCTCAAATAAATAAATAAGGCATTAAAAAAACATGATATACCAACAATGGAATATTAGACTCTAAAGAAAAGGAAATCCTGTCACATGACAAGGAACCTTGAAGACATTGTGTTAAATAAAATAAGCCAGTCAAAACAGACAAATGCTAGGCTGGAGAGAGAGCTTAGCAGTTAAGGCGCTTGCCTGTGAAGCCTAAGGACCTATGTTTGACACTCCAGATCCCACATTAGCCTGATGCACAAAGATGAGGTAAGTGCAAGGTTACATATGCCCACTAGGTGGCACAAGCACCTGGAGTTCAATTGCAGTGGCTGAGGCCCTGGTGTGCCAATTCTCTCTCTCTCTCTCTCTCTCTCTCTCTCTCTCTCTCACTGTCTGTCTCTCTCTGTCTCACTCTCTCTAAATAAAAAAAGACAAATGAAATCCCAGCAGTTGGGAAGCAGAGGTAGGAAGAACACCGTAAGTTCGAGGCCATCCTGAGACTACATAGTGAATTCCAGGTTAGCCTGGGCTAGAGTAAGACCCTACCTCGAAAAAAAGAAGAAGAGAGACAAATGCTATATAATTCTATTTATATGAGGGAACCAAAGTGACCACATTCACAGAAACAGCATGTGGGATGGTGGTCACCAGGGTGTGGTGGTTTGAATGTAAATGTCCCCTGTAGTCTCATATGTTTGATTACTTAATCCTTGGTGGGCGGTGCTGTTTTGGAAGGTTATGGAGTCTTTGGGAAGTGGAGACTTGCCAGAAGAGGTGTGTCACTGAGAGCAGGCTTTGGGGTGTTGTAGCCCAGCCACACCCCGCTAGCTCCGTCCTAGTACCTCCTCCCTGCTCATGTGAAGATGCAATGCCTGGCCACCTGCCCCTGCACCTGCTGTGCTTTCCCCAACATGATAGCCTTCCCCCTTGAAACTGCAAGACGAAATAAACTCTTTCCTTCCATAAGCTGCTTCTGGTTTGGTACTTTGTCCCAACAATGAGAAAGAAATGGATATGCAGGGAATGGCCAGAAGGGATAAGGAGTTTTTAACTCCTTTTTGAAAGATGTAAAAGTTTTGGAGATACAACAGTGAGTGTACACTTAATAGTGCTGAATTACATATGTAAAATGGGTACAATAGTAAATTTTGTGTTATAATTTATTTATTTGCAAGCAGAGAGAGATAGGAGAGAGACAGAAAGAGGGAGGGGGGAGGGAGAGGATTGGCACGCTGGGGCTTCTGGCCACTGCAAACAAACTCCAGATGCATGTGCTACTTTGTGCATCTGGCTTTACATGGGAAATCGAACCTGGGTCATTAGGCTTTGCAGGCAAGCACCTTAATCACTGGGATATCTCTCCAGGCCCCCCTTTTTATAATGTAATTTATTTATTTGAGAGAGAGAAAGAGAGAATGGGCACTCCAGGGCCTCCAGCCACTGCAAACGAATTCCAGACACATGTGCCACCTTGTGCATCTGGCTTATGTGGGTCCTGGGGAATTGAACCAAGGTCCTTTGGATTTGCAGGCAAGCACCTTAACCTCTAAGCCATCCCTCCAGCCCTCCCTTTTTATTTTTCAAAGAGAGGGTTTCATGACATAGCCCAGGCTGTTCTTGAACACACTATGGAGAGAACAATGAGCTTGAACCCCTAATCCTCCCGCCTCCACCTTCCACGTGCTGGTATTACAGGCTTGTGTCACCATCACACCCAACTTTCTTCTTTCCAGTTCTATTCTGGAGTGCTCTGAGTTTTCCATGCTGGAAGCTGCCTACGAGACTTCACTGACTGAATAGCCTTCCCTCCTGGGAAGAATTACTTTATTAGATCTCTGGTAAACTTAAACAGGATTGTCTTAGGCCAAGTTACAAGAACCTGATTCACTCACAGTCCACTGTCAGTCAGTCACACGACAGAAGATTGTTTATGTACAGAGAATGGCCTCAGCGACTTTACTCAAGGGCAAAATGCACGTTGTTGCATTTCTTGTGATAGAGAGCAACTATTT
Organism: Orientallactaga sibirica; assembly: GCA_036365145.1. Taxonomy (NCBI): domain Eukaryota; kingdom Metazoa; phylum Chordata; class Mammalia; order Rodentia; family Dipodidae; genus Orientallactaga; species Orientallactaga sibirica. Next base: position 6,463,685 of record JAEOAD010000054.1, on the reverse strand, counting down.
CTTCATAGTTCGTCCATCTGTCCTCTGCAAGCCAATGGCCTTGAACTAGTCATGACAACCCAGCACCTCCAGCACAAAGCACAGTGCTTGATACACGGTAGATCCTCAGGAAAGGCCTGTCAAAATTGACTGATAGAAAAGTGCAATTAGAGAGATGGCTTAGCAGTTAAGGTGCTTGCCAGCAAGGCCAAAGGACCCAGGTTCGATTCCCCAGGAAGTACATAAAGCCAGATGCATAAGTGAACAAGGTACCACATGCATCTGCAGTTTGTTTGCAGAGGCTAGAGGCCCTGGGGCACCCATTGTCTCCTCTCTCTCTCTCTCTCTCTCTCTCAAATGAATAAATAAATAAATGTTTTTTAATTTAGAGGTTTATTTTTTAAAAAGTGAAATCATAGCCAGGCATGGTGGCACATGCCTTTAATCCCAGCACTTGGGAGGCAGAGGTAGGAGGATCGCCATGAGTTCGAGGCCACCCTGAGACTACATAGTGAATTCCAGGTCAGCCTGGGCTAGAGTGAGACCCTACATAGAAAAAAAAAAAAAGGGGAAATCAGAAAAACTGAATTCAAATCCCAGTGTTGAGGCTGGAGAGATGGCTCAGCAGTTAGGCACTTGCCTGCAAAGCCTAACAACCTGGGTCGATTCCTCAGTGCCACGTAAAGCCAGATGCACAAAGTGGCGCATGTGTCTGGAGTTACTTTGCAGTGGCAGGAGGCCCTGACACTCCCATTCTCACTCTCCGTCTTCTATCTCTGCTTGCAAATAAGCATACAAAAATGTATTTCAAAAACCAAACCCAGTGCTGCCATTTCCTTGCTATATGAACCAGGGAAAATGAATCTTTCTGAGCCTCCCTTTTCCATTATGTAGAAAGCGATCTTTGTCATAAATAGTAAAGGGACTGTGGACACAAACTGCCTCTATTTATAGTACTGCCATGTGGTAGGTATGCTCATGTTCACACGCACCTCTCCCCCACTCCGAGGGTACTTTCAAGGCCAGGACCTGTGTCTTATTAACTTTAGTGCCGCTGCCCCAGGTGAAAAAGTGCTCAGGGGAGGAGACAAAACAGATTTATCTATTACATGTGCTTAAGATCTTCCCATCCTAGCACTTTTCACTAATTAAAATCAAGTAGGAAACACGAAACACCACAAATAACTTAGAGTCAAACCTGTTGTTCATCAATTCCAGGGGGCCTCGAGGTCTCCTAAGAGCCAAATGAAAGAGAGGTTGACCCCACTGCAGCTTCTACTAGATTTACTGGAAAGCGCTCAGGCCTTCTTTATGAGAGTGAGTTTTCCCAACTTCTCTCCATCACTGGATCAGCAAGCTCCACACTGGGCCCTGGGATACCAGCGCATGCCCTCGGGCACCACTAGAGGGCAGGCTGGCATCTGTTGCAGGGAACTTGGCTGTTAGAGCCAGCAAATGATGAAAGCAATAAACACACCCTTTCAGCTTGGGTTTGTTTCCCAACGGAAAAAGCCACGTGGGTGGGTGCAGATTTGCGTTTGGTGCTCCCTTGATTAGGGATGCGATTTTCTGTTCACCTTCTCAGCTTCTCCTTCCAGGTCTTCCTCCCCCTTTGAAACACAACAGATAAGCCTATTTTCTTTTCTTGTCTTTTTTTTTTTTTTTTTTTTTTTTTTTTTTTTGGTCACTGGCAGAGGCTTAACCCACAAAAATAAATCAAGAGAAGGTAACACAAATAAACGCTGTGTAATGCAGTTAGCGAAGGTTTGACAGCTGAGGCTTCTTTTGGACTTATTTTTAAAGTATTCTGTAAATTTTTATTTCTCTCTAATTTTTTTTAAATGTTTTAGCCAGCTTGTCAAGATGGGAAAGGGGTTCTCAGAGACAGGAAAAGAGGTGGGCATTGTAAGGATAGAGGCAGAAAGGAAAACCAGATGCTCGGGATGGTCTCAGAAGTTGGCGGGAGGGTCCTGTTGGTCTACCACACGGGGTCCTGGGCTTTGGCTGCAGCCAGAGAGCTTCCTTTCCAAGCACCCTGTTCTAGTCACAGCCCAGTCTCCTCATGTGGGCAAAAGTAAGCGGGACGGGAAGAGCTGGGATTCATATGGGGGGCTAGCATGCAGAATGGACACTTCCGGGGATCTCAGGGTGACAAACATCGGCTGTGATTCTACCAGCTGTAAAAAGCATTCTCCCAGATGGACACCCCCCCACACACACACACCTTCTACTCAATAGCCAGGGCTCTCAACACCAGGCTGCCCATGCTGCCCTCTCTGGCAAGCCCACAGGAGGAAGGTATAGTGCCTGGGGAAGCTCAGACGCCAAGGAGGTGCCATGGGAGAGCTGGTCTGCGTTGCAACTATAGAGGAGATAGTTTCAACTTCAAATTGAAGGAGGATAGGAGAAAGCTAGCCTCTTTTAGGCAGTTTCAGTCCAAAACTGAGGCCCAGAGAGTACCAGGAGATGCCACTTCTCATGCCACCTCTCCCTGGCACAAGAATGGAACTCCTGGCTGGAATGGAACTCGTGCCTCGATGGAGACGGATCTACAGTGCCCCTGCCCACTGTCTAACATACTACCTAAATAAAATGGCCCAAGTGGGCTGGCCCGGGGGTCCGCCCTCCAAATCTACAAACCAGTGGGGGGAGCCTTCCGCTTTGCACACCTGAGTGTGATGAAAGAACACATTTTCAGCGCTGTAAAGGCTGGCCCCCCTCTCTGCCCCTCGCTTGCCCTGTGTGAATTCCCGGCTTTGCTCTGTGCTTCTTGGACACACGAGTCTGGCCTCACACACCCCTTCACCCTGCTAGGCTGTATGGTTGGGGGAGGGGGTTCATAATATGATTTCTTGGTCTGAATAATTCTTTGCTTGCCTCTGTTTTACACCTTCTCATTTTAATTACATGTGTGATTTTCCTACGATCTCGGAATCTACCATGTGTGATTTCCCTAGCACACCACATCTCCCATGCGGGTGCTTTTCCTAACTCTCCTCCACACGCCTGTGACTCTGCTCCAGTCTTTCCTTGAAAGCCCTAGTTTCTTTCTCAAAGACGAGCTTGAAAAACTACCCTCCACATGCTTGTGGCTCAACTCCAGTCTTTCCTTAAAACCCTCAATTTCTCTTCAATAACCCTTATAAACAATTCGGTGTTTTGCACGTGAGAGCGTGATTACTACTTCCCACCTGCTTATGACTGCTCCAGCCTTCAACCCAGATCCCATTCTCCCTAAATAAACCCCACAATCTGTGATGTCTTCCTAAATAAACTTAATAATCCATAATCTATCCTTTTGGGGTTCATTTTATCAATTCTTTGTTAAAAATAAAACAAGACTTAAAATTGGGGTTCATAAACTTGGAGTACTCTCCTGAACCCCAAAATCTTTTATCAAATTAACAATCTAGTAGAAGTCTAAGAAGAATCTCTTCTGTAGCCGACTTGGAGAAATATATACCGCTGGGGAGCATGCAGCTGTTCTGTCGTGGCTGGTATAAACTCACTGCCTAATTCGGTCCTAGCTTTGTATGACTTTTGGGAAAAACCACAAACCTTTGATTTTCACTTCCATAGTTTCAATTATTATAATCTTCCAGTCCCCTAGTAATTAACCAGGATGTGGGTTGAAAGCCCTTGCTGCGCTCCAACGTAATAACCAGTTAATTACTACTTATAAAGTTCACTTTTTTATCTTAATATTCCTGAGAGTTCCCTCCATATGATCCTGGAGTTTTCACCCCATTTGATTATTCCCTTAATACTAGTTCTACTTAGTTCTATTATATAGGTATGAAATGTCATTGTTTTGCATATAACAAATACATATAGAAAATTCAACATACAATATTTGACCAAACTCTAAAAATTTTGTTACATCTGCAATTTCAAACATCTACCACTGGGGGGTGGTGTTAAATACTTAATGGTATGCTTAGTCTAAATGGACAAGGCAGCTTCCTAGGCCTTGGAGATTCAGAAACTTTTTAAAAATATTTATTTATTTATTTATTTGAGAGATAGATAGATCAAGAGACACAGAGATCAGGTAGAGAGAAAGAATGGGAGCGCCAGGGCCCACTGCAATCAAACTCCAGGCACGGGTGCCACCTTGTGTGTCGAGCTTACGTAGATCTTGGGGAACTGAACCTGGGTTCTTCAACTTTGCAGGCAAGTGCCTTAACCTCTAAGCCATCTCCCCAGCCCCGCAGAAACGTTTGAGTAAGAGATTAAGAAGTCTTCCTTTAAGCCTCCTGAGTGAATTTGAGGCCAAATCAGACAACAATAACTAAACTTAAAAAAAAAAATAAAACCTGGTATAAGTGTCCTGATTTCTTTGTGCACAAGAGATTCCAAGTTTCCTGCAGAGCTCCAATCAGCCTGGACACTTCCGTTGCTGTTCTTCAAGGAAAACTCAGGGTGTCTGGACAAGCCATGACTCATCTCTTCCCCAGAGCTGACTCCTTCTTCACTTCTTGTAGGTGTCTGGTCACATCCCACCTTCTCAGAGAAGCCTTCACTCCCCATCTGTCATCAACCCTGCCAAAGGAAGCTGGGGAAAGAAGGCCTACATCCCCGAGACTCTTTGTGACCCTTTTATAGGCACAAAGCAGGGGCATAGCAGGTTTGTTGTATGGACTAATGATGAATAAACTCACACTAAATTTAGGTGCAAACTGGACCCTCTCTTTCCTATTTCAGCCAGGCAGTTCTTTTTTATTATGTTGTTTGTTTTCTTTTTTAAGAAATATTTTATTTATTGATTGATTTGAAAGAGAGAGACAGAGAGGCAGATATATTGAGAGAATGGGTGCACCAGGACCTCCAGCCACTGCAAACAAACTCCATATGCATGCGCCATCTTGTGCACCTGGCTTACATGAGTCTTGGGGAGTCGAACCTGGGTCCATAGGCTCCGCAGGCAAGTGCCTTAACCGCTAAGACATCTCTCCAGTCCCAGTCAGTTGTTTTTAAGCTTTTCATATACCATCCTCACGGGGACAGTTTTGTCTGCCAGGCACTATGTCAATCAACAAAGTGACAACCTTTGTAAAAGAGAAAGTTTAGGGCTGGAGATATGGCTTAGCGGTTAAAGCACTTGCCTGCTAAGCTTAAGAAACCAGGTTCAATTCCCCAGGACCCATGTCAGCCAGATGCACACGGTGATGCATGTGTCTGGAATTTGTTTGCAGTGGCTAGAGGCCCTGGTAGGCCCATTCTCTCTCTCTCTCTCTCTCTCTCTCTCTCTCTCTCTCTCTATCTTATTTATTACAGATAGAGAAAGAGAGTGAGAGTGGGCACACCAGGACCTCTAGCCACTGCAAATGAACTCCAGATGCATGTGCCACCATATGCATCTGGCTTATGTGGGACCTGGAGAATCAAACTGGGGTCCTTAGGTTTCACAGGCATACACCTTAACCACTAAGCCATCTCTCCAGCCCCTATCTGTCATCTATCCATCTATCTATCTATCCATCTATCTATCTATCTACCTCTTTCTCTGTGTCTTTCAAATAAATAAAATAAAATTTTTTAAAAAATAGAAAGTTTATTTCCCAGCAGTGAAGTGCAAGATGGAAAAGTGAGTCTCAATCCATCTCTGGAGGATAAAGTTTAAACTCTTCTACTATAAATAAGGTGGGGCTGGAGGGATGGTTTAGCAATTAAGGTGCTTGCCTGCAAAGCCAAAGGGCCCAGGTTTGATTCCCCAGGACCCATATAAGCCAGATGCACAAGGTGGAGCATGTGGCTGGTGTTCGTTTGCTGCAGCAAGAGGCCCTAGCGTGCCCATTCTCTCTTTCTCTGTCTGCCTCTTTCTCTCTCTCTGTGTGTGTCTCTCTCTCCCATAAATAGAAACATTTTAGAGTTCAGAAAAAAGAAGCAGGGTGGTTCAAAACACAGAGAAAGGTTATTGGAAGTAACATGAACAGAGGTCTGAGTGAGTGTCATCAAATCTCATGCCTCTTCAAGGGACATATGTTCAGGAAATGCCAGCGTTAGCATGATCTGAGGACAGTGGTTTTGGTCCTCCGATATGAAAATGACACCCATCAGACACTTGCACAAAGCCAAAGGAAAAGTCAGTGGTTTTCACTGGGATGACCCAAATGGCAACCTAGTGCTGAGAAGAAGGGATGGAGGAGTGTCCAGCACTGAAACATCTCTATCACACTCGCCAAGGCTCAGGGTCCACTGTGGAAGAGGTGGTGGAAAGAATGTAAGAGCCAAAGGAAGGGTATGACTCCTTACAACAGAACTGTTCCAGACAGAAATTGGCCTCAATATCCATGACCTCACAGTGCCTAGCAATATCTTTGCAAGACCCTCATAATAGGAGAAAAAGATGATGACATCAAAATAAAAGAGAGACTAATGGAAAGAGGGAAGGGATATGATGGAGAGTGGAATTCTGAAGGGGAATGGGGGGAGGAAAATATCATGGTTTATTGTCTGTAAGTGTAGAATTTGTCAACAAAAAAATTAAATTATAAAAAAAAAAAAAAAAAGTCAGTTGTTTCAACAAAAGCAACCTTCGGGTCCTAAAACATAACCCAGGCGACCGATTCCATTGTTACCCCTGCCTTGGAGGGGAGAGGTTGTGTACAGCTAAGCTAGTGTGGGAGACTGGTAATATATGGCTCAGAGTCAAGACCCCCGAAATTCGTGGTTGTTAAGCTCAACTATGCCGGGCGTGGTGGCACACACCTTTAATCCCAGCACTTGGGAGGCAGAGGTAGGAGGATCGCCATGAGTTCGGGGCCACCCTGAGAATACACAGTGAATTCCAGGTCAGCCTGAGCTATAGTGAAACCCTACCTCGAAAAGACAAAAAAAAAAAAAAAAAGCGCAACTACAAGGAAGTCACTTGAAGCAAGTGAAGCTAGAAAGTATCCAGGTTTTTCTCTTGGTTTCAGTCATGGACTTGAACTTGCCTAACGGTCAGTGTGACAGACCTCATATTCACCAGTGGTCCCATAAGCTTACACGACCGAGTAACGCTGAAGCCATCTTGGTTTTGGCAAGTGCTCTCTCTGAGGCTTGCCCGTGATGAAACCTTATAGAACCTCACCCTCATCACAAAGCTGTGCTTGACTATACTCTTCACTTACACACAGCCTGCCTCTGTATTGACTCCCGGGAAGGATTTTCAACAGGGGTTTGAGGAGAGAAACATGCCTCTATTTTAAATATATATATATTATTTAAGAGAGAGAGAATGTGTAGGCACACCAGCACATCCTACCTCTGTCTGCAAATAAACTCCAGACTCAAGTGCCACTTTGTGCATCGGGGTTTACGTGGGTACTGGGGATTTGAACCTGAGCTGTCAGGCTTTACAAGCAAGTGTTGCTAACTGCTGAGCCATCTCTCCAGCCCAGAGACACATTCTTTTTTTTTTAATTATTAATTTTTTTATTGACACCTTCTATACTTACATACAAAAAACATATGATATTTCCCTCCCTCCCCCATTCCACTTTAGAACTCCAGTCTCCATCATATCCCCTCCCTCTCTCCATTAGTCTTTCTTTTAATTTGATGTCATCATCTTTTTCTCCTATTTTGAGGGTCTTGCGAAGGTATTGCTAGGCACTGCAAGGTCATGGATATTGAGACCAATTTCTGTCTGGGCAGTTGCATTGTAAGAAGTCATACCCTTCCTTTGGCTCTTCCATTCTATCCCCCCGGTCTTCCTCAATGGTCCCTGAGCCTCGGAGGGTGTGACAGAGGTGTTTCAGTGCTGGGCACTCCTCTGTCCCTTCTTCTCAGCACTGTTGCCTTTTGGGTCATCCCAGTGGTCATCGCCATCTGAAAAGAGAAGCTTCTCTAACCAGAAGTGAGAGTAGCGTTAATATGTGAACATGAACATTACGTGTAGTGCCCCCAGGGCAGCTTGGTGGGAATAATATATACATTTAGTCAGACAAGAGCAGGCTTTATACCCCTAAGGCTCATGACCTCACCTGCCACAGAGACACATTCTTATAAAAAGGCACTTTTGAGTTGGGTGTGGTGGTGCACACCTCTAATCCCAGCACTCAGGAGGCAGAGGTAGGAGTATCGTCATAAGTTCAAGACCACCCTGAGACTACATACTGAATTCCAAGTTAGCCTGGGCTAGAGCAAGACTCTACTTTGATTTAAAAAAAAAAAAAAAACACTTTTCTGTAATTTTTAATGAGAGAGCAAGAGAGAGAGAGAATTGGTGCACCAGGGCTTCCAATCACTGCGATTGGACTCCAGATGCGTGTGCCACCTTGTGCACATGTGCAACCTTGCGCTTGCCTCACCTGGTGTGTCTGGCTTATGTGGGACCTAGAAAGTCAAACATGGGTCCTTAGGCTTGGGCTTCACAGGCAAGCACCTTAACCATTAAGCCATCTCTCCAGTCCAAAAGGCACTTTTGACTAGATGGAAAGAGGGGATTCAGTGGAGGAGGGTTAGAAGGAGGGAAAGGGAGAGTGATGGGAGGGGATTATGATCACGGTGTGTTGTCTATATGGAGGGAAGTTGTCAACCAAATTTAAGACTAAATAAATTAAAAGGTACTTTGAGCTTTTCAGGATTGTATGAAGTTGAAACTGTATGCCCATGTATTCATTTAGGATTTTAGTCATTTCATGAATAATAACTTGATTAGCAATATAGACATAAGAAAACAGACTCCAGCAAACATCTGGCAAACAGTGTCAGCCCCGAGTGTTGACGCCACCCTCTTCTCCATCACTGGAGATGTTTGTTGCGTGGCCTTCCAGATATGGGTACTACCCTTGTCTGTCCTGCTGACCCGGCGGTCCACCACGCTGCCCTTTGTGGGTTGCACTACGTGGCTCTTCTCTGTCTCTGTCTTATTTGGGGTTTGCCTGTTGGACAGCACCAGCAGGAGATGCGAGACTGAGAAGAGGGTCTGTTTATCCTCAGGTCCCTCCCTGGGTGTTGCTTTCCTCCACGCGAGCACCCGGGTGAGTGAGGCAGGCTCATACAGGCTCGTTCTCTCCGCATTCTAGCAGCTCTTCCCTTCCCCAGCCTGCCTGTAGGCCTGAGGTTGTTAATGGTCCCCTGCTAGGTCTGAGATGGTTTTCTTTTTAATATTTTTCTTTTGCTATTTTTAAATTTTTTATTTATTTGTTTGTTTATTTATTTTATTTGCCAGAGAGAAAGAGGCAAGGAAAGGGAGAGAGAAAATGGGTGCGCCAGGGCCTCCAGCTGCTGCAAACGAACTCCAGACACATGTGCCACCATGTGCATCTGGTTTACATGGGTCCTGGGGAATCGAACCTAGGTCCTTGGGCTTTGCAGGCAAGCACTTTAATCGCTAAGCCATCCCCCCAGCCCTATTTATTTATTTATTTATTTATTTATTTATTTATTTATTTATTTATTTATGAGAGAAAGAAAGAGGTAGACAAAGAAAGAATGGGTGTTCCAGGGCCTCCAGCCACTGGAACTTCAGACACATATGTCACCTTGTGCCTCCGGCTTACATGGGTCCTGGGGAATCGCACCTGGGTCCTTTGACTTTGCAGGCAAACGCCTGAAACGCTGAGCCATCTCTCCAGCCTTGAGATATTTTCTTCAACTTTACCTAAAACTTCATTCATCTGTTTTTGTTTGTTTGTTTTTCGAGGCAGGGTCTCACTCTAGCCCAGACTGACCTGGAATTCACTCGGTATTCTCAGGGTGGACTCAAACTCACAGTGATCTTCCTACCTCTGCCTCCCGAGTGCTGGGATTAAAGGCGTAAGTTCTAGGATGAGCAGTGGTGACTGTCCGTATTCAGACTAATATGGTTCATTCTGCTGTCTTTCTAACAATCAATGGAACAGAAGTACGTGGGTAGCTCCATGATCTCTCTTGTCACTCCCCTCATGTCCTGAGCTTTTCTCTGCAACTCCTATAAATGCTGCCCTGGGCCTCCACCTCACCAGAGAATCTTAGCATTCTGCAGCTCTTTATTAAAAAGACCTTGGCTTCTCTTTTTCGAATACTTGTATTTTAAGCATGTGGAGCTTAAAAAAATAAAAAGAATCAACTACTAAATATTCTTAAAGAAGCTGACCCTCCCATAACACCTGTCACCCTATTTATTCTCAACACCCCCACGAGCGACACTGCATTGGGCCAGACTGGTTGTGTGAACATTTAACCAACAAAATATCAGCAACTGGCAAGCCCAGAAATAGCAGCAGGCAGGACAAACAGGATGACTCAGTGGGCCTTGTGAGTCAGACTGGCCGGGACTTAATGACGGGGCAGTAACCCATCATCTCCGCAGTCATCTCTGAGCTTCACCCCACCAATATCATGCATCTAGTTTCCTTTGAAGAAGGGCAATCTTCCTCCATCTAGCCACCATCGGAAGTGACAGTGCCAGGGCCCTGAGAAGTCCTGCAAGCCAAGGTTGACACCATCAACAATTAGTCCCTTTCTGAGACCGACAAGTGTTGGTGTGGGTAGCTGGTGCCAATCAGGGTCCTGGCTTGGGCACCGTCCCTCTGTGGGACCAGATGTGTCACATCATCTCACTGAACTTATTTCCACTGTCATCAAGGCCATAAAACTTGCCAGGTACAGGGGTTGCCAGAAAGATTAAAATCAGGTTGGCCAACTACGTGACTTTCTGGCAAAGGAAAACCATAGAGTAGAAAAGGTATCAGTGGTTGCCAAGTTCAGGGATGACTAGGTGAAGCACAGAGTACTTTTAGGACTGTGAAACCATTCTGTATGGTACTAGCATGGTAGACATGGACTCTTTTTAAATATTGTATTTATTTATTTACTTACTTGAGGGAGAAAGGGGCAGACAGAGAGAGAGAGAGAATAAACACACCAGGGCCTCCAGCAAGCCAACGAACTCCAAATGCATGTGCCACTTTGTGCATCTGGCTCTACATGGGTACTGGGGAATCGAACCTGGGTCCTTAGGCTTCACAGGCAAGTGCCTTAACCACTAAGCCATCTCTTCAGCCCAACAATGACTTTTTTTTTTTTTTTTTTACATCTGTCCACGTCCATGGAGCTGTATAGCAGAGAACGCCCTAAAACCCGTGGACTTCACCTGGTCACGGTGTATCAATATTGGCTAATGGATATAACAAGCATACCACACTTAAGGGAGATGCCACCGTAAGGGTCCAGGAATGAGAAGAACAAGAGTGGAGGAAGCCTCCATGTTTCCTAACCCAAACCTGCTCTAGAAAACAACTTGTGTGAGCCAGGCGTGGTGGCGCACGCCTTTCATCCCAGCACTCGGGAGGCAGAGGTAGGAGGATCACCGTGAGTTCGAGACCACCCTGAGACTATATAGTGAATTCCAGGTCAGCCTGGGCTGAAGTGAAACCCTACCTCAAAAAAACAAATAATAAGTTGAGTAGATGTGCTTTTCAGATGTAAAATCTAAGTGAGGATGGGACATGACACCTCGAGATCTTGAAGAGCTGACTTCTGAGTGTTCATTCCAAACTTTGCCGAGCTCTTCCACGTCCCAGAGAAGAGCTCAGAGTTACATCTTAGCGGCTCAGTGGTTAAAGGTGCCTGCTTGCAAAGCCTGACAGCCCAGGTTCAATTCTCCAGTACCCACGTAAAGCCAGATGCACAGTCATACACATGTGTCTAGATTCGTTTGCAGTGGCAGGAGGCCCTGGCATGCCCTTACTTTCTCCTTTGTCTGCCTTTTTCTCTCTGATTCTCAAATATAAGATAGATGATAGATAGATGATAGATAGATAGATAGATAGATAGATAGATAGATAGATAGATAATTGGTTGATAGATAGATTTTTTTTTTTAATCTGAGCCCAGCCATAAAGTTTCTGCTTTCACAAGACTTCTGCCTCTTTAAAATTGCCCAGGAAAAACCAGGTGTGGTGGCGCACACCTTTAATCCCAGCACTCGGGAGGCAGAGGTAGGAGGATCGCCAAGAGTTCTAGGCCACCCTGAGACTACATAGTGAATTCCAGGACAGCCTGGGATGGAGTGAGACCCTACCTGGAAAAATAAAAAAATAAAAAGTTTGAAAAAAATTGCCCAGGAAATGTTCTTCAATATTTTGCCTTTTAATAAATCTTCACCTTCCCACTCTCGCCTGCCTGATTTTTTATATTTTTATTTATTTATTTATTTGCAAGGAGAGAGAGAGAGAAAATGGTGCATCCAGGGCCTCTTGCTCCTGCAAATGAACTCAACACATGTGCCGCTTTGTGCATCTGGCTTTTTTTTTATTTTTTGGAGAGAGACAGAGAGAGGGAGAGGACGACAGATAGAGATGGGCGCGCCAGCAGTCTCTCAGCTGCTGAGAACGAAATCCAGATGTGTGCACCCCCTTGTGGTCAAGTGCGGCATTGCGCCCTTGTGTCACTTTGCATCTGGCTAAACGTGGGATCTGGAGATTGGAATTGGCGTTCTTAGGCTTAGCAGGCAGGCGCCTTAACCGCTAAGCCATCTCTCCAGCCCTTTTTTTTTTTTTAATTGGTATTGGGGAATCAAACCCGGGCCATAAGACTTGGCAAGCAAGCACCTTGACCACTGAGTCATCTCTCTGGTCCTTGCCTGATGTAAAGTACTTATACTTGATTAAGGTTGCACTTTTTTCAGAGGGGATAATGCCAGGAGAAGATTTAGATCAGGATTAAGGTCAGTTGGGTTAGAAAGGAAACTCTTCCTTCCTTTAAGCCAGAGGATAGATATCTGAAATCAATAGAGCTTCTTAGTGTCTGGCTGGAGAGACTCAGCAGTGGGAGGGTGGCTATGTCCACATCTTTAAATTATTGTCACTTGGAGACCCACCATAACCTGGTGAGGGTTTAAGTCACAAGGACGGGAGGGCGACCAGTGGGGTCAGAATGAACCATAGTAGCACAGTAATGACAGAGCAGGGATTCAAATTTGAAGGCAGTGGAAGCTGGAAGCTGTTCCTCGGGTCTTGCCAAGTGAGATTAGCCAGCTAATTTGAGCCAACTTATTCCTGGATAATGGCAGTCAACTGCATTCCTTCCGGGATAATACATGGACTTTTGACAAGAACCTTCAAAGCTGTTAACAAAGAATTTCAGTGTACCCTGCACTATGGTTGTTGGAACGTTGTACTATGAGCTATTAATAGACTTACTATACCAAAAAAAAAAAAAAAGAGAGAGAGAGAGAAAGAAAGAAGGAAGGAAGGAAAGAAAGAAAGAAAGAAAGAAAGAAAGAAAGAAAGAAAGAAAGAAAGAGAAAAAGGAAAGGAAAAGAAAAGTTCTGTGGTCAAATAACTAGGAAATGCTGCACACGATGGACCCCTTTGTAAACAGCTATAATGAACATTTCCACGTTAAAGGCTCCGGGCAGCTGCCACTGAAAAATCCACTTAGCTTCATTTAACTCTAGCATTGCCTACATTGACTGGAGGGTTAAGCACTTTGCATGGTATGTTTATTAACATTTCTTTGAATAGTGCCATGGGAAAAAGTTACTTACAAAAAGGAAGTAAGGGGCTGGACATATGGTCAGTGGTAAAGGCACATGCTTATAAAGCCTAAGGACCCAAGTTCCATTCCCCAGGTCCCATGTAAGCCAGATGTTCATGGTGGCACATATATCTGGAGTTCGTTTACAGTGGCTAGAGGCCCTGGTGCCCCCATTCATTCTCTCTCTCAAATAAATAAGTAAAATTAAGCCGGGAGTGGTGGCACACACCTTTAATCCCAGCACTCGGGAGGCAGAGGTAGGAGGATCGCCATAAGTTCGAGGCCACCCTGAGACTACAGAGTGAATTCCAGGTCAGCCTAGGCTGGAGTGAGACCCTACCTCGAAAAACAAAATAAAACAAAAATTAATTAATTAATTAATTAAAAAGGAAGTAACATGGTGGAAGTCAAAACCACACGGAGATACTTCTGGAAGGTCCATATTGAGGAAACAGCTCCTTGAGGAGCCCCACAGGGGGATAATGTGCCTTCCATGTGATGACTCTAAATGCACACCTCTGCACCCTCCAGTCACACCCTGTCTTCTCCAGCAGCAACTTTGCTTCTGTCATCACTGGCTAGGCATGAACAGATCTTGCAGCCAACATCATACACAAGTTCGTTCTACATTCTGAGGTGAGGTTATCCTAAGATGGAGAACAAAGAGAAAATGTCTGAAGAGAAAAATCAGATTCAGAAGACGGTGTGGTGCAAAGAGACGGAGAAAAACAAGCCGTGGACCTGACACCTCTCACCTCCCTCCCACTCACGATCTGAATATGCAGACAGAGCCGCCATGGACATCAACATCCCTGATGAATGGTATCCAAAACGTAAACCACTTTGAATAGTAACGAGAGGCGCAGTGGTTTCGCATACAAAGTGGGAGAAAGAGATCTTTGCCTTACATAAGTGAAAGCGAGTGTGGAGACTGGAGAGATGGTTCAGTGGTTAAGGCACTTGCCTGCAAAGCCTATCCACCTGGCTTCAGTTCCCCAGGACCTACATAAAGCCAGATGCACAAAGTGGCACATGTGTCTGGAGTTCGTTTGCAGTGCCTAGAGGCCCTGGAGCACCTACACAGTATCTACATTCTCTATCTATCATCTGTTGATCTATCATCTATCTATTAATCATCTATATGTCGATCATCTCTATCTCTCTGTCTGAAATAAATATTTTTTAAAAAGAAAGTGAGTGTGGAAGCTTGAATCTTTCTAACAGTTGAGGGCACAGATAGTCTTAGCCACTCCCAAGAGGTCTCACTGAAGAATGTGACTGAAGTAGGGCTAGAGAAATGGCTTAGCAGATAAGGTGCTTGTCTGTGAACCTAAGGACCCAGGTTCAATTCCCCAGTACCCACATAAGCCACTGTATCTGGAATTCATTTGCAGTGGCCGGAGGCCCTCTGCACCCATTCTCTCTCCCTCCCCCCCACTCTCTCAAATGAATAAGTAAATAAAATTAAAAAGACATTTTTTAAAAAGAAAGAGAAAGAAAGGAAAAGAAAGAAAAGAGAAAAGAAAAGAAAAGAAAAGGAGAAGAGAAGAGAAGAAAAGAAAAGAAAAGGAAAAGAAAAGAAAAGAAAAGAAGAGAAAAGAAAAGAAAAGAAAAGAACAGAAAGCAGCCACTAGGTTTGCCACACAGGATGAGTACACATCCTGTTTGGGGACATGCATGTTTCGATATGGGGGGGGGGTCTGCAGCTGTCCATTTGGCGTAGGCTTTGTCAGGGAACGGAGCCAAAAGGAAGCCTGCTATGAGCAGAATTAGGCTGGGCTGCCACTCCTCCGAGTCTAAATGAGGGTGAAGAATTGCTGAGGCAGCTAAAGACCAAAACGCATCTGAGAATAGAGGTGGAAGGAGCCAGGGCTTTTTGAGTGTCTCCATTGCCATCCAGAGCAGCCATGTTTCTAAGGAGGCAGCCATCTCCCAGGAGAGCAGGGCTGTCAAAGCAGACTTTCTTGCACGAATAATTTTGCACCCAATCAAGTTGCTTGTAGGAATATTAAGTTTGAATGTAGAGGAGACTATTATGCTAGGTCCCACGCATAAATTCCATATCTCAGAAGTCAGAGGTAGCTCAAAGGAAAACCAAGAACAAAAGATAATGTGCCAGGCCAGACAAGAACAATGTCCAGGTAATAAGGTCATCTTGCATGGTGATTAAGAGCATAAACCAGTTGGGCGTGGTGGCGCACACCTTTAATCCCAGCATTCGGGAGGCAGAGGTAGGAGGATCACCGAGAGTTCGAGGCCACCCTGAGACTGCATAGTGAATTCCAGGTCAGCCTGAGCCAGAGTGAGACCCTACCTCAACAAAAAGAGCATAGGCCAGGGCTGGAGTGATGACTCGAGGGTTAGAGGCACTTGCTCACAAAGCCTAATGGCCTGGGTTCAACTCCCCGGTACCCACATAAAGCCAGATGCACAAAGTGGCATGTGCATCTAGAGTTTATTTGTGGTGGCAAGTGGCCCTGGCTTTTAACTAACAAGCCCAAGAAATAAATCTGGGGGGTAGGGACCTGAATGAGAAAGGTTTTCCAACTGCTGGCTGAGATGTCAAATATTAATAGTTGTTATACAATTGATCTCTTCTACTTTGAGCCCATGATCAGGAGTCGAAGGATATTCCTCCACCTCAAACATCAGCAGCCTCTCGGGCAGGTCTTAACATGTGTTTGCCTCAAGCACACCCGCAGCAGTCTTTGGACTGGAACAAAGGCTACTGGTGAGTCCTGGCAGCTCCAGGGCCCTCCAGGAATGACTAAGCATTGGAGATAAATTCCTTAGAAAAAGTCAGGCGGATCTGAAAGGGCACATACAGAAGAGCTGGAGGTGAGGGAGCTAGAACACTGAGAAATGTTTGGTTTATCACAGGGTTTTTTTCCTCATTTATAAAAGTTCCATTACTGTTGTAATACATACTTCGTTCATAGGATGTGTGACAATCCAGTGGGGATGTCACCTTCCTTGAGGAATTATGTGTTAGTGAAAAGTTACAGGCCAGGCTGGGTATTGGGGCAGCCATCAAAGGTGGTCCTTTTTTTATTATCATTTATTTTTTAAAATATTTTTCATTTTTGCTGGGCATGGTGGTGCATACCTTTAATCCCAGCACTAGGGAGGCAGAGGTAGGAGGATCGCTGTGAGTTCAAGGCTACCCTGAGACAACATAGTGAATTCCAGGTCAGCCTGGGCTAGAGCACAACCCCGCCTCAGAAAACCAAAAAAAAAAAATCATTTTTATTTATTTATTTGAGAGAGAGACAGAGAAAATGGGTGCACCAGGGCCCCCGCCACTGCAAACGAACTCCAGACACATGCACCACCTTGTGTATCTGGCTTACATGGGTCCGGGGGGAATTGAACCAGGATCCTTTGACTTTGCAGGCAAGTGCCTTAACCACTAAGCCATCCCTCCAGCCCTTATCATTTATTTTTTGAGAGAGAGTGAGAAAGAGGTACAGAGAAAGAGAGAGAGAATGGGCATGCCACTGCCTTCAGCCACTGCGACGAACTCCAGACATGAGCACCCCTTTGTGTACGTGTGCAACATGGCGTGCTTGTATCACTGTGCATCTGGCTACATGGGACCTGGAGATTCGAATGTGAATTCTTAGGCTTCCCAGGCAAGCATCTTAACCACTAAGCCATCTCTCCAGCCCTGGTTCTCTTTTAAAAGTAATTTTACTTATTTATTTATTTGCAAGCAGAGTGAGAAATAGAAGAAACAGCCAGAGAGAATGAGCACACCAGGGCCTCCAGCCACTGACTCCAGATGAACGCACCACTTTGTGCATCTGGCTCTACACAGGTACTGGGGAATTGAACTTACGCTGTTAGGCTCCGCAGGCAAGCGCCTTAAGTGCTGAGCCATTTCTCCAGCCCAGGATTGGTTCTTTTTTGTTTTTAATAAATTTTATTTATTTATTTGAAAAGGAGAGAATATGAATGAGTACACCAGGGCCTCCAGCCACTGCAAACGAACTCCAGGTGCATGTGCCACATTGTGCATCTGGATTTACGTGGGTATTGGGGAATTGAACCTGGGTCCTCTGGCTTTGCAGGCAAGCGCCTTAACCGCTCAGCCACCTCTCCAATCCCCAGGGTTAGTTCTTTATGTGAAAATAGAAAGGGGAACATGCCGGGGAAGGATGAATTATAAGGATAGGGAAAGGACAGGAGAAGGTATTGGAATATATATGTTATTAATGCAGAAGGGAAAGTCTTTGTGGTGGGGGAGGGATGGGACCTGAGAAAGAGAAAGAGAGAGAGAGACCCAAAGAAAGCAATGGAGAGGGTGAATTAGAGCAAAGTATAGTGATTATATATATATATATATATATATATATATATATATATGTGTGAAATTGTTACAAAGAAACAATTTGGTTTGCATGCCAACAAAAAGATATCTTAAATGGTTCTTTAAATAGAGTTTCCACTGGACATGGTCCACATGCCTTTAATTCCAATACTTGGGAAGTGGAAGCAAAAGCATCAGGATTTCAAGGCCATCCTCAGCTACCTAACAAGTTCAAGGCCAGCCTGGCCACATGATTTTTTTAAAAAGTAAATAAATAAATATTGAAGGTTCACAGTTTTCCCCCTCATTCTTTAATTTTCTCACATAATGCAGCAGACTGTCTATGTCACAGGGTTCTACGTTTACAGAGTCAACTAAAACCATTTTGTTTAGGCAAACCCAACAGCCAGCCTTTTTTAATGTGAGAGAGAGAAAGGAGAGAGAGAATTGGTACACCAGGGCCTCAGCCACTGTAATCGAACTCCACACTTGTGTGCCACCTTGTGTGCATGTGCAAACTTGCACACTTGTGTCACCTTGTGCATTTGGCTTTCGTGAGACCTGGAGAGTCAAACATGGGTTCTTAAGCTTTGAAGGCAAATGCCTTAAGCACTAAGCCATCTCTCCAGCCCTCAAAACCATTCTTAAAACATTATCATGGGCTGGAAGGATGGCTTAGCAGTTAAGGTATTAGCCTGCAAAGCCAAAGAACCCAGGTTCAATTCCCCAGGACCCACATAAAGCCAGATGCACAAGGTGGCACATGCTTCTGGAGTTTATTTGCAGCAGCTGAAGGCTCTGGCATGCCCAGTTTCTCCCTCCCTCTCTCTCTCTCTCTCTCTCTCTCTCTCTCTCTCTCTCACCCTTTCTCTCTCTATCTCTCTCTCAAATAAATAAAGAAAATAAATAAAAATTAAAATATGGTCAGGCTGAGGCCAGGTAAGGTGGCACATGCCTTTAATCCCAGCACTCAGAGACAGAGATAGGAGGATGGATATGAGTTTGAGGCCACCCTGAGACTACATAGTGAATTCCAGGTCAGCCTAGGCTACAGTGAGACCTTACCTCAAAAACAGGGCTGGAGAGATGGCTTAGCAGTTAAGGCGCCTGCCTGCTAAGCCTAAGAACCCGGTTCCAATCTCCAGGTCCCACGGTTAGCCAGATGCAGTGACACAAGGATGCAATGCAGCACTTGACCACAAGGGGGCGCATGCATCTGGATTTCATTCACAGCAGCTGAGAGACTGCCGGCGTGCCTATCTCTGTCTCCCTCTCCCTCTCTGTCTGTCTCTCTCTCTGTCTCGCTCCTAAAATAAATAAAATAAAAAAATTTAATAAACAAAATAATAACAACAACAACAACAAATAATTGTCTGGTTGGAGAGATAGCTCAAAGATTAAAGTACTTACCTGCAAAGCCTAATCACTCGAGTTTAATTCCCCAGTACCCACATAAAGCCAGATGCACAACGTGGTGCATGCATCTGGAGTTTGTTTGTAGTGGTTAGAGGCTCTGGTGAGCCCATTCTCTCTCCCTCTCCCTCCCTCTCTCTCTCTCTCTCTGCCAGGCATGGTGATGCATACCTTTAATCCCAGCGTTTGTGAGGCAGAGGTAGGAGGATCACTGTGAGTTTGAGACCACCCTGAGACCCTGAGACTACAGAGTGAGTTACAGGTCAACCTGGGCTAGAGCAAGACCCTACCTCAAAAAATTTTTTTCTATTCTGAACATGTACATATCATTTTCCTTATCATTATTCCTTAAATAATACAGTATGGGGCTGGAGAGATGGCTTAACGGTTAAGGCACATGCCTGTGAAGCCTAAGGACCCTGGTTCAGTTCTCCAGGTCCCATGTAAGCCAGGTGCACATGGTGGCGCATGCGACTGGAGTACATTTGCAGTGGCCAGAGGCCCTGGCACGCCCATTCTCACTCTCCCTGTCTTTCCCTCTCAGTATGACAATAACTTACTTTGTCTTACAAGTAATCTAGAGACAACTTAAAGCATACAAGAAGATGAGATATTTACAAATAATGTGACATTTTCTACAATGGCCATGAGCATCCATAGATTTTGTTGCTTAGAGATATCAAGGGACAATTATATATTCTCCCTGAGCAATCTCATCCACACTTTGAGTTAATAACTATCTTCTGTCAGCTCACAAGTCCCTGATTCCTTCCACTGAGCAGCAAAACTGTAAACCCAGCTCCCAGAGGATGCCTCCCCTGCTTGTACTCACCATCTCGCCTTCCTCACACCAGTCTTCATCCTCTACCCATAGCCTCAGTCAACAGCATTCCCACCCCCACCCCACAAGACACGGACCTGAACACATCTCGGCCACCCCCAGCCATCCTTGAGCAAGCCCCAGGATCCTATTCTCCCCCCAGCCATCCTTGAGCAAGCCCCAGGATCCTGTCACCCCTCCCCAGCCATCCTTGAGCAAGCCCCAGGATCCTATTCTCCCCCCAGCCATCCTTGAGCAAGCCCCAGGATCCTGCCCCCCCCCACAGCCATCCTTGAGCAAGCCCCAGGATCCTGTCCCTCCCCAGCCATCCTTGAGCAAGCTCCAGGATCCTATCCCCGCCCAGCCATCCTTGAACAAGCCCCAGGATCCTGTCCGCCCCCCAGTCATCCTTGAGCAAGCCCCAGGATCCTGTCCCCCCAGCCATCCTTGAGCAAGCCCCAGGATCCTATTCCCCCTAGCCATCCTTGAGCAAGCCCCAGGATCCTGTCCCCCCAGCCATCCTTGAGCAAGCCCCAGGATCCTGTCCCTCCCCAGCCATCCTTGAACAAGCCCCAGGATCCTGTCCCCCCTCCCCAGCCATCCTTGAGCAAGCCCCAGGATCCTATCGCCCCCCCAAGCCATCCTTGAACAAGCCCCAGGATCCTATCCCCCCCAGCCATCCTTGAGCAAGCCCCAGGATCCTGCCCCCCCCAGCCATCCTTGAGCAAGCCCCAGGATCCTGTCCGCCCCCCCAGCCATCTTTGAGCAAGCCCCAGGATCCTGTCACCCCCAGCCATCCTTGAGCAAGCCCCAGGATCCTGCCCCCAGCCATCCTTGAACAAGCCCCAGGATCCTATCCCCCCAGCCATCCTTGAACAAGCCCCAGGATCCTATCCCCCCAGCCATCCTTGAGCAAGCCCCAGGATCCTGCCCCCCAGCCATCCTTGAGCAAGCCCCAGGATCCTGTCCGGCCCCCCAGCCATCTTTGAGCAAGCCCCAGGATCCTGTCACCCCCAGCCATCCTTGAACAAGCCCCAGGATCCTGTCCGCCCCCAGCCATCCTTGAACAAGCCCCAGGATCCTGTCCGCCCCCAGCCATCCTTGAGCAAGCCCCAGGATCCTGTCCGCCCCAGCCATCCTTGAGCAAGCCCCAGGATCCTATCCGCCCCAGCCATCTTTGAGCAAGCCCCAGGATCCTGTCACCCCCAGCCATCCTTGAGCAAGCCCCAGGATCCTGCCCCCCCCCAGCCATCCTTGAGCAAGCCCCAGGATCCTGTCCCCCACCCAGCCATCCTTCAGCAAGCCCCAGGATCCTGTCACCCCCAGCCATCCTTGAACAAGCCCCAGGATCCTGTCACCCCCAGCCATCCTTGAGCAAGCCCCAGGATCCTGCCCCCCCTAGCCATCCTTGAGCAAGCCCCAGGATCCTGTCCCCAGCCATCCTCCTGAGCAAGCCCCAGGATCCTGTCACCCCAGCCATCCTTGAACAAGCCCCAGGATCCTATCCCCCCAGCCATCCTTGAACAAGCCCCAGGATCCTATCCCCCCAGCCATCCTTCAGCAAGCCCCAGGATCCTGCCCCCAGCCATCCTTGAGCAAG
Organism: Orientallactaga sibirica; assembly: GCA_036365145.1. Taxonomy (NCBI): domain Eukaryota; kingdom Metazoa; phylum Chordata; class Mammalia; order Rodentia; family Dipodidae; genus Orientallactaga; species Orientallactaga sibirica. Next base: position 6,442,112 of record JAEOAD010000054.1, on the reverse strand, counting down.
CCCCAGGATCCTGTCCCCCAGCCATCTTTGAGCAAGCCCCAGGAACCTGTCCCCCCAGCCATCCTTCAGCAAGCCCCAGGATCCTGTCCGCCCCCAGCCATCCTTGAACAAGCCCCAGGATCCTGTCCGCCCCAGCCATCCTTGAGCAAGCCCCAGGATCCTGTCCGCCCCCCCAGCCATCCTTGAGCAAGCCCCAGGATCCTATCCGCCCCCAGCCATCTTTGAGCAAGCCCCAGGATCCTGTCACCCCCAGCCATCCTTGAGCAAGCCCCAGGATCCTGCCCCCAGCCATCCTTGAGCAAGCCCCAGGATCCTGTCCCCACCCAGCCATCCTTCAGCAAGCCCCAGGATCCTGTCACCCCCAGCCATCCTTGAACAAGCCCCAGGATCCTGTCACCCCCAGCCATCCTTGAGCAAGCCCCAGGATCCTGCCCCCTAGCCATCCTTGAGCAAGCCCCAGGATCCGTCCCCCAGCCATCCTTGAGCAAGCCCCAGGATCCTGTCACCCCCAGCCATCCTTGAACAAGCCCCAGGATCCTATCCCCCCCCCCAGCCATCCTTGAACAAGCCCCAGGATCCTGTCCGCCCCCCCAGCCATCCTTGAGCAAGCCCCAGGATCCTGTCACCCCCAGCCATCCTTCAGCAAGCCCCAGGATCCTGTCACCCCCAGCCATCCTTCAGCAAGCCCCAGGATCCTGTCTCTCCCCTTCTCTCTTTTTTTTTTTGTTTTGTTTTTTTGTTTTGTTTTGTTTTGTTTTGTTTTGTTTTGTTTTGTTTTGGTCAGCTTCTATACTTGCAGAATCCCCTTCTCTTGTATCAGTCCACTCTCCCACTTCTCCATATCCCCACTGCTCCACCTTGGTGAAGGAGGTCACCGCCGCCACCTCTATTACATCACAGGTTTCTGACCTGGACTTCTTTGTGTTACAGAATCGTTGGCATTTTCAAAGGCTTAAATCTGAACTTCCTGCTTAAAACCAACTCCTCCTGCCCCCATTCTTTTACTTTTTTTTTTTTTTTATTTTAGAGAGAGAGAAAAAAATTTTTTGCACTAGGGCCTCAGCTGCTGCAACTGAACTCCATGTGCTTCAGGCACCTAACGGGCATGTGCAACCTTGCACTTGCCTCACCTCACTTTAAAAAAATTTTTTTTTATTTTTATTGATTTATTTATTAGAGACAGAGAGAAAAAGAGACAGAGTATAAGAATGGGTGTCCCAGGACCTCTAGCCACTGCAAACGAACTCCAGATGCATGCATGCGGCACCATGTGCATCTGGCTTACGTGGGATCTGGAGAATCAAAACCAGGGTCCTTAGGCTTCACAGGCAAATGCCTTAACCACTAAGCCATCTCTCCAGCCCTCACCTCACTCCTGATACCAAACTCTGTGTGGCAGGGAAGGTGGTTCTTCATCTATCCACCACTGGGTCACTCCATAATCTGGTCTCTGAGACCACAGAGTGAGTTCCAGGTCAGCCTAGGCTAGAGTGAAACCCTACTTCAAAAAAAAAAAAAAAAAAAAATGCCCAGCCTTTGACACTCCCAAACCCACATCCCTGCACCTGGTCAAATCTAGAAAGGTCTTAATTTCGTTGTCACCTCTTCTAGAGAAACTTCCTTGTCCTGCACACTGATTGTATGGCGCTCTCACTGTCTGACAAAGCACAAGGCACTGATTTCAACCCCGTTTGCTTCCTTCTCCCTACTTGATTATAAACTCCTTGAAGACAAGCATGTATTCCTGGTCATCGCTTCAACCTAGCCCCGAGCTCAGTGGATAGCATATAGTGGGTATTCAACCATTAAACTAAACGTTATTTCTCCTAGAGTGTTTATTTTGTTTTGTTTTATTTATTTTATTTTATTTATTTTATTTTGAGGTAAGCCCAACAGACTGGTCTTTTATAATGAGAGAGAAAGAGAGAGAGAATTGGCACACTAGGGCCTCCAGCCAACTGTAATCAAACTCCAGATGTATGTGCCACCTTGTGCACATGTGCAACCTTGTGCATGTGTCACCTTGTGCATCTGGCTTATGTGGGATCTGGGGAGTTGAACGTGGGTCCTTAGGCTTCATAGGCAAGCACCTTAATGGCTAAGCCATCCCCTAGAGTGTTTTCAAGCTATAGAAATTCAAGAATTATGATTAAGGGCCAGGTGTGGTAGTCACGCCTTTAATCCCAGGATTTAGGAAGCAGAGGTAGGAAGATCACAATGAATTCATAGTGAGCCTGGGACTACTGAGTGAAATCCAGGTCAGCCTGAGCTAGAGTGAGACCCTACTCCAACAGCATAAAACAGAAAATATTGAAAAGGTCCAATATGTGAGAGCTACCTACATCCATATAAGAAGGCCATGTTTTCTTCAAATCAATTGTTCCTATTTTACATCAGGAAATTAAATGTGGCAGCGTTTTACATTGTTAGGAAAGAACCTTGACTTTCAGATGATGAAAAACCAAAGAAGTCTCATTGCAAGTGCCACAGACTCCACTCCACTGGGTTAGGAGCCACTCGCCCCCATTTTCCTTTAAACAAAGTGATTAGTGCACGGAACCCAAGAAAGATGGGATTATCCACTAGGCAGAAAGAACAGCCATACGCTTAAGTCTCACAAACGACTCCAAAGCTATGGACAGATGGTTTTCCTAAAACTCTATGCCCTATAGAAATGGCACATTGGAACTAGCTCTCCCCTTAGGATGAGAAATAGCTTGCTATCATTTCCCAGGGATCCATAATAGCATACTGAAACCTGGGCAGCTTAAACAAGAGAGTGTTATTTTTCTCACAGACATAGTGGCTGGACATCTAAAGTCAGGATCGCTCCCATGCCTCTTGGGGACAATTCATCCTTCTGGTGTTTGCTGGCACTCCTTATGTGTCTGGGCTTATAGATGCATCACCTATTATTATATTCTCCAGTGTGTCTTTGCGTTGTCTTCCCCTCTATACATCTGTCTCTATGTCCCAATTTCCACTTGTTTTTGTTTTGAGACAAGCCCAACAGACTGACCTTTCTTTATGCGAGAGCAAGAGAGAGAGGGAGAGAGAATTGGCACAGTAGGGCCTCCAGTCAGCACAGTCAAACTGCAGACAGGTACACCACCTTGTGTGCTTCTATCACATAGTGTGTCTGGCCTATGTGAGACCTGGAGAGGAACATGGGTCCTTAGGCTTCTCAGGCAAGTGCCCTAACCGCTAAGCCATCTCTCCAGCCCCAAGCTAATGTTTTAAACACTTGCTCCCCAGCAAGTGGTGCTAGTTTGGGGGCTGTGGAGCCTTTAGCAGGTAGATCTAGCTGATGACTAGAGGCAGGGCTTTGACAATGACAACCTGGACCCTAGTTTCACAGCCTCACAGAGGCTGGTCCACAGAGATGGGGACAGCCTATGCTATGTGACCTGAGCTGCTCTGCCTCGCCTTCCCCGCCATGGTGGACTGCATGAGCTAGGTAAATCTTTCCTTCCGTAAGCTGTTTCTGTCAGGTATTTTTGTTAAATGACATGAAAGTAATTAATGCTGAACATCTCAGCTGGATAAAACCCACAAAAAATCACAATGGGAAGCTAGGCATGGTGACTCATGTCTGCAGTTCCAGCACACAGGAGGCAGAGGCAGGAGGATGGCCACACGTGCAAGACCAACCTGCTCTACCTACCAAGTTCCAGTCCAGCCAGGGATACATAGCAAGAACCTGCCTCAAAAAAGCAAAAAGGGGCAACATAGTGCTGAGAAGAAGGGATGGAGGAGTGCCCAGCACTGAAACATCTCTGTCACAACCTCCAAGGCTCAGGGTCCATTGCGGAAGAGGGGGCGGATAGAATGGAAGAGCCAAAGGAAGGGTACGACTCCTTACAATGCAACTGCCAGACAGAAATTGGCCTCAATATCCATGACCTTGCAGTGCCTAGCAATACCTTTGCAAGACCCTCAAAATAGAAGAAAAAGATGATGACATCAAATTAAAAGACAGTCTTATGGAGAGAGGGAAGGGATATGATGGAGATTAGAGTTCTAAAGTGGAATGGGGGGAGGGGAGGGAAATATCATGTGTTTTTTGTATATAAGTGTAGAAGTTGTCAATAAAAAAAATAATTTTTAAAAAAGCAAAAAGGAGCTGGAGAGATGTCTTAGCAGTTAAGGTGCCTGCCCACGAAGCCTAAGAATGCCAGTTCCAATCTCCAGGTCCCACGTTTAGCCAGATGCAAAGTGACACAAGGGCACAATGCCGCACTTGACCACAAGGGGGCGCACACATCTGGATTGCATTCGCAGCAGCTGAGAGGCTGCTGGCGCGCCCATCTCTATCTGTCCCCTCCCTCTCTCTCTCTCTCTCTGTGTCTCTCTCCAAAAAAAAAAAAAAAAAAAAAAAAAAGGGCTGGAGGTATGGCTTAGTGGTTAAGGCATTTGCCTGCAAAGCCAAAGGACCCAAGTTCAATTCCCCAGGACCCACGTTAGCTAGATGCACAAGGAAGCACATGCATCTGGAGTTCGTTTGGAGTGGCTGGAGGCCCTGGAGTGCCCATTCTCTCTCGCTCTCTCCCTCTTTCTCTGTCAAATAAATAAATAAATAAAATTAAAATATATTTTTTTGAAAAAAGCAGCCAGGCATGGTGGCACATGCCTTTAATCCCAGCACTTAATCACAGGCAGAGGTAGGAGGATCACTGTGAGTTTGAGGCCAGCCTGGGACTACATAGTGAATTCCAAGTCAGCCTGGGCTAGAGTGAGACCCTACCTAAAAAAAAAAAAAAAAAAAAAAGCAAACAACAAAATGTTTTGCAAGGTGGGTTGGGCTAGGGAAAAGATCAAGGAAGGAATGTCTATCCTTATATTTCAAGTGTATTCTTTAACAACACATTGAGAAAACAAACCACAGCTTTTGCTCTATTTACTGCTGCTGCAAATGAGAGATGTGTTAACTTTCCTTTTCAGGACACATTTTTTTAAAAATATTTATTTATTTATTTATTTATTTGAGAGGGAGAGAGAGAGAGAGAATGCCAGGGCCTCCTGCCACTGTAAATGAACTCCACACACGTGCACCACTTTGTGCACCTGGCTTTATGTGGGTGCTAGAGAATTGCACCTAGGCTGGTAGGCTTTGCAAGCGAGGCTGTGCACCATTTCCCTAGTCCTGGAAAATATGATTTTTTAAAAATATTTTTTATTTACTTGAGAGAGAGAGAGAGAGGAGAGAGAGAGGCACACCAGGGCCTCTGGCCACTGCAAATGAACTCCAGACACATGCTCCAGCAAGTGCATCTGGCTTAAGTGGGTACTAGGGAGTTGAACTTGGGTCCTTAGGCTTCACAGGCAAGTGCCTTAACCTCCAAGCCATCTCTCCAGCCCTAAAACTATTTTTAATGATAGTGTATTATTCTGTGGCAAACCATAATACAACCAACTATTCTTTTACTGCCCCAAATATATATAAGCATAGTCTATTGTAAGCCTAGTTAATCATCCCTGGGAGACATAGGAAGCTTTTCAACACCATTAAGCAAATTTCAATTTATCCTACAGTCAGCCTCTAAAATTATATGAAACCTAAATCATGGGCTGGAGAGATGGCTTAGCGGTTATGGCGCCTGCCCGCTAAGCCTAAGAATGTTGGTTCCAATCTCCAGGTCCCACGTTTAGCCAGATGCAAAGTGACACAAGGGCACAATGCCACACTTGCCCACAAGGGGGCGCACGCATCTGGAGTTCATTCACAGTGGCTGAGAGACTGCTGGTGCGCCCATTCTCTATCTGTCTCCCTCTCCCTCTCTGTCTCTCTCTCTCTGTGTCTCTCTCCAAAAAAGAAATCTAAATCATCATACAAAATTTACCAAAATGTGTAAAAATATACAGTCCTTACATCTTGAAGAAAATTATTCAAGTGCTTTGCCTCCCTCTAACTCTTTTTGGGAATGTCATTTCTTGCTAATAAATATGTGTACAGTTAGAAAGATGAGCTTGAAAAAATAATATCTATATTGTTCTTTCTTCATTTTTTTTTCAAGGTAGGGTGTTGCTGTAGCCCAGATTGACCTGGAATTCACTATGTATTCTCAGGGTGGACTTGAACTCATGGCAGTCCTCTTACCTCTGTCTCCTAAGTGCTGGGTTTAAAGGCGTGCGCCACCATGCCCAGCTTGTTTTGCTATTTTTATTTTTTTATGAGATTGGAGGGCTCCACAATATAGCTCTGTGTTATGCTACAAACCCAAGTTGTCTTGGTCAGTTTAGAAATTTCATCTCTAGGGTCTGTAGAGATGGCTCAGCAGTTAAAGATACTTGCCTGCAGAGCCTGATGGCCCAGGTTCGTTTCCCCAGTACCCATATAAAGCCAGATGTACAAAATGGCACATGTGTCTGGAGTTTGTTTGCAATGCCCAGGAGGCCCTGATGCACCCAAACTCACTTTCTCTTTCTGTCTGCCTCTTTCTCTCAAATAAGTCAATAAAAACATTTGAAAAAAATAGAAATTTAATTTCTAGAAATATGGAGCTGCAGTAATCTTTTTTTTTTTTTTTCAAGGTAGGGTCTCACTCTAGCCTAGGCTGACCTAGAATTTACTATGTAGTCTCAGGGTGGCCTCAAACTCATGGCGACCCTCCTACTTTTGCCTCCCGAGTGCTGGGATTAAAGGCGTGCACCACCATGCCCTGCTTGCAGTAACCATTTTTAAAAAATTTTTTATTTTGTTTTATTTTTTTTGGAGAGAGACACAGAGATAGAGAGAGAGAGGGAGAGGAAGACAGAGATGGGCGCGCCAGCAGTGTCTCAGCTGCTGAGAGATAGGGAGAGAGAGAGAGAGAGAATTGGTGTGCCAGGGCCTCCAGCCACTGCAATTGAACTCCAGATGCATGCGCCACCTTGTGCGCATGTGTGACCTTGTGTGCTTGCATCACCTTGTGCGTCTGGTTTACATGGGACATGGAGAGTCAAACTTGGGTCCTTAGGCTTCCCATGTAAGCACCTTAACCACTAAGCCATCTCTCCAGCCCACATTCAACACTTTTTAGAGTTCCATAAGTGGCTGAGGTTCGGTGGTTAAAAGCACTTACTTGCATAGCCTTTCAGCTCAGGTTCAATTCCCCAGCACCCATGTAGAGCTGTTCATGTACCAGACGAGTTTGCAGTGGCAAGAAACTATCTCCAAAAAGGTGGAGCACAGGCAACAACTTTGGCCTTCACACATACACACACACACACACACACACACAAATAAAATTTTGAAAGCTTATAAGAGATTGGTCTCTTATAGAAGTTAATTCATAAATGCACAACTTTTTTTCCTTGTGTCTATGTGTGGTGTGGTGTACGTACGTGTATGAAGCCTCAGAGCAGTGAAAGCACTTGCTCATCCAGTATGTGGCAGAACTGGTGTTGCCCTCACCATCCTATGATGCCAGGTCAATTATTTGGCCACCCTGGAAAACCACCTCCTCTAGCAAATAGGCAGCCCAACACAGGATGTCAAACAGACAGGTATAGAAAAACAAAGCAGGAACATAAGGCTGTGTGAGCGAAGGCCTGAAAGGACCGAGTCAATATGATGCATTTTACTGAGGAAGAAATGAATTTTCCAAAATAGTGAGTGACAAGGAGTTATTCGGCCCCAGCCACAGTGGTAGAGCTATGGAAGGTCAGTTCGGCCACAGGGGAGGAATAAGGTGCAGGAACCATATATGGCTAGGAGTAGGGCAGTCAGAGCATATCCAACTTGACAAGGAATCAAAGAAAATTCAACCACAGAATGATCTGATAAGGGAAATAAGCAGTAAATACCCAAGACAGCTGCCACGGAGAAGACCTAACTAAACAGAAATAAAACCGACTGCAGGATTGCTTCAAGAATCCAAAGTGGAGAGAGCTCAGTGGTTAAAGGCACTTGCTTGCAAAGCCTGATGGTTTTATTCCACAGTACCCATGTAAAGTCAGATGTACACAGTGGTGCGTGCATCTGGAGTTCATGTGTAGTAGCAGGAGGCCCTAGTATGCCAATACTTAGTCTCTCTCTCTCTCTTTCTCCACCTCTCTCCAAAAAGAGAAACAGAGGGGCTGGAGAGATGACTTAGCCATTAAGCGCTTCCCTATGAAGCCTGTGGACCCTGGTTCGAGACTCAGTTTCCCAGGACCCACATAAGGCAGATGCACAAGGTGGTGCATGCATCTGGAGTTCATTGCAGTGGCTGGAGGCCCTGGTGTGCTCATTCTCTCTCTCTCGCTCTCTGCCTCCTCTCTCTGTCTGTTGCTGTCAAATAAATAAAAATAAACAAAAATAGAAATAGAAAATGTATTCACAGGCAGCCAAGAAACCTTGGGATTCACAGCCACTTGTGCTTTTCCAAACACTTTAGGGGAGACTAAGCGTTTTATTGTGTTGACAGAGACCACCCCTTATCATTGGCCTCCTATATCCCTTTCCTGCTGAAGTAAAATCTGTCTGACCTTGTCCAAACAAACTACAAACATTGTCCCCTCTTCCTCTTCTTTCTTACAACATTTTTATTGAAAAAGAGGAATTTTAGATGCTTGACTCTTAGAAGCTGAGGGTAGACACCAACCAACAGTTTGGCCAGTAAAGCTCTGAGGAACAGGGCTACTGCGGTTAAGACACTTGCCTGTGAAGCCTAAGGACCCATGTTCAACTCTCCAGATCCCACGTTAGCCAGATACACAAAAGTGAGGCAAGTGCGAGGTCACATATGCCCACTAGGTGGCGCAAGTATTTGGAGTTTGATTGCAGTGGCTGAGGCTGCCAGTTCTCTCTCTCTCTCTCTCTCTCTCTCTCTGCCTGTCTTTCTCTCTCTAAATTGAAAAAGAAAAAGAAAAAGACACTGTGGAATATATGTCCTATTTCCAATGGCTTCTTCTAAATTAAATTTTTTTTTTTTTTTGGTTTTTCAAGGTAGGGTCTCACTCTGGTCCAGGCTGACCTGGAATTAACTATGTATTCTCAGGGTGGCCTCGAACTCACGGCGATCCTCCTACCTCTGCCTCCCGAGTGCTGGGATTAAAGGCGTGCGCCACCACGCCCAGCTTAAATTAAATTTTTAAAGATGTATGAAAAAGATTCATTGTATACAGTGAGAAGGAAGTTGACTTTCACTACATTTGCAATGATTCACATGGCTGATCAACTCCTAGATCATTTTGGGAACGCTGATAACATTTTCTTGCTCCCCAGGGAAACATGGAAAGTCATTAAAGCAAAGAAACCCCATTAGGAAAAGTGGTCTCTGTCTCAGCTAAAAATAAATAAACTCTCAGCTCGCAGACAGTTTCCACACTTCTGTCTTAATAGCCATGCTAATTTCCTCCAATATACATGATCAGTTTGGAATTTAAGAGAACATCAGACATTTCTTTCAGGGAACTTTAAAAACAACAGTTCTTCTATACAACCATCCTATGCAAATAACGCATGTCCATGAAAAAATCAAAGGTTAATTAGTCAGTTTAAATTTTAATTACTTCACTGCAGTGGTTTTAATAATAGTTAAAAATTGGAAACTAGGCTGAAGAGATGTCTCACCAGTTAAGGCGCTTGCCTGCAAAGCACAATGACCCAGGTTCTGTTCCCTAGTCCCCACATAAAAACCAGATGCAGAGTGGCTTGTGCATCTGGGGTTTGTTTGCAACAGCTGGAGGCCCTGGCATGCCCATTCTCTCTGTTTTGGTTCTATCACTCTCTGCTTGCAAATCAATAAATAAAAAGATTTTTTAAAATAATTGGAACTGGACATGGTGGTGCACACCTTTAATCCCAGCACTCAGGGGGCAAAGGTAGGAGGATCACTGAGAGTTTGGTCTCAAACTGAGACTACATAGTGAATTTCAGGTCAGCCTGGGCTAGAGCTAGACCCTACCTCGAAAAAACAACCTAAGTATCTACAACAGGAACACAGTTCACAGGAATATAGTAGATGACAAATACAGGCATTCAAAATTATCTTACATAATTATTAATATTCTCTGACGATATACAGGACATATTTAATCATGAGAACATTACCCAAGTTATTAGAAAACTTATTCATGTGCATATATGTGCTCAGGACAAACACTCTGGAAGTGTGTACAGCAAAATGTTCCTTGTCATTGGAAGTTTGTATTTGGGCAACAACTATTGGGGGGCTTGTCTGTATTCTCTAAACGTTATACATATATATTAATGTGCAATAAAACAAGAAGCCTCACCAAACTTTTAAAAACTGCATTCATCACTTCCTGACAGCTGTCATTTTCTTATGGGGTTGCCACAATAAATTAACAATTAGACACAGCAGGAAGGTTAAAAAGTTAGGCTCATTTTTTTTGCAGGGGGGGGGCATTCAAGATAGGGTCTTGCTCTAGCCCAGGCTGACCTGGAATTCACTATATAGTCTCAGGGTGGCCTTGAACTCATGGCGATCCTTCTACCTCCGCCTCCTGAGTGCTGGATTAAAGGCCTGTGCCACCATGCCCGGCTTGCTCATTTTCTTTACTAGTTCACCATGGTATCATGCCCTGAACACATCATCCCCAAGCCCCAAATTAGTGCTTCCCCAGCATCCCCTCGCTGTCCAAGTGAGCATTTGCCACCTGAACCCCCAAACCTAGGAATGGAGCTCCATCTAATGTTTCTCCATAGCAGCTTCTAATGAGATCCCCTCCTCCCATCCCTACCACTTCCTGCCCCTAACTGGCCCCTCTGCCTCTAGTCTGGTCCTGCTGTCTAGTGAGGCTCTTAAAATTCTCAGCTGCTCATGTCAGTCTCTGCTTAAACTCCTCAGTCCTCCGCGACCTGCAAGTGGAAGAGCAGAGGAAGTCTCCAGTGGGGTCCTTGCTTGCCTCCCAGCCCTCCCTCTCACCACTCCTCGCACTGCCAAGGATGGCTAATTCCCATCCTTGCAACTCGCGGCGCTCTCTCGGGCCCTTCTCCTTTAACACAGCTCCTTCAGCATGCGATGCTTTGCCAGCCCCTGCAAAATGCACCACTGTCCCACAATGCTTCCCAGAGAAGTGCGTGCAAGCCACAAGTTCCATTCCACTCAGGGGAGCCACAGACAAATCTCGTTTTATGTTTCTTTTTTTTTTTTTTTTCTTTCTCTCTTTTTTCTTTTAACATTTTTAAAAATTTTTTTAAAGATGTTTTATTTTTATTTATTTATTACAGACGGATAGGGGAGAGAGAGAGTGAGAATGGGCACACCAGGGCCTTTAGCCACTGCAAACGAATTCCAGACGCTTGTGCCACCACATACATCTGGCTTACGTGGGGCCTGGAGAATCCAACCTGGGTCCATAGCCTTCGCAGGCATGCGCCTTAACCACTAAACCATCTCTCCAGCCCTCTTTTAATGTTTTTATTGACAGCTTCCATAATTATAGACAGTAAACCATACAATTCCCTCCCCTCCCCCATCTTCCCCCTCATAAATCCACCCTCCATCATACCCCCTCCCTCTCTCAATTAGTCTCTCTTTAATTTTGATGTCATCGTCTTTTCCTCCTATTATGAGGGTCTTCTGTAGGTAGTGCCAGGAACTGCGAGGTCATGGATATCCAGGCCATTTTGCAGACACATCTCTTGTACCAGAGCACACAGTGGGAAAAACCATAGACTGGTGTCAGATCAACGAGGATCTGTCCTGCTTTACTGTCTGTCGTGAGACTGGGCCCTGAGCCAAGTGCTCTATGCACCAGGACTCAGCTTCCTCATTGATAAAATGAGAATAAAACTGCAACCTTATAAAGCTGCTTGGAGATCAGAAGCAGCAATATACTTAAAGGACAAACAAGTTCCCCCATATTTTATCTAACTTTCTGTTTTAAAATTATTTATTATTAATTAATAATTTTTTTGTGAGAGAACGAGGCAGAGAATGGGCATGCCAGGGCCTCTAGCCACTGCAAACAAACTCCAGAAACATGTGCCACCTTGTGCATCTGGCTTTACATGGGCACTGGGGAATCGAACCCAGGTCCTTAGGCTTTGCAGGCAAGTGCCTTAACTGCTGAGCCATCTCTGCAGCCCGAACTTTCTTTCTTTTCTTTTTCTTTTTTTTTTTTTTTTTTTGAGGTAGGGTCTCACCCTAGCCCAGGCTGACCTGGAATTCACTATGTAGTCTCAGGGTGGCCTTGAGCTCATGGTGATCCTCCTACCTCTGCCCCCCAAGTGCTGGGATTAAAGGCGTGCGCCACCACACCTGGCTCCCTAACTTTCTTTTTATTCCACTCTCTATGTCTAAGTCAACCGCCTTCCTTCCATTCATAGAATGCAGCACAAATGGCTGGAGATACAGCTGTAAAGTCTTTGCTTCTGCTTGGGAATCCAAGCCCAGAGTGTATGCCTCTTCCAGGAAGTCCTTCCTCTGCACCCTTTGCCTAAGTCTCATAAAGATGGCCTCCCGTGTACTTGCACATCAGGCGGGCACACCTCCAAGATCACGATGCCAAACACTTGCTCCTTTGGCTGCCTCTTCCCACTCCATCCCTCACAGCAAGAACCATGACTTTTTAAATATTCTATTTATTTATGAGAGACAAGGAGAGAAAGAGGCAGATAGAGAGAAAATGAACACTCTAGAGCGTCCAGCCACTGCAAACAAACTCCAGACATGTGCACCACCTTAGGCATCTGACTTACATGGGTACTGGGGAATCAAACCTGGGTCCTTAGACTCTGCAGGCAAGCGCCTTAACTGCTAAGCCATCTCTCCAGGCCAAGAACCATGACTTCTTAACTTGGCATCTGCAGGTCTCAGAACAGTGCTGTCCATAAATGAAGTAACGGACACTTAAGCCTCTTTAGAGCCTTCAGTAAGAGTTTTGAAAACCTCAACTGGGATTCAAGCCTCCTGACGGGGCAAGTGTGATGACCTATGTTCTTGTCCATGTCCCAAAGAAGTCCTCCCTCTCCTTCTTTCTCATGGAAGTCACTCTAATTTCAGTGACACTGTAAACCTTTTCTGCAAACCCTTCAAAGTGCTCCAGCCCATTGTTGTCTTTCTTCCTCTGAACTCCTTTAACATCTAGAGCCGGTACCCCTAGCCTCACCATCACTGTAGACTGTTAAGCAACTCAAAGATTGTGCTCAACTATTTCCCTTCAGTATTTTTTTAATATTTAATTTTTATTTATTTATTTGAGAGAGAGAATGGACACACCAGGGCCTCCAGTCACTGCAAACGAACTCCTGACACATGCACCACCTTGTGCATCTGGCTTATGTGGGTCCTGGGGAATTGAACCAAGCCCTTTGGCTTTGCAGACAAATGTCTTAACTGTTAAGCCATCTCTCCATCCCTCCCTTCAATCTTATAGTCTAATTTATGCTTATTTCTTTTAAAAAATATTTTATTATTTACTTATTTACTTATGAGAGACAAAGAGGCAGAAAGAGAATGAGTGCACCAAGGTCTCTAGCCACTGCAACACAAACTCCAGATGCCTGCACCACCTTGTCCATCTGGCTTTACGTGGATAATGGGGAACTGAACCCCGGTCCTTAGGCTTTGGCAGGTAAGCGCCTTAAGTGCTTGAGCCATCTCTCCAGCCCTATGTCTATTTCTTGATCCCCAAGAGAGTATTTTCCATCGACAGCCGCCAAGTCCAAGTTTATTCCTTCCCTGTGATGTTTCGCATGCATCCCATACAACACACACATTCACACACTCTCTCATGGAATGTTCTTCCTTTCATGCTCCTTCTCCCAAGGTCTTCCAACTTTGTCACCAGGACTCCTTTGCCTTCGGACTTGCATCTGGGTTCAGCCAGTGGAAGACAGAAACATGAGAGAAAGAGGCGGGAAGACACTGTGGTCAGGAATGCCTCTTCGGTGGCCAGCTCTGCAATGTCTGACCATCCGAGTCCGTGGCTCCGCAAGCATGCCCCTCTCCTATGCCTCTGTGTCTCAACGAGGCTCCTCACATCATTTCCTCCCTTCTCCTTGACAGACCTAATGCCTCAATATCCTTTTTGATGTCCTTAACTCAACTCACGTGTCTGTAAATGGTCCCTTCACTGAAGCCTCCGCAGAATCCCAGTGGAATGTACCCTCATTTGCTAACTTCCTGATTGACAATATGCACTTTCCGTTTGGTTAGATAGTTCTAGAATAATTTTATAATTCATCGTCATTCAAACCACAGCACTTCCGAGTAAAAGGGGGAACCGCGCATAGTCAAGCCAGCACGACAGGTGGATGTCAGAACTGTCCCAGCACGCTGGAATGAAAGGACGCCCAAGGCAAGCGAGACACATAAAAAGATAATTGTTAAAATGAAGAGGCAAAAACATTTCTCAAAGAGATAGTGTTACTGGACAGGTTTAGATAAGGGCCAAAGGGTGGGATAGGGTTGCAGCACTGCAGCTATTCCAAGAAAAGAGATCATTTCTCCTGGGGGAAGACATCTGAGCTCAGTGGGTTGCTCAAGACTCCATCCCCGGCCAGATGGATGAAGTCACACAATCCACGTGTCCTTGGCCCATTTTGTAGATTTCCCCCAAGAGATGTCACTCCTGGTCAGATCCCCTCCTCCATTCTTCAAAGACACCCCAACACAATTCTTACCACTTCTCTCCATTGCCTAGCTCGAGATTCTTGAGGAAAGAAAATTAAGTTAAAT